>CM061556.1:227114401-228364401 GCA_030864225.1 Capsicum baccatum var. pendulum
CAATATTTATACAAGTATTTCCTTAATAGAGTCCTATTTTAGGAGTATTTTTTTAATTAAACAGTAGAAAGGAAAATATTACTTAATTCTCCTACCATATATTTTAGGAGTCCCATATATTTTAGGATGTCTAGTTAATATAATAAAAAATAATTAAATAATAAATTAAAAATATAGTAAGAAAGACAGTTTTGTATAAAAAAAAGTCTTTTAATGAAGAGCAAAAAGTTCAAATCACTTTTCTAAGGGTCTTCACACTTTTAATATATTATTATAGATATAGATTATAGATTTGTTATTGTTCTGTGTTAAAATAGTAAATCAGATTTTTTGAAACAATTTGAAAATAGAGAATAGAAATCAACACACACACACACACACACACACACACACACACACACACACACACATATATATATATATATATATATAAGAGAGAATTATAAGATCGCTGACGTGACACACTCTAAAGCCTAGAATCCTATTTATCTTTTTTAGAATTTTTTGAAATTTTTCTACTATTTTTTCCTTGAAAATTTTTCCTCTTTCTTATATTATTCATTTATGTGAAAACTTAATTAATCATTAATTCTTTTATTACCGTTTTTGAAGAGTTGAAAGGTCATGGAACCAGACACATTTTGATAAATCTTTTATATTGCAAATTCTGTAAGAATTCCTACACATGTATATCAAGAAAACAATGGTGAAAGCATCAACAAAACCATCCAATGTTAAAAAAATGGATGATTTCTCTTCTTCATAGTCACTTGTAATTGATGTAGCACCAAGTAGTCCTCCTCCAGTTGTTGCATCTATAGTGACTCTCATGTATCACATATGAGCTTTATGCAATATGAAGTTATAAAAATATAATAGAATGAGATTTTCGCTAAGTATTTAAATTTTATTGTTATCCGAGAGTCCAAAAAGAAGAAGGTTCACAAGAAGCAAAAGCAACAAGAAGTTGAAGAAGAAAATAGAAGTAGAAAAAGAAACATGAAGAAAAAATAAGAAGAAGCAGAGGCAGAGGAAGAAACAAGAAGAAGAAGCATCAATGAGTATTAGCTTAAATTTATTATTAGTTTATTGAATATTTTATCTTTTGATGTGCAATTATTTGAGAAGATTTTATTCCTTAGTGATATTTAGTAGAATCACATAATCTTAGAAATTGCACCAGTAGTGACTCACTTTGTTACAATTTTTTTAAGGAAGATTTCAAATAATAAATTACTTATTTTATTCTATATATGGTCATCTTAAATTTATAAGAAAAATAAAAAATTATACAAATAGTAAAAAATAAAAAAATTATGGAATAAAGAAAAAAAAAGGAATGTTGATATTTGAATTTGATTGTATCATTTCCTTTTCTGATTTTTTTAATATTTAGTTTATTTAATATTATTATTATTATTATTATTATTATTATTATTATTATTATTATTATTATTATTATTATTATTATTATTATTATTATTATTATTATGAGAAGAAG
This sequence comes from Capsicum baccatum var. pendulum, assembly GCA_030864225.1. Lineage (NCBI taxonomy): Eukaryota > Viridiplantae > Streptophyta > Magnoliopsida > Solanales > Solanaceae > Capsicum > Capsicum baccatum. The sequence continues at coordinate 227,115,903 of CM061556.1, forward strand.
AAGAATTTTTTTAAAAAGGGGGAAAAAGAAGAGGTGATTGGCCCCCTTTATGATCAACATTAATATTTATTCTTTTTGTCATTTTTTTAGTTTTTTCTAAATTGTTTGAGTAAAAATTAAATAAGTTCTTAGGAAAATTAAATTTAATGCAAAAAGGCAAAATATTACTTATTAGTGTTAATAATAATTAATGTAATTAATTACTATTTTTAATACCTTTTTTTACCTACTATTACGTTAATTTACTACCACTTTTTCTCCCCTTAATTAGCCTGATCATTATTTTTTTATAATATTCCTTAAATTTCTCCTTTTTCCTTCTTTCTACCTATCAAGTTCTCATTTACCTTAATTTTTCCTTTTTTTTCAATTTTTTTCACCTTTCCACTTAGAGTAATTTTTTTTGCAATTACTTAATGCATTTAATGTACTCATTCAATTATAATTATTTTAATATGAATTAATTTTCAATATGTTATCCCATATATTCTGTTGACTATATGTTTGAATGAGAAGCGACATTTTTTTTGTGTGTGTGCATTTTGGACTTTTCAAATTTGTAAAATAAAAATTGATGAGACTTTTAATATTTTTTAATTACTGGTGTTATAAATAACGTAAGGAGGTAAAGAGTTTTATTTTTTTTAATCACCATGAAATAATAATTGAAGCATTCAAGTAAAGATTAATACATTTCGTGGAATAAAGTTGGAGGTATTAATATTATATCTGATGTTTTGGCTTCATTTTCAAGTGAGTAAAGGTGAAAATTACATTTATTAGGGTTGTAAAGACTTTTCACTGTTAATAAAGTTTTGTCAATTTTAATAGGTCATTTAGAGCTGATTTGAATTGAATTATTTTAAATATTTTTTTAATTTAAAAATAACTTTTTAAGTATTTCTAAAGGGCTAATTTAAAAAATTGCGTATAAAGGAGGATTATACATTTGCTGATGTGACACGCTTGAAGGCCTAGAATCATATTTAACTTTTTTATGACTTTTTTTGACCCTTTTCTTAATTTTATAAGGATGAAAAAATTTACTATAAAAATTTATAGATTATTAAAGATAGTCATATTTAATTAATTTGTTATCAATGCTATTAATTGAATCAATTGCACAATTCATTCAAATAATTCAAGGTTTAATTTATCCTATTTATTAAGTTTCATTAAATTTGTTAATGACCATAATAATTTATTATGTATGAGTTATTATATTAATATATAATTATTATATATAGTAATGGAGAATTGAAATGCATAATTATTCTTTTAAATGACATCATTCAATTCATTTTAGTTTGTGCTTATTTGTGACATATTTTGCACTGTTCTTATTTGATACAAATGCTCTTTAGATAGAGAAAATAATATTGAGCTAAAAGCAAAATGTAGGATTTTCAATAATATCTTCTAATATTTTATTTTATTTTTAAATATTTAATGCATTTACAAGAAGTAATTACTCATAACTCATAATATTTGTAACTACTATAATAATAGTTGTAACTCTCATAATTTTTATGTTTATAACTCTCAAACTTTAATTTGAAAGTCTCATTTGCTTTCCTCTATTTTGCTATATAAACTCATATTTTGTTTCATGAATTATAACTTCTATTTTAAAATATTATTCATAACTCTTGTTTGTTTCATTTTTATAATTTCTTAAAAAATTTATTTAAACTATATAAACAAATGTAATAATAAAAACATGATATAGGATTTTTTTTTAAAAAAGAATTGATATTTGTACGTAAGATAAGTAGTCAAATAAGTGATGAAGAAAATTGAAATAAGAAAATAATATTTTTAATTTAATATGTAAATTGTTGTTTTGAAATATAACCTCTTATTCTATTTACTTCACCACTCATACATTCTAATTATTTTTAATTTTTTTTCTCATCTGGTGTCAGGTACCCATTGTAGGGGTGACACGCTCAACAAGATTTTCTTCATACGCAGGGTTCGAACCCCAGACCTCTGGTTAAGGGTAGAGTAGTTCCGCCAATAAGTTGTAATGGTACGAAAAATACCTATTTATTTTTAATTCAACTATGTACATATGAAAGGCTTACTTCAAAAAAATATAAAGTATTTTGATAGTATAGATTGAGAAAGAAATGAAAGACCATATCATTATTTCGGATAAAGACAGAGATCTACATTTTTTTTCTGATCTAAGTATAAATATTATCTACAATTTTATTAAAATAAGAAACTACCAATTTATGGAATTAATATTTTTATATATAATCAGTGAAATATATTAATTTTTTAATTAAATAATTTTACAATTTTAAATAAGATATTCAAAACACAAACTTCATCATTGAATGCAAAGATGATAACAAGTCACTCAATGACTCGATATTTATCTGTAAAAAAAATATGCCGAAGGAGTTTAGAAAATTTGATACACAAACTTAAGGTAAATCTCTTTATTTAGTGCCAAAACTTCCGCCAATAAGTTGTAATGGTACGAAAAATACCTATTTAGAAAATATAGATTTCTATGGTAGAAATTATTATTCAGATTGGTATCATTCAGATTAAAATGATACACTATGAATATTTAAAATATTGGAGACAAGATATGGAAGAAATAAGATTAGAAGAAATACTTATTAAAGAGAATTTAATTGAATATTTTAAAATAAAAGATATAGAATATTTTGAATACATTCAAAATAATATACAAGAATTACAGATACTAAGATAAAAAACTAAAGAATATTATAGTAAAACATTTAATCAAATACCATCTAATCACCCCCCAATATATGAACATTAATAAAACTAAAATAAATAAATTAAAAATAATTTTTTTAGAGAAGTTAAGAATACTAGTTATCTACTAGTTATCCACGCAAGTTATCCGCACCCCCATAATTGTAGGGGGTGGGGATAACTTTTGTGGATAACTAGTACTTACTTGTTCTATCATGTTAATTAATATCATTTTATCCTAAAGTAGTTGTAATACTGCAAATTTCTTTGTAATAATTTATTCTAATTGTGCTATATCTACTATCAAATTCTAGGTTATCTATTTCGTTAATTATTCTGTCTTTTTCTTCTATGAATAATTCTATGTCTAAATCATATTCTAAACTATCTTTTAATTCTAGTTGTTTCATGGTTTTATCCATCCAAATTAATCTTTCTTTTAATTGTTTTCTTCCTCTTCTAAGCTGATTTCTATAATTAGTTTCTTCGTATAGCCAACTTCGTTTTTCTCTAACTCTTTTAATATATTCTAACACTTTTTAATCTGTATAATATCCATCTGAACAATAACTATCTAGGTATGAACAGTAGCTTTCATTATATAAGTGTAAGTTTTCTATAGAATTTAATAACTCTTCTTCTTTGTAATTCCATATCTTTTCCTATATTATTTTCTTTATGTCTACAATTTCTATATCTCTAAGTATATATATAAAACAAGTATTTTGAATTTATTTATCATTTCATCGGATAAGTAGGTAATCATTTTTTTCATATGATGTTATTTAAAAAATATTCCCTTCAATCATATACATATCAAAATATGATCATTTTAGATTACTATGTTGTAAGACCCCGCAAAATCATTGCGTCCGAATTCAGGTCATTTGGATCGACAAGCTTCAAGACTTAGCAAATTTTGATAAAGTTCAACACTTAGTCTCATTTTAGACCTCTAAACTTCGAGGATTTATTTGATGACCTTTCTGACCGTTTTTGGATTTTCAAGTTGCGTTGCGATGGGGCAAGGTCGTAGTACATTTTGTGTAAGTTTCAGAAATTTTTGGATAGCGTAAGGGTATGTTTGGATTTGCCAAATAGTAGCTCTCCGCGATAAACCCGCAGGCATCGCCTGTTTATAGCGGTGGAGCCTGCTAAGTCCAGTGCTTACCAAGTTTTTCTACACCCAATCTCCATATTTTTAATGGATTTTAGGTCATTATCCACCCCTATATAAGCTTATTAACACGGGATTTGAGCTCCAAAACACAAAAATATAGTGTTTTTTTTTCATTACTCTCAAGAACAGCCAAGAACAAGTCTAGGGTTCAATTGGGGGTTTCCAATTCCAAGCTTATTTCACTACAATCTTCATGGATTATTAGTCTAAGGTATGCGCAGTATTCATCTATGGATCCTTTTCGCTCATAGAGGTCAAGAACTATGTTTTAAATACTATTTTGCGAACTTGTTGTGGTGGTATGAGCATGTACATGTTGATGATTGTTGTTTAAGTTTCAACATGATATCGAAAGGTGTTTTCATGGAATATATATGTTTGTTAGTTGAAAACTATGAACTTTAGGTGGTGTGATATGGTGCTAGTCATGAAACACACCTATGCCTTAAATAATGCATGCAAGGTGTTTGATAAAATGCTTGGGATGCTAGAAATTCATGTTTAAATGGTTCCATGATGTCTAAATGACAATTCTATGTTAGCTATATACTTCAATATGAATTCCATCCTATTGATGTGTTGCTATTGTTGTGGTATGAAGTATGTATGATAATGGAGATATAGAATATGTACACGAAATATATCCATGTATTCCCTACAATGTTTAAGATGTTGAATAACTACATGAAGTATTATATCCCCTACTTATGATATTATAAATTGTGGACTCCAATCTTGTGATCAAGTCATGTCATGTGCGTCAGTTTCCTTCTATCGAGTCCTGAGGGTATTCGCACCCAAAAAATATAGCTGTATGCCTAGAGCCATGTCATGTTTCATAATATCTGAACTTAAGCCATGATTCAGTAGAATTTAGTTAGTCAAGTGACTCAGGAAAACCTCACGATCTCAGTCAGTTATCGGATATCAGTAGTATTCTGTCAGTCAACGAAATTCAGTAAATTCAGTTAATGTACAGTCAGTTAAATCATGTTCAGTCAGTTATTCATGTGCAGTATCTTCAGATGGGAGTAGAAGTTAGCGCCGAGTGAACCCAAAGATGGGAACACACACTGCCAGATTAGGGTGTGATTCTAAGTAGTCAACCTTGTGTTCCAAAACTATATAGCCAGCATAGGTTGAGACATCAATACTATTAGATGAGAGTTGATGAGGTGGCTTAACACTGTCAGATGAGGGCCCTATCGTTATCTTTTGGGAATACTGTCAGATGATGGTTACCCATAATTATCCTTACCAGTGGCACGGTGTTGACACCCTTCTAGTCAGGGCAGAGATTGGACCCCAGCTTAGCCATAATGGCACATACATGGCATGTCGGTTAAACAACTACCTCCCACAGTTTCAGTATTAGTCTCTGTAAAAGAACTCAGATAGTTATTCAAATTTTAGTATATCAAGACTGCCAGATACAGTCAACTCAGTTACAGTATGGAACTCAGATAGTTCCATCAGATTCAGGACTTTCATACACAATCGCTAATGTTATCAGATTCCTGGTATCAGTCATGATAGTTATCTGTAAACCATGTATTAGCATAGAAATCTAGCTATCACTTATTCACGATTTCAGTTACTATGTATGCATGTTTGTACTCTCACGTTCATATCAGTCAGTTAGCATTGTTCATGCATGTAAACCTTTTTGTATTTAGCCTACCTCACTCATATACTCATTACATTCCCATATACTGCCGTATTTGTACTATAGTGCTTTCTTTTTATGTTACACCATAGGTACAGAGACACGAGCTCCAGATCAGCAGTGGCAGTAGCATATCCAGTTGTAGATTTACAGTGAGTCCTCTTTATTCATGGACGATATCATTTGATTTATTCATTTATTATTTAAGTTAGCTATATCTTCACGGAGTTAGTTGGAGACATGTTTCTTCAACTCCTTATTTAGGCAGTACTTAGAGGCTTTCGGATTTATCTCAGACTTATGTTCAGTTTTGATTCAAATTTTAGTTGTTATGGGTAGTTTTCACCCGTATGGATATTATATTATTTCAGTTGAACCTTATGGCCTATTATGCATGCTTTCCATATTATTTCATGTATAATATGTAGTGTACAAGTACAAATATCAGTCATGGGTTAGCTTGTGGTCCTTCGGGGTTATGAGCACCATGTAGCATTTCGGTTCAGATAATTGGGGCATCACAAACTTGGTATTAGATCCTAAGGTTCAATGCAGTCCTAGGAAGTCTGAAAACCGCATCTAGTAGAGTCTTGTACATGGGTGTGTTGCGCGCCACATTTATGTACCGAAGGCTATAAGATGTTTTAGGAACAGTTTCCCTTATTTCAATATTCATGTCGTTCTAGTGAGCATTTCTCAAGTTAAACTCTTAGTATAATTCATACTTCTCTTATTTCAGAAGAAGCCTCCAAAGAGAAGAAACCAACCAGCTCCTTAGCCCGAAGATCGTTTAGGCAAACATGTTTCCCATACGGAGATTAGAGCTGCATTCACCATACTTGCTCAGTTTGTGGCTGGCCAATATGAATGGACACCAGTTATTTCAGCCAATCTAGTGGTCAGCTCAGGCACATCTAGGTTTCAGGACTTCACCTGAATGAACCCTCCATTTTTCCACGAGTCTAAGTCCAATGAAGAGTTACTTCTGTTGAGAGTGTTGAGTTAGCCGTATACCTGTTTCAAGATGTGTGTCACACTTGGTACAAATAATGGATGTCTTAGAGGGTAGAGGATGCAGGTCCCATCGAGTGGGAGGAATTTGTCATGGCTTTCTTAGACAGATTCTTTCCCCAAGAGCTAAGAGTGGCCAAAGTTCTTAAGTTCATCAACCTCAGGCAAGGAAATATAATAGTTAGAGAGTATTATCTAAGATTTACTCAGCTAGCCAGATATGCCTCTCATGTTGTTGTATACAGCAGGGCAAATATGAGAAAGTTCGTGTCAGGGGTGAACGATAGCGTTGTAAATGAGATTAGGTATGCGATACTGAACAGTGATATGACCTTAGCCAGACTCATGACCTATGTCTAGAAGATAGAGGAACAGAAGGTTAGGGCTAGGGAGAAGTAGAATAAGAGGGAAAGATCAGCCAGTTTCAGTTTTGCTCAACCCAAATCAGAGGGAGGAAACCGTTCGCAGTTTCGTCCCAAGTCATCAGATCCAGTTCAATCTTCAGCTAGTGCTCCAGTATCTAAGTTCAGAGATAGAGCACCAGGCTCTAAATCTTAGGGAAGTGTCAGTAGTGTCCATACTAATCCCTTCTGTCAGACTTGTGGTCAGAACGACAAGGGTGTTTGCAGATTCGGTAGTAACGTGAGTTCAGTTGTGGCAAGACAGGTCACAAAGTCCGATATTGTCATATGTACGGTTATCAGTGTCAGCAGAATCATCCCACAGCTCAATCTGATTGCCCGACCCAGCAGGATGCCACTTCTAGTACTACTAGTGGGCAACACCTAAATAGACTCTATACTCTTCAGACCAGAAGGATCAGGAAAATTCTCTTGATGTCGTTACTAGTACGTTACAGATTTTCCATGTTCATATTTATGTTTTGCTAGACCCAGGTGCATCTTTGTCTTTTGTTACCCCATACATGGCAACCGATTTCGGAATCAATATCGAAATTTTAGCAGAGCCCTTTTCAGTCTCTAGCCCAGTGGGTAAAACTATCATAGCTCAGCGGGTATAGAGGAACTACCCAGTTATGATATTTCAAAAATCCACATCAGCATATTTATTCGAATTGGAGATGAATAATTATGATGTCATTCTCGGCATGGATTAGCTTTATTCCTACTATGCCACAGTCGACTGCAGAAATAGGATAGTTCAGTTTTAATTTCCGAATGAGCCCATCATAGAGTGGAAGGGTAATACTTCATATTTCAGGGGTCAGCTCGTTTCATACCTTCAGGAAAGGAAAATGATTTCTAAGGGGTGTGTGTATTATCTCGTGCATATTAAAGATTCCAGTTTCAAATCTCCCAGTATTGAATCGGTTCTAATTGTTAATGAATATTCAGACGTCTTTCCTGAAGATATTCCAAGCATTTTGATAGTGCACACGCAAGTGTACATGGTTTTATCAAGTAATATAGTGGCTTCAAGGAAGCCCAAGTATCTGTCTCTCAGGGACTTGTGTTCGCCACCTATCTTGTTCTAGTCTAACTAATTGAGGAGGGTAGCAAATAGAGTTGTAATTTTTGTATACTAAAACTAATCTAAACCAATGCATAAAATCAAATACTTGAAATAATCTATGGAGTAATCCTGGGGTTGAGGAATTTTGAACAACCATACAAATCTTTATTACTATCGTAGTTCAATTGGTTAACCGATTATTGATTCGCAAGGTTTATGCTACAATTTTAGTCTCCCGACCTCAAATCTTTTATCTATAAAATTATGTAACTACAAATCCCACAGAGATACAAATATTATTCTAGATCTTATCAAGTTATCATCTTTCAATTGAACCAAATAAGGCTTCGAAGTATATCCCTATCCTAGAAGCTAATTCAAATCCCTTATTACATAAAAGGATAAGAACCTTATTCCCTAATTTCTTCATTCTAATCTATGATTATCCTCCCGGGTTCACATAAAAATATCGATTTCTTTTAATAGTAGCTAAGCATTAAAATAGTAAGCTCAAGAAATTAAGAACAATCCATGTGATAATCCAAAATTAAACTATAAATAAGAATATCAAAGAGTATTCATGTTCTTAACCTGAACCCTAGAACAAGAGTATTTAACTGCTAATAATTGAATTCAATACCAAATACAAGTAATTAATCATACATAAAATAAAACTTACAAAGAAGAAGTAGAAAATAAAATTCAAGAACCCTAAATGAGGGTTCTTGTTGCTCTTCCGCCGCTCCAAAAATGTCCAAGAATGAATCCCCAATTTTCTTCACAATATTCCATTTATACTGGGCCAAAATATGCCTTTAGAATATACCAGGTGTCTCCCGTGTAACCGAACCACTATAATAAGGCGTCTCCTGCTTATCGCCAGGGCTAACTGGAATTTGCAGCTGAAATTTGGGCTAAGTGTTAGAAGCCCGCGATAAGCCAGGCGCCACCCGGTGGATCGTCTTGGGGTTATCACGTGCCTTATTGGCCTAAAATGTGGTACTATTAGATATATATTGGTCTTTATAACATCCATATATCATTTACCATGCTCCCACAATAGCCAAATATATTTCAGGTATCCAAACTGAGTCAATCTTTGCATTGTGGTTTCGTTGAGCCATTCCAAACCTTCTTGAGTCGTTTTCACTTGATTTGAAGCTTGTATATCATTCATATATAATAATGATCCACTAAAAATCATCCTAGTGTATCAAACACAATAAGGTATAGCTTAAAACAACACAACATCCAAGACGATGAACTAGAAACACGAATTAAGCATAGGCTAATAATTTCACTTTGATTTTTAGCTCATTGTTTTAACTCTTATCTTGATCCAGTTAACCTATGAACATTATAAATAAGTTGTTTCACATATAAACACATAATAACAACCTTATTAACTCATTAAAACATATTATAACCCAACACAATAGACTAGACAAACACCTAGCTCAAGCTAGTAACACTAGTTTTCTCGGTTGAACTCTAAATGCACAAATTGAATCAAAACTCATGTGGAAACACCATTAAACATAGTAAACATGAATTTGTACACTTATATGCATATTTATATCATTATAAAGACTTACATAATAAGAATCATCCTCAAAACAAGATGAAAAGAGCTAAAATGGTAAGGCTAGAATGCATAAATTCATCCAACATTACCACCCCACACTTAAAGCCTTGTTCATCCTCGAACAATTCTTAACTATAAGCATCATGGGATGAATAGAGTACACACTCCTACTACATGCAATACATCCAAGCTAGTACTACAATGACTACATACAATGCAAGTTTCCACGCTAAGCATGTTATACACAATTGAAAGGTCAAGAATTCTACTTCCAAAACATCCTAGCCTCAAGAATGGACTCCACAAGTAGCAAAATCATGCACATAATTCAGTTAGATACATCTTGCAAATCACCCATAATCATCAAACATGTTCCCCTCACCATAAGAGAGTTACCCATAAATATTTACAATAATGCAATTCATAACAATGGGTACAAGAATCAAATTATACTCACTCTCACAAAGAATTCACAAGTTGCACATAGTGAACCATATGATTTCCCTTAGTGTAACGGTCCATAAATATTTAAATGTAAAGCTTAGGATCAAGTAGGTCTTTTTCGAGTTGTAATGTAGGCTAAGGGACGGGTACGAACTATTTTGGCCAAGAATAGTGACTATCAATCCTAAGCGCTTTAATATATGACAAACCTCTGAAAATCACCTTCTATCAACCCAATTCATTACTTTCACACATCAATCGTTTCACCCCAATTTTGTTCAATGCATTAACAAAAACTATGATAGGATTACTTTTCTTTTACATCATAAATCAATTCCCAACTCCAATTATTGTTATGCACCCCTATAGTAGCCACTCTCAACTAAAGTTATTCACCTTAGTTGAGGTGCACATTGTCCTAAATAGACTAGGGACAAATCAAGTTCATTATAACAAAAATTAGGCAATAAAAACTGAATTGTCTTTAATTCTTTTAATATCTCCTAACCATAACAATTCGGACACATAATGAACACTTCTTTCAAATTTCACTTTCACCTTCCTCCTTCTTCAATTACACAAACTCCTTGCTAATTCAATTTTTTCATTAAAGCACTTAGGAACTTTTTGGATCAAATTATGGTCTATCAAAGAATGGATTAGGCTATTTATGAGGTTGACAAAGAAAATAATCTAAAGGCTCAATGGGGTTAACTATGATAATGCACAAAGGGTAGGACAAATAGAAGGTATAAACAAGGATATCAAAGAAATGCCTATATCATCTCCTAAAACCACATTCTTTATTCCGCTTCACACACACATTGGGCAAGCTCTAGACATCACATGCAAAAAAGAATATATAAAATATCTTACACGCACATGACACATGTTCAACTCATTAGGATCATCATAGACTTCCAACCAAACAATAGCATGAATTCAATTTTAAGCCAACAAGTGCAAAAGTCATGAAAATGAGCCTAAGAGTCTTAAAAAGTAGCAATTCTCATAATACAACATGCTTTTACCAACAAACCCACTTGCATCATGTAATCAAAAATAGAACCAACAAGAATATCTCACTTATTCGTAACCTAAATCTTTTTTTAAATTGAGCTAAAATTTGAGAATTTCTCCACCCCACACTTAAAAATGTACTTTGTCCTCAAAGTGAACTTTTAGAGAAAGAGATAGAAATACTCCTTGAGTCCTTTAGGCCTATATAGTAGTATCTTCACATTAATGAGATCCATGGAACCCCACACTTAATATTAGCCATGCTTCAAGCTCAGATTTTCGGTACTCAGACTTCCCATTAACTTGTGACTCAACCAAAAACAAAAACTGGGTGAAATAAAAAACCTAAAAACTAAAAATAAAACATACCTTATCTTGGGTTGCCTCCCAAGAAGCTCCTAATTTATTATCGCGGCAAGACCTATATCAACTTTTTCCTCTACCTTGAACATATGAATTTCACCCCTAACTTAGCATCCATCTTTTTGTCTCTCTCATATGGAGCTGGAATAAAAATTAAAAAACCGAGTGACGGATTGAGCATGGTAAGCCACTCATCTTTAAAGTGAGGGGTGTTATTATGTTGTTTTTCTAGTGTAAAATCAAGAATATAGGATTCTTGTTCCTCATCTTCATACTCTTCCACTATTTTAAATGATTCCATAGACAATATATCATCTAAACATAATGTAGAAAAATACTTTGAATGAGGCCTAACCAATCCTACTTCAAAATTTACACTATCCTCAACACTTTCACTTGTATTCTCCTTTTCAATGTTAGTCTCAAGATAAAGATAACAATCGAGTGACTGCGATTCTTTTGTTTGTTCCATAAGTTCGCTAATGTCCTCATCATATTCCACTTTGCTTGGCCACTATAGATATGATGTTAGTGAAAATTCCTCAACCTGTTCAAAAATTTTTGTTTCTAAGTACTCACACTTCCTCGAATTATCTGCAACTTCATCTTCAACAGGTTGGGACATCACTTGAGGTCTTTTGTTTTGTGTTACGACAATCTGGACAAGCTGCAACTCAAAATTTTTGATAAATAATTGTTGATCATTCAAATGTTCTGCAAACTTGGATTGATTCGCGAACACCTGCTTCATCATTTCCTCTATGGTGCTCATCAACATGGTAGCTTGATTGCTTTGGACTTATTGTTGATTGGTTTGTGATAGAATTTGTGACTAAGTCAACTCCGTTCGATTGCAGTAGTTTATATAAATTTGAAACACATCATAGCCCACAAACATTACTGAATCGGGATTTCTAGCACACATATCTTCTAAATGATCACTTTGACCACAAGACAAACATCAACTTCCATTTAGACAATAAGCCTTATGATGTGATGAAAAATAACAAGAATTTGTATCACTCGAAAGCCATCTATCCTTGGTTGAAATCTCAAGAAGAATGTGAGATGAAAAAGAAAATAGAAATAAATTATAATAAAAAGAAACTAAACAAAAACTATGTACAACTCAATATAGAAAAACTAACAAAATAAGATAGTTGCCTAGTAACAAGTCCCCGGCAACGGCGCCAAAAACTTGATAGCACCCAAGCGCACATGCAAGGGTACATGGTCTTATCAAGTAATATAGTTTCTTCAAGAAATCCAAGTATCGATCTCTCAGGGACTTATGTTCGCCGCCTATCTTATTTTAGTCTAACTAATTGAGGAGGGTACCAAATAGAGTTGTAATTTTTGTACACTAAAACTAATCTAAACCAATGCATAAAATAAAATACTTGAAATAATCTATGGAGTAATCCTGGGGTTGAGGAATTTTAAACAATCATACAAATATCTATTATTATCGTAGTTCAATTGGTTATCGGATTATTGATTCGGAAGGATTATTTTACGATTTTAGTCTCCCGACCTCAAATCTTTTATCTATAACATAATGTACCTACAACTCCCACAGAGATACAATTATTATTCTAGATCTATTAAGTTATCATCTTGGAATTGAACCAAATAAGGCTTCTAGGTATATCCCTATCCTAGAAGCTAATTTAAATCCCTTATTTCATAAAAGGATAAGAACCTTATTCCCTAATTTCTTCATTCTAATCTATGATTATCCTCCCAAGTTCACATAAAAATATAGATTTACTTTAATGGTATCTAAGCATTAAAATAGTAAGCTCAAGAAATTAAGAACAATCCATGTGATAATCAAAAATTAAACTACAAAAAAGAAAATCAAAGAGTATTCATGTTGTTAACCTCAACCTTTGAACAAGGGTATTTCACTGCTAATTATTAAATTCACTATCAAAACAAGTAATTAATCATACATAAACTAAAACTTACTAAGAAGAAGTGGAAAATAAAATTCAAGAACCCTAACTGAGGGTTCTTGTTGCTCTTCCGCCGCTCCAAAAATGTCCAAGAATGAATCCCTAATTTTCATCACATTATTCCTTTATACTGGGCCAAAATATGCCTTTGGAATAGGCCAGGTGTTTCCCAGGTAACCGAACCTCTATAAGCAGGCGTCGCTCACCCGGGCTCACTGGAATTTGCAACTGAAATTTTGGTTGTATTGAAAGCCCGTGATAATATAGGCACCGCCCGATGGATCACCTTAGGGGTTCTCACGTGCCTATTGGAATAACAGTTTGTCCTTGTAGATATCAATTGATTTTTGGAACATACATATATCAATTCCCACGCTCCCATAATAGCCAAATACATTTTAGGTATCCAAACAGAGTCAATCTTTGTATTGTGGTTTCGTTGACCCATTCTGAGCCTTCTTGAGTTGTTTCCACTTGAATTAAAACTTTTATATCCTTCATATATCATCATTATCCATTAAAAAAGAATCCTAAATCATCAAACACCACAAGGTAGAGCTAAAAACAATACAACATCCAAGACGATGAACTAGAAACATGAGCTAAGCGTAGGCTAATTTCACTTTGATCTTTAGCTCATTGTTTTGACGAGTTTTTTAAATTATATAAACTATTACATGTACTTTTTTATAAATTCTCTAAGGTTTTTTCTATCCATATTAACTTTTCTTTTAGATCTTCCATTATATTTCTAATTCGGTTTGTATAATTAATTTCATTATTTAAATTATCTTGATTTTCCCTAGTTTTTCTAATATATTCTAACATCCACAGTCTTGATCTGAATAATATCCTTCTATATAAATTTCTTCGTATATCATTTCTAGCGAGTTTATGATTTCAATTTCGTAGTTTATTACTTCTTCTAGTATCATTTTTCTAATATCTATAATTTCTCTATCTTTAAGTATATATAAGATTAAAACTTTAAGGTAGTCTAAATGATCTATTTTCTAAAATTGATATTTTGTAGTTATTTGTTTTAGCCTTAGTAGTTTTTGCATATTTCTATTAAGAGATTTTATATATTTTTTATTTTCCATGTATTTGACTATATTTATTTTTATCTGTTTTTCTAGTAACTGTATATTTCGCATATCTTTTTCTAAAAATTCTAGTAATTTAGCATGATAAGTGTTTATAAGCGTAGTTAGGTATGCATGGTATATAATTTACTCTAGTCATATAATACCTTCCAAATGCTTTTTCTAATATGATTTTTCTTATATCTACTACATTTATATCTCTAAGTGCATACAAAATAAGTATCTTAAATTTATCTACCATCACATCAGATAAATTATTATTCATTATCATAAAATTGCTTTTTTCAAAATATTCCCTTCAACCATGTTCTAATAAAATATAGTCATCTCAGATTACTATATACTAGATTATTCTTAAATAACATGTTTTTCGGTCACTATTAGCATGGTAATTCGGATACTTTTTCCCTTAAACAGCACCTTGACTCTGGTTACACCCTGCCACGGCTTCTTGACTCATTGGTTTCACCTTTAGGATGACATAGTTCTTAGGAATTTTTCTCCGTTTCCACTTTGCTAATAAACTTCTTAACATATTATTCTTCGAATAATTCTACTATAAAATAACTAATATGAATTTATTTTATCATATCATGATTGTCGGAAATTATGAATTTAGCTATTCATAATCATAAATAGATATACCTGTTCCGGTAGCTTTGATATTTCTGAGGTTTGTTGCTCCATAGCTTTTTCCATTGAAGTGTATATATTTAATTAACTGGGTGAAATATTTTGGAATGGAGAGAATTTTGGCTTAATGTGAGAAGGCTTGCTTCTGCAATGCCTTCTTCTTCTCTTATTTATAGAGTGAACGAATGTATCTTTACATTTTTCTAAAGATAAAAACAAACGAAAACAAACAAAAAAGACTTTAAAGTCTTCTAACCTATAAAGGCTACCCTAAGGCTATAAAGTTAAAATTCAAATTACATTAAATGTACATTAAATGCCATCTTATCTTTTTTTATGTAAACAATCTAAAGACTTATACAAATTCATACAATACATTAAATAACTTTGTCTTCCATTTATTTTGTCATATCTGTTGTATCTCCATTATTGCTCTGATCTTATCTTTCCAGCTGGCGTCCTTATCTCTTTTTATTCTAGCTGAACTGCTGGGACATCATTATCTCCTCCATTACATTTTGAACATTTGTGATCTGGATATTTATGTCCAATCATCTTGCAATATCTGGTTAATAATTCTTCGGAAATAAATTTTTCTCTGATAGCTCTGGCGATAGGTTCCGTTTCTGGTTTAAGCAACGTGAGAATCCATTGCCTAATAGTTTCCATATCTGTTTCTTGTAACTCTTTTTAATTTGAATATATTAGTACATGATTTCTTGAATAGTAGATCCATATGGGATTTTGGTTGCAATATGTATTTGCTAGCTCTTGCAAAATTGTAGATAATCTGATAATCCTTTTGTTTGCATAAAATTTTGGTATCTCAATTCTAGGTATTTCTGGCTGTGGAATAATATCTTGTGGTATAATCATATCTCGTGTCATTCCTATCTTTACAACTTGTATAGGTTTTTTAACTTCATCATATAATATCTCTGCTGGTGCTGTGTAAATTTTTATAAAAAACAAGGTACCTGTGGTTATTCTTTTAAAAGTGATAAATGCTTCATATATCTCTGGTATAGTGGATATCTCATTTCCGTCCGTGGTATATACAGTACTAAGTAGTCCATATTCATAGCAAGTTTTAACTAAACTTGATTTGGTTTTAGGTAAAGTAATTAGCTTATTATATCCGGTCAATCCCTGAGTTATATAGTTTGTATCTGGTTCTTGGATATTTGTAGCTTTGGGGTTGCTATTTAGAAAGGTTTGTACATTGTAGATATTTTCTATATATGTTCAGGCTGTGTAGTTGTAAGTCTTTTTGTCTTGGTTTAGACTATCTCGGTATGTGGTAATTTGTGGGGGTATAAACATGGGATCTTTCGATGTATTTGGTGTATATTGTTTATCAAATAGCTTGTTTAGGTTCATATTTGCATTTTTTCTAACTCCTTTGCTTGTACCTGCAGAAGTAGATTGATAAACGTTATGGGTTTTATGGAGTGTCCCAACATCTCCTTCTAGCTCTGGAATTTTGTTGTCTTCCGATTGACATAGCTCTGCACACTGCTGAGTTAGCTGATTCATAGCTATAGACTTCAGTTTATCTTCACTAGACTTTAGCTTTTGCTTTTCTATCTTAGTACCCATACTGTCCACTTTCAATGAAAGCGTAGTTAGGGCGTTGAGTATTTTTTCATGTATGTTTTCTTCTATCATTTCAGTCTGTGTAGCTTTGTCTTGATATGTAATCTGCAATAACATTTTTGTTAGTACTGATCACTTCTATTATAAATGTGAAATTTAATATGTTTAAAACTAGTCTCCGAATCTCTTTTGTTGTAACTGGATTTTGTATTTTCTTTGTTAGCCACCAGCGTACCTGTGTATTATCTGTTCGCATAATAAATTTGTTATATACAATATATGGCTCAAATGCTAACAAACATTTATATAATGAACATAATTCTTTCCTATTTATTTCCCATTTTATTTCTATCTCGTTGAACGTACCTGAGTAGTATCTACAATGATGTTCTATTTTTTCTGCTTCATATCTATGTTTAAGTACTCCTCCGTAACTATATTCACTAGCATCTGCTTCTACTATGTATATAAATTTTCTATTTTCATCTGGAAATTGTAATTTTGGTAATTCTTTACAAAGTAATTTTATTTTTTGAACTTGTTTTTTATCTTCTTCATTATAGTTATATTCTATGTCCTTTTTTAATTTTTTCTATAGTGGTTTTAAATTTTCTGCTAATTTTGGAATATATTCTCTTACTTGATTTACTAATCCTAAAAATGATTGTAATTTTTTTTTTGTATCTAATTCTTCTTTTGAATTTATTATTTTTTGCACTATATGTTGTTGCATTTTTACTCCACTTTTATCTATTTGTATTCCTAAAAATTCTATCTGATTTTTCATAATTTCAGCTTTCTTTTTGCTTAGACTTATTCCTGATTTTTCTATTATATCTGTAAACTGTTCCAATAATTTTATATGTTCTTCTTTAGTTTTTGTATATAATAATATATCATCTATGTATACTATGCAATTAGGTAATTGTTTAAAATAATTATCCATAAAATGTTGATATCTACCTGGTGCATTTTTATATCCAAATGGTAATACATTCCACTTATAAAATCCTTGTGGTACCGTGAATGCGGTTAATTCTTTAGATTCTTCTTCTAACTTTAGATGGTAAAATCCTGATTTACAATCAAATTTGCTAAAATAATTATATCCTCGTATTTGTCTTATTTTTAATATCTTATTTGGTATTGGATAATTATATGTTATAGTTTTGGCATTTAAATTTCTATAATCAATAACCATTCTACTTTTTCCTCTTTTTTGTTCACTATGTTTATTTACTATAAATGCTGGACTATTATGTTTACTATTACTTTTTTGTATATATTGTTTTTCTAATAATTCATCTATATGCATTTTAAATTCTTTTAAGTCGTCAAAATTATATGTTAATGGTTTTTGGGTTATTATACTATTTTTATCTATTAATTCAATTTTTATGGTAGTTTTGTGTTTTTCCCATCCTTTTAATGGATCTTCACTATATAGTTGTTCTAATTTTTTCTTAACTATTTCTATCTTATTTATTGAAAATATAGTTATTTCTGTTTTATTTATCGAGAATACTACTAGTTCTATTGTATCTTCAGTGGTTTTTATATTTTCTAACTTTTGTGTAATTTTTTCACTTCCTTTTATCCAATCAGTTTTCTTTCTTATTTTATTGTTAACTCTTTTTGCTCTTACTTTTTGTTTACATGGTGTTGTGAACCACCAGTTGTTTCTAGTTATTATATGTGGGTATAATTTATCTAAAAATGACATTCCTAAAAGTATATCTTTTGACGTTAGTTCATAATTATAAATTTCTTCTATTGTTAATATCTTATCCCATATTTGTGCTTTTACATTCCTAGCTTTATAAGTAATTAAGCTTCCTTCATTATTAAATCCTTTAACTACTATTGGTATTTTTAATTTATCCCATTTGCTTTCTGGTAAGCAATTATATTTACATAAATTAGCTTCTGTTCCTGTATCTATCATAGGCGTATAATATCTACTGTAATATCCTTCCACTATTATCTTCATTAATACATATATCTTCATTTTATGTTAAGGCTCTTATTAAGAATAATTTTTCCCTATTATATGTTATGGTTAATTGTGTATGTTCTATATTATATGGTTTTACTTGTTCTAACCATTTTATTCCTAATATTATATCTGCTTTTTGCATTTCTTCCTTTACTTCAAATTCTATTTTATTTTTCGAACTCCTAGTATTATTTCTTTTTCTGCTATATTTTTACTATTTATTAAACTTCTTGGTAGATCTGGGCACATATCATTATTAATTTTTATTTCTTCATCTTTTACTAGATATTTTGCTATATAATTTTCTTTTTGTCCTGTGTTTAATAGTATTAAATATTCTTTTTCATTTATTTTTTCTGTTATGTAATATTGGTTTAAATTACTTATTGAATTCGTTTCATAACTTGTTCTTTTTGATGAGCTTGATGATTCTGGTTTTTCATTAGCTATTCTTTTTGTTGTACTTATTCTATCATTTACTATTTCTAAATTTTCTTCTATATCTATGTCCCTATAGCTATAATCATTATAATCTATTGTTTTTACAATTTGTTCGAATGGGCTATCTATTTGTATCTTATTAATCTTATTTTTTCCTGTTATTTTATGTTTTGTTGTTAATACATATAAATTTTTATATCTTGCTATAAATATTTTACTTACTGGTGTTAATTCTATTCCTGATATCTTCCAATATAACACTAGTGATTTATCTATATTTCTATCTGTTACTGCTACTGAATAATTTGCACTTATTATAAATTTAAATTTTTGGTATATTAAATTTCCTTTTACGACAGTTATTATGCTTTTTTCTATAGGTTTTATTATTCTATCATCTGCTAAATATAAGTGTATCTATTCCTTCTCTAAAACATGCTTTTATTAATATTTCTGTACCTCCAAGGTGTACATATTTTATTGGATCTCCTTTACTTTTTATATCATTTACCTCTTTATTAATTATTCTTTTTGTTACTAGTGGTATACTAGCTTTACCTTTTGCATATCTACAGTCTATTACATGTTCTTTTTGGCATACTACATAATATTCATCCTTTTTCCTAGTAAAAATATTTTTTATTGTTGGTATTTTAAATATTTTTCTACACTTAAATCTAACTCTTTTCCTTTTATTTCATCAAATATATTACTATCAAGTATTATTTTTTGTTTTGTTCCTTCATCGTTTAAATATTCTTCCTTTGTTATTATTCTTATATCTTCTTCAGTCGTTTGATTCATCTATTTCACTATCTATTTCAGTATCTGTTTCGTTTTCTGAAATTTCATATATACTATATTCACTTTCTAATTCATAATCTATATAATCTATTTGCATATATTCTATATTTTGTATTTTTATTTTGGATATTTATTTATTTTTTGGGTTTTTAGGCAATTTACAATCTCTAGCTAAATGTCCTAACTTTCCACAATTATAGCAAGTACATTGTTTTATAGATTTTTTCTTTCTATATGGTCTTTTATTTTTATAATTTTTTACATAATATCTTTTTCTTGGTTTCTTAAATTTATATTTTGATTTTTTATATTTCTTATGTCTTTTTCTTTTCTTATAATATCTTTCTTCGCATCCAAATTGGGGTGCTATTTTATTTTTGCAACATGCTAAATTTCTAATTAATGTTTTTTCCATTTTTAATTCTTCTCTATATTTTTCACATAAATTTCTATACCATTGTTGTAAAAATTTTATTCTAGCTCCTAACGTATCTACTATTTTTGCTTCTTCCCAACTTTTTATTATTTTTGAACTAAATTGTTTGGGTAACTTATTAAAATATAATTTTCTTATTTCTTTACTTTCTTCTATACTATATGCTCCTTTATAATAATATTCTTTAAATACGCAAGTATATTCATCTATATAACACATATTACATATTGTTAATTTTATCATTAAATTCCTGTTTGTATCTTTTTCTTCATCTTGTTCTTCTTCTATCGTTGTCATACTACCAAATTCATCTTTTATAGTTGTTTCATATTTTTTCAATAATTCTATAGGTGTTAGTTTAGTTGTTGTTGTTGATGTTCTTTCCATAGGTTTATTAGCTCTTAATACTTTCTTACTATTTCTAGTTAAGTTTGAAAACCATAGTTTTACTGATCCTATTAGTGTTCTTTCTATATATTCTGGTGCATATGTTATGTTTATATTATTATCTAATAATTATTTTGTCATATATCCTATCCATAATTGTATTGTTTTTTCTGTATCTATCACACAGTTTAGGTCTAAAAAGTTATAATTTTTATTAACTATTTGTTTTGGTGTTCATTTGTCATATTTATTATATTTTTTAAATTTACTTTTATAATATATAGGTTTTCTTATTTCTGTTGTTTTAGGTATTATATTTTCATCTTCTTTTTTATCAAGTGTATTTATTTCTGTGTTGGTATTTTCTGATTTTCTTCGTTAATTATTTCTTGTTTTTCGTTAATGTCTAATTTTTTTATATTTGTTAATATTTCTGTATATGTTTCACTATCTTCTGAGTCATAATTATATGACTCTTCAACCTCTATATTGTTTATTTCTAATTTTTCCTTAAATTGATTTATTTCTTTTAGTAATTTTTGTTCTCTATCTTTTTCTTATTTTTCTTTTTGTCTTTGTTCGTACAAATCTTTTAACATTTCTAGTTCTTTTTCTAATTCAGTAATCCTACTATTTTTAGTTTCTTCTATTTTTTGTATTTCTTCCGTAGTTTGTTGCATATCAGTCATGGGTTAACTTGTTGTCCCTTGGGGTCATGAGCACCGTGTAGCATTCCGTTTCAGAATATCACGGCATTACAAAGTGGATTTGGGCATGGTCTGAATAAGACATCTAAATAGGAAACCACAACATAGATAGAATTTTATCGTATGGGTGCTGATGACTCAACCTACTGAGTTCTGAGATGAACTAACTTCTCCTGCTAAGTTTAAGCCTACTAAAATCTCTAAAATATATCTAGCGACTTACACATCAACATAACATCCAAGACTATCTATATGACAAAATCCTTATGTAAAACAAGCATGCAACAATCACTTCTTAACATGAAACATTTACCCTCTCCCATCTAAGAAGCTGCCCATCACTAAAGAGGGTTCACTGAAAGGTTAAGAGAAGCCTTAGGATCCAACTGAGCATAAACATAAAGATGAGAAACCCGTACGTACCTGTAAATATATAAGGGAAGCCTTCCTGATATTGTTTGTACTGTGGTGCATCAAGTCTATATGGACATTACCCATTGGTGGTACTGGAAGTGGCACTCTGCTGATTTGGGCTATGAGACTGAACTAAAGGACAACTGTGTTGACTTCGTAGACCATCCTTATGACATTTTTGACTCTATGACCAGACTCGCCAGATTCAAAACACACATCACTACACACTCTACATACTTTCTTATGGTTCTTACCACATTCTCCACAAAGCAAATTCGTACGAACACCCTTCCTATGATTTTGTGACTTAGAGTCTTGTGCTTCATCTCGACTGATATTCTTAGATTTTGATACTGATTCCCGAACTGATAGCAGAATTGTTGCTGAGAATATCTAATGGGACTGGGAGTGGTTACTATCCCTTGATCTTTCTATAGAGTTATTTGTTCTAGCCCTTTTATTTATCCTACACTTCCTCCCTCATTTTGTTGAGTGCAATTCAAAATCATAGATAGGAAAATAGTCTTCAAATTGTTCTGAGCAACTACTGAATAAGCTAAGGTAGTAAGAGCAGCTCCAAATTCTACATGATAGACATGCTTGTCCAGGGGATTTTCTTGAACAAGTTGAGGAGCAGGCTAATTTTCATTACTTCTTTTGTCAGCTTCTCCGAAAGACATGCTCTGTAAATAAAATGAAGAAACAGATTGGACTGAGGGTTTTACTGAACCTCATCCTCACTCTAATGATATGAATACTGAAAGAAGGAAAACTATTCCTAAAACATCTTATAGCCTCCTGTCCATAAGTGTGGCGCACAACACATACATGTGTAAGACTCTACTAGATGCAACTTTTAGACTTTCTAGGACACAGTTGAACCTTAGGCTCTGATACCAAGTTTGTAATGAGACGCTACATGATGCTAACGATCCCTAAGGACAACTATCTAACCCATGACTGGTACCTACTATGAGCACTGCATAATAGAAATACGGTAATAACAATATAACTGAGATAAATACGAAAATCTGGTAGAAATCTACCATAAGGTTCACAATTGAAATAATATTGAATAAGGTATATCGATTCCAAAAGAAAACTAAAATAACTATCTGAACATGCTATAGTCTGAAAAGCCTCTAAGACTATCTGAACTCTGGAATTGATAGGACAATCCCCCAACTAACTCTTTCTACTGAAATAATGAATCTAATGAAATAATAAAATAATTGAACATCCTCAAATAATGAGGACTCACTGCTAAGTCTACTGTTGCTTACTAGATCTGAACTGCTAAGAGTGATCTAAACCCTGTACGTCTGAACCTATTGAATAAGCCACCATAGCGCAAGAGAAAACTATGCGGTAGTACTTGTAAATGTACTTGTATACAAAGTGTGGTAGGTTGAATGCAAGGGTTTATATGCATAAACTATAACTGACTTAATAACATAAACATGACTGCGTGAGAATACATGCATGAATATATAACTGTAACTGGAGTCATAAAGATTCTGAATATTGAGTCTACTGATAATATGTATTTCTAATAACCGATGTAACTAATAACTGATATACTATTTACTGAATGACTACGTCTAACAGTCCTGATTCAGATGGAACCAGCTGAGTTTTGTAATTAGTTGAGTGACTGCATCTGAAAGTCTTGAAATATCTAGCACTATCTGAATTCTATTATGAAGAGTGAGGCCAAGAATGTGGGAAGTAGTTATCTAACCGACATGCCCCAAATAAGATAATATAGCTAAGTTGGGGTCCAACCTGTAACCATAATTAGAAGGGTGTCAATACCACTCCACTGGTAAGGACAAGTTGTGAGTGACCCTCATCTAATAGGTACTCTAAGGATAACATCGAGACCCCTCATCTAACAAGTTAAGCCACCTCATTAAACCTCATCTAACATGTTTGATATATTAACCTATGCTGGCTATATTATTTTGGAATGCAAGGATTATTTCTAAGAATCACACCCTCTACTAGCAGGTGAGTTCCTATACTTGGCCTCACTCGGTGCTGAATCCTACTCCCATCTGAATAGACACTGAAATTAGTATGTTGAACTAAACCAGACTGAGTTCACTGACTTTCGTTGAATGACGAAATACTATTGAGATCTATTAATTGACTGAGTTTACTGATATCACTAAGTACTGAATGAGACTGAATCAATACTGATTTACTAAGTTTTCCTGACTCATGTAACTGACTGAATTCTATGAATCATGGCTTGACTGAGAGTATCTTGGGAACTGATACTGGATCTAGGCATACAACTAAATTGTCAGGTATTAAATACCCCTATGACTCGATAACATGAATATAAATAGTACATGACACCTCTTGAACACATGACAATAATCAACAAATCATAATACAATCATTGGGGGATTTCACGAAGTACTAGATATTCGTAATCTTGTACATGAATAGGAATGCATTCTAACATATCATAATTTCACAAATCAAATCTCATGAGCATTCCATCAAACCATTACAAGGTATAGCTTTAGAATTGGAGACAACTTAAACACATGGATATAACATGGGGTCATCATATAGATCACAAACGAGTCACAATTGCACAATTCATTCACTTAAATATTTTGTCAAATACCTAGATGGCATATCTTGTGCTTGGGCATGGACAATATCGTAAAGCATTATTACTATCCTATTTAGTTCATAATTCAAGAGATTGACGTAAGAGAATTCAACTTTAATGTACATGCTATCATAATATCATGAAATACAACAAAAATTTCAACTTGGAAAATCATACATTCACATTAACAAGGATAAAATACAATCCACAACATGGAAATCACAATTCATGATTTAAAATTGGTTTCTTGAGCTCCAAGGATGAAAGGGATCATTGGATAATCACTTTACATACCTTGGTTAATAGTTTCTTAAAGATTAACGGTGAAATCTCCTGGATTTGGATCTTCAATTTAAATCCTAAGGCTTGTTCTTGAGGGAATTTGAGAGAAAACAAGTATAATTTTCTTAAAGAGAGCTGAATCTCATGTTTCCGTATGATAATTTTCTGCATTTCTTTATATTATATGAATATTGTGCATTTTTTCCAGAAAAAATGGGGTTCTCGAGCCTTAATGGTTCGAGATGCTCGTCACTGCCAGGGTCTCGACTCGGGTCATGACAACTGAAAAGGCTAAGATCGGTGGATTTACTTTAGAAGTTTGAATTCAAAATTCAAATTCTCTGTTTCTCCCATGTTTTACTTATTTGTTGTCTCAAATCCTGACTTTGAAGTCCAGATTTTGGCTATAAATAGATGGATTCCCACGCCTTTGAGGGACAAGGAATAAAGCAAGGGATAAAAAAAGCACATAAACAAGTTGAGAAGAGTGAAACAGGGGGTCCAAAATTAGGAATTTTTAGGGTTTTCATAAAATTGTGAAAGAAGGAGAGTTGAAGGGCAAGAAATCGAGTGAAAAGGCTTCAACAAGTCAAAAAGCTCCGTGAAGGTTCTAAAAAGGTCCCAAAGTCGAGTTTCTCACCGAAAAACTGTTGGACGCTAGAGCCTTAGTTTGCTGCCCAACTAAAGGTGTGAACCCTTTCCTCATTTTTGTGTTTCCTTGCCTTCATCAATTTTTGATTTCAGAAACATATGATTTTATGTTAATTTCAAACTCACTTCCTTGTTGTTTCCTTTAATTTTGTGGATAAAAATGCATGTTGATTTTGAAAAATGTTTCGGTTATGTTGTGTTCAGTATCCATTCATGTACTTGGTTTCGTCCTAATAAATTTCTTTTTTAGAGTATTGTTGTCTCAGTGTTTAACATATATGATATATTTCATTCTCAGTGAAATTGAGTAAATGTGTGTTTGTTTGGTGTTCTCAAAATGTGAGACATGGGGAATAACTTGCGTTGTTAACACCTTTTTGTTTATTTTTGCGGTTTGGTTTTGTTAGGGTATATCTCATTTTATATAATTACCTTTCGGTAAATTAAGTATGTTGTTTTTCAAGTTCTTTTGTTGAAATCCTGCACTTATTGTTACCGAGTAATATCGTTAATCAGTACATTGCTCGTCCCTCTCTCATTTCACAGAAGTGGACGTATGAACATTCGAATCATTGTGGGTCTGTTTAATTTCCAACTTCGATAATGATTTAGTCAAATAAAGGAAAGTACGTTATACATTTAAGCAAGGGGACGTTTTCCGCGTCCCTATCCCATGTTCTTTAGGCGAAATTTATCAAAGATTGATTGTGAAAGTGTCGATTTATTCTCTTACTTCCTACTGTTAGTTCTTCGTCTCCCTGCCCCCTCAGATTTCACATAGTGAATAGGCTCTATTGTGTTCGTAAATAATGTCTTTGGCATCCCGAGTAATTCGTCCGTAGAGTCTGCCCAAATTTGCTTTATTGGAATATTTATCAGGGAACTTACCGTATTTTTAACTTATTGTCGAAAGAGGCATCAAAAAACAACTAGCCTAAGCTGTTGAAACAATTGCTACCATTTTTGCACACTACATCACTTGAACTAAAGTGAGGTGGGAATAGCCTCAACTCAATTCTGTTTCGTTTCTGCACATGGTTCGAAAATGGAGATAATATAATTCATTTTGTGAAGGTGCTTCACTCTTTTGGTATAACTTAAACACTATTTTCAAATGAGTATTTTTCATATGATCATAATATGTAATATCCTCTTTTGGAGCATATTGGAAAAGGGATGAGAAAAGTCGGCCTTAGCTTGCATATCTCATTTGGTATTAATCAAGGGAGTATACTGTAATAGCTTGTTTAAATTCGTTAACTGTTTTCTTGTCACTAATAATGATTAGTAATAAGTTCTAAAGGAACGTTAAGTACCTCTGTCAAGTAGAAAAATTGTCTGCTGCATGTGGCTCCTTAAACAATATGTCTATATCAATACTGTATTATATGTCTTCAATTTTGTAAAGTTTGAGATTGTTGATTTATAATTCTATTATTTTGATTCCCTCTTTGTCATACATTAATGAACAGAAAGCCATCCCTTTGTTCAAGTTAACTTGAATATGACAGTCTTAATTTTCTATCTTTTCCTTCCTTTTCCCTTCTTGTTTGAGAGTTATAACGTATACAGGGAGCGTCGGAATACTGATAAATTAAATCTATTAATTGTTTTCTTGTCCTTTTGTGTCGAAACTAGCTTTATAAATAGGAATACATGTTTGAAATATTTTTCACTAGTGTTTGCGTGTATTGACAAGTTTGAGAGTGTTCTTTGAAGCCTACTTGGCAAAGCTAAGAGTAAAAAATATATATTTCTTTAGATAGACGAAATGTGTGACTTTGTGAGTAATATTATTCACGTACATTTGAGTTAGGAGATTTATTAGTTAGTAAATGGAGATAATAGGTCTCAATTGATGCTATTTTACTATTGTCATTCCCGTAAGTTGTTATGGATCTTGCGTATTCTCTTCTTACAATCGGCTAAAGAGTATGAACCTCAAGGTTATGTGTCCACATATTCACCACTGGAGAGATTAAGTTTGATATTTCAATGCTTATGTGATGTTTGCTTCCCTTGATTTATATTAAATTTATTTCGTCTCTAATCCTTTTTTTTTGTTTCATGTAAATCGGTGAATTGGAATTTCATTCGTAACTTCATTTTTGACCCAAGCATAGGGTCAACCATAACTACAATTGCAAGAGCCTCCGAGTCACGAAAAATAGAAATTTGAACTCCTTTAGGAGTCTAGTATTTCCTAGCCTTACTCTTTTACTTTATTATTGTCATGTTCCCTAGAAACTCAAATTAATGTTATTATTGTTTCACTTGATGTACATTAGTTGTTAATTATATGTATATTGCTTTTCGTATGTGAACATTCTTAAGATGGGTTAATATTCTCACCCTTTCGCGAATAAAACACAACTAATGGTTCCATAAAAGATGTAAATTTTACCATTTCGATACTTGGCTAGTTCTTTTAAAATTAACTGTTGCCTCAAAATATATTTTTTATGAAATTAACGTAGTAATCTCCATGTCTCTCTTGAAATAAAACATAAAATTTCAAAGCTAATTTAATAGGAAAGAAAATCGCCAAAAACTCATATTTTTGAAAGAGCTTATCCATCAATTTCAATTTATCTTCACAAGTTGAATAATCCTAACATTCTTATTTTGCAATGCTTGTTTGGATTATTTTTTTAGATTCCAAAAGATCGAATACGAGGTATATTTATATATACGCGCTATAATATATAAGGTATTTCTAATTGTTATTCATCATTTATCCTATTTACACCTTATTTCCATTTATCCTATATACATGAATATTACCATGACTTTTACACACAACAGTCTATTTTAATGAATAACTAATTCATCTTGATGCTATATATATATTTCTACTTCGCAAATTAATCTACTCTGGAACATAAATTACTTTTCATATTTACCCTTAAGTGTTGATAAACTTTACATTCCCATTTTACAAAATACCATTTCCTTCATTCTATTTTCAAGCATACGTATCTTGCAATAGATTATATCCTTGTATATTGTAGCAGTGTATTTTTCTTATACTTCAAATTTTTCTTTTTTCCAAAACAACTAAAGAGTTTCTATCACTATCTTAGAAATAACGAAACAATATTTTTTCTAAATATTTTTTGAAACTGAGTTTGAGGACTATCTTCGAATAGGCTCTAAGGGGTGCCTAACACTTCTCCTTGAGTAATCAAAACCCTTACTCAGAATCTCAAAATATTTTCGATAGAATAAAATAGAGTTTTACAAAAATTATTTTTCCTAAGTTTTCTAAAAAGTTAGGTGGCGACTCAAAAATGAATTTTCAAAACCCGAGAGTCATGACACGCCACCACATGTTTTGTGCTGTTTTGACCGGTTTGACTTAGGGTGCAACACTTAGCATGCATTATTTGAAAGATTATATATATATATATATATATATATATATATATATATATATATATATATATATATATATATGAAGTTCTTGTTATATTTATGCATTCACCCCCTTATACTCAGTACATTTCAGAAGTACTGACCCACATATCTGTCTATGTGCTACATTGTCTTGTAACATAGGTTCTGGTGCTCGTTTCTAGAAGTGTGACTAATTACGGGCATTATCCCCTGCATCCCAACTTTTGGTGAGTCTTCATAGTCCAAGGACCCAGTTTATAAGTCTCATTTTTAAGATTGAAAGTTGTTCTAGATCTTTGAATTTTTTATTTATGGTCGGATCAATTGGGGTCTGTCCCTATAGCTCTCTAGTAAGTAGTGAACTCTTGTCATACTGGGGAATTATTTATCTTAAGTACATATTCGTATAATAGTTCACCGTTCAGGAGAGTTGTAAGCAAAATAGATATCATGGATTATCTTAGGGCTTTTTATAGTCTTGAGCACTGTGCGACATACAAGGGGTACTTTTTGGGCATTAGAAATTTGGTATCAGATCCTAAGCTTTAAAGAGTCCTAGAAAGTCAGACAAGTTGCATTAAGTAGAGCCATGATCATGAATATGAAGAGATCCATATTTATGAGAAGGAGACCACAAATCGAGTTAGAAATCATCATATATTTCATAATCTATCGTGCTTACAATTGCCTCTATCTACCTCAACTCATACTTTTATGTAATAGAACATGCCTCCTTGTCGAGCTGCTACACATTGAAATGGTGATCGACCACCCTATATGCCGACCCTCTAAGTGAGAATGTGTCTCATGCTAAATTTTAGGCTGCCTTTCAAGCATTGGGCCAAGCTGTGAACACTAATGTTTAGGGAAATCAACAGGCATCAGTCCCACTTCAGAAAAGTGGTAACTTAGTTGCAGCCCAAATTCAGGACTTTATAAAGATGAATCCACCTGAGTTCCATGGGTCAAACGCGGATGAGGATCCTCAACTCTTTATTGATGAGATGAGAAAGATTACTCTAATCATGCATGTTACTGAGGAAGAGATTTGTAAAACCCACAAAATCCTAAGCTAATCAAGTCAATTAATGCTGGTTAAGGGGTCCCAGACTTAGAAAATTCTAGCTAATATTCAAGACTTAGTTTATTTATAGCCTTCGAAAGTTGGCAATCTCATTTTGAGACCTTAATGTTCTTTAATGGTCTACATTTTTGTTAATTCATGATCAGGAAGGTTAATAGGTGTTTCTAGATAAGTTTTGGATTTTTTAAACCGCATTTAGACCACGTTTGGTATCCCAAAATAGTGGACCAACGCGATCTTGGCACGCTGCGTCGCCTATCGCGTTGGTTAATATTGTTGAAGGTTGATAGAGTTAAACTCCTGAGACATGGTGTGATCATGGCGCGATGCTTCGAGTATCGCATCGGTGTCCTATTTTCAGTCATTAAATGACCGTGTCCTTAAGGGTAATTAGGTTATTTTTCTTCGACCTTCAGCCCTCAAAATATAAAATTTAGCCCTCTTTTGGCTAATTATATTCATTATTCACAAAATTCTCAAGAGAAAAACCCTTGGGCCATCAATTCAAGAATCAATTTCCAGAGATTTCACCGTTAATCTTCAAGAAACTTTTATCCAAGGTATGTAAAGTGTAGGATCCCTTTCATCCTTGGAGCTCAAGAATCCAACTTTAAACTTATGAATTGTGATTTTCATGTTATGAGTTGATTTTAATCATGTTGGTGTTGTTGTATGAATCCTAAGTTGGAATGTTTATGTGTTTTTCATAAAATTATGCTAGTATTTGGATTGAAAACTATGAAATTTAGTTGATTAAAGTAACCATGATGTATCAATTTAGTGTATATGCCTAAGCCTATATTTATGCATGCAATGTGTTCGATAAAATGCCTAAGAGAATAAGAATTATGCCTTGTGACTAAATTGTGACCAAATCGATGAATCTATGCTTTACCTTTATGTTTAAAAAGACTCCCATGCTATTGTTATGCATTGTAATCGTTTGATGGAATGCTGATGAGATTAGAAGTATGAAATTATGACATATTTATATGCATTCCTATTCATACACAAGATTATGATTATCAAGTGCCTCATGAAATTTCCCAGTGATTGTATTATGAGTTGTTGACTATGGTCAAGTGTTTTAAGAAGTGTCATGTCTTGTCAGTTTCATGCTATATAGTCATGAGGGTACTTGTACCCAATAATTTAGCTATGTGACTAGTGACAGTGTCAGTTTTCATGATATTCTCAGTCAAGCCATGATCCGTAGAACTCAGTCAATCACATGACTCAGAAAACTCAGTAAATTCAGTATCAATCAAGTTCAATTCAGTACTTAGTAATATCAGCAGCCTCAATCAGTTATCAGGTCTCAGTCGTATTTCGTCAGTCAATGAAACTTAATGAACTCAGTCCATTTCAGTTCAGTATAATCAGTTCAGTGTCTATTCAGATTTTGTCAGTTAACGAAACTCAGTGAACTCAGTCTAGTTTAGTTCAGTATAATCAGTTCAGTGTCTATTCAAATGGGAGAAGGATTTAGCATCGAGTGAACCCAGGGATGGGAACACCCACTGCTAGCAGAGGGTGTGATTCATAGAAGTAATCCTTGCGTTCTAAATCTATGTAGTCAGTATAGGTTAAGACATAAACACTGATAGTTAAGGGTTTATGAGGTGTATTAACACTATCAGATGAGGTTTACAACATTCTCATATGGGGACACTACCAGATGAGGGTCGCTTATACCTTATCTTTACCAAAGGCGAAGTATTGACACCCTTTCAATTGGGGTTATAGATTGGATCCCAAATTAGCTATTTTATATTATTTAGAGCCTATAGGTTAGATGAATTCTCCCATGGTTTTATTTATAGATACATTCTCAGTCTCAGACTCAGTAATAGACTCAGTTCTACAGATTTCAAGACTATCAGATACAGTCACCCAGCTTAGTACGAAACTCAACTAGTTCCATCAGAAATAGGACTGTCAGACTTAGTCACCCAGTAATTAGTATATCAGTTATATTAGTTATCACAAATCCATCTTAGCAGCATTCATATTCATTATTAAGTATTATCACGATCTTAGTTATAGTTCATGTATTCATACATGTATTCTCAAGTAGTCATGTTCATTTTATTCAGTCAGTTATAGTGCATGCATATAAACCCTTGCATTCATCCTACCTTACTTTGCATACTATTACATTCTCTTGTATTGACACATACTTTTCTCTGGCACTATGGTGTTTTATACCATAGGTTCGGGAGCTCAGGTTCACAATCACACGTAAGAGTTCAGACATCAGGAGTGAGTGGTGAGTCCTTATATTTTGATGACTTGATTATTTTATTATTTAAATAGTTTGAAGTTAATTGGGGACATGTTCTATCAATTCCTTATTTAAACATTTTAGTGTTAGAGGCTTTCAGACTATAGCATGTTTAGACGGTTTATTTCAGTTTTGGGTATTTTTATAACTCATTCAAAATATTTATCAATTATTATTTCAGTATTGAACCTTATGGCATTTTGTCCCATTGGTTTCGTATTATTCAGTATTATTATAGAGTTATTGCAAGAAGGTCCCAGTCATAGATTAACAATTGGTTCTCCGGGATTGTTAATATTGTATAGCGTTTAGGGCACTAGGATCGGGGCATTACAAGTGTGTAGAGCTGGAATCCTATAGGTTGAAGGATATTGCTTATGTTTGGGAAACTATATGGAAGGATGGTAGGAGTAAGGTACAACTCCTATGAGTTGACAAGTATTTTAGAGTACTTTTCTGGATAGGTTCTTTCCTCATGAGATGAGGAAGGCTAAAGTTGTAATACCTCATATTTCCCTAGCTTAGTTTAATTCTCAGTATTAGAGTATTCCTATATAAAAATTTTCAAATACTTAGAATTGTTTTATTTTAGATCTTACCATTGTGTAGGAAAATCAGTCATCTTTCCAACGATATAAAATTTACCCAAATCTGATACCCGAGTGAAGATTTATAGCATTTTTAGTGAAATAGTGTGCCACTTGGTACTTTACCGCATCGCGCTAAGTGCTCAAATGACAATTGCCATTTTCCACTGTGCCATTGTGATCCCATCGCGCTGCGCCAAGGGCCATTTTCCTAATTGTCAAATTCCAATGAGTCTCTGCGATGGTGCCGTATTGCGCCAAAAGCAAATTTCCCAATCGCCAATTTTTACACAGTGCCATCCATATTCTAGTGGCTCACCTCGATGCCAGCGCATCACGTTGAAGGCCAAAAATGGGTATCTTCTGACAAAATTTTTAATTATTCCTACGGGTAATTTGGTATTTTTCCACAGACCTAGTCAGCCTAAACACGAAATTAATGCCCTAAATAACCTATTTTATCATTATTTACTCACTTTCTTTCAAGATTAAAATCATTCTCTCTAAAAAAGGCAAAACTCTAGCCTCAAGAATAAATAACAAATCCCAATAAATCCTTCAAGAACCCTCAAGAATTAATCTTCTCAAGTATATTAGGTGCTCATCTATGGTTTTTTTTTACCTATAGAGTCCTAGAACCCCTTTTTAAAACTACAAGCTTATTGATTCATGATTTACATGATTAAATGGAATTGTATTCATGTTCATGACATTAATTTATTTTCAATCCATGATTAATTATAAGTTCCATGAAATTGAAATAGCATGTCTATTAAATTGTGTAATTCCCATGTTATAACCCTTGATAATGTAAGTTTAAGCATTGTAGTTACAATGTTTATAAATTGTCCATGATTATATGCATTAAGTTGTGCTCCCCAAGTGTATGATAGAATGTCCATATGAATTAAATGGTGAAATCATGACATCCTAGAATATGTACAAGTTTATGCCCTACAAGTGTTTGATAAAATGTCTCTATAAATGAATTATGAACAAGTGGACATTGTTATGATTTTCAAGAATATACTATGCCTTACTTTCTATACTATAGAGTATTGGGGGTATTCAATACCCGAAAATCTAGCTAGTTACTAGAGAAGCAGTAGTTACTAAATAGTCTCGGTAATGTCAAGATCAGTAGTACTCAGTCAATTATAGAACTCAATGAAACTCAGTATCAGTCTAGTTCAGCTCAGTATAATAATTAGTGTCTTCAGTTGGGAGTAGGATTCAGCACATAGTAAACCCAAGGATGGGGAATCACTTACCAGTAGAGGGTGTGATCCGTAGAAGCAGTCCTTGCTTTCTAGAACTATGTGGCCAGTGTAGATTGAGACATAAACCTTCCAGTTGAGGTTTGATAAGGTGTTTTAACCTGCCGGTTAAGGGTACCACTATTCTCATTCAGGGCACCTGCCAGATGAGGGTGACTCATTAATTATCTTCACTCGTGGAATGGTACCGATACCCTTCCAACTGGGGTTATGGGTTGGACTCTAGTTATCTTATTTGGGATATGTCGATTAGATGATTACCTTCCACAGTTTTAGTTTCAGTCTCAATATAGAACTAAGTTCTACAGAATCAGGAATGACAGACACAATCACTCAATATCAGTAATTTAGTTATCAATAATCTCAAATATCAGTTACTTAGTATCATAAATCAGTACACAACTTTTGTAAAAGCTCAGATACAGTATACATGTATATGAACAACGTTGTGTACTCAGTATTTTAAAGTAGTTTCAGTTATCTTGGATCTTTAGTCATTAGTTTAGAGGCTTGTCATGACTAGTGACTAGATATTATTTTAGTATTTCCTAGTTTTGAGAGTTATTGAGTTATAGTATTTTGCTTGAGATTGTCTATCTTTATGAACTCCGTTTATAATAGTTCTTTAGTGTTAGCACATAATTAAGTTTATATTTTTTAACGTTAAACATTGAGTAAATATTTGGGGTTATCTTGGGGCTACTCGTAGTCCTAAGCACTGTGTGAAGTCTAGGGGGATCTTCCATGCATCACAAAATTGGTATCAAAGAGTAAGGTTTGAAAGAATCCTAGAGAATCTGACAAGCCGCGTTGCGTTGAGTTGTGATCATGGGTGTGAAGCCGGTCACCCATATGAGCAAGATCTATGGAACGTATAAGAAACTATCCCTTCTTTCATGATCTCTATCCTTCTTTGAGGTTATCTCTATCTTCTCTAATTAGTTCTTTAATATGATGGAGAATGCCTCCTTATAAATCTTATACACATAACTAGCCCCACAACCACCACTACTTGCAAACCCTTTGAATAAAAATGTCTCTATACTGATTTTGAAGTAGTTTTCTAAGTGTAAGATATGATTTTGAATACAAATGTTTAGGGAAATCAACCATCAACAATTACATTTCAATAGAATGGTAAATTAGCTGCAACTAGAATTTGAGATTTTAAGAGGATGAACTCACATGAGTTGTTTAGGTTGAACGTGAATGAGGACCCGTAATTTTTCATTGATGAGGTGAAGAAAATTACTCAGGCTATATATGTTATAGAAGAGGAAAGTGTGAAAATGAATTCTTATCACTTAAAGTATATCGCTTATGATTGGGTTACCATGTGGAAGGAAAGTAGAGGTGAGAATGTAGATCGTATGAGTTGGGACATAGTTCAAACAATATTTTTAGATAGGCTATTTCCTTGTGACATAAGGAAGCCTAAGGTAGAGGAGTTCATGAAATTGAGGTAGGGCTTTGGAATATTGCCTTAAGATTACCCATCTAGCTAAGTATTCCTTAAAGTTGTCTGATGTTAAAGCTCTTATGAGTAAGTTTGTCACAGAGTGTCTGATTTTGTAGTAAATGAGTATAGGACTTCCTTGTTTATCGGGGATATGGATACTTCTTTTTTGATGGCTCATACTTAATAAATTGAGACAGAGAAGTTACAATAATGAGGGAGAAGGAGTAAAAGGGCTTGGACTAGATAGTCTGAGTATAGTCAGTAAAATTAGGAGAGGAAATCATTCTCAGTTTCAAGGACGTTCATCAGTGCTTTCACCATACCTCACCATACCCCAACGACCAGAACTAAGTAGGAACAGTGGGGGATGACACTAGATACTAGATCTCAGGGTAGTGTTTTTTAGGAAATGACTAATACAACGTGCACTAAGCATGGTAAAAATCATTTAGGCGAGTGCTTGATGAGTAGATATGGTTTCTATCATTATTGTATGATGGGAAATAAAATAGTAGAATGCCCTCATTCTAAAAAAAGAAGTAGAGATGATCATCCTCATACTCAGGCTACAAATTCAGCAGTTCATTCAGGGGTCAGCTCTACAACACGACACATCATCTGGTACCAATGGTGTTCAGTGTCATAATTATTTTTATGCTATACCATCCCAGAAAGAGTAGGAGATCTCCTAGGATGTTATCACTGGTATACTTTGTGGCTTTCATTTTGATGTTTATGTGTTATTAGATTCAGGGTCAAACCTTTCTTTTGTGACCCCACTTGTTGTTGTAAATTTTAGTGTGGGTGATTCAATATCTCTAGACAAGTATACAAAAAATTCCCTATTATAGAGTTACTTCAGAAGATTTAATAAAGCTGGAGATCATAGTTTTTGATGCTATTTTGGGCATGGATTGACTCCATTCATACCATGTATCAGTCAATTGTTGCACACGAGTGGTGAAGTTTTAATTTTCTAATGAGTCAATATTTAAGTGGAAGGGTAGTTCAGTATCTCTTAAAGGTCATTTTACCTCTTATATTACAGCCAAAAATTTAATATTAAAAGGGTGTAGCAACCACTATATCGATTTAAAGATACTAATTACGAAGCCCCATCATCCAGTTAATTTGTGTAGTCAATGGATTTCTAAAGATTTCGTGAAGGATATACGTGGGGTACCTCCCAATAGAGAAATAGAGTTTGACATTGAACTCCTTCTCGATAACTAGCCTATCTTTATTCCTCCCTACTGTATGGCTTCGACCAATCTTAAAAAATTAAAAGAAGAGCTCATGGACTTCTTATATATGGGGTTCACCAAACCTAGTGTTTCCCTATGGGATTCTATAGTTATATTTATGCACAAAAACGATGACACTCTCAAAATTTGTGATTTATTTGATCAGCTTAAGGGATACCATTGGTTCTCAAAGATTGATCTCAGGTTGGGGTATTACTAGTTAAAGTTTATGGAGTGTGACATTTTAAAGGCTACCTTTAGAATTTGGTATGGTCACTTTGAGTTTGTGGTTATATAATTTGGACTAACAAGTGCTCCTACAACCATTATGGTTTTAATGAACAAGGTCTTCAAGTAGTACTTAGACATGTTTGTCATTATTTTCATAGATGACATAGTTATATAATCTTGGAGTGAGTAGAAGCATGCAGATCATTTGAGAACAGTATTGTAGAACCTTTAGGATCGCCAACTTTATGCAATGTTTCATAAGTATAAATTTTGGTCAAAGTTTGTTACATTTTTAGGGGATATTATTTTGGAAGTTGGTATTCATGTAGATCCTCATAAGTCGAATTCAATAAACCACTAGTCTTGGACCATTACTCAATCTGAAGTCTTAACTGGTAGGAAATGAGATGATTTAGTCATTCGATCTACCTGAACCAAACTGAATCATGATGGCATCTTATATTAGGCAACCCTGTGAGGAAATCTATATCCACTACTTCCCACTCTCAGGTAAGGATGCTGATTTCTTTTAGCATACCACCTGGTCTTTGGTGTTCATCTTTAACTTGATGGAAAGTTGGACACTTGGACATAAACTCTGCTATGTCTTACTTAATACAATTTCACTAATAAATTTTTCGTAAGTCGCAGTATATCTTCGTAGCACTCGGATGAAAGGAACACCTCAAACCATGATCCTTGGCTAGTATCGTTTTCCCAGCCCATCTATATTTGGAACACAAAGCCTACCTTGATAACTAAGTATACCATCTCCTAGGGAGAAAACCTCGATCTTCTGCTGGTAGACTGCTTCTTATATTTGGTTAACTATGGGATCATTTTGCTATTTCTTCTTCATTTACACTACCAAAGATGATTTTGAATCATTTTGAGCTACTACTCTCCCATTATTAATGTAAAAAAAACATACTCCTAAACAGTCAAATCTATGCATCTCTTTTTCCAAATCCACACTATCCATGGACATCCGACTTAGTACATCCGCCACCACGTTGGCCATACCTAGATGATAGAGTACATTCATGTGATTATATTTCAATAACTCCAACCAAATCCTTTGAAGAAAATTCAACTCCCACTTAGTAAATAGATACTTAAGAAACTTATGATCAGTCAAAACATCAACATACATATTGTAGAGGTAGTGTCTCCAAATTTCCAAGGAAAATACCACGACAGCTAAATCCAAGTTGTGAGTTGGGTAATTCTTTTTTTGATCCCTAAGTTTCCTAAAGGCATAAGCTATCACTCTCC
Organism: Capsicum baccatum var. pendulum; assembly: GCA_030864225.1. Lineage (NCBI taxonomy): Eukaryota > Viridiplantae > Streptophyta > Magnoliopsida > Solanales > Solanaceae > Capsicum > Capsicum baccatum. The sequence goes on from CM061556.1 coordinate 227,154,261, forward strand.
TATTTTTCATAAACACACAACCTAACCTAACTATAGAAGTATCAGAATACACAACAAACCTATCTAAACCTCTGGTAAATCTAATACTGGAGCTGAAGTCAACCTATCCTTCAACTCTGGGAAACTTTTCTCACACTTCTCTAACCATATAAACTTCACTTTCTTTTGGATGAACTTCATCAATGGTGTGGTTATAGAGGAGAACCCTTTAACAAACCTTCTATAATACCAACCAAATCAAAAAAGGTTCCTGATGTCGGATGAAGTGATTGGTCTAGGCTAGTGTTCACCGCATTAGTCTTCTAAGGATCTACATGAATTCTAGCCCCAAGAAAGTACCAATTTACAACATAAATTCACATTTACCAAACTTCATATATAATTGACATTCCTTGAGGGTTTGCAATGCTATTATCAAATGATTTGCATTACTCCTCACTTCTGGAATACACCAGTATGTCATATATAAAGACAATAACAAATATGTCCAAGTACTGCTTGAAGACCCTATTCATCGAATCCATAAGGCTGAAGACCAAATGACATAACTATAAACTCAAAATGGTTGTACCTTATTCAAAAATATATTTTCAAAATGTCTTGCTCCTTAACTTTCAACTGATGGTATCCAAACATAAGGTCAATCTTGGAAAATTGATGGGCAACCTAAAACTGATCGAATGAATCGTCGATCCTAGGAATAGGATACTTGTCTTTTATGGTAAACTTGTTTGGTTGTCTATAATCTATACACATTCTAAGTGTGCCATCTCTTTTGCACACGAAAAGGATTGAAGAACCCACAGAGATATACTATGTCTAATGAAACCTTTATCAAAGAGGTCCCTAAGCTGCTCTTTTAACTCTTTAAATTTGACCTGATCCATACGATATGGACGGATAGAGATAAGATGAGTTTTAGGAAGAAGATCAATACCAAATTCTATTTCTCTATCTTGAGTGAACCATGGAAAATCTTTGTGGAAAACCATAAGACACTCAATGACTACACGGACTGATTGAACTGTTGGGGCTTCAGATTTTGTATCTTTGAATCAAACTGAATGATAGATACATCCTTTTGATATTAACCTTCTAACCTTGATATAAGACATGAAACGACCTTTAGGAGGCGCAGAAATACCCTTCTACTTAAAAGCTGCCTTATAAGGAAACAAAAACTTCACCACACAGGTGCGACAATCTATGGATGCATAGCATGAAAGCATCCAAATCATGCATAGAATAACATTAAAATCCATCATATCTAACTTTATTAGGTATGGTAATCTAATCTTATGGAGGATGGTAATAGAAAACTCCATATAGTTTCTCCTAGTAACAACTAACTCACCCAGAGGGGTAGAAACATAATAGGGCTTAGGGAGATTTTCAGGACCCACCCCAATATTTACAGTAATCACTAGAGTTATAGAAGAAATATTTGATCCAGTGTCCAACAATACATATACATCATGGTGAAAGGCATAAAGCATACCAGTGATAACATCTTAAGAACTCTCTTACTACTGATGGGATGGTAAAACATAAAACTGATTCTAGCACTGACCAGCACCGGTACTAAATAATGCACCCTGTGGAGGAACTGGGCTATCACCAATCAGCATGGTAGTCCTTTATACCTTGACCACAAAATTAAACACCCAGTAACAAACTTACTCATACGATCTTAGAGTCAGATAACAACTCTAGGGTATATTTAGTTAACTGGGTGAACTTAAGGAAGTACTTTTACACTATTGTATATCCCTGCCTCATGTTCATGAACTTCTTTACTTTTATTATGCCTCTAGTCTGTAACCCAAATGCCATACGGTGCTTATGACCCCAAAGGACCACAAGTTTACCTATGGCTGGTACATACCGTGACAACTGAATAATAATACTAAAATAATGCAGAAAATAGTCTAAAATGCCATAAAGTTTATAATATGAATTCAATAAAGAATAAAAATTGTAATATCATCTGAAAATTGAAATACTATCTAAACTAGTCTAGTCTAAAGAGAGTTTAATTGATCTATCTAAAAGTGGAGTTTATGGGAAAACCCCCAACCAACTTCGAATACAAAAATACCGAAGCTACTAAAATACTGAAATACAAGCATATCCTCGATAGATGAAGATTCACTACTGAATCTACTGCTGTTAATTGAACCTGTTTAAGTATGTTTAGGAACCTAAGCGGTGGAGCCTATGATAAGAGACATCATAGAGCAAAGATAAAGTATGCATCAGTACATGGAATGTATTATTATGCTAGATAAGGTAAGGTTGAATGCAAGGGTTCATATGCATGAACAGTAACTAACTGAATGATATGGAATAAATGAATAGGAGTACATACTTGTGCATACCCCATTATGCCAAAACAAAATCTAACTAACTAAAATAACTACATTAAAAATCTGAAATCATCATAACTTGTCCCTCGAACTATGAGGACTCACCAGCTATCTGAATGTAGGAAATGGTGTCACACTTAATCGTGCTGCTAAGGACGAATACTAAAACCTACATTATGAAATAATGTACCACATAGACACATATTTGGTCATTACTTTTGGAATGTATGAAATATATGAGGGTGAATGAATAAGTAAAACTTGATTAATGCATAATCTTAAAACATACATGCTAAGTGTAAGTAGACTCACCAAGAAGCTGAAATAAATTAAAGACCGAGATATATTAAAACATGAACAACAAGCCTAGTCTAATAAGTTGGGTGGGTCACTACACTTAGCTTTTGAAAACTATATTTTCTATGGGAGATTCTCATAATCGACATAAGCCATATGAGCTAGCATGATGTATAACATCTACCCATGTTGAGGAGGGATGTTCTACCCTTGCCTTTCCATCGGAATAGAGCTTGAATTGAACTGGATGATCACTAATTAATCCCATATTAGGAAAGGAGGACACTCTCTGGCAGGGTCCCTAAACCTATAGTGGCACATAGTTTTTTGAGAAATAGGATATGTGTTGAACCCATATTCCTCTCTTGGTGCTAAATACTACTTTCAATATATATATATATATGTATATATATATATATATACATATATATATAGTATGGTCATACCGCTGAAATTCACCCTAAAATAAGAACATGGATTTATAAATCTGAAGGACAATTATGCTTTTATCAATAAATCATACTCATGAATAACTATGTGAATTTCACATCATGTCTGAGATCATAAGATCAAAATGGAAATCAGCATCATCCTGTAGTAATTTTAAATAGTAAATCTAAACTTCTTGTAAACTGAGAGAATATGATAAAATCATATGCTTTTATTTGTAAACTGATAGAATCATACTAAAAATCATATATGTTTATCATCTCATGGAAATTCATGTAAAATATGGATATACATCTCATAATAACAATCATATAAGTAAAAACATGAGTAAAAGTAAATTCTTGTGCTAACTAAACTATAAATCACAAGATAGTGTCATAATTTAAAAATATGGAAATTGGGTATTATCCCTAATTTAAATCTAATATATTCAGTTATTAAAATCTAATCTTTTGGTCACAAGAATGAAATATTATCCTTGTTCAAACTCCACATACCTGAATTTAGTAAATTTCTTGAAGGAAACTTGAATTGGAGCCCTGGGAGTTACACTTTTGAAAGAAACCCTACTTCTTTTATCTTGATAATGAAGAGAAAATAAGCATTGAAAACTGACTAATAATGGGTAAAATTGCTTATGGAATGACTTAAGTTGGGTGGGAGTAATTTAAGGTAAGGAAAAAACCAAAATACCACCAAGGTTACATACAAATATTTGCAGGAATTTTTTAGTTGACAACTAAGTGGATAACTCCTGCCAGCTTGTTGACAGCTCATCAACATAATTGTCATTCTCTAGCAAGATTAGGATATTTTTTGGTTAAGATTGACGAATCAGTTGATAGCTTGTCAACTAGTTGATAGATCACCAACTTAGTTATCAATATCCAAATTAATTAAGGTCTTTTCTAGTAAAGGTTGATGACTAAGTTGGTTCCTCATCGACTCAGGTACTCAACCTCTAGTAGACAGACACATCTAGGTAAAATAAGTATTACTTTCTACTCCAATATCAGATTAAGGTTAAATCAGATACGTTGGAAAGAAGACTAGATGATCTTTCATTTGTTGCATCTTGACTTCTAAAACTTTATTTATTCTAGAATTTACACTCGTTTGAAGTTGACCCTTAAAGGATCAAACAATAAAAATCAATCAATACAAAATTTCTCAACTCAACCTTGCTCTAAGTTCTTCCTATGGACATTATCACATTAAAGACACTTTACACATAGGGTGAATGGTCATGAAACTTAATTATAATTTGACATAATTGATTTGGATACTTTAATGTATGGTGAATACTTAAATACTTTTCTTTGATCTTGTTGGGTATTACAGGTGGTGATGTAAAGACAATAGTGTGAATATATTGAATGAAGAAAGAATATGCCTTATAAACATGTCATTTGTTGTAGTTTGTTGTAGTCTTAGCTTGAGTAATCTTATTTCAATTAGTGTAGTTGTTGTAGATTCTAAAATATGAGCGTATATCTTGCTTGAGGATGAGTAGGGATTAAGTTCATATCAGTGCCTATGTATGCCTTGAAAACATATAGTCCAGGTATTTTAGAAGCTTTGGTTCAATGATAATAAACCAGGTTGATCTATCTTAAGAACACCTCTTTATTAATGGGTAGATCAGAGATGGGCACAATTACAATCTATAGACTTATGATCATGTTTAGTAGCATTTTTAACCAATGAATCAAAAATATGTTTATTTTCTGGAAACACGCCACTTAGATACCGTTGTTTCTGACTCTAATTTCTCGAACTTTCTATAAAATTCTTTTAAGGGTGTTGTCTATTTTAAGACAATTAGTGTTTATTATTTTGCCAGAAAGCATCATATCATTGAGATCATTACTATATCTTATATTTAGCTAATTTTTCCTTAAACTTTTTATTCAAGGGTGTGTTTGGATGTACTACATTATTCTCTCCTTTGAATTATTATGTACCAAAAGTCTCATTACTGATGTTTATGAGCTTACATCATGACCCAAAAATAGGCATGTGATGGCATGTTTCACACCCTCCAGATAAGTAAGGTTAACCCATTTTAAAGAACACACTTTAAGAAAAAGTAATGAAAGCAGAAGCAGTAGATTAGTCTCAATTTTTATTACTAGAGTCATGTATCCAAACTACATTTTTGGTATGGATGTCATTACTACAATCCTCAAATACAGATTATGATTATAATTAATAATATAAAGTATCGTTAATATGATAAATGCATAAGATAAAATTAGGGAGATTCAAGAAGTCCTGAGATCCAGTCCATCAGCCACTACCTCGATCTACCCCATGTAAATATTGAAAGTAATGCAATCTACGATCTACTACTCAAACTAATGCCTGTAAAGGATAAAAAAATAAGAAAAAATCGAGAAACAAGGGTGAGTACTAAATCACGTGTACTTAGCAAGTATCATCGATAATAGACTCTAATTCAAAGTGATCCTGAAAACTACCAACCCAGCTACCTAGATATTTCGAAAAACCTATAATCATCAAAATCATAATACTTTATCCTATTATTTAACCTAACACAAAAGTCAACAGGTATAATAAATACAAGGTAGACACAGTAATCCATATGAGTCAATGTTATTCCATTTATATTTAGCAATAAGAAAGTCATTGATGAAAATAATTAAAAATGTAATATATCATTCTTAATAAATTAAACCAATAATTAATATAAGATAAATATAGGAAAATCATGCATATATAAGGGTTTATCCCACACGACCATAATGTACTACCCAACTATTTCTTCAGTCAAGCCACCGTCATATTCCATATCTCATAATACCTTGACCTCCAAACCAATATAAGATGAAATAACTTAATGTAATAAAATAAAATAAATGTTCAAACACAATATCACAAACAAGGTTCAATCATGATACTTAGAAAAGTAATAACTCTACGACAATATCAAACTATATTAAGAATTTCAATGCAATGTAATATAGTATTTATGATGGGATGATGATGGATGTTTTGAAAGTTATCACATAACTTTATGTGTAAACCTACCAAGCCTTACTGCTTTCAAGTATGACTCATGAGAAGCTCACAACCTATATAGTCATTATAATATCAATATCATGTCTCAAATCAACCTTATCGGTACATTTATCGATATAGGTATTTTATAAGGTATCTCATTTCCTTACAAAATTCAGAATATTTTATTGACCAATATCTCATGAATATGCATGCGTGATATGAGGAATAATACTCATAACCTATTAGTATGAAGATAAAAATCCATTCAAAACATGTATAACTGAGTTCAGAATCAACTCAATATAACAATAATTTGTGATATCAGTTTCCATCTAGCAAACCAGAATAAATAGTCATGTAGTCATCAATATTATCACTTTCAACCCCTCACTCAGGCATCACTATAGTAAACATTCAATAATTTAATACCCCATACTTTTCTTAGCTTAGTTTAGCTCCTAGTGTGTCAAGGGTTAACTTTAAGTGTATAACTCTTGATGTGTATAGAATTTTCCAGCTCTAAAACCACCAATGTGTAGATAATGAAATCAACTTTCCAATGAAACCAATTTTTCCTCAACCTGATACTCGATTTAGATGTTATGGAAATTTTAGTAAAGATAGTAGAACACCGTGATAAGCACCACATCTCAGTGAAGGAAAAATTTGCTGTTGTCTGATTCTAGTAAAACACCACGATTAGCCTGCATCATGGAGAAGTTCTAGTTTCCGTTCATCCTTTTCTAGTAGCTCAATGTATTTTGCCTGTATCATATCAAAATTCATAATTGGATAGACACTGCATCATGGTGGAGTGCAAAATGGACACTTCCTTTTCCAGTGATGCAACGTGATTACGCTGTGTTGCGCCAAAGGCCAAAATGGCGTTCATTTGATTTCCAGTGAGCCACCGCTATTGTATTGCATCACGGTGAGACCTAAAATTGGGATTCCAATTTTGAGTTAAATTTTAAAGGGAAATTTAGTCTTTTCCCAATCCCCCAAATCATGAATAAAAGAATATTAAACCCATTATAAGCGTAATCTTCTCACATCTCATAAAATTGCTCTCAGGAAACCCTAGAGCTTCAAATCTTAATCCCCAAAAAATTCAAATTCCACCATTCTTTTTCCAAGATAGCCCAAAATTCAAGATTCTCTATTCAAGAATATTCAAGAATAAATCTTCAAGAGCACAAATAGGAATGTAAAGTTCAAGCTTCTTCATCTAGTCATCAATTAAGGTATGTGGAGTTTTCAACAAGGATAATTCTTTCATCCTTGTTCCCAAAACTAGTTTTAAATGACAAGTTACATTATTTTGTATGATTCCCATGAATTTCAATTTAGGGTTCATACCTAAATATTGCTATTTGAAGATTATGAGATTTTAAGTGATTTAGATGGTGAATTGCACGACTATTTTCATATTTTCATGCGTAGTATATAAATTTCTAGATTTAGAATTGAATTTCAATGCTTTCATTACTAAACATGAATTTTATTATGATTAGACATGAATTTGATACGTGAGTTACTAAACCCTAGTTTGAATGTTGATATTTCAAGAATAACTATGCTTTAAGCATCCCATGACTAGTTATTTTCAGATTTTAATAAAGATTTGATCTTTTGATCTCAGCTTAGACATAGAATCCACTTTTCATTTTTAGTTACAATTTAAATTAAGAGATGTATAGTTGGTTTTCATTTGTAAACCATTATTGGATTTCCTAAAGAATAAGCATATAATATAAAGGGAATAGTATTTAACACCGAGTTGGGGATGTTCAATGCCTCAGAATTATAAGTCAACATAGGTTCAGATTATCAAATTTTTCAGATTTCTAAATGGATGACCAATACAAATGTGATCACTTAGATTAGGTTCTATTCCTTGGAAAGAGTATGACACCTCTCCCATGTGAGGTTTTACCATAAGGGAACTAGACACTATGATAGCTTAAATAGTATTTGTCGATTAGAAGAACCACCCTTTCAGAATTGCTTTTAAAAGAATTCCCAAATAGAAAAGACTACAGAAAAGAATAATAGAATAGTTTTTATAAACCAAGTGTAAAGGGTTACAACTTTATTCAAATATTGCTTTCCAGAAATATACCAGCTATGAGATTTTAGCTTTTAGTTTCAGATATAAAAGTGAGTACTTTCTACACTTAGACAACATAATTTAAAGACAAAATACCAATGCAGATTTTTAGAAACTAAATGTTATGATACACTAGATTTATACAACATGATTTATTAGTCATGATCATGATTCTAAGTTTTCAGTTATTCAAGCTATTGTGAGTCATCTACACTTAGAATGGATTCTTTTGCAAATTTACACTACTGTTGAGATATTGTTTTACTTATGTATTCACCACCATATACTCAGTACAAAGAAGAAGTACTGATCCATATATATACATCTATGATTTACATTGTCTCATAATGTAGGTTTAGGAGCTCAGTTTAAGCAACGTAAGTTATTTAGAGCATCTCTATATGTATCTCGATAGTCGGTTAGTCCTTATAGTTTAGGGACCTACTCATTCAGTTTTTCAGCATATTAGTATAGATGATTCTGTAATTTTAGATAGTTCAAATTAGCGGGAGGCTTATCTCAGTGACTCTCTAGTTATTAGTTGAAGGGTTTATCATACTGCTAGATTTATTCAGATTAACTGTATTAATTATATAGACTTTTGAGAAAAATACTTTTAGATATTATGTGTAGATGATTTCGGCTGAGAAAAGATAGTGTTCTATATTTTAGCTTTGATATTATGTTCATATTTCTCTATTTATAAGTATACAGATCTAGTAGAAGGCTTATAGGGTTAGCTTGACGCTACTCGCAGTCTTAAGCACTGTGCGACGTCTTAAGACCCATTTTTGGGGTGTTATAGACTTGGTATCAGAGTATAAGGTTCATAAGATTCCTCGAAAGTTAGACAAACTACTTTACATAGAGACTTGATCATGGGTGTGAAGCGCACCACATTTATGTGAAAGAGGCTGGAGGATATTTTTAGGAAATCATCTCTTTCTTTCATAATCTATCGCACTTACAATGTCTCTATTTTCTTTTAACTCATGCTATTGCATGATAGTTGAATGTGCCTCCTCGCTGAGCTAATGCACACAGAAATAATAACCAGCCACCCCAGCCCGCTGACCATCTGAATGAGAATGAATCCCATGCTGAATTGTGGACTGTCTTTTAGGCGTTACCCCAAGTGGTGACTGCTAATGTTCAGGGAAACCATCATGTGACAATCCTACTTCAGCAGAATAGGGATTAAACAGCAACAAAAATTAGAGAATTCAGGATAATGAATTTGCCTGATTCTTTGTGTAAAACATAGGTGAGGACTTAGAGCTTTACTTAGAGGAGACAAGAAAGATCACCAAGATTATGCATGTTACTAAGGAAGAGATTGTAGAGTTGGCATCCTATAAGCTGAAGGATGTGCCATTGGGTAGTTATATGGAAGAATGGTAGAGGTGAGAATGCATCTCCTATGAGTTGGCAGGTGTTTCAGGATTTATTTCTAGATAGGGTCTTTCCGTGTGAAATGAGAGAAGCTAAGGTAGATGTAATGACCAGAGACTACCCGCAAGTCACCACACAGTGCTTACAATCCCGACGGACCATAAGTTAACTCATGAGCCAATATCTACTGTGAGAACTGAACAATAATATCATAATTATAGAAAAATAATTGATATTGCCATAAGGTTTTAATAACTGAATCATAATTAAATCATAGATATATAAAAATAACTGACTGAATCTATTAAAATATTGATAAAATGACATGTCAACTGAGAATCTGAATAACAAATGACTAGCTGAATGTCTGAAAAGCCTCTAAACCTAACTAACTAAATATGAGTTGATGGGACAAGCCCTAACTCTATTAACTACTAAAATAGAGATATGAAGTAAAATAAATTATTCTCGAATGATGTGTACTCACCACTTCTACTATAATACTGATAGCATGAGAAGTAAAGTCTAAGTATGATTCCAGAACTAAGCATCAATGCCTATGATATGATACATCATAGCACAAAAAAAAAGTATGCGATCAATACTTTGAATGAACTAGTATGCTAAATGAGGTAGGCTGGTATAAAAGGTTTTATGAATAGAAATACTAAAATATTTGAATATACATATAAGGCATAAAATACTGAATAGATATAATGAGAGTCTATAAATACTGGAGACACATAGAGCATGTAATTCTATATATGCATGAAAGTCAATAAATACTAGAAATGTGTGGAAATTTAATGAGTATGCATGACCAAGCATATAATATGTCTATACAAAATCTGTAGACTGAAATTCTGGAATAACTAAAATTTGTATGTTTTGGTCAAACAACTCTATGACTAAATTACAAAACTGATACTGCAACTGAGTCTATTTCACAATACTAATAAAATGTCCAAAGGACTAAGGGTGCCAATCCTGTACTGACGGGTGACCGATGCGAGACAGTTAAGCCTAATCTGATCGGTGACTACTTATACCTATGCTGGCTATGTAGTTTTATAGTATAGGTAATGCTACTAATAAATCTTCCTATTTGATGGGAAAGCCGTCATCCCTACACTCTCTAGGTGATAAATCCTACTCCTAACTAAAAGACACTGAAGCACTACACTATTCTGAGTTTAGCTGACTGATATTTTCTGATTTTGATAATGCTCATAGTATTTTCTAAAGGCTATTCTGTAATATATTGAAAATAGACTTAATAAGCAGCTATTTTCTTTGCTTATTCTATACCTCTAGGACTCAAAACAACAATAGTAAAATGACTCTAAAACATGAAGGACAAAGCATGAAGCCTTATATTAAATCAATCACTCTTGTGGGCATTTTATTTAACACTTATAGTTCATGGTTTAAAATAATCATAGGAATATCATGGAGTTTGTAGAAATAGTATGAATTCAACATACTAGTAGTAAATCATGGTTTACTTCAATAAATAATACTATTAAAAACAAAGAGAAGATAATAATAAGAATAATTTCATGGAAACATGGTAATAAATCATAATACATAGAGATTTATGGGTGAAAACTTAATTTGATATCGTAAACCTTAAAAAAAAATGATAACTTTGAAATTAAATTGGGTACTTGGACTCCATGGGTGAAACAAACCCATGGATGAAAATCTAACATACCTTAATGGATGAATTTCTTGAAGTTCTTGGTGAATTCTTTAGGATTGGCTTTGAATTTGATAGCTAGAGTTCTTGATTAAGCGCGGATATTTTTAATTTTTTGGGGAAAAATTAAAATATAATGCGTTAAAAATATTTTTAGGGCTTTAAAGAACAATTGGGCTGACTAAATCTAGGGAAAATAACTGTGTTAACCTAGATGAAATATAATTTCTTTGTCAAAATTTTCCAAATTCCTCCCCTAGTGCGACGCGACGCTATCACGCCGTGTCACTGGAAATTGACATCTGAGAAATTGCATGGTGGCACAATGTGGTAGTATTACGCTTCCACCTTTTTTGTGACTTGGAATATCACCGCGATACATTGGAATCCTAGAGATGGAAACTGCCAAATTGGCCTTTGGTGCAATGCGCCAAGATCACACACCTTCAATGGAAAATGACAATTTCTATTTACACTAGCTCTGCGATGCGCTAATCATCAAAATGACGATGCTTAAATTTTGAAACTTAAAATTTCCAGAACTTCTTACCCGGTTATAGGATTTAGGGAATTTTATGTTATTGGAAAGTTAATTCAATTTCCTATGCAATGGCAGGATCTAAACTAAAAATAATGCGTGTTTATAATTTTTTATATATAGATACTTATGCAACGGGACATAGATTATGCTAAGTAAATGCGGGGTATTACAATATCTCCCCCTTAAGATCATTAATCCTCAAATAAAAATGTTTAAGCTAAGGAAGATTGCTGAACTAAGCTTACGCACTGATGCATAGAATGCATGACAGAAATTCACGATTGACATGAAAATGATGTGCAACTGAAATTGAGCATGATTGATATAAAACTTAAGAAGATTAGCACCTTACGCTTAGTCTAGATTCACAGAGAAAAGATGAGGGCACTTGGTCCACATATCTTCTTCTACTTCCCAAGTGGCTCCTTCAATAGACTGGTTCCTCCAAAGGACTTTGGCTAGTGGAACCTCTTTGTTCTTTAGTCTACTAACTTGATGATCAAGAATTTTGACTATAACAGAACATCTATGCTTTCTAAAGGAAAAACTACAGCAGGATCACCAATAGACTTCTTCAACAATGAGACATGGAACACTAGGTGTACTGAGGCTAGATCTGAAGGCAACTTAAGCTCGAAATGTAACTTTCTAAAATGACTAAGAATTTTAAAGAACCGACATAGTGGATACTGAGTTTTCTTTCTTGCCAAACCTCTTTACTCCCTTAATTAGAGAGCTTTTATGGTACACAAAATCACCAACCACAAAATCTAGTTCCTTTCTTCTCATATTTGTGTACGACTTCTATCAGCTCTGGGCAGCCATAAGCCTCTGTCTAATTAATTGAACCTTCTCCAAGGTATCAAACACTAAGTTAAGCCCTACTACTATAGCCTCACCTACTTCAATCAAACAAATAGAAGATTTACATCTCCTCCTATAGAGATCTTCAAACGGAGCTATCCGGATACTGGAATGATAGTTGTTATTATAAGAGAATTCAACCAAAGACAAGTTGTCATTCCAATTACCTTTGAAATAAACCATGCACGCTCTAAGCGTATCCTCAAGAGTCTGAATGGTTCTTTCTTCTTGACCTTCTGTCTGAGGATGGAAAGTTGTACTGAGATGAACTTGGGTACATAGACCTTTTTGGAAAGCTTTCCAGAAGTAAGAGGTAAATTGTGTACCTCTATTTTAGATGATAGACAAGGGAACACTATGCAACTTAACCAACTCTCTGAGATAGAGCTTAGTATAGTCCTCGGCTGAATAAGAGGTACGGATTGTCAACAAATGAGTTGATTTGGTCAACCTATCTATAATAAACCAAATAGAATCATGCTGATAACGAGTATAAGGTAAACCCATCACAAAATCCATGTTCGCTTCTTCCCATTTCAATGTGGCAATACTAAACTCCTCCATGGATCCACTCGGCTTCTGGTGCTCAATCTTAACCTGATCGCATGTATAGCACTTAGCTATGAATTGTGCAATATCTTTCTTTATCCTACTCCACCAATAGATCTCCCATAAATTGCATTACATCTTTGTGTCCCATGTATTAATAGATTAACGCACACCATGCACTTCTATAAGAATTAATTCCCAAAAATCATCTACACCAGACATATATATATCTATCTAAACCCAAGAAACTCCTGATGTCTGATGGAAAGATGGGTCTAGGCTCTTACCGTCTTAGTCTTTTGAGGATCAACCCTAATACCATCACAAGAAATAATATGACCAAGTAAAGAAACTAATCTTAGTCAGAATTCATACTTACTAAATTTAGCGAATAACTGATAAGTTCTAAGAGTTTGCAACACTATTCTGAGGTGGTCTGCATGATCATTTTCGCTACGGAAGTTAACAAGAATGTCATTAATGAAAACTATGATGAACATATACAAGTACTGCTTAAACACTCGGTTCATCAACTCCATCAAGGCAGCTGGGGAATTCGTGAGACCAAAGGACATGACTAGAAATTCAAAGTGACCATACCAGGTTCGAAAATCTATTTTTAAAATGTCACATTCCCTGACCCTGAGATGATGATAGCTTGATCTGAGGTCTACCTTAGAAAACTAGCAGGAACCCAAAAGTTATTCAAATAAGTCACCGATTCTTGGAAGTGGATATTTATTCTTCAGTGTGACCTTCTTCAATTGGTGGTAGTCAATACAAATTTTGAGGGAACCATCTTTCTTATGCACGAATAGAATAGGTGTGCCCTACGAAGAGAGAGTGGGTGTGATGAAAACCTTATATCGAAGATCCTTAACTATTGTTTAAACTCTTTGAGTTTAGCTGGGACTATTCTATATGGCAGAATAGATATGGGTTGAGTATATAGAATAAGGTCTATTGCAAAGTCAATTTCCCTATTGGGAGGAACTCCAGAAAGATCATCAGAAAATACGTCTGAGAATTTATTTACTACTGGAACAAACTCAAGAGTTGGAGTTTGTAAATTTTAGTCTTTGACTCACACAAAATAGTAAAAACACCCCTTTAATATCATCTTAGTTGCTCTATGGTAGGAAATTAACTGACCCCTAAGAGTTATAGTACTACTCCTCTATTTAAGGACTGGTTTATTTGGTAACTGAAAATGAACTATTCTATTTCGACACTCAACGAAGGTATAGCATGAGTGGAGCCAATCCATTCTTAGAATGACATCAAAGTCTATCTTCTCTAACTCCACGAGATCAACTGAGGTAACTCTATGAAATATATCAATTGGTTAATCTCTGTACACCTGTCTAGCTATAATGGAAATTCCTACTAGGGTAGACACTAAAAAGGGCTCTGCAAGAGCTTTGGTACTGACTCAAAAATTGATGGCTATATGTGAAGTTATAAAAGAAAGAGAAGCTCCAGGGTCTAGTAAAGCATAAACATGTAAGTAAAAGACCTGCAATGTACCAATAACTACGTTAGAAGAATTTGGTCAATCATGGTAGGAAAGAAGAGCATATAACCTGTTTGGCTGCTAACCACTGATAACACTAGAAGTTATACCCCAACTGATTTGGGTGACCGAATGGTACTGGCCCTGATGGAGTACATCCCTACCTTTTTTATCAAACACTCGATACTTCCGAATCCAATGGCCTAGTTTGCCACACCTAAAGCATACATCACTACCCATCTACACTCACTTTGATGGTGTCTACCATATTTATGACATAGAAGATTGGTACAAGAACTGCAAAACACTGACCTAGTATTTAGAGCCCGGTGCCCCATCCCTATTGTTACTCTGGAATTTAGGTACATGAACACTGGCTAAAGAGGGTGCTAGGGCTGAAGACCTTTGTTGAAACTAATAACTATTATTACCCTCTAACTTTGCCTGACTGAAGTATAACTGCCTATTTTAGCTCTCTTGTTTCCTATCTCTCTCTTCTTAATATTCTGCTCCTCTATATATTGAGCAAGGAACATCAGCCTAGACAAGTCCATCTCACTAATTAGCATTGAAATCCTACACTTCTTGATGATGCTATCATACACTCCAAACATAAATTTTCTCATCTTTGACATGTTATCATCAACCATATCAGGAGCATATCTAGATAACTGAGTGAACTTGAGGGAATACTCCCCCATACTTATGTTTCCCTTCCTCAAGTTAATAAATTCTAACACATTGGCCTCTCTCAACTCCAATGAAAGAATCTGTCTAAGAAAGCTGTGGAAAACTCTTCCTATTTATAGGCACTACATCAATACCCCTATCTACCTTCTACTGCTTAAACTAAGTATAACATACATCCTATAACTGATAATCAACCAACTCAACACTGTAACTAAATTTCACCCCATAGCATCCATTACTTTTTGAACTATATGTAAGAATTCTTGTGGGACCTATTCCGACTTAGATCCTATGAAGGAAGGAGGATTTATTCATATGAAATTCCAAATTCGGGTAGAAGTAGTATTGGCCACTGGGGTTTCTAGAACAACAACTGGTTGTTCATTTTAAGCTGCCATAGGGTTGGCTAGAGTGGTGAACACAACCTTGAATTTTGTGTGAGAGACATGCTCATCAAAAGGATCCACTTGGATGGGCTGAGGGGCTGGTTGATTTCCTATTCTTCTTTCATTTATATTAGGATGAATGTTCTATAAACAGAAGAAAGAAAAGTATTAGACTGAGAGTTTAACATGAGATCATGCTCACTCACACGACATGAATATTGAAAGAAGGGAAACTTTTTCCTAAATGCCTTGCAGCCTTTCATACATAAGTGTGGTGTGATACACACCCATGTACAAGACTCTACTTGACGTGACTTTCAGACTTCCTAGGACACCTTAAAACTGTAGGCTCGGATAACGAGTTTATAATGACCCGAGACTACCCCTTGTCGTCACACAATGCTTACAATCCTGAGGGACCACAAGCTAACCCATTAGCCGGTACCTGTTGTGAGCACTGAACAATAATATCATAATTGTAAAAAAATAAAGAATATTTCCATAAGGTTTTAATAACTGAATAAAAACTAAAATAGGGATATATATATATATATAAATAACTGACTAAATCTATTAAAATAATGATAAACTGACATGTCAACTGAGAATCTGAACACTGAATAACAAACTCAATATCTAAAAGCCTCTAAAACTGACTGACTAAATATGTGTTGATAGGATAGGCCCCAACTAACTCTACACACTACTGAAATAAAGATATAAAGTAAAATAAATTGTTCTTGAATGATGAGGACTCACCACTTCCACTATACTACTGATATCCTGAAAAGTAAAGTCTACATATGATTTAGGAACTAAGCGTCAACACTTATGATATGATACATCATAGCGCAAAAAAAAGTATGCGATCAGTACTTTGATTGTACTAGTATGCTAAATGATGTAATATGGTATGAAAGGTTTCATGAATAGAAATAATGAACTGTCTGACTATATTTGAAAGGCAAGGAACACTGGATAAATATCATGAGAGTTTGAAAACATTGGAGAAATATGGAGCATGTAAATACTGTATATGCATGAAAGTCTGTAAATACTAAAAATACGTGGAAATCTATAGATACCAAGGATGCATGACCAAGCATATATCATGACTGTACAAAATCTATAGATTAAAATATTAGAATAACTTAAATTTGTGTACATTTTTCAAATAAATCTATGACTGAATAACTGAGACTATGACTGAGATTAAGGAGGTATCATCTAACCGACATGCCCCAATCTGAGCTAATCGGGGTCCAGCCTGTAACCCCAGTTGAAAGGGTGTTAATACTGTGCTATGAGTACTATCACTAGATGTGTTCATCCACTATACTAATATAATGTCCAAAGAACAAAGTTTGTCAAGACTAAACTGATGGGTAACCCTTGTGAGTTAGTCATGTCTAATCTAATGTGTGACTACTTATATCCTACACTGGCTACGTAGTTTTGGAGTATAGGTACTGCTACTAATAAATCTACCTATCTTATGTGGAAATTGTCATCCCTACACTTTCTCGATGTTAAATCTTATACCCAACTGAAATATACTGAAGCATTAGACTGTTCTGCATTTAACTGACTGATATTTGACTATTTTGATAATGCTTATAGTATATTCTGGAGGCTATTCTGTAATATACTAAAACTAGATTGATTAAGCAGCTATGGTTTTGGGTATTCAATACCCCCAGGACTCAAAAAAATAATAGTAAAATGACTCAAAAACATGAAGGACAAAACATGAAGGCTTATATTAAATCAATCATTCTTGTAGGCATTCTATCAAAAACTTATAGTTCATTGTTTAAAAAAATCATAGGAATATCATGGAGTTTATAGAAATAGCATGAATTCAACATACTAGTAGTAAATCATGGTTTATTTCAATAAATAATACTATTAAAAACATAGGGAACAAAATAATAATAATAATAATTTCGTGGAAACATGGTAATAAATCATAATTCATAGAGATTCATGGGTGAAATCTTAATTTGATGTCATAAACCTTGAAAAAGATGATAACTTTGAAATTAAATTGGGTACTTGGACTGCATGGGTGAAAGGAACTCATGGATGAACATCTAAAAAACCATCATGGATGAATATGTTAAAGTTCTTGGTGAATTATTGAGGATTGGCCTTGAATTTTAAGAGATAGCATTCTTGATTGAGAGAGGATATGCTTTAATTTTAGGGGAAGAACAAACAAATAATGAATTAAAAATGTTTTTAGGGCTTAAAAGTACACCTGGTAGATTAAAATTAGGGAAAAGGGCTATTTTAACCTTGACAAAATATAAATTCTTCTTCAAAAATTTTCCAATTCCTTGTCTAGAATAATGCAGCACTATCATATCGTGTCACTGGAAATTAATATATGAGAAATATGATGCGATGTGTTTTAACATCCATTTATAATAAGAATTGAGATAATAATTATAAAATAATTTATATTTAGTAATTAAATAATTAAAATAATTAATTTAATATATATATATATTAATATATAAATCATTAATAAATTTATATAATTTTAACAATATAAATTATATTATAACATAATATAATATATTATATTCTCTATTTTATATTACCTTATTCAATATTATCATTATTATATAATAAACCAAATACAATTATAATAAACTGTAATATAAAATTATAATTCTTACTATTTAATATAAATTAATAATTATAATAATTCATACATCAATCAAATACATTTATTATAATATAAACCATTATATTAATATCTCATATAACTATACAACTAATATATATTATATTATTAATCTTAATCAATATATTATAGCAATATATACATCTTTGGAAAATAAAAATTGATATTTATAATGGCTCCGCGACATACTATCAAAATGACAATTTTTAATGAGTGAAACCTAAAATATCCATAAATTCTTACCCAGTTATCAAATTTGGTTGAATTTTATAGTATTGGAAATCTAATTCAATTTCCTTCGCAATGGCATGCTCTAAACTAAAAAAATAATAAGTGTTTTAAAATTTTTATGTATAAACACTCATGCAATGGTACATAGATTATGCTAAGGGAATGCAAGGTATAATAGTAGAGGAGTTAGTGAACTTGAGGCAGGGCGCGATGACAGTGAAGAATTACTTTCTTAAGTTTAATCATTTTTCTAAGTATGACCCTCATACGATGGCTGACCCTAGGAAGAATATAAGTAAGTTTGTTACTACAGTATATGGTTTAGCAGTCAAGGAGTGTAGGACTATTATGCTTATTAGAGACATGTATCTTGCTAGATTGATGATTCATGCCTAGTAGATTGAGGTAGAAAATTTGAAGGGGAGAGAGACGGGAAATAAAAAGGCTAGAACCGGGAAGTTTAAGTATATCTAGACAAAGTTTAGAGGGGGAACCGTTCACAGTTTTAGATTTATTTATCAATGTCAATACCATCTTCAGCTAGCTCTTCCACTCATAGATCTAGACAAGAGTAGTGGGGTAAGACTTCTATGTCCAAATCTCAGAATTGTGTGAGTGGAAAGCCTAGTTATCCTCCATGTGCTAAGTGTGGTAAGAATCATCTTGGTAAGTGTTTGTTGGGACAAAAAGGTTGTTATGTTTGTGGTAATTTTGGTCACCGAATCAAAGAGTGTCCTCATGCTAAGCAAGGAAAGAGGGATATTCGTCCCCAGACTCAACTCAGGTTACTAGCGCACCAGCTTCTCTAGGTCACCCATTCCTTCCTTAAAGCACATTATCTATTACCAATGGTGGTCAATTCTAGAATCAATTTTTTTCTTTCTCATCCCATCACGAGTAGGAGAGTTCACTAGATATTGTTACTTATATGCTTTGTGATTTCATCTTGATGTTTATGTGTTGTTAGACCCTGGGTCAAATCTCTTATGTGACCCCATATTTGCAGTAAATTTATAAATAGGTCCTAAAAAGATCACTGGGCCCTTCTTTGTTTCTACCATGGTGGGTGAGTCAATTGTTGCCAAATAGATCTATAGAAAGTTACCTATTACTGTTCTTTATAAAATTATGTTGGCAGATTTAATAGAGTTAGATCAGGTCAACTTTGACCTTATTCTTAGTATGGATTGGATCCATTCCTTTTATGCATCCATACATTATCGCACCCAAGTGGTGAAGTTTTAATTTCTAGATGAGCCAGATTTTTAGTAGGAAAGTAATTTAGTGTCTCCCAAGAGTCATTTCATATCCTATATTAAAGATAGAAAGGTAATCTCAAAAGGGTGTAAATATCATTTAGTTTGATTCAAAGACACTAAGTTTCAGAACCCAAATGTTTATTCAGTTCGTTTAGTCAATGAGTTTCCTAATATGTTCCGTAAAGATTTGCTAGAGGTACCTCTCGATAGGGATATAGAATTCGGTATGACCTTATTCTAGAAACTCAGGCCATATCTATTCCTCCATATCATATGCCTCTAGTCGATCTTAAAGAGTTACAAGAGAAGCTTAAAGACCTCTTAGATAAAGATTTCATAAGGCCTAGTATCTCTTTATAAGGTGGTCCTATCCTATTCATTTGAAAGAAAGATGATTCTTTGCGAATGTGCATTGACTATTTCTCCTAGATAGACCTTAGATTAGGTTATCATCAATTTAGAGTAAGGGAACGTGATATGTCAAAGATATCTTTCAGAACTAGTTACAGTCATTTTGAGTTTATAGTCATATAATTTGTTCTTACCAATACCCCAGCAGCTTCATTGACTTGATGAACAGAGTGTTAAAACAATATTTGAACATATTTTTCATAGTCGTTATCTCTAATATTCTTTTCTATTCTTGTAGTGAGGATGATCATGCAGACCACCTTAAAATTGTGTTTCAAACTCTCAGGGATCTCTAGTTGTTCGCCAAACTCAGCAATGCAAATTTTGACTAAGATCAGTATCTTTTCTTGGTCATATTATTTCCAGTGAGGGCATTAGAGTTGACCCCAAAAAAGCAAAAGAAGTAAGAAACTAGACTCTACCTATTTGTCCATCAAATATCCAAAGTTCATTGGGTTTAGTTGGCTATTATAGACACTTTGTTGAGGGTTTTTCTTCCATTGCATCCCCTATGTCTAGACTAATTTAGAAGAAAGTTAAGTTTTAGTGGTTAATTCCTGTGAGAATAGTTTTCAGGAGTTGAAAACTCAAGTCACCTTAGCCCCAATTTTAGCGCTACCTGATGGTACATATCAGATTATTATCTATTATGATGCCTCTAGATTCGGTATGGGATGTGTTTTGATGCAGAGAGGTAAAGTTATAACCTATGCCTCTAGACAACTTAAGCCTCATGAGAAGAACTACCCTTCCAATG
Organism: Capsicum baccatum var. pendulum; assembly: GCA_030864225.1. Classification (NCBI taxonomy): domain Eukaryota; kingdom Viridiplantae; phylum Streptophyta; class Magnoliopsida; order Solanales; family Solanaceae; genus Capsicum; species Capsicum baccatum. Next base: position 227,175,492 of record CM061556.1, read on the forward strand.
ACCTTGAGCTAACGGCTGTTGTGTTTGCCTTAAAGATATGGAAGCACTATCATTATGTGTTCATGGATCACAAAAGCATACAATATATTTTTACTCAGCGAGACTTAAATATTCATCAGAGAAGGTGGTTACAATTGTTGAAGGATTATGATATAAGTGTGTTGTATAATCTAGTCATGGCTAATTTAGTGGAAAATGCCCTTAGTAGATTATCTATGGAGAGTGTTGCTCATATAGAGAATGATAAAAGAGAGTTTGGTAAGTTCACCAGTTTTCTAGGTTGGGTGTGAGGTTTGTTGAATTAGCTGAAGGGAATGTGTGGGTCCAGAGTAGTTCAGAATCTTCTTTGGTTTTGGAAGTGAAAAAGAATCAGGATAGGGATCCTATTTTGGTCAAACTAAAGGGGTCAACTAAAGGCCAAGAGGTAGAGGTTTTCTCCCAAGGGGGAGATGGTTTGTTAAGATAACAGAGTAGATTATGTGTGCCATGTGTTGATAATTTTAGATAGGGGAGTATGGAAGAAGCGTGTGGTATGCGTTACTCCATTCATCCAGGAGCCACCAAGATGTATCCTGATTAATGGGAAATCTATTAGTGTAGTGGTATGAAGAAAGATATAGAAAAATTTGTAGCCAAGTTTGCAATTTGTACCTAGTGGCAGATTATAGGAGTTTGGTATTCCCACTTGGAGATGGGAAGAGTTCAATATGGATTTTGTCATTGGATTACCTAATTTTCATTGTCAGCATGATTTGATTTGGGTTATAGTATAAAGATTAGCCAAATCATCCTATTTTTTGTCATTTCACACATCCTATATAGCTAAAGATTATGCTAAGCTGTATATCAAAGAGTTGGTTAGATTTCATGGAGTTCCCTTATCCATCATGTTAGATAAGGTTACCTAGTGTACCTCTCAGTATGGAAAGCCTTTCAAGAGGGTCTTGGTACCCAAGTTCATCTCAATTAATCTTTTTATCCAAAGACAGAGGGTTAGGAAGAGAGGACCATTCGGATCTTAGAATATATGTTGAGGGCATGTGTTCTTGATTTCAAAGGCAGTTGGGATGACCACATGCCATTGATCGAGTTTGCCTAAAATAATAGTTACCATTTTAGTATTAAGATTGCCCCGTTTGAGGCTCTTTATAGGCGGAGATATAGATCACCAGTCGGTTGTTTACAAGTGGGTGAGCCACTTTTGTTGTGCCAGATATGGTGTTTGAAGTCATAGAGAAATTTTAGTTTATTCGATAGATTTAAAGCGGCTCAGAGTCATGAGAAATCTTATGAAGACATAAGAAGGAGAGATCTTGAGTTTGAAGTAGATGATCTTGTGTATTTGAAAGTTTCACCTATAAAGGGGGTGAAGAGGTTTGATAAAAAAGGGAAGCTTAATCCCCAATGTGTTGGCCACTATGGGATTTTGAGTTTTATGGGGAAGGTAGTGTATGAGCTTGATCTACCCACTGACTTGTCAGTAGGTCACCAAGTGTTCCATGTGTCCTTATTGAACAAGTGCATGGACGATTAAAACTATTGTAGTCCCTATATAAATAACATATATTGATAATAGCCTTTCATATGAAGAACTTCTAGTAGAAATTCTTGATCATCAAATCCGTAGACTAAGGAACAAAGAAGTTCCCTTAGTCAAAGTTTTGTAACGAAATCAGTCCGTTGAGGGTGCTACTTCGGAAGCAGAAACAAACATGCATACCAAGTATCATCACCTCTTTTACGCAAAGTCAAACTCAGTAGAAGGTAACACATCTTATTAATTCAGTTCTTTTCTAGTCTCAGATTTAGAGAAATAGTAATCTTCCTGAAATGCATGCACTCGCAGATTAGTTTAGTCGCTCTGTATGTCTTAGATTCAATCATGCAGTTTGCTTCAGCTGTGTACGCCAATATATAGCCTCAATTACTCGGTATCTTCTGTTAAATTTGTATCATTCGAGGATGAATGTTCCCAAGGGGGAGATATTGTAATACCCCGTACTTTTCTTAGATCTGTTTAACTCTTAGTATGTCAAGGGTTAACTTCAAAACCATATAACTCTCTATGCATATAGAATTTTCCAGCTTTAGACCCACCAATGTGTATATAATTGAATCATCTTTTCAACGATACTAATTTTGCCTCAATCCGATACTCAGTTATGAAGTGTAACACCGTGCATTTTTGGATAGAATGAAAACTATCATTTCTATGCATAGATGATCCAAAACCCATAAATCCTATGAAAATTTGGCATGTTAATCAATTATGTAGTGTGTGAACATATTTAAGTATGAATTGAGATCATCGAGGTCCCCTAAATCAAAGACGAGTTGAAAGCTTTCCTATCATTCGATTTTAAGTGAGCGTCGAAACTTAGGTCAACTTCAATCGACCAAACACTTTATATATAATGAATTATAGGGCATAATATCAAACTTATGGCCATTTTAGTGACTGAGACAGTAGCATCATGCGATAAGCATGCGACACACGCCCTATCATAGCACCAAAATTGTAGGTTCTGTTTCCACATTTTTAAGGGGAAAATGGGTATCTTCCATCCCTTATCCATCTATAACACGGGATTAAACTCCCAAGACATAAAAATATGATTCTTTTCTCTCAAATTCATCAAAAACTCACCCTAGGGTTTCAAACTAAAAACCCAAATATATAAAGATTTAACCATGGGTTTTCTTTAATTCTTCAAGATTTGGAATCCTCATTATGAGGGCTACAAGAGGCACCCATAAATCGTATGTATAGCATCCTAAAATCTAGAGTTCATTAAAAAGCTTCTAATTTAAGGTACGCAACATTTTCCTAATATATCATGGGCACATAAAATCATGATTTTAAGAAAGGGTTTTGGATTTATGAATGCTTTCATGTTTTAGAAGCCTTAATGATAATGTTTTTGTCTTTAGGTCTTCCCCTAAATTTATTTAAACTTCTAGTATGCATGTGTTTAAGGATGAATATTCAATTGAGAGAATGAATAATAAAGAATCCCTCTCCGGTTATGATGTTTTCCATCTTTCGTATGACATGAATTATTTTGAAATACATCTTGAAAAGAAATATAAGAAATGTCTTGATTTATGATATGACTTGAGCATGACTTTTGAATTCAAAATAGAGGGTTGTACATATCGATTCTTGTTGAATATACATATAATAAACAGTAGCAGGGTTTTCTAAAACACATGGTCACCATTTGTTTGAAGAATCTCTGCATATTTTTAACTTGTGTTTCGGAACATGAAATCCATTATACTCTTTGTATGTTTGGGTGGTCTGAACTGTGTTTTAATAAGAAAATCACTCATGATAAATTATGGCTCAGAAAATAGGACTTGCAAGTCTTGGTGTGATGACACCAACTCAGATTATTGCATGATAATTCAGAACAAAATCAAATGTATGTTTAAAATTAGACTTTCAGATTTTAAGACTCAGAATGATGCATGTGTATAAATGGTTAAAACTGTGCATAAGTAGATGTTAGGTGGTTACTTTAATAAGGCTTGAGTTCAAAAAATGCATTTGCCAAAACGGATTTACCAATCAGGGTATATTATTATACGCTAGCCTAGTGCCTTGTGGTGTATCAGACTTATACACTCCAACCCTTGCAGCACATTTGGGTTGGGGGATTCCCCGCTGGGTCAATAAAGGATTCCATATAGCTCATAGAATATTAGACTGGTAGGGAAGTGCCACCTAACTCAGAAGTAATACAAAGACCAGAAAACTGCATTGACAGAAAGGTTTTATGATTATCAAAAATGGCCATTTGTTTTGAATTTATATCTTTCATGATGTTTTATGACTAAATCTTAACTATTTTATATTAAAAATACATTATTTTGGATTTCTTCACATACCACTACAACTGTATTGACCCCCCTCCCTTCCGGTTCTGAGGTAGAGTCTAGGGATCCTGATAAGCAGTAGATTTCTTCAGGCAGGAGTAAAGAGTACCAGACCGTGTCTTCTATACTTCACAAGGACTATTTACTTTTAGACATTTATCATTTATTATGGTTTTGGTCTACTGGGGTCTTTGTCCAAGGTTCAGACAAGTTTTGATGTATTATGTAGTAGCTATTTCACAGACACATAAAGATGTTTTATGTTGAAAAAGCTATTCTGGTATTGTTAAAGAGATTTCAGATTTATGACCATGATTTTGTTTAGCTATGTATTTTGGTATCTTCTTTTACAGTATGAATATTGTGCATGGATACAAGATACAGGAGGTCGTCCTTGCCTTCTTGGTTTGGGATGCTTGTCACGGCCAGGGCCTCGATTCGGGTCGTGACAAAAATTTATGGTAATTTTAGTGAAAATAATAGAACACATCAATAAGGACCGCATCGCAGTGAAGGAAAAATTTGCAATTGTCCAATTCCAGTGAAGCACCATAATTAGCTTGCATCATAGAGTATTTTTAGTTCCCGTTTGTCCCTTTCCAGTATCTCAATGCAATTTACATGTATCGCATCAAAATTCCCAATTAGACAGACACTGCGTTGTGGTGGAGTGCAAAATGGCACTCGTTCTTTTTCAGTGATGCAACACGAAAACGTTGTGTCGCACCAAAGGCCAAAATGGAATTCGTCCGATTTCTAGTGAGCCACCACGATTGTACCGCATCGCGGTGGGGCCCAAAATTGAGATTTCAGTTCCAAGTTAAATTTATAAAGGGCAATTTAGTCTTTTCCCAAGCCCCCAAATCATGAATAATAGAGAATTAAACCAATTATAAGCCTAATATGCTCACTTCTAATCAGATATGGCTCCAAGAAACACTAGAGCTTCAAATGTCAATCCCCAAGAAATCTAAATTTCACCATTCTTTTTCTAAGATAACCCAAAATTAAGGATTCCCTATTCAAGAATCAATCTTCAAGAGCACAATTAGGAACTTAAAGCTCAAGCTTCTTCATATAATCATCAATTAAGATGTGTGGGGCTTTTAACAAGGATGATTCTTTCATTCTTGTGCCCAAAACTAGTTTTTAATTACAAGTTATATGATTTTGTATGATTACCAATGAATTTCAATTTAGGGTTCATACCCAAATATTTCTATTTGAAGATTATGAATTTTTCGGTGATTTAAATGATGAATTGCATGACTATTTTTGTATTTTCATGTGTACAATAAAATTTCCAAATTTAGAATTGAATTTCAACGCTTTCATTATCAAGCATGAACTTTATTAGGACTAGACATGAATTTGATGTATCAGCTACTAAGAACTTGTTTGAATGTTTGTATTTCAAGAATGACTATTCTTTAAGCATCCCATGACTATTTATTTTTAGATTTTACTAAAAATTTGATCTTTTGATCTCAGCTTAGACATGGAATCAACTTTACAGTTTCAGTTATAGTTTAAATTAATAGATATATAGTGGGTTTTCATCTTTAAACCATTATACTAGTTTTAAAGTAGATTTCCTAAAGAGTAGTATTTATCACCAAGTTGGGTATGTTCACAAGACCCAGAACTATGAGTCAATATAGGTTTAGATTATCAAATTATTCCCATTTCTATATGGATGAAAGATACAAATGCAATCTCTTAGATTAGGTTATACTCCTCGGCAAAAGTATGACACATTTCCCCAATGTGAGGTTGTCCCATAAGGGAACTAGATGCTAGATACTATGATAGCTCACATAATGTATATCGTATAGAAGAACCTCCTTTAAAGGATAGTTTTTAAAAGAATTCCCTAATAAAAAAGACTACAGAAAAGAATAATAGAACAAGTTTTAGAGACAAAGTGTAATGTCTCACAACTTTATTCAGATATTGCTTTAAAGAAAGATACTATCTATGAGATTTTATATTTTAGTTTATAGATATAAATATGAGTCCTTTATATACTTAGACAGCATGATTTAAAGACAAAATACCAGTGTAAATTTCTCAAAACTAAATGTTATGACTCACTAGATTTACACATGTTTTTCTACTCATGATTATGATTTTTAGTTTACATTTAATCAAGCTAATATCAGTCATTTACATTTAGCATGCATTGTTTGACAAATTATGTTAATATTGAGATATTGTTTTTCTTATGTTTTTATCCCCATATACTCAGTACAATCCAGAAGTACTGATCCACATATACGTTTATGTGCTACACTATCTCATTATGTAGGTGCCGCTGCTTAATTTCAGCAGCGTGAGTGATTTCAAGCATCTGTATCTAAATCCTGATAGTTTGTGAGTCCTTATAGTTCAGGGACTTAGGCCTTCAGTTTTTTAGTTTATTAGTATAAAAGATTCAATATTTTCAGATAGTTGAAGTCAGCTGGGTTTTTCCCAGTGACTCTCCTTTTATTAGTAGTAGAGGCTTTGCAGACTGCTAGATTTAATTAAGGTTTTCAATATTAAGTTTCCAAAATTCTGAGACAAATACTTTCAAATATTATGTTTAGATAATTTTAGCTTAGAATAGACAGAGTTTAATATTTTAGCTTTGATATTATATTCATATTTTACTATTTATGAATATCCAGATCTAGTAGAAGGTTTTACATTGTTAGTTGAGGCTACTTATAGTCTTGACCACCGTGTGATATCTCAAGACCCATTTTCTGGGAGTTATAAATAAAGACATATAATGAAAAGTCAAGACCTCACTCAAACAACACAATACCTAATAGGGAGTCTAATCCAAAAAAAATGATCAATAACATCACTTTAAGCCCTTATGCACTTGTCATAATAATATATCCTCTCAAATCAAAAGAAATATACATATAAGCCCCCACTCGGTCCCATGATCATAAATAATTAATCACATCCTTAATTATACGCACACAAGACCCACATGGAACACAAAAAAATCCATAATTTGCGGAACAATTAATGATGAAACTATCCAAACCTAGCTTGTTCCAATAATTAAGCCTTATCAACTATTAAAAGTCTATTCATACTCTAAGTATCCTCTAGAACCTCAATTAGTTCATTAATAATGACAATAATAACATAATTACCCCTCGTAGCGTGGCTCTAAACAATAATCATCACAATAAAAATAATAAAATTCAAGCTTTAAAATATGAATTCAATATCAATTATTCAACAATCACTAGGTTATATATCTATATTCTTGTCAAATGATATTTACAATTAGTAATACTAACTGATAAAGATAATGATCTAACTACAATCCATTAAAGACTCTGGTATTGACGGAGATGCTCATCATTTCAACTAAGAGGGATCCCAGTCCTATACGGTTTTAACTCCTTAGGAAAAGTAGAATTTATTTTGATACTTTGAGTAAGTATAACTTCTAGTTTATAGAGAGTGATGTGGTACATATAGTTCAAGGAGAATTATATTGTAGAATCTCAAAAAAAAAATCTAAGTTAATACAGTAGAAGAGTATGACATTAACTTTATGAAGAGTAGTGTACGTATAATTATTTATCTCAATTTGATGACTATTGGAATAAAATAGTAAGTTATTCCTCTTTATATTTTATTTTTATATATTTGTTACTAATATTGGTAAAATGTGAGGGGCGACCTTTTAATTATTTCCCTAATTAGTATTAAGTGAAAAAAGAGGAGAGTACACATTGCTATTCACTGAATTTTCCAAAAAACAAGAAAAATGATTCCTGCATTTTTTTCTTCTTTTTCTCTCCTTTCAACAAAATAATTAACCTAACTTATCAAGAAGGTAGTATAAATGGAGAAGGGATACCTACGTCTTACAGATCGTAAGCTAAATGATTTTATGGAAAGCTCAAAGGATTTCAAGAATTATTTTATAGTATCTATAGTTAAACTTTGAACTCCAAGAGGTACATTTCTTATCCTATTTTTGAATATGGATATAGATAAGCATTTTGGATATTTGATTAAAAAAAATTATACAAGTCTTTTTCTAAAATTCTCTATAAAAATTCTCACTCTAGGCAGTTACAACTGGTAGTTACCCCCTTTACAACTGATACCATGTCTTCTTAGACACTAATGGGGCTTTTCCAACCGCCGAATAGTTCTCATAAGACAGTTATATGTGTATCTGGTCCCCACAAAAATCTTCACCCACTCATATGACACACACTTCTCAACCTATACTTCAATTGGATAGTTACTTAGCTCTAATTTTGGAAAGTCAATTACGATGGTCTCAGGCGATCATCAACTAAGCTCAGTAGTAAATGCAAGGCAAGATAGGTTAGGTGACAATAAATACTACACCAGTGATCTATCTGAAGTATAGTCAACCAGATCTAGCACCAACACCGAAGTTACATACGATTCCTACATAATCGACTACAGTCCATTCACACTCTATTCTGAATCAACCAGTATCTAATGATGGAGTTAAGCTTCATGTTCAGAAATCATCTGGTGAGATACCTACTATAGTAGAAACCCTGGTTTCGCCCAATGGGGGAATGGTGTGGCTATTTCGATGTCTATTCCATGGAATGAAGCCCCTATATCTGTTAGATCTTAAGGTACTGCTGGTATTTGGACCAAACCTAGTCATGTAAAAGAATCCCATATGCCTAGGGTCACTTATTCCTTTGCCATGATACTATGGGTATAAGAGTCGATGAAAGCTAAGTGTATACGAATTGAACCACCATGAAATACAACCAAACGAGGCCTTTTAGCGGTTGTATTTAGGTCTGAGGACTTCAAAATAAAACTAGAAAAGAGATGTTAATTTACATTAATTGGGAAATTTGATAACAACATGCCAAAAATGGAGGTGATTAGGAGACAATTTATTCTTCAAATAGAACTAAAAGGGAAGGTTAAACTTACACATTTCAATTCCAGGCATGTATGTATTGACCTGGAAAATGAGTATGATCACTCAATAGGTTTGTCTAAAGGTAAGATATTTATCCATGGACAGCTGATGAGAATTCAATTGTGGACACCTACCTTTAATCCTAATGAAGAAACTCCCTTAGTTACTATATGGGTTAGCCTACCTGAGCTCCCCTGGCATTGCTACTATATGGAGGTAGTGACACCTCTCTTATATTCTATTAGCAAGGTATTATTTGTATATTTGGAAACTTATAAGAAAATTAGGGGTAGTGTGGATAAGTTTAAGTTGAAAATTAACCTCACCAATCCTAGATCCCAGCATATTTTGTTGGGCTATGATGATGATAAGCATGGTGAAGGTAGGTGGCAAACCATTTTGTATGATGGTAGTCCAGAATATTGCTTTTATTGCAAGTACCAAGGTCATGTTGCAAGATCTTGTGCTATCAAAGTCAAAGACGAGGAGGAATGGCAAAAGTTACTTGAAGATAACCAGGGTGACGGACCTAAGAAAGAAACTTCAATATGCGAAAGAATGCAGAATCCATTTGGCACAGTGCAATAACAAAATACAAATAAAGGCAAAGAACCTATCAATGAATGGTAGAACTAAAAGAGAAAGACTAAAGACAACCAAGGACTTGTATTCAAACCAAGGTCTCTAAATAAGTACAAAGGTGTCCAGATAGATACTTCTTCTCCATCCATATTAAATGATTTTACAGCCCTGCAGTAGGAGAGTGAGAACACCAGTGATTATCCAGGATATACTGAAAGAAACCCCAAGCCAAGTCCAAGGCAGATAGAGGAGTCTGATAGTGAAAAACATGAGGTTCATTAAATGATTGATGTATCTGTCCCTTTATCTGATCAGGTAAATAGACTAGAGGGTACTGAGAAATATAGAATAGATAGGATAATTTCTACAGAGATAAAAATAAATAAGCCTATGGATATTGACTAACTACAAAATATTGTGATACAGGATGAGGGAATGAATTTTGGTGTGAAACCCACAGAAACACTACAAGAGGTTTCCCCTAGCTTGCAGGAGAAAGTGGAATAGTGTTGTAAATGCTAACTTAGGTCAGCTGGGGAATATTGTTGAAAATGGGATTGATGTATTTAATCTAGGAGATCAAGAGGAGTTTGTGAAATACGTAAATCACATTGCTAGATAGCATGGATTATATCCTAGGGGGTCCTTAATTAATTCAGGGAAAGGAGGTAAGCACACTATACCCAACCTACATGGACACACAGCTAGACCTTTCACCAGGTCTCACTCCAATAAAATAGTCCAATGATTAGTCATCGTTTTTGGAATGCAAGAGTTATATTTACCTAAGGTGTTCAGGAAAGAATCCAAAAACTTATAAATATTCATTACATCTCTTTGATTGCTATATTGGAACTATTCTCCAACAATATACAGCTTGAAGTAGCAAAAAGGAAACTTAAGATGGAACATGCTTGTGGTAATTATAATGGAACAACTTGGCTATTCTAGTCTCTGGATTTCTCTTGTGATATCAATATTAATGAAGAACAACAAATTTCTTGCACAATTTCACACTTTGTTTTCTCTTAAACATATCTTTTGACCATTATTTATGCCAGTTATAAAGACACATTAAGAAGACCCTTACGGAAAAAGATGGGACAACTTTTTGTTTTAACTCATCCTTAGTTTATAGTTGGAGACTTTAATGTTATTATAAAAGTATGTGAGAAGTTAGGGAGCATCACTTATGACATGAGGAAAAGTTTTGAGTTTTTGAGGGTGATTGAGGCTTGTGGGCTAACTGATATGGGGTTTTATGGACCCAAGTTTACTTGGCCTAACTTGAGAGGTGTGCAAGTTAGAATATGGAAAATATTGGATAGACCAATGGTGATAGATACTTGGTTCAAAAATATGCCATTTACCACCATTACTCACTTTTCTTCAATGGGATCTAATCATTGTCCTTTGCTTCTAGAGATGCATGACAAGGTAGAGGCATATGCCAAATATTTCAAATTTCTGGATTTTTGGGTAGAGCATCCCATATTCGTTAATACTGTAGAGACCTACAGGCAAAGGTATTGTGCAGGCACTCCTATGTAGAGATTTCAACAGAAACTAAAGAGATTAACTTCCACTCTTAGTCAATGGTCTAAAGAATTATATGGGGATATAAATGTCAATGTCAAAATCCATGAAGAAAAGGCCAAGGTAGCTAAGGAAAAATTTATCCTGGATAGTATTGATGAAAATAGGATGGAGTTTCACAAAACACAGGTTGAATATATCATATATCACAAGGTGGAGGATTCTATCATATGTAAGAAATCTCAACTACAATTGTTTAAATATGCTGATGCTAATTCAATTTATTTCTATGGCTTTATTAGAGGAAGATGAAGAAGATCACAAAGGTAAGAATGAGGAAGGGGTATGGTGGTAAGGGGATGATGACATAGCTGCAACTATAATTACATATTTCAAGGATGTCTTTACTGGGATAACAGAGTATGTACCTGAAGAGATGCTAAACAATATCCATAAATTGTTTTTTGATGAAAAAATGATAGATTACAGGTTATTCCTACTTTGGAAGAAGTAAAAAAGATGGTTTTCTCAAAGAGCATCCACTCAGCAACAAGTCTAGATGGTATGAATCATAAGTTCTTTCAATCCTGCTGGAGTATTATTGGTATGGAACTTCTCCATCTGGTGATTGCCTTCTTTTATGTTCATGATATGCCAAAGTACTTTACTAATGCTTGATTCTTCAACCAAAAGTGTCTCAACCCATAAAACTATCTGATTATGGGCCAATCAATTTGATTAACTTTACAAAATAAAATCATTTCTAAACTTATATACCTCAGATAGGCTCTAATTCTTCCCATTCTTATCTCAAGAAACCAATCAGGTTTTGTGAGAGGAAGGAGCATTGCTGAAAACATAATGATTTCTTAGGAAATCATTTGTGGAATCAAGAAACCAGTTTTTAGTGGTAATATGGTGATTAAATTAGACATGACCAAGGCATATGATAGGGTGTCTTGGTCATACACTTGTCTAGTATTAAGAATATTCGGATTTAGTGAAACCATTATTGACATGATTTGGAGGAATTTGTCAAACAACTGGTACTCAGTTTTGGTTAATGGTACTAGACATGGGGTTTTCCATTATACAAAGGAGATAAAGTAGGGTGACCCACTATCACCTACTTTATTCATTCTAGGGGCTGAAGTATCTTCAAGAGCCCTCAATAACTTAAACCATCACCCTCACTATTATGGATTTAATATGGATTGGACTGGTCCTCAAATTATCCATCTTAGTTTTGTAGATGATATCATCATCTTTACTATTTAAAGAAGGAAACCCCTTAGATTAGTGATGCAGATTTTGGCTTCTTATGAAATCATTTTTGGCCAATTGATCAACAAGAACAAGAGTCATTTCTTACTATCAAATCAAGCTTTTCCCTCGACAGTCTCAAGTATCAAAGAAGAAACATGCTTTTAGCAAAAATACAGCCCTATTACTTACCTTAGATGCCCCATTTATATAGAAAGTCAAAGAATCATTCACTATGTTGGTATAGTTAGCAATGTATCTTCTAGAGTTACAGGATAACATTTTAAATTGCTAAGCTATGGTGGCCGAATGGTATTGATATATCTTGTAATATATGCTCATGCACATCCTCTCTACTTGCATTCCCTCAATGACTATTAATAAACAACTTGTAAGTTGTTTGTTGATTTTTTTTGGGGATGGAAGGAAAATAAGAAGAAATATCATTGGAACTCTTGGAAACAACTTCATTTTATAATTACAGAAGGTGGAATTGGAGTAATACATTTTGCAGATACATGTAAGACTCTACACATGAAGCACTAGTGGATTTTCAGAAGCAGCCATACTATTTAGGGGGATTTCTTACTAGCCAAATATTACAAAGGAGTGAATGCAATAGCCAGGAAAAATTGTGCACAGATATCCTTGATATGGAAAGAAATGATGAACAACAAGAAGAAAGATGAGCTACATATCTTCTGGAGGATCAGATCAGGCACATGTTACTTTAAGTGGGATAACTGGTCTGGCCTTGGAGCCTTTCAGAATAGAAGAACTGATGGTGTAAGGTCCAGTAATATTAAAGTAGATGAATTCTTTAATTGAAGCGAATGGAAGATTTAGAATTTAGCTGTTGTATTTCCCTCTGAACTGCTGAAGTTTATCCTTAGAGTTTATGTCCAGTTTCAGGAAGGATCTCTAGACTTCCCATTATGGACTATAACTCCAAATGGTGAATCCAGTGACATCTGCCTAGGGAGTGATTAGAGAGCATAGATATGTATCACTACTACATAGTCATATCTAGAATAGATAAATTCCATTCAAATATTCCTTCCTTACATGGAGAGTGCTGAGAAGGAAGTTACCAATAAATGAAAGGATAAGTCAATTTGGCATAGCTCCTATCAAGTGTGTACGTTGCTCTAATTCTAGATGGGAAATTATCCCTCATACCTTTGTTGAGGGTCCATTTATAAGACAAATATGGAGGTATTTATCCTTAACTATGGGGATTATCCATGCTCTTGAACCACTCATGAACCTGCTGCTGAAGTGGTGGAAAACTAGAGCTTTCAATAGAGCACATAGGTTGGTATTACAAGTGCTTCAAGTTATCATATTCTGGAACTTATGGAAGAACATATGTGCTATTAAATATGGAGAAAATAAGCCTCAATTAGCTAGAGTCAAGTTCCTAATTTACAAAGATATTTAACTTTTTCTATACAGTGCCTTCCCCTATATCTTCTGACCTTCTAGTGGACTAATCTAGTAGGTTATGTGGGTTGAAAACAATGAAATTTAGTTGATTAAAGTAACCATGATGTATCGATTTGGTGTATATGCCTAATCCTATATTCATGCATGCAATGTATTTGATAAAATGCCTAAGAGAAAAAGAATTATGGATTGCAACTCAATTGTGACCAAATTGATGAATCCATGCTTAATCCTTATGTTCAAAAATTCTCCCATGTTACTGTTATGCATTGTAATCGTTTGATAGAATGCTAATGAGATTAGAAGTATGAAATTATGACATATTTATACGCATTCCTATTTATGTATAAAATTATGAGTATTAAGTGTCTTATAAAATTCCCAATGATTGTATTATGAGTTGTTGACTATGGTCATGTGTTTCAATAAATGTCATGTCTTGTCAGTTTCATGCTATCGAGTCCTGAGGGTACTTGTACCCAATAATTTTTCTATGTTCCTAGTTCCAGTATGAGTTTTCATGATACTCTCAGTCAAGCCATGATCAGTAGAACTCGGTCAGTCACATGACTCTGGAAAACTCAGTAAATTCAGTATCAATCCAGTTCAATTCAATACTCAGTAATATCAGTAGTCTCAGTCAGTTATCAAGTCTCAGTAGTATTATATAAATTAACAAAACTTAGTGAACTCAATCTAGTTCAGTGTCTATTCAGGTGTGAGGTTGATTTAATATCGAGTGAACCCAAGGATGGGAACACACACTATTAGCAGATGGTGTGATTTTTAGAAGAAATCCTTGCATTTTACAACTATTTAGTCAGTATAGTTAAGATATAAACACTAAAAATTGAGGGTTGATAAAGTGGATTAACACTATTAGATGAGGGTTCCATTATTATCATATGGGGACACAGCCAGATGAGGGTTACTCACAGCTTATCCTTACCAGTGGTGCATTACTGACACCCTTTCAATTGGGGTTATAGATTGGACCCCACTTAGCTATTTTATCTTATTTAGAGAATGTAGGTTAGATGAGTTCTTCCATAGTATTATTTACATATATAGTCTCAGTCTCAGTCTCATTAGTAGAACTCATATAGTTCTATAGAGTTCAAGACTGCCATATACAGTCACCCATCTTAGTATGGAACTCATCTAGTTCTATCAGAATTAGGACTGTCAGACTTAGTCACCCAGTAATTAGTATATCAGTTATAAGAAATCCATCTTAGCAACATTCAGATTCATTATTCAGTGTTATCACGATCTTAGTTACAGTTCATGTATTCATGCATGTATTCTCATGTAGTCATGTTCATTTTATTCATTCAATTATAGTGCATGCATATACTTCACTTTGCATAACATTACATTCTCATGTACTAACACATACTTTTCTCTTATGCTATGGTGTTTTATACCATAGGTTCGGACGCTCAGGTTCACGATCGTACTTAGGTGTTCAAATATTAGGAGTCAGAGTCAGTGATGAATCCTCATATTTTGAGGATGTGATTAGTTCATTAATTTATTATTTCAGCAGTTTGGAGTTAGTTGGGGACATGTCCCATCAACTCCTTATTTAGACCGTTTTGTGTTAGAGGCTTTCAAACTATAGCATATATAGATGGTTTACTTCAGTTTTGGGAATTTTTACACCTCATTCAACATTGTTTATCAGTTATTATTTCAGTATTGAACCTTATGACATTTTGACCCATTGGTTTCATATTATTCAGTATTATTATAGAGTTATTGCAAGAAGGTCCCAGTCATGGGTTAGCTATTGGTTCTTTGGGATTATTAGCATCATGTAGGATGCACAACACCAGGCATGGGGTGTTACAAGAGTGTAGAAATGAAATACTATAGGTTAAAGGATGCTTCTTAAGTTTGGGAAACTATGTGGAAGGATGGTAGGGGTGAGGTACAACTCCTATAAGTTGACAGGTGTTTTAGAGTACTTTTCTGGATAGGTTCTTTCCGAATGAGATGAGGAAGGCTAAAGTTCTATACCTCATATTCGCCTAGCTCAGTTTAATTCTCAGTATAAGAATATTCCTACATAAAATTTTTAAAATACTTAGAATTGTTTTGTTATAGATCTTACCATTGCATAGGAAATTTATTCTGATTTCCAATGATATAAAATTTACCCAAATCTGATACCCTTGTGAAGAGTTATAGCATTTTTAGTAAAACAGTGTGCCACTTAGTACTTCATCGCATTGCGCTAAGGGATCAAATGACAATTGTCATTTTTCAGTATGCCATTGCGATCCCATCGCGCTGCACCAAGGGCCGTTTTCCTAATTGTCAAATTCTAGTGAGGCTCCATGATGGTTCATATCGCGCCAAGAGAAAATTTCCCAGTTTTCCATTTTTAAGTAGTGCTAGCCATATTCTAGTGGCTTACCTCGATGCCACCGCATCGCGTTGAAGGCCAAAAATAGGCATCTTGTGACAAAATTTTTAATTATTCGCATGAGTAATTTGGTATTTTCCACAGACCTAGTCAACTAAACACAAGATTAATGCCCTAAATAACCTACTATATCATTATTTAATCACTTTCTTTCAAGATTAAAATTATTCTCTCTAAAATGGGCAAAACCCTAGCCTCAAGAATAAAGATCAAATCCCAATAAATCCTTCAAGAACAAATCCTAATAAATCCTTCAAGAACCCTCAAGAATTAATCTTCTCAGGTATATTAGGTGTTCATCTATGGGTTTTTAACCTACAGAGTCCTAGAACCCCTTTTTAAAACTGCAAGTTTATTGATTCATGATTGGGATTGTATTCATGTTCATGACATTAATCGAGTTTCAATCCATGATTAATTTTAATTTCAATGAAATTGAAATAGCATGTCTATTAAATTGTGTAATTCCCATGTTATAACCCTTGAAAATGCAAGTTTGAGCATTGTAGTTACAATATTTATATGTTGTCCATGATTATATACATTAAGTTGTGCTCCCCAAGTGTTTGATAGAATGTCCATGTGAATTAAATGGTGAAATCATGACATGCTAGAATATGTACAAGTTTATGCCCTACAAGTGTTTGATAAAATGTCTCTTTAAATGAATTATGAATAAGTGGACATTGTTATGTTTTTCAAGATCATGCTATGCTTTACATTGTATACTATAGAGTCTTGGGGGTATTCAATACCCAAAAATATAGTTGGTTACCTAGAGCTGCAGTAGTTACTGAATAGTATCGGTAATGTCAAGATTAGTAGTACTCAGTCAGTTATAGAACTCAGTGAAACTCAGTATCAGTCTAGTTCAGCTCAATATAATAATTAGTGTCTTCAGTTGGGTGTAGGATTTAACACTTAGTAAACCCAAGAATGGGGAATCACATGCCAGTAAAGGGTGTGATGCTTAGAAGCAGTCCTTGCATTCTAAAACTATGTAGCCAGTGTAGATTGAGAGATAAACCTACCAGTTGAGGATTGATGAGGTGTTTTAACTTTCCAATTGAGGGCACCACTATTCTCATTCAGGGCACCTACCAAATGAGGGTGACTCTTCAATAATCTTTACTTGTGGCACATTACGGACACCCTTCCAATTGGGGTTATGGGTTGGACTCCATTTATCTTATTTGGGGTATGTAAATTAGATGATTACCTCCCATAATTTCAGTTTTAGTCTCAATATAGAACTAAGTTTTATAGAATCAGGGCTTCCAGACATAGTCACTCAATATCAGTAATTTAGTTATCAGTAATCTCAAATATCAGTTACTTAGTATCATAAATCAATACTCAACTTTAGTAAAAGCTCAGATACAGTATATATGTATATGCACAATGTTGTATACTCAGTATTTTACAATAGTTTTAGTTATCTTGGCTCTTAAGTCATTAGTTTAGAGTCTTGTCAAGACTAGTTAGACTTGATATTCTTTTAGTATTTCATACTTTTGAGAGTTATTGAGTTATATTGTTTTGGTTGAGATTGTCTATCTTTATTAACTCAGTTTATAAAAGTTTTTCAGTGTTCACACATATTTAAGTTTATATTATTGAAAGTTCAACATTGAGTAAATATCTTGGGTTAGCTTGGAGCTAGCCATAGTCCTAAGCGTTGTGTGCAGTCTAGGGGGATCTTTGATGCATCACAAAATTTATATTAGATACTAAGGTTTTAAAGAGTCCTAGAGAGTCCGACATGTCGTGTTGCATAGACTTATGATCATGGGTGTGAAGCAGGTCACACTTATGAGCAAGAACTATGGAACATATTAGAAACTATCTCCTATTTCATAATCTCTATCCTGCTTTGAGGTTATCTCTATCTGCTCTAATTCGTTCCTTCATATGATGGAGAATGCCTCCTTGTAGATCTTACACACATAAGATTGGGGATCAACTAGCCCCATAACCACCGCTACTTGCAAACCCATTGAATAAAAATGTCTCTATACTGAGTTTCAAGTTGTTTGCTAAGTGTTAGCTCTAATTTTGAATACAAATGTTTAGGGAAATCAACCAGAAACAGTTACATTTCAATAGAATAGTAAATTAACTGCAGCTAGAATTTGAGATTTTATGAGGATGAACTCACCTGAGTTGTTTAGGTCGAAGGTGAATGAGGACCCATAACTTTTCATTGATGAGGTGAAGAAAATTACTCAGGCTATCCATGTTATTGAAGAGGCAAGTGTGAAAATGACTTCTTATCACTTAGGGTTACCATATTTAAGAAAGGTAGAGGTGAGAATATAGCTCCTATGAGTTGGGACATATTTTAAAATATATTTTTAGATAGGTTCTTTCCGTGTGACATAAGGAAGCCTAAGGTAGAGGAGTTCATTTGGTAAAAAAATATTTCCATATGATTACCCATCTAGGTAAGTATGCCTTAGAGTTGTAGTCAGATGTTAAAGCTCTTATGAGTAAGTTTGTCACTGGAATGTCTAATTTTGTAGTCAATGAGTATAGGACTTCCTTGTTGATCGGGGATATGGATATTTCTTGTTTGATGGATCATACTCAATAAATTGAGATAGAGAAGTTAAAATAATAATAGAAAAGGAATAAAAGGGCTTGGACAAGATAGTTTGAGTATAGTTAGTAAAAATTAGGAGGGGAAATCATTCTCAGTTTCAAGGATGTTCGACAGTGCTTTCACCATACTTCCCCATACCCCAATGCCTAAAACTAAGTAGGAACAATGGGGGATGACACTAGATACTAGATCTCAGGGTAGTGTTTTTTGGGAAATGACTAATACAACGTGCACAAAGCATGGTAAAAATCATTTAAGAGAGTGCTTGATGAGTAGATATGGTTTCTATCATTGTTGTAAGAGATGATCATCCTTAGACTCAGGCTAAAAATTTAGCAGTTCAGTTAGGGGTCTGCTCCACAACAGGGCACATCATCTAGTACCAATAAAATTCAGTGTCAGAATTAGTTTTATGCTCTACTATCCCATCAAGAGAAGGAGATCTCCTAGGATAGTGTCACTGGTATACTTCGTTGCTTTCAATTTGATGTTTATGTGTTATTAGATTCAGGGTCAAACTTTTATTTGTGACCCAATTTGTTGTTGTAAATTTTAGTGTGGGTGAGTCAGTATCTCTAGACGAGTATACAAAAAATTCCCTATTATAAACCTTCATACGGTTACTTTAGAAGATTTAATAAATCTAGAGATGATAGATTTTGGTGTTATTTTGAGCATGGATTGACTCTTTTCATACCATGTATGAGTCGATTGTCACACACGCATGGCAAAGTTTCAGTTTTCTAATGAGTCAATCTTTTAGTGGAAGGATAGTTCAGTGTCTGTTAAAGGTCATTTTATCTATTATATTACAGCCAAAAATTTAATATCAAAAGGGTGTATCTACTACTAGCTCGAGTAAAATATACTAACTATGAAGCCCCATCATCCTGTCAATTTGTGTTGTCAATGGATTTCTAGAGATTTCCCAAAGGATATACCTGGGGTACCTCCCAATAGAGAAATAGAGTTTGGGATTGAACTCCTTCTAGATACTTAGCTTATCTTTTTTCCTCCCTACCGCATGGCTTGGGACAATATTAAAGAATTAAAAGAGGAGCACATGGACTTCTTAGATATGAGGTTCATCAAACCTAGTGTTTCCCTATGGGATTCTCTTGTTCTATTCGTGTGCAAAAAGGATGACACTCTCAAAATTGGTGATTTACTTGATCAGCTTCAGGGAACCTATTGGTTCTCAAAGATTGATCTCAGGTTGGGGTATTACTAGTTAAAGTTCAAGGAGTGTGACATTTTGAAGAATACCTTTAGAACCTGGTATGGTCACTTTGAGTTTGTGGTTATATCCTTTGGACTTACAAGTGCTCCTACAACCTTTATGGTTTTAATGAACAAGGTTTTCAAGTAGTACTTGGATATGTTTGTCATAATTTTCATAGATGATATACTTGTATATTCTTGGAGTGAGGAGAAATATGCAGATTATTTGAGAACAGTATTGTAGAACCTTTAGGATCGCCAACTTTATGCAATGTTTTAAAAGTACAAATTTTGGTAAGAGTCTGTTACATTTTTGGAGGATATTATTTCGGAGATTGGTATCCAAGTAGATCCTCAGAAGTCAAATGCAATAAACCATTAACCTAGGCCCATTATTCAATTTGAAGTCTTAAAAAGTAGGAAATTAGATAATTTAGTCATTCGATCTACTATGAAGCAAACTAAATCATGATGGCATCTTATACGAGGCAACCCTGTGATGAAATCCATATTCACTACTTCCCACTTCCAGGTAGGGATGTTAATTTCTTATATCATACCACTTGGTCTTTGGTGTTCGGCTTTAACTTGCTGCTAATTTGGATACTTGGCCACAAACTTTGCTATGTCTCACTTAATACCATTTCACTAATAAATTTCTCATAAGTCGCAGTACATCTTTGTAGCACTCGGATGAAAGGAACACCTCAAAACATGAGCCTTGGCTAGTTCCTTTCTCCCAACCCGTCTATATTTGGAACACAAAGCCTACCTTGATATCAAAGTATACCATATCCCTCTTGGGAGAAAACCTCGATCTTCTGCTGCTAGAATACTTCTAATATTTAGTTAATTACAGGATCATTTTGATATTTCTCCTTCATTTCCACTACCAAAGATGATTTTGAATCATTTTGAACTACTACACCCCATAGAGGAGAACCCTTTAACAGACATTCTATAATACCAACCAAACCAAAAAAGGTGCTAATGTTGGATGAAGTGATTGGTCTAGGACAGTGTTCACTGCATTGGTCTTCTGAGGATCTATATGAATTCTAGCCCCTAAAATGACATGCCCAAGAAAGTACTAGATTCCAACATAAATTCACATATACCAAACAACACATATAATTGACGTTCCTTGAGGGTATGCATTGCTATTATCAAATGATTTGCACATTACTCCTCACTCCTGGAATACACCAGTATGCCATCTGTAAAGACAATAACAAATATGTCCAAGTGCTGCTTGAATACTATATTCACTAAATCAATAAGGCTGTAGAAGCATTTGTCAGTAAAAAGACATAACCATTAACTCAAGATGGTTGTACCTTGTTCAAAAATCTATTTTCAAAATGTCCCTCTCCCTAACTTTCAAGTGATGGTATCCAAACCTAAGGTCAATCTGGGAAAACTGCTAGGCACCCTGAAGCTCGTTGAACGAATCGACAATCCTAGGAATGGGATACTTGTTTTTTATGGTAACCTTGTTTGGATATCTATAATCTATATACATTCTAAGAGTGCCATCTTTTTTGCACATGAAAAGGACTAGAGCACATACGAAGATATACTAGGTCTAGTCAAACCTTTATCAAAGAGGTCCTTAAGCTTCTCTTTTAAATCTTTATATTCGACTAGAGCTATATGATATGGAGGGATAAAGATAGGCTGAGTTTCAGGAAGAAGATAAATATCAAATTCTATTTCTCTAACTGGAGTTAACCCTGGAAAATCTTTGTGGAAAACCTCAAGATACTCAATGACTACACGGACTGATTGAACTGTCGGGGCTTCAAACTCAGTATCTTTGAATCAAACTAAATGATAGATACATCTTTTTTATATTAACATTTTGACCTTGATATAAGAGATGAAACCTTTATGAGACACAAAAATACCCTCCTAATCAAAAATTGCCTCATCATGAAACTAAAACTTCACCACACTGGTGTGATAATCTATGGATGCATAGCGTGAAATAATCCAAATCATTCATATAATAATATTAAAATCCATCATCTCTAAATCTATTAGGTCTGCTAATGTGATCTTATGGAGGATGGTAATAGTACACTCCCTATATATTCTCCTAGCAACAACTAACTCACCCACAAGGGTAGAAACTGAGAAGGGCTTAGGGAGATTTTCTGGAGCCACCCCAATATTTACAGTAATAAGTGGAGTTACATAAGAAATATTTGATCTTGTGTCCAACAACATATATACATTAATGTGAAATGTACAAAGCATACCAGTGACAACATCTGAATAACTCTCTTGCTTCTGATGGGATGGTAAAGCATAAAACTGATTCTAGAACTGACCAACACCGGTACTAGATGATGCGCCTTGTGTAAGAACTGGGCTAGCTGGCTAGACTGCTAGATTAGTAACTTGAGTTAGAGGATGAGAATATCCACCTCCATGCTTAGCATACAAACACTCCTTGATCTTGTATCCCACCTTTCCACAACAATATCGACCTCCTTTGCTTTTCAAACACTCACCAGGATAAGTTCTACCACACTTTCCACATGTCGGCTAATTGTGTCTCTCAACTATACTATTCTGAGATCTAGTATTCAAAGTCCTACCCCATTATTCCTGTCTGGTCCTAGTTGCAGAGGCTCTGACTAAAGATGGCATAGCCACTAATGAATGACCCTAAAACCGTGAAGAGTTTCCTCCTCCAGACCTTCGCAGACAATACTCAAACGGTCTAGTCCTAGGAATCTTGTTTCTCTTCTCCCCTTTACTTCAAATTTTTTGACTCAATATATTGAGAATGAGTCATCAACAAAGCAATATATATATCTTAAATCAGCATGGTAGACCTACATACCTTGACCAGAAAATCATACACCCAGTAACAAACTTACTCACATGATCTCTAGAGTCAGATAACAACTCCAGGGCATATTTACCTAACTGGGTGAACTTAAGGTAGTGGTTTTACACTATCATAGATCCCTGCCTCATGTTCAGAACTCCTTTAGTTTTATAATGCCCCAAGTTTATAACCTAAATGCCACACGGTGCTTATAACCCCGAAGGACCACAAGCTTACTTATGACCGGTACCTGCTGTGAGTACTGAATAATAATACTAAAATAATGCAGAAAATAGGCTAAAATACCATAAAGTTTATAATCTAAATACTGATAAAGAATAAAAATTACAATATTATCTGAAAACTGAAATATTGTCTAAACTAGTCTAGTCTCAACATCCGTTAATTAATCTGTCTGAAAGTGGAGTTGATGGGACAATCCCCCAACTAAATCCGACTACTAAAATACTGAAGTTACTAAAATATAAGCATATCGTCAAATAGATGAAGATTCCTTACTGAATTTGTTGCTGCTAACTGAATCTGTCTAAGTATGGTCAGGAACCTAAGCGTTCGAACCTATGATATGAGACATCATAGCGCAAAGAGAAAGTATGCATTAGTACATCGAATGTACTATTATGCTAGATAAGGTAAAGTTGAATAGAAGGGTTCATATGCATAAACAGTAATTGACTAAACGATATGGAATAAATGAATAAGAGTACATACTTGGACATACCCCATTATCCCAAAAAAGAATCTAAGTAACTAAAATAACTACATACAAAATCTGAAATCATCATAACTTGTCCCTTGAACTATGAAGACTCACCATCAATCTGAATGCAGGAAATGGTGCCGCGCTAAATCATGGTGCTAAGTTCGAACACCAAAACCTACATTATGAAATAATGTACCACATAGACATATATGTGGCCATTAACACTAGAATGTACAAAATATATGAGGGTGAATTAATAAGTAAAAATTGATCAATTCATAATCTTAAAACATACATTCTAAGTGTAAGTAGACTCAGCAAGAAGCTGAAATAAAGAAAAGACCGAGATATGTTAAAACAAGAAAAAAAAGCATAGTCTAATAACTTAGGTGAGTTACTACACTTAGCTTTTGAAAACTATATTTTCTATGGGAGATTCTTATAATCGACAAAAACCATGTGAGCTAGCATGAAGTCTAACATCTACCCATGTTGAGGAGTGATGTTATACCCTTGCCATCAGAATAGAGCTTGAATTTAGCTGATTTGATTAATAATTAAGCCCATATTGGGAAAGGAGGACGCTCTTTAGTGGGGTCCCTAAACCTATTATGGCACGTAGTTTTTGAGAAATAGGATGTGCGAACCCATATTCCTCTCTTGGTCTAAATACTACTTTCAATATATATATATATATATATATATATATATTGTATGCTCATACCGATGAAATTCACCTTAAAATAATAACATGGATTTATAATCTGAAAGCCAATCATGCTTCTATCAGAAAATCATACTCATGAATAACTATGTGAATTTCATATCATGTCTGAGATCATAAGATCAAATGAAAATCAGTATCATCCTATAGTAATTTGAAATAGTAAATATAAACTTCTTGTAAACAGAGAGAATCATGATAAAATCATATGCTTTTATTTATAAACTGACAGAATCATACTAAAAATCATATACATTTATCATCTCATGGAAATTCATGTCAAAATACTGATATTCATCTCATAATGACAATTATGTAAGTAAAAACGTGAGTAAAAGTAAATTCTTGTGCTAACTGAACTCTAAATCACAGGATAGTATCATAATTTAAAAATATGGATATTGGGTATTATCCCTAATTTATATCTAATATATTTAGTTATTAAAAGCAAATCTTTTGTTCATAAGAATGAAAAATTATCCTTGTTCAAACTCCACATACCTGAATTTAGGAAATGACTTGAAGGAAACTTGAATTAGAGCCCTGGGGGTTAAACTTTGGAAAGAAACCCTACTTCTTTTATCTTGAGAGTGAAGAGAAAATAAGCATTGAAAACTGACTAATAATGGGTAAAAATGCTTATGCAATGAGTTAAGTTGGGTGGGAGGAATTTCAGGTGAGGAAAAGACCAAACTACCACCAAGGAAACTTACAAATATTTGCAGGAATTTCTCAGTTGAAAACTAAGTGGACAGCTCCTGTCAGTTTGTTGACAGTTCATCAATATAGTTGTCAATCTCTAGCTAGATTAGGATATTTTTTGGTTAAGGTTCACGAATTAGTTGATAGATTGTCAACTAGTTGATACATCATCAACTTAGTTATAAATATCCAAATTGTTTAAGGTATTTTCTAGTGAAGGTTGATGACTAAGTTGATTGCTCATCGACTTAAGTAGTCAGGCACTAGTAGACAGACACTCCTAGGTAAAATAAGTATTACTTTCTACTCTGATATCAGATTAAGGTGAAATCAGATGTGTTGGAAAAATGACTAGATGATCTTTTATTTTTTGTGTCTTGACCTCCAAAACACTATTTATTCTAGAATTTACACTCGTTTGAAGTTGACCCTTAAAGAATCAAACGCTAAAACTCAAACAATACAAAAGTTCTTAACTTAAACTTGTTGTAAGTGCTTCCTATGGACATAATCACATTAAAGACACTTTACACACAGGGTGAATAGTCATGAAATTTAATTATAATTTGACATAATTAATTTGGATACTTTAATGTATGATGAATAGTTTAATACTTTTCTACGATCTTATTGGGATTTACAGGTGATGAGCTTTGGTGCTGGAAATGTAAAGCTAATAGTGTAAATATGTTGAATGAGGAAAGCATGTACCTTATAAACATGTCATTTGTTGTGGTTTGTTGCAGTCTTAGCTTGAGTAATCTGATTTCAAAAAAGCATCATATCATTAAGATTATTACTATATCTTATATTTATCTTATTTTTACTTAAACTTTTAATTCAAGGCTGTTTTTGGATGTCCCTTATTATTCTCTCCTTTGAATTATTAATTCCCAAAAGTCTCATCATCAATGTTTATGAGCTTACATCATGACCCAAAAATAGGCATGTGATGACATGTGTCACACCCTCCAGATAAGTAAGCTTAACCCATTTCAAAGAACACACTTTAAGAAAAAGTAATGAAAGCATAAATAACAGATTAGTCTCAATTTATATAACAAGACACAAGTCTCCAAAATACATATTACAATCATCTAATACATATTATGAGTATAATTAATGATCTAAAGTATCATAAATATGATAAATGCATAACATAAAATTAGAGAGATTCAAGAAGTCCTGAAGGTCCAGTCCATCAACCACTACCTCGATCTACCCCATGTTAATATTGAAAGTAATGCAATCTATGATCTAATACTTAAACCAGTGCCTTCAAAGGATGGAAAAAAATAGAGAAGCAAGGGTGAGTACGAAATCACGTGTACTTAGAAAGCATCATCGATAACAGAATCTAATTCAAAGTGATCATGAAAACTACCAACCCAGCTACCCAGGTATTTCGAACAATTTATAACCCTCAAAATCATAATACGTTATCCTATTATTTAACCTAACACAAAAGTTAATAGGTGTAACAAATACAAGGTAGACACAGTATTCCATGCGAGTCAACGCTATTCCATTTATATTCAACAATAAGAGAAGTTATTGATGAAAATAACTTACAAATGTAATAAATCATTCTTAATCAATTAAACCAGTAATTAATATAGGATAAATATAGGGAAAGTGTGCATATATAAGGGTTTATCCCACACTACCATAAGGTACTACCCAAGTATTTCTTTAGTCAAGCCACCATCATATCCCATATCTCATAATACCTTGACCTCCAAACCAATATAAGATAAGATAACTTAAAGTAATAAAATAAAATAAATACTTTAACACAATATCACAAACAAGGTTCAATCATGATACTTACAAAAGTAAGAACTCAACGATAATATCAAACTATATTGAGAATGGAAATGCAATGTAATGTAGTAATGCTGATGGGATGATAATGAATATCATGAGAAGATCACAACCCATATAGTCATTATAATCTCAATATCATGCCTCAAATCAACCTTATCTGCATATTTCTCGGTATAGGCATTTTATAAGGTGTCTCAATTTCTTACAAAATTTAGAATATTTTAGTAACTAGTATCTCATGAATATGCATGTGTGATATGAGTAAGTAATACTCACAAACTATTAGTAAGACAATCAAAATCCATTCAACGCACGCATAAGTGAGTTCAGAATCAACTCAATATAACAATAGTTTGTGATATCAGTTTCCATCTGGAAAACCAGAATAATTTGTAATGTAGTCATCAATTTTATCGTATTCAACCCTCAGTCGAGCATCACTATAGTGAACATGCAATAATGTAATACCCCATGCTTTTCTTAGCTCAGTTTATATCCTAGTGTGTTAAGGGTTAATTTCAAAAGTGTATAACCCTTGATGTGTGTAGAATTTTCCAGCTCTAGACCCACCAATGTGTAGATAATGAAATCATCTTTCCATTGAAACCAATTTTTCCTCAATCTGACACTCGATTAAGAAGTTATGGCGATCTTAATAAAGATAGTAGAACACCATGATAAGCACCGCATCATGATGAAGGAAAAATTTGCAGTTGTCCGATTCTAGTAAAGCACTATGATTAGCCTGTATCACGAAGAAGTTCTAGTTTTCGTTCATCCCTTTCCAATAGCTTAATGCATTTTCTCTGTATTGAATCAAAATTCACAATTGGATAGACATTGTGTTGTTGTGGAGTGCAAAATGGACTTTTCCTTTTCCAGTGATGCAACGTGATTACGTTGTGTCGTACCAAAGGCCAAAATGGCATTCGTCCGATTTCTAGTGATCCACCACAATTGTGCTGCATCATGATGTGGCCAAAACTTGGGATTCCAATTTTGAGTTAAATTTTAAAAGGTAATTTATTCTTTTTTCCAAGTCCGAAATCATGAATAAAAGAGAATTAAACCTCTTATAAGCCTAATCTGCTCACTTCTCATAAAACTGCTCTCAGGGAAACCTAGAGCTTCAAATCTTAATCGCCAAGAAATTCAAATTCCACCACTCTTTTTCCAAGATAATCCAAAATTCAAGATTCCCAATTCAAGAATATTCAAGAATCAATCTTCAAGAGAATAAATATGAATGTACAGTTCAAGCTTCGTCATCTAGTCATCAATTAAGGTATGTGGAATTTTCAACAAGGATAATTCTTTCATCCTTGTGCCCAAAACTAGTTTCAAATTATAAGTTACATGATTTTGTATGATTAACCATAAATTTAATTTAGGGTTCATACCCAAATATTTCTATTTGAAGATTATGAGAATTTAAGTGATTTAGATGATTAATTGCTTGGCTATTTTCATATTTTCATGCATATGATATAATTTTTAGATTTAGAATTGAATTTGAATGCTTTAATTACTAAGCATGAACTTTATTATGATTTGACATAAATTTGATGCATGAGTTACTAAGCCCTAGTTTGAATGTTGATATTTCAAGAATACCTATGCTTTAAGCATACCATGGCTAGTTATTTTCAGATTTTAATGAAGATTTGATCTTTTGATCTTTGATTAGACATGGAATCCACTTTACAGTTTTAGTTACAATTTGTTTTTCATTTTTAAATAATTATACTATTTTTAAAGTGAATTTCCTACAGAATAAGCATATAGGTTAAAGGGAATAGTATTTAGCACCGAGTTAGGGAAGTTCACATGCCTCAGAACTACGAGTTAACATTGGTTTAGATAATCAAATTATTCTAATTTCTAAATGGATGACCGATACAAATATGATCAATTAGATTAGGTTTTACTCCTTGGCAAGAGTATGACACCTCTCCCTAATGTGAGGTTTTCCCATAAGGGAACTAGATGCTGGACACTACGATAGCTCAAATAGTATTTGTCAGTTAGAAGAACCACCCTTGCTGAATTGTTTTTAAAAGAATTCCCTAATAGAAAAGACTACATAAAAGAATAAAAAATAGTTTTAAGAAACCAAGTGTAAAGGTTTACAACTTTATTCAAATATTGCTTTACATAAATATACCAGCTATGAGATTTTATATTTTAGTTTCATATATAAAAGTGAGTACTTTCTACACTTAGACAACATAATTTAAAGACAGAATACCAATGTAGGTTTTTAGAAACTAAATGTTATGACTCACTAGATTTATACAACATTCTTTATTACTCATGATCATGATTCTCATTTTTCAATTATTCAAGATATTGTAAGTCATCTACACTTAGATGCATTCTCTTAAAAATTTACACTAATGTTGAGATATTTTTTTTACTTATGAATTCACCCCTATATACTCAGTACAAAGCATAAGTACTGATCCACATATACGTCTATGTTTTACATTGTCTCATAATGTAGGTTCAAGTGCTCAGTTTCAACAGCGTGAGTAATTTAGGGTATCTCTATCTGCTTCCTGATAGTTAGTGAGTCCTCATAGTTCATGGACCGAGTCAT
This sequence comes from Capsicum baccatum var. pendulum, assembly GCA_030864225.1. Lineage (NCBI taxonomy): Eukaryota > Viridiplantae > Streptophyta > Magnoliopsida > Solanales > Solanaceae > Capsicum > Capsicum baccatum. The sequence goes on from CM061556.1 coordinate 227,204,806, forward strand.
TCTGTTTTTTCCCGGTGATTCTCTAGTTATTAGTAGTAGGATTTATCAGACTACTAGATTTAATTCAGATTATCAGTATTAATTATCCAGACTTTTGAGAAAAATACTTTTAGATATTATGTTTAGATAATTTTAGCTTAGAAAAGATGGAGTTCTGTATTTTAGCTTTGATATTATGTTCATATTTCTATATTTATGAGTATACAGATCTAGTAGAAGACTTACAGGGTTAGCTTGAGGCTACTCATAGCCTTAAGAGCTGTGTGACATCTCAAGACCCATTTTTGAGGTGTTATAAACTTGGTTCAGATTCTAAAGTTCATAAAAGTTCTTGGAAGTTTGACAAGATACTTTACATAGAGACTTGATCATGGGTGTGAAGCGCACCACATTTATGAGCAAGAGGCTACAAGATATATTTAGGAAATCATCTTTTTCTTTAATGATCTATATTGTTTATAGTGTCTCTATCTCCTTCTAACTCATATTATTGCATAATAGTTTAATATTCCTCCTCTTCAAGATAACGCACACAGAAATGATAACCAGCCACCCTAGCCAGCTGACCATCTAAAAGAGAATGTATCCCATGCTGAATTAAGGACAGTCTTTCAGACGTTAACTTAAGTGGTGACTGCTAATGTTCAGGGAAACCATCATGTGAAAGTCCTAATTTAGCATAATATGGATAAAGCAACAACAAAAATTAGAGACTTCAGGTGAATGAATTCACCTGATTCTTTGAGTAAAACATAAGTGAGGACCCAGAGATTTACTTAGAGGAGACTAGAAAGATCACCCAAATTATGCATATTACTAAGGAAGAGATTATAGAGTTGGAATCCAACTAGCTGAAGGATGTGCCATTGGGTAGTTATATGGAAGAATGGTAGAGATGAGAATGCATCTCCTATGAGTTGGCAGGTGTTTTGGGATTTATTTATAGTCAGGGTATTTTCGTGTGAAATGAGAGAAGCTAAGGTAGATATAATGACCCAAAACTACCCCCTAGTCGCCACACAATTCTTATAATCCCAAAGGATCACAAGCTAACCCATGCTCCAGTACCTACTGTAAGGACTGAACAATAATATCATAATTGTAGAAAAATAATTGATATTTCCATAAGGTATTAATAACTGAATCACAATTAGAATATGGATATATATAAATAAATAACTGAATCTATTAAAATATTGATAAAATGATATGTCAACTGAGAATCTAAATAATAAATGACTAATCAATGTCTGAAAAGCCTCTAAAATTGTCTGACTAAATATGAGTTGATGGGACAACCCCAACTAACTCTTCTAACTACCAAAATAGATATATAAAGTTAAATAAACTATCCTCGAATGATGAGGACTCACCACTGCCACTGTATTGCTGATATCCTGAGAAGTGAAGTCTAAGTATGATACGAGAACTAAGCGTCAATGCCTTTGATATGATACATCATAGCATAAAAGAAAAGTATGGATTAGTACTTTGAGTGAACTTGAATGCTAAATGAGTTAGGCCGGTATGAAAGGCTTTATGAATAGAAATACTGAAATATTTGAATATACATAAAAGGCATGGAATACTAAGTAGATATCATGAGAGTCTACAAATACTGGAGACACATGGAGCATGTAATACTATATATTCATGAAAGTCCGTAAATACTAGAAATGCGTGGAAATATATAGATAACGAGGATGCATGACCAAGTATATAACTTGTCTGTACAAAATCTGTAGACTGAAATACTGGAATAACTAAAATTTTTATGTTTTGGTCAAATAACTCTATGACTGAATAACTGAACTGATACTGCAACTGAGACTATGACTGAGATTTAGGGAGGTATCATATAACTAATATGCCCCAATCTGAGCTAACCGGGGTCCAACCTGTAACCCCAGTTGGAAGGGTGTTAATACCATGCCACAAATACTAAAAATGTTTGTGTGTATCCACTATACTAATATAATATCCAAAGGACTGAGGATGCCAATGCTGAACTGACGGGTGACCGATGCGAGATAGTTAAGCCTAATCTGACGAGTGACTACTTATCCCTACGTTGGCTATGTAGTTTTATAGTGTAGGGACTACTACTAATTACTCTACCTATTTGATGGGGAAGCCGTCATACCTACACTCGCTTAGTGCTAAATCCTACTTCCAACTAAAAAACAATGAAGCACTAGACTATTCTTAGTTTAACTGACTGATATTTTCCGATTCTGATAATGCTCACAGTACTTTTTGAAGGCTATTCTGTAATATACTGAAACTTCGGGTATTCTATACCCCCAGGACTCAAAAAAATAATAGTAAAATGACTCTAAAACATGAAGGACAAAGCATGAAGTCTTATATTACATTAATCACTCTTGTGCGCATTTAATCAAACACTTATAGTTCATAGTTTAAAGCAATCATAGGAATATCATGGAGTTTATAGAAATAGCATGAATTCAACATACTAGTAGTAAATCATGGTTTAGTTCAATAAACAATACTATTAAAAACATCGAGAATCAAATAATAATAATAATTTCATGGAAACATGGTAATAAATCATAACTCATAGAGATTCATGGGTGAAATCTTAATTTGATATCATAAACCTTGAAAAAGATGATAACTTTGAAATTAAATTGGGTACTTGGACTCCATGGGTGAATGGAACCCATGGATGAACATCTAACATACCTTAATGGATGCATTTTTTGAAGTTATTGGTGAATTCTTGAGGATTGACCTTGAATTTGATAGCTAGAGTTTTTGGTTAAGAGCAGATATTCTTTAATTTTTGGGGGAAGAATTAAAAAAATAATGAGTTAAAAACATTTTTAGGGCTTTAAAGAAACCTGGGCGGACTAAAATTACGGAAAATTACTGTTTTAACCTAGATGAAATATAAATTCTTCGTCAAAATTTTCCAAATTGCTCCCCTGGCGTGATGAGATGCTATCGCATCGTGTCACTGGAAATTAACATCTGGAAAATTGCCCGGTGGTGCAACGCGGTGGTATTGTATTTCCACCTTTTTTTGACCCAGAAGATCACCACAACGCAATGTAATACTGGAGAGACACTGGAAACTTCCAAATTGGCCTTTGGTGCGATGCACCAATATCACGCACCTTCAATAGAAAATGACAATTGCTATTTACACTAGCTCTACGATACGCTAAGGGTCAAAATGATGATGTTTAAAGACTGAAACTTAAAATTGCCACAACTTCTTACCCGGTTATAGTATTTGGGGAAATTTTATGTCATTGGAAATCTAATTCAATTTCCTATGCAATGACTGGATCTAAACTAAAAAATAGTAGTTTTTAAAATTATATATATACGGATACTTATGCAATGGGACATAGATTATGCTAAGGAAATACGGGGTATTATGATGTCTCCCCCTTGAGATCATTCATCCTCGAATAAAACTAATTAAGCTAAGGAAAAATGTTGAACTAAGATTACACACTGAACACGCATATCTAATACATAGAATGCATGACTGAAATGCACAACTGACATGAACATGATGTGCAACTTAAATTGAGCATGATAGATAGAAAAATTAAGAAGATTAGTACCTTAAATTGAGTCTAGATTCACAAAGAAAAATGAGGGTACTTGGTCCGTATATCTTTTTCTGCTTCCTAAGTGGCTCCCTCAACATACTGGTTTCTCCAAAGGACTTTGGCTAGTGGAACCACTTTGTTGTTTAGTCTACGAACTTGATGATCAAGAATTTTGACTGGAACTTCTTTATAGGAAAGACTTTTTTGAACATATATGCTTTCTAAAAGAACAACTATAGCTAGATCACCAGTAGACTTCTTCAACAATTAGACATGAAAAACAAGGTGTACTGAGGCTAGATCTGAAGGCAACTTAAGCTCGTAATCTACATTTCCAAAATGACTGAGAATTTTGAAGGGACCGACATAGCGGGGACTGAGTTTTATTCTTGCTGAACCTTTTCACTCCCTTCATGGGAGAGCTTTTCAGGTACATAAAATCACCAAACACAAACTCTAGATCCTTTCTTCTCACATCTGCGTACGACTTCTGTTGGCTCTGGGTAGCCTTAAACCTATCTCTAATTAACTAAACCTTATCCAAGCTATCAAACACCAAGTCAGGCCCTACTATTGTAGACTCACCTACTTCAAAAAAACCAATAAAAGATCTATATATCCTCCTATAAAGAGCTTTAAATGGAGCCATCCAAATGCCGGAATGATAGTTTTTATTATATGCGAATCCAATCGAATGCAAGTGGTCATTCCAACGACCCTTGAAATCAACCATGTATGCTCTCAACATATCCTCAAGCGTGTGAATGGTCATTTCAATTTGACCTTCTGTCTAAAGATGGAAAGTTGTGCTGAGATGATCTTAGGTACTAAACTCTTTTTGGAATATACATCACTACCTACTCTACACTCACTCTAATGGTGTCTGTCATATTAATAACATAGAGGATAGGTACAAGAGCTTCTAACACTGACCTGGGATTTAGATCCTGGTGCCCCATCCTTATTGTCTCTCCTGAATTTAGGTACGAAAACACTGGCTAAAGAGGGTGATGGGGTTGAAGACCTTAGTTGAAACTAAGAATGGTTATCACTCCCTGACTTTGGCTGACTAAAGTTAAAGCTTTTTATTCTAGCTTTCTTGTTTCTTCTCTCTCTCTTCTTAATTTTCTACTCCTCTATATATTGAACAAGGACCATCAGCCTAGACAATTCTATCTCACTAATTAGTGTTGAAATCCTACACTCCTTAACCACTCTATCATACACTCCAAACATAAATTTATTTATCTTGGACCTATTATCATCCACCACATTAGGAGCATATCTAGATAACTGAGTTAACTTGAGGGAATACTCCCCCACACTTATGCTTCCCTGTATCAAGTTAGTAAATTCTAACACATTGGCCTCTCTCAACTCCAATGGGAAGAATCTGTCTAAGAAAGCTATGGTAAAATATTCCCATTCTATTAGACCTGCATCAATACCCCTATCCATCTTCCACTACTTAAACACAGTATAGTCTACATCCTATAACTGATATGCATCCAACTCAGCACTCTAGCTAGATGTCACCCCTATAGCATCCGTTACTTTTTGAACTATATGTAAGAATTCTTATGGATCCTCTTCGGACTTAGATCCTATGAAAATAAGAGTATTATTTAGGTGAAATCCCAAATTCTGGTAGGATCAGTATTCGCCACTGGGTTTGCTAGAACAATAACTAGCCATTCATTCTGATCTGCCATAGGATTGGATAGAGTGGCGAACATAACCCTAAATTCTATGTGAGAGACATGCTTGTCAAAAGGATACACTTAGATGGGCTGAGAGGCTGGTTGATTTTATGTTTTTCTTTATTTATCTTAGGAGGCATGTTCTGTATAAGTAAGAGATAATAGTATTAGACTAAGAGTTTAACATGACCTCATGCTTACTCGCACAACATGAATATTGAAAAGAAGGGAAACGTTTTCCTAAACACATTGTATTTTGTCCATAAGTGTGGTAAACTACATAACCATGCATAAGACTCTAATTTACATGGCTTTCAGACTTTCTAGGACACTTTAAAACCTTAGGCTCTGATAACAAGTTTGTAATGACCCGAGACTACCCCTTAGTCGTCACACAGTTATTACAATCTTAAGGGACCACAAGCCAACCCATGAGCTGGTACCTGTTGTTAGCACTGAACAATAATATCATAATTGTTGAAAAATAATTGATATTTCCATAAGTATTTAATAACTAAATCACAACTAGAGTATGGATATATATATATATAAAACTGACTAAATCTATTAAAATAATGATAAACTGATATGTCATCTGAGAATTTGAATACAGAATGACTAACTCAATCTCTAAAAAGCCTTTAAAACTGACTGACTAAATATGAGTTAATGGGACAGGATCCAACTATACTAAATACTGAAATAGAGATATGAAGCAAAATAAATTTTTCTTGAATGTTGGGGACTCACCACTGCTACTATACTGCTGATATCCTGAGAAGTAAAGTCTAAGTAGAGTTCAGGAACTGAGTGCTAGCATATGATAGATCATAGCGTAAATGAAAAGTATGCGATCAGTACTTTGAATATACTGGTATGCTAAATGAGTAAAATAGTATGCAAGGTTTCATGAATAGAATTAATGAACTGTCTGAATATACGTGAAATACAAGGACTACTGAATAGAGATCATAAGAGTTTGAAAACACTAGAGACATAAAGAGCATGTAAATATTGTACATGAATGAAAGTATATAAATACTATAAATGCAAGGAAATATATCGATACCAAAGATGCATAACCAAGAATATAACATGACTGTACAAAATCTGTTGACTGAAATATTAGAATAACTGAAATCTGTATACATCATTTAAATAACTTTATGACTGAATAACTGAACTAATATTGTAACTGAGACTATGACTGAGAGTGAGAGAGGTATCATCTAACCGATATGCCCCAATCTGAGCTAATCTGGGTCCAACCTGTAACCCTAGTTTGAAGGATGTTAATACTGTTCCATGAGTACTATCATTGGCTATATGGATCCACTTCACTAATATAATGTCCAAAGTATGAAGTTTTTCAAGACTAAACTGATGGGTAACCCTTGCAAGATAGTCAAGTCTAATCTAATGGGTGATGTAATACCCCGATCATTCCTTAAGTCTTAATCCATTTTTTAGGTATATAGGAATGATATATAAAGTGAATGATTTTTAAAGCATGTAGTATTTCCCTAATTTCTAATTTTTTTAATGTAGAGAATTGAATGATCTTTCCATCGATACCAATTTCATCAAAATTGAAGGTTAGAGTAAGAAGTTATAGCCGATTTACTAAAAATAGAAATACTCTGAAATGCCCAGGGTCAACGGTGGGCTCCGACGTCCTATCGAACTATTGATGGAGTGTCGAGCAGTACCATCATATCAAGGCTAAATCCCAACTCATTGGAATAATTTAAAGTAGGGGTCCGATGGACCGTTGGACTATCAAATTAACGTTGACCAACGCCATTGCACCGAGGTAGTAAGGCCCTTTTCAGGAGTAATCTGAGGGTGACATCTAATTCAACATCGCCCAAGTGAAGGGACGTCGCATAGCACCGTTGCATGACCCAAACTATAAAATTAGACTATTTTTAAAAGGACTTTTTGGTCTTTTCCATTTGTTTTAACCCTCTATAAATACCCCCAACAAGGAGAAATCCTCATTTCTCTCTTAGACAATTAAGAAAAACTAGGGTTTCTCCATAAAATTCAATTCAAATCTTCCAAGAAATTCAAGAATCCAACCATAGATTTCACAAATTTGTTCAAGATTTGAGGTACCCAAGTCAAGGGCTTCAAGAACGCTAATTCAAGAGTAACAAGAATAGTTCCCAATCACACTTGTGCATCTTGAAATCATAATCCAAGGTATATGGGATTTAACAAGAACACTCCTTTCGTTCTTGTGCCCAAAGCTTTGATTTTTATTAGGGATTTATATGATTTTAAAAGTGGGTTTATACCCAAATTATGTTATCATGAGACTATGACAATATAAATTGTTCAAGTTTTATTATACATGTCATTTTACTATTCCTAATTTATGACTTGATATTTAATATTATGAATTTCATATTTCTACCATAAGTTGATATATCAAGTGTTTTAAAGGTATGTTTTAAGCTTTAATCTCCCTTATGACAAATTGAATTATTGAGTGTATTGATTCATGAAATTGAGTTGTTACAATGAGTCTTGATATTTTCTCAATGTTATTGATTTTGTTATGATTTAAGGAATTGATACATTTTGATATTGAGAAAGATTGATTTGATTTGAGTCGGGTTCGGAATGACAAACTCTTTATGATTTGATAAATGAGAAACATATTTGATTTGGTCTTTATGATGGACCCTCGTGATGTTTATGGTAGATTTCCTAATGCGTTCTGAGCTTGTGTCTGGGAGTAGTATTTAGCATCGAAGGAAAATGTGGTATTTCCCCGAAACTACTTGCCACCATAGGATTGATATAGATAATTGTGGTCCAGAGACCGGGTATGAGATTGTGATCATTAAATTTAAGTTGTACTCCCTGGCAAGAGTACGATTATCACACTAATGTTCTCTGCTTAGGAGGTCAAAATAATGGACTCCATGTATCTCACATAGTTTATGTCAGTTATAAGAACCTCCCATGTCCATAAGAGTTGAGTTTCTTGAATTACCGAGTCACTTCGAGTCTTTATTTGAAAAGTTGAATTGTTCTTGATGATTTATGAGATTTTTATCATATCATTTATTTACTAAGATATCATGAAAAGATTGTTTCAGGCTAACTCAAGCCAAGTGAGCCATCATTGTGCATATACATGTTTTTATGAAATTGATGATGATATTTATATTGTTATACGCACCCCTACATACTCAGTACGTTCCAAAGTTCTGACTCACATATTTTCCTATAGGCTATATTTTCAGATAATGTAGGTTCAGGTATTCAGCTGTAGCCACGTTAGAGATATTCGAGTGCCTCAACTATGATCCCTCAGTGTGAGTGCTCATGGTTTGAGTATCGTGTTTATATTTTTGTGACATCATTTTATTGTTATGTATTTCAGTACTATTGGGGTTAGTTGGGGATTTTTCCCAACGGATCCTTGATTTTTATGTCTAGAGTCTATGTTATACTAGAGGGTCGGTATGTACAGATATTCAATTTACATTTTGGTTGTATAGTCTAGTATTCTTCAGTATTTATCTAGAACACAATATGATACGTCTCTTTATTATGCCTGATTATTGTAGAATTGCATTCCTTGAGGTGGTGTTTGGATCCAAGGGTTAGCTTGGGGCTACGTGTAACGTTATGCAGCTTGGGGCTACGTGTAGCCTTATGCACCGTGTGATGTCTCGGGATAAAATTTTGGGGCATTACAAACATGGTATCAAAGCCTAGGGTTTAAGGAGTCCTAGGGAGTCTGACAAGCTGTGTTAGGTTGACTATGATCATCGATGTTTAGCGCTCCACATCTATTAGAAAGAGGATACAAAAGTTTTAGGAAAAATTCTTTCTTTCTTTCTAAGGTATTGCATGCCTACAATTGCCTCTTTATTTATGATTAACTCATTCCCACTTATAACAAAAAATGCCTTCTCATCGAGCTTATAGAAATAATGAGCGACCTCAACCCATTGATCCCCTGAATGAGTATGTGTCTCATGCAGAATTCGAAGCAGCTTTTCAAGTGCTAGCCCAGGTAGTTACTGCTAATGCTCAAGCTAACACCCAGGCTACTTTTTCTCCTCCACAAGATAATAATTTTGCTATAGCTTGGGTTTTTTAGTTTATGCAAATGAATCTTCCTGAGTTTTATGGATCGAAGGTAGATGAAGGCCCATAGATATACTTATATGAGTGAGAAAGATCACCCAAATTATGCACGTAACTGAGATGGAGAGTGTTGAATTAGCTGCATATCGAATGAAAGATGTTGCATATAATTGGGTGGAGATGTGAAGGAAGAGTAGAGGGAAGGATGCATCTCCCATGACTTGGTAGTTATTTCAGAATCTGTTCTTGGACAGATTCTTTCCTCTTGATATAAGGGAAGAAAAGATAGAGGAATTTATGAATTTGAGACCAGTCTCCATGACTGTTAAGGAGTATTGTCTTAGATTCAATCAGTTGTCCAAATATGCTCCTAGTATGAAGGCTGACTCCAGGACCATCATGAGTAAGTTCATAACTAGTGTGTTAACTTACGTCGTGAAAGAGTGTAGATCTGCTATGCTCAATAGGGAGATAAACCTTTCTCGGTTGATGATTCATTCCCTATAGATTAATATTGATAAGGTGAAAGAGGGGGAAAAAGTAAGAAGTAATAAAAGAACTAGATCAGAGCAGTAGGGATTTGGTTAGGCCAGATTCCATGGAAGGAACCGCCTTAATTTCATAGATATCCATTTATGCCTACACCTTCCTCAATTAGTGCTCCTGTACCTAGAAGCAGGCAAGAGAACGAGAGTAGGCCTATCCCCTCCAGGTCTCTGGAAAGTATAAGTAAACCACCTTATCCTCCTTCATGTGCCAAGTGTGGTAGAGATTATTTTAGCGAGTGTTTCGTTGATTAGAGAGATTGCTTTGGCTGTGGAAAGCTAGGCCACCAACTTAGAGATTGTCTGTATTCTAGACAGGGGAGTCGATATGCTCTTCCCCAGAGTCATGCTACCAGTTCCCTCGCTTCTATAGTCCACCCAGTTCCTCCTCAAGGCACTTCTTATAATACTATTGGTCATTTATACCAGAATCGCTTCTATGCTATACCACCTTACCAGGAGCAGGAGGACTCCCCAGATGTTATCACTGGTATGCTTCCTATATTTTATTTTTATGTGTATGTATTGATGGAGCCCTGTTTGAGCTTCTCTTATGTGACACCTTTGGTTGCTGTAAATTTTAAGGTAGACACTTAATGAATTCTTGAGACTATTCTGGTTTCTACCCTGAAATAAGAATCTGTTATTTCTAAGTGAGTGTATAAGAAGTGTCCTATCACTATTCTTCATCAGGTCATATGTGAGGATTTGATTGAGATAGATATGGTTGATTTTGACATCATTCTAGGTATAGATTAGCTTTATTCATGCTATGTGTCTATAGATTTTCATACCCGAGTGGTCAAGTGCCAGTTTTCTGATGAGAACATTGTCTAATGGTCCGAGATATTTGTACCTCCGAAGAGCCACTTAATATCCTACCTCAAAGCTAGGAAGTTGATTTCTAAGGGTTGCATTTCAAATGGGTAATGGGGTGGTGAATGCCTCTCAGCATGCTACAAGGCCTGAGTTGCTTCAACCAAACTCACTGGTGTTAGACACAAAGCTCAGAATCAGTATAATAAGGTTTTTGCTCAGGGTCAACAGTTGGGTGAAGTTAGTTGTGGTACGGAAACTTATCAGCAGGGTTATCAGGCCAAGGCTCAGGTTCAACAACCTGTTCTTTCTACAGATGGTTCCGCCAATGATCAGGTGCAGCCTCAACATATGGGTACTGATGTGATGACTGATTCTCACCCTCCTGGAAGCCATGATGCTGCTCCATCCAAGGCTACTGACAATTCTGTCTTCTCTTCATCCGCTACCAATAATTCTACATCTATGGCCAGCAAAATCACAAGAGATAAGAAGAAGACCAGACCAGGAAAAGACCCACAGGTCATTCATCATGCTGCCCAGGTTCAGGAAAATGCTCACCCAGCTCAGTGCACTTTCACTACTAATCCTACAAGCCCATCAGTTGAAGAGGATGAATATAGAGTCATCGAATCAGAGAATGAAAATAAACAGGATACTCATTCCATATCTGATGAAGAAGAGGAGGAAGATGACAGTGTTCAGCTACCGGAACATGCTGAATTTGCATATCACAGCACTAAGTAGGCAGAGGTTCAACAGGTTGCGGATAGCCATGGTCTGTCTCCCCGGGGCAATAAAGAGAAAAGGCATACCAAAAAGCAGTCCAAAATCAGTACCTCTGCTGATTCCAGTAGACCTATCATCACCAGATCGAGAAGTCGAGGTGCCCAATGATTCACACCATTTGTTGGAATGCTAGAAGCATCAAAACCAAAGGAGGTTTGGAAAGACTCCAACAGCTCAAGAATGTCCATAATGTGTCCATGATTGCCATCCTGTAACCGTTTACTGACAACTCCCAGATCAGTAGTTACAAGAATCGCCTTCGGATGGAAAATGCATATTGTAATCATAATGGTAAAATTTGGATCTTTTGGAATCAAGATGTTGACTGCAAAGTGCTAGATTCTGATGATCAACAAGTTACTTGTGAGTTCAGCCATGTAGAGCTTCCATCCACCTTCACTACCACTTTCGTCTATGCCAAGTGTAGAGATCATCTCCGAAGACATCTTTGGGATAAACTTCTTCGTCATGCAACATATCAGGGCCCCTGGTGCACAATTGGGGATTTTAATGTTATCACTACTACGGAAGAGAAAAAGGGAGGGGTGCCTTATAATATCAACAAAAGCTTTGATTTTCTTCGAGCTATAGAAGCCTGCGGACTTATCGATCTTGGTTATAATGGTCAGCACTTCACCTGGTGTAATCAAAAAAGTTCAGATGCTAGAGTTTGGAAGAGATTAGACAGAGCCATGGTGAATAATAAATGGCTAGAAACCATGCCACACACTTTTATTACTCATTTTCCGTCGGTCGGCTTCGATCATTGTCCACTTCTTATGGAAGTTCAGGAGATTGCACAATCCAACATCAGATACTTCAAATTTCTGCACTGCTGGACTGAGAACCAGACCTTTTTGGACACGGTTAGAGCATTCTGGAACAGAGATACTACCGGTAATCCCATGTGGACATTTTATGTCAAGATGAAACGACTTGCTGCCACCCTTAGCAATTGGTCCAAAAATCAGTATGGGGACATTCATGTGATGGTTAAAGAGTATGAAGACAAAGTTAGTATGGTTGAAGAAGAAATGATCAATCACAACACTGCCGAGAATAGAACTAACCTACATGCTGCTAGTGCTGAATATATCAGATACATGAAGCTGGAAGAGTCTATCCTCAAGCAAAAAACACAGTTACAATGGTTTAAGGAAGGGGATACAAACTCCAAATACTTTCATGCACTCATGCGAGGGAGGAGGAGGAGATTGTTTATCCACCAAATTTCCAATGAACAAGGTGACTAGATACAAGGTGAGGAAAATATTGCTAATGCAACCTGTGATCATTTCAAGGCTATCCTTACGGCAGAATCATAGACAGTGAATGAAGCTGCGCTTAATTGCATTCCTACAATGGTTACTGCTGCTCAAAATCAGTTGCTTTGTGTTATTCCTTCTATTGAGGAATTAAAGCAGGTGCTTTTTTCTATGAATCCCAACTCGGCTGCCGGTCTGGCATGAACGGGAAATTTTTTCAATCCTGTTGGGACATTATCAAGCGAGATCTGCTTGCGGTTGTTCAGTCATTCTTTTGTGGTCATCCCATACCCAAGTGCTTTTCTCATTCTTGCTTGGTTCTACTCCCAAAAGTGGACCATCCGAGCAAATTTTCAGAATTCAGACCCATAAGTCTTAGCAATTTTGCAGACAAAATCATTTCTAAGCTCTTATGTCTGCGGATGGCTCCCATACTTTCGGAACTCATATCTGAAAATCAATCCAGATTCGTCAAGGGCAGAAGTATATCTGAAAACATCATGCTCGCATAAGAAATCACCCATAGTATCAAGAAGCCTAAAGTGGGAGATAATGTCGTCATCAAACTTGACATGGCTAAAGCTTACGATAGGGTTTCTTGGTCATTTATTTGCTTGGTGCTAAGAAAAATGGGATTCGCGGAGTTATTCATTGATATGGTATGGAGAATTATGAGCAACAACTGGTATTCTATTATCATCAATGGTGCAAGACATGGCTTCTTCCAATCCTCTAGAGGCCTTAAGAAAGGTGACCCGCTATCCCCAGCTTTATTTATTATGGGGGCTAAAGTTTTGTCCAGAATGTTGAATAATCTTCAGCAAAATCAGCAATATAAAGGTTTCCATATGGCGTACAGAGGTCCACAAATCAATCATCTATCCTTTGCCGATGATGTGATCATTTTTGCTTCAGGTAACCGGATTTCTCTGCAGCTTATCATGACGACTTTGTCGACTTATGAGACTGTCTTCGGCCAGCAGATTAATATGAACAAAAATCACTTTATGATTCCTACCAACACTCCTCAAGACATCATTGATACCATCAGAGATACTACCGGTTTCAACCAAAAGGAGAGTCCACTTACATACCTTGGCTGTCCATTATATATTGGAAGGCAAAAAGTAATTTACTTCTCAGATATGATTGATAAAGTAGTACGAAAAATCAGCGGTTGGCAGTCCAAAATTCTCAGCTATGGAGTTAGAGTTATGTTGGTCAAATATGTCCTTCAATCTCTTCCCATACACACGCTTGCAGCTATCTCACCTCCAAAGACAACTCTCAAATACATCAAGAGGTTAACAACTGATTTCTTTTGGGGATGGGACAAGGACAAGAAAAAATACCCTTGGGCATCTTGGGAGACACTTTGCTATCCGTTTGAAGAAGGTGGTATCGGAGTGCGACAAATCTCGGATGTGTGCACTGCTTTCCAGCTCAAACAATGGTGGACATTTAGAGCTAAGAAAACCTTGTGGGGTGATTTACTAAGAGTCAAATACTGTCAAAGAGCCAATCCAGTCGCCAAAAAATGGGATACGGGCCAATCTCTTGTATGGAAACACATGATGACAAACAAAACCCTTGCTGAAAATCACATAAGCTGGAAGTTGAGATCTGGAAGTTGCTGTTTTTGGTGGGATGATTGGCTTAGAATTGTGGCTTTAGCGGCTCACAGAGCCGTGGACACCAGACCAGGCAACATTCAAGTTTCTCAGTTTTTAATCGACGGTCGATGGAATGAAGTGCTGATCAGACAACAGGTTCCTCCTCTCTTTGTTCCACGAATTTTGGCCACTCAATTTCATTTCCAGGAGGGTGTAGATGATACACCAATTTGGAAATCGAATGAGAGTGGAATTTTTACTTGCTCTTCGGCGTGGGAATTGGTTTGAGCGATGAAGGATAAGACTAGTCTCCACACAAACACGTGGCATCAAAACATACCTTTTAAAGTATCCTTCCTTCTTTGGAGAGCGCTACGAGGAAAACTCCCAACTAATGAAAGGATCACTCAGTTCGGAGGTGCACAAGTGGACTGTTTTTGCTGTAACCGACCAGGTCTTGACACCATAGACCACATCTTTGTTTCAGGCCATTTTGTGCGGCATATTTGGAAGTTTTTCTCTGGAAATCTGGGTAGCAGTTATGCAGCAGCCCCGTTGCCTAATTTTCTTATTAAATAGTGGGCTACGGAACATAGAAATGCTGCCTACAAGCTGCTGATCCATGCTACTCCAATATTCATTTGCTGGAACCTTTGGAAGAACCAATGTGCTAGAAAATATGGGGGAAAGAAATCCAATATTGCAAGAGTTAAATTTCTAGTTTTTAAGGACATTTACTTTCTTCTTGCTGCTTCTTTCCCTTATATAAGTTGGCCGACCAGCTGGAACGACTTGGTTTCCATTGTTGATAGCTGCAGACATGATGTTAAAGTCACCAGCATTACTTGGAAGACACCCACAACTGATTTTTATAAGTTAAACACTGATGGGAGCGCACTACAGAACCCGGGCAGCACTGGTGGAGGGGGTATTCTCCGCGATCATCATGGGAACTTAATCTATGCTTTCTCTACTTCTTTCGGCATTGGCACGAATAATCAGGCTGAGGTAAAGGTGGCTATCTTCGGCATCTCTTGGTGCATCTAACATGGCCATAATAAGCTTTCCTTAGAAGTGGATTCCGAGCTTATTATCAAATGGCTCAATCACAATATCCAACCACCTTGGAAACTTGTTACTGACCTTCAGGAACTTCAAAATCTCGTCAGTCAGCTTGAGTCATTTCAGTGTCATCATGTATACAGGGAAGCTAACTACACGACGGACGCTCTGTCCAAATACAACCACCACCATGACATTCCTCAGCACTACTACACTCACCATCAGCTGCCTAGAGAAGCAAAAAGGGTACTTTATTCTAGACAAGCTTGGCACGAGGAGCTTTCGACGAAGAAAGCTGATGAGAATAAAGAAACCACCTTGATCCAATAGCTTGTTTCCTCCATGGCAGGTATTGAATTTAATTTTTTTTTTGGTTCGGCATTTCTGCGTTTTATAGACTTTATGTAGTCGTCATGTTTCTTTTGATTTCCGTCCTACTTGTAAGGGGAGAGTCTCCCTTATTTATTTATACCTAGTTTACTTTGTACTGCGAGGAGTCCTCGTGTTTAGGTGCACAACACTAGGGTTCCATTTTAGTATTGGGGACGGGTCGACTGACCCTCTTTGGTCAGTTGACTTGAAACCACCATTGGTTTGGAGGTCAGGTTTATGCCCTCCTCCATGTACTTTCAGTTTTTATTTCTCGTTTATTAATAATAAGGCTTGGGGGTGCATGGCTCAACCCCTGATTATCTCGGGTGGAAGAGCCCAAAAACTCTCAATCCTCGAATGATACTTTATAAAAAAAAAAGGGTTGCATTTACCACCTAGTTCGAGTTAAAGATATCAAGTCTGAGACTCAGACTATTCAGTCAGTTGCCATTGTTAATGGGTTTCTTGATGTTTTTTTCGAAAGATCTCCTAGGGGTACTACCTTATATAGATATAGAATTCAGAATTGACCTCCTTCCTGACACTCAACCTATTTCCATTCCTCCATACCATATGGCTTTCACAGAACTTAAAGAGTTAAAGGAGAAACTCAAGGATCTCTTAGACAAAGTTTTTGTCAGGACTAGTGTATCCCCGTAGGTGCACCTGTTCTATTCATATGTAAAAAGAATGGTACATTGCGTATGTATATTGACTACCATCAACTAAACAAGGTAACCATAAAAAAAGGTACCCTCTTCCTCGAATTGATGAATTCTTTTATCAGTTAAAAGGTGCAAGATACTTCTAAAAAATAGATCTTAGATCCGGATATCACTAGCTTAGGTTAAGGAGTGTGATGTTCCAAAGATAGCTTTCCAAACCCGTTACAGTCATTTTGAGTTCTTGGTCATGTCTTTTGGGTTAACCAATGCTCCCAAAGCTTTCATGGGTCTTATGAACCGAGTATTCAAGAAGTATCTGGATTTGTTTGTTATCGTGGTCATAGATGATATTCTTGTATATTCTTGAAGTGAGGATGACCATGCAGATCATCTTTGAATCATGTTTGATACCCTTAGAGCTCATCAATTGTTTTCCTAATTCAGAAAGTGTGAGTTTTCTCTATGGTTTGTAACTTTTCTGGGTCATATTTTTTCTTTAGAAGACATTAGAGTTGATCCTCAAAAGATAGAGGCTATAAAGAATTTGCCTAAACCTATTTTTCCATTTGATATGAAGAGCTTCTTGGGTCTAGCTAGTTACTATCGTCGCTTTGTTGAAGGTTTTCTTCTATTGCATCCCCCATGACTTTTTTGACTCAAAATAAAGTAAAGTTCCTATGGTCGTAATCTTGCGAAAAGAGTTTCAGGAGTTGAAAAATCGACTCACCTCAACCCCTGTGTTGACTTTTCCTGATGGTGTAGATAGTTTTGTGGTATACTGCGATGCTTTATAGTTGGGTTGGGTTGTGTGTTGATCTAAAAAGTTAAGGTTATAGCCTATTCCTCCAGACAGTTAAATTCATATGAGAAAAACTACCCGACCCACGATGTTAAATTGGTTGTTGTGGTGTTTACCTTGAAAATATAGAGGTATTGTTTGTACGGTGTTCATGTTAATGTATTTATAGACCAGAAAATCTTGCAGTATGTGTTCACCCAGGAGGAGTTGAAACTTAGGTAGAGACGGTGGTTAGAGCTATTAAACAATTATTATATAAATGTGTTGTATCACCCGAGCAAGGCCAATGTAGTGGCAGATGCCCTTAGCAGGATGTCTATGGGTAGTGTAGCGTATATAGAGAATGATAAGAAGGAGTAAGACTGTGAGGTACATCGCTTGGCTTGATTGGGAGTTAGGTTGTTTGACTCTTCTGAAGGTAGTATAGGGGTTCAGGGTAGCTCCGAATCCTTTTTAGTTTTGGAAGTAAAGGAGAAGAAGGATAGGGACCTTAACTTGGTCAGATTAAAGGGGTCCATTATGGACTAAACGGTAGAGGTTTGCTCCTAAGGGAGAGATGGCGTGTTAAGATTACAGGGTAGACTTTGTGTTTCAAATGTTGATGACTTGAGGAAGAGGATTATTGAGAAAGGACATGGTGCGCGATACTCTATTCATCCTAGTGCTACTAAGATATACCACGATTTGTGGGAAATATATTGGTGGAACGGTATCAAGAAAGACATGGTAGAATTTGTGGCAAAGTGTCCTACTTGTCAACAAGTTAAGGTAGAGCACCAAAGGCCTGGTGGCATGATGGAAAAGTTTACCATTCCTACTTGAAAGTGGGAAGAAGTGAATATAGATTTCGTAATTGGATTGCCTCCTTCTCATTGTCATCATGATTCCATTTGGGTTGTTCTAGACCGATTGACTAAATTAGCTCATTTCTTACCAGTGCATTCATCTTATATAGATGAGGATTATGCTAGATTTTATATTCGAGAATTCATCAAACTCCATGGAGTTCCTTTGACTATTATCTCAGATAGGGGTACTCAACTTACTTCTTAGTTTTGGAAAGCCTTTTAGAAGGGTCTTGGTACCCAGGTTCATCTTAGCTTCGATTTTCATCTGCAAAAAGATGGTCAGGGCGAGAGGACCATTCAGACTTTAGAGGATATGTTAACGTCATGTGCGCTTGATTTTAAAGGTATTTGGGATGAGCACTTGCCATTGATCGAGTTGGCGTATAACAATAGTTTCCATGCTAGTATTCAGATATCCCCATTTGAAGCATGGGAAGCAACTATGATTATGCCTGATATAGTATTCGAGGTTATGGAAAAAGTTATGTTAATTAGAGAAAGATTGAAGATAACTTAGTGTTGTTAGAAGTTATATGCCGATGTACGGAGAAGGGATATTGAGTTTGATGTTGACGATTTGGTTTACCTGAAGATTTCACCCATGAAAAGGGTGAAAAGATTTGGCAAGAAAGGGAAGCTTAGTCCCCGATATGTTTTCCCCTACAGAATTTTAAGCCGTGTTGGGAAGGCAGCTTATAAGATTGAGTTACCCGCAGTGTTGTCAGCTATTCATCCCTTCTTTCACATCTCTATGCTAAAGAACAACATTGGTGATTCTGTTGTTATGGGTCCACCAGAAATCTTGGATGATCAGGATATTCTTTCAGATGAAAAGATTCCGATTGAGATCCTAGACTTCCAAGTGCGTAGACTAAGTAACAAAGAGGTTCCTTTGGTCAAAGTTCTGTGGAAAAACCAGTCAGTCGAGTGTGCTACATGGGAAGCAAAAGCATTCATGCTAGCTAAGTATCCCCATCACTTTTCTGCAAGCTCAGATCAAGCTAAAGGTACTACTCCCTCTTAATTCAATCTTTTTTTAAATCAGTGTATTCAGCTACATAGTTCTCTTCCATCCTAAATTCATGCATTCTATAAAGTATCCTTTGTTTTCCCTTTGATCTTGAACCTACCTAACAACATTTGAGGATGAATGTTTCCAAGGGGGAGATATTATAATACTCTGATCATTTCTTAAGATTTAAGCCTTAATCTGTTTTTCGAGTATATAGGAATGACTTAAAAAGTGAATGATTTTTACAAACCATGTGAATGACTTAAGTATATGAGAATTGAATGAGCTTTCCATTAATACAAATTTCATCAAAATAAAAGGTCAGGGTAAGAAGTTATGGCTGATTCACTTAAAATAGAAAAAATCTCAAACGTCCAGGGTCGATGGTGGGGTCTGAGATCCCGTCGGACTATCGATGGAACATCGACCATCACCTTCGTATCGATGTAGAATTCCAACTCACTGGAATAATTCAATGTCGGGGTTCAATGAACCATTGGACTATCAACTGAACGTCGACCAACGCCATTGCGCCGAGGCAGTGAGGCCCTTTTTTGGAGTAGTCGAACGGTGATGTCCGACTTAACATCGCATGGCACCGTTGCATGCCCCGAACTGGAAAATTAGACTATTTTTAAAAGGACTTTTTGGTTTTTTCCACCTGTTTTAATCCTCTATAAATACCCCCAGCAAGGAGAAATCCTTATTTCCCTCTTCCACAATCTAGAAAAAATAGGGTTTTGCTCCAAAATCCAATCCAAATCTTCCAAGAAATTCAAGAATCCAACCATAGATTTCACAAATTTGTTAAAGATTTAAGGTACCCAACTCAAGGTCTTCAAGAACCCTAACTAAAGAGTAACAAGAAGAATTTCCAGTCACACCTGTGCATATATAAATCATAATCCAAGTTATGTAGGGTTGAACAAGAACACTCCTTTCGTTCTTGTGCCCAAATCTTCAATTTCTATTACGGATACCCAAATTATGTTATCATGAGACTATGAGAATATAAATTTTTCAAGATTTATTATACATGATTATTTTTCTATTCCCAAGTTATGACTTGATATTTAATATTATGAATTTCATATTTCTACCATGAGTTGATATTTCAAGTGCTTTAAAGGTATGTGTTAAGCTTTAAGCTGCCTTATAACAAATTGAATTATTGAGTATATTGATTTATGAAATTGAGTTATTACAATGAGTCTTGCTATTTTCTCAAAGTTATTAATATTGTTATGATTTAAGGAATTGATACATTTTGATATGAGAAAGATTTGATTTGATTTTAGTCGAGTTAAGAATCCACAAACTGTTTATGATTTGATAAACGAGAAACAGATTTTATTTGGTCTTTATGATAGAACTTTGTGATGTTTGTGATGGATTTCCTAACGCGTCTGAGCTTGCACCTGTGAGTAGTATTTAGCATCGAGCAGGAAATATGGTATTTCCCCTGAAACTACGTGCCACTGTAGGCTTGATATTGATAATTGTTGACCAGAGGCTGGGTATGAGATTGTGATCACTAAATTTAGTTAGTACTCCTTTGCAAGAGTACGACTCTCCCTCCAATATGGGGTTCTCTCCTTAGGAGGGCAAAACGTTGGACCCCATGTAGCTCACATGGTTTATGTCGGTTATAAGATCCTCCCATGTCCATAAGAGTTGACTTTCTTGAATTATCGAGTCACTCCAAGTCTTTATTTAAAAATTTGAATTATTCATTATGATTTATAAGGGTTTTATCACATGATTTATTTACTATGATTTCATGAAAAGATTCTTTTAGGCTATCTCAAGACAAATGAGCCATCATTGTGCATATACATGTTTTTATGAAATTGTTGATGATATTTATATTGCTGCATCACACCCACATACTCAGTACGTTCCAAAGTAATTACCCATAATTTTCCTATGGGCTACATTTTCACATAATTTTGGTTCAGGTACTCAGCCACAGCTGCGTTAGCGATATTCAAGCGCCTTAGCTGCGATCCCTCAGTGTGAGTCCTCATGGTTCGAGGACCATGTTTATATTTTTGTGATATCATTTTATTGTTATGGCTTTCAGTACTGTTGGGGTCAGTTGCGTATTTACCCAATGGCTCCTTGATTTTGATGTATAAAGGCTTTGTCAGACTAAAGGGTCAGTACCTACAGCCATTCAATTTATATTTTTATTGTACAGTCTAGTATTATTCAGTATTTCTCTTGAACCTGATGTGATACATCTCTTTATTATGCATGATTATTGTAGAATTGTATTTCTTGAGGTGGTTTTTTGATTTGATGGTTAGCTTGGGGCTATGTGTAGCCTTAAGCACCATGTGACATCTCGAGATAAAATTTTGGGGCGTTACAGGGGACTACTTATATCTTACGCTGGCTACGTTGTTTTGGAGTATAGGGACTTCTACTAATAAATCTGCCTATCTTACATGGAAATTGTCATCCCTACACTTGCTCTAAGCTAAATCCTACTCCCAACCGAAATACACTAAAGCACTAGACTGTTTTGCATTTAACTGACTGATATTTGACTATTCTAATAATGCTCATCGTATATTCTGAAAGCTATTCTATAATACAATGAAACTAGACTGCATAAGCAGCTATGGTTTTGGGTATTTAATACCCCCAGGACTCAAAAACAACAATAGTAAAATGAATCTAAAACATGAAGAACAAAGCATGAAGGCTTATTTTAAATCAATCACTCTTGTAGGCATTTTATCAAACAATTATAGTTCATGATTTAAAAAAATCATAGGAATATCATGAAGTTTATAGAAATAGCATGAATTCAACATACTAGTAGTAAATCATGGTTTAGTTCAATAAATAATACTATTAAAAACATAGAGAACCAAACAATAATAATAACTTCATGGAAACATGGTAATAAATCATAATTCATGGGTGAAATCTCAATTTGATATCATAAACCTTGAAAAAGATGATAACTTTGAAATTAAATTGGGTACTTGGACTATATGGGTGAAAGGAACTCATGGATGAACATCTAACATACTATCATGTATGAATTCCTTGAAGTTCTTGGTGAATTCTTGATGAGTGGATTTGAATTTGAGATCTAGCATTCTTGATTGAGAGAGGATATTCTTTAATTTTGGGGGAAGAATTATAAAATAATGATTTAAAAACATTTTTAGGGATTAAAAGCACACTTGGTAGATTAATAAAAGTAGGGAAACAGACTGTTTTAACCTTGGCAAAATATAAATTCTTCTTCAATTTTTTTCCAATTTCTTTCTTAGCACGATGTTTAACTATCACACCATGTCACTGGAAATTAACAAATGGGAAATTATATGGTGGCAAGATGTGGTGGTATCACATTGCCACCTTGTTTATGACCTGGAAGATCACCACGATGCAGTGGAATCACGAAGAGATACTAGAAACTGCCAAATTCCAAATTGGCCTTTGGCACGATGCACCAGTATTGTGCACCTTATCTAGAAAATGACAATTGTTACTTACACTGGCTCCGCGACATTCTAAGGGTCAAAATGACAATGTTTAATGACTGAAATTTAAAATTGCCCTAACTTCTTACCCAGATATCGAATTTGGGCGAATTTTATATCATTGGAAAGCTAATTCAATTTCCTTTACAATGGCATGCTCTAAACTAAACAAGAATATGTTTTTAAAAAATTTATATATGAACACTCATACAATAGTACTTAGATTATGCTAAGGGAATGCGGGGTATTATAATAGAGGAGTTTGTGAACTTGAGGTAGGGCTCGATGATAGTGAAGAATTACTTTCTTAAGTTTAATCTTTTTTTAAGTATGAACCTAATACGATGGATGACACTAGGGCGAGTATGAGTAAGTTTGTTACTAGAGTATGTGGTTTGGTAGTCAAGGAGTGTAGGACTGCCATGCTTATTAGAGACATAGATCTTTCTGGATTGATGAATCATGCCAAGAAGATTAAGTCAGAAAAGTTGAAGGGGAGAGAGGGAAATAAAATAGCTAGAACCTGGCAGTTTGAGTATGGTTAGACAAGTTTAGAGGGGGAATTTCATATTCATTTATCAATGTCAGTGCCATCTTCAGCCATCTCTCCCACTCACGGATCTAGACAAGAGTAGTGGGGTAAGACTTCTATGTCCAGATCTCAAAATTGTGTGAGTGGAAAGCCCAGTTATCCTCCATGTGCTAAGTGTGGTAATAATCATCTTGATAAGTGTTTGTTGGGACATAAAGGTTGTTATAGATGTGGTAATTTCGGTCATAGAATCAAAGATTATCCTCATACTAAGAAAGAAAATAGGGATATTCATCTTCAAACTCAGGTTACTAGCGCACCAGCTCTACTAAGTCACCTAGTCGCTCCTTAAAGAACATCATCTAGTACCAATGGTGCTCAATGCCAGAATTAATTTTATTCTTGACCATCCTGTCAGGAGTAGGAGAGTTCCCCAATTCTTGTTACTTATATACTTTGTTATTTCATCTTTGATTTTATATGTTATTAGACTCTGGATCAAATTTCTCCTATGTAACCCCATTAGTTGCAGTAAATTTTGAAATAGGTCTTGAAAAGATCACTGGGCCTTCTTAGTTTCTACCCAAGTGGGTGAGTCAGTTGTTGCCAAATAGATCTATAGAAAGTTTCCTATCACTATCCTTTATAAAATTATGTTAGCAGATTTAATAGAGTTAGATGCGTTTGACTTTGACCTTATTCTTAGTATGGAGTGGATCCATTCCTTTTATACATCCATATATTGTCGTACCCGAGTGGTGAAGTTTCAATTTCTAGATGATCCAGTTTTTTAGTAGAAAAGTAATTTAGTGTCTCCCAAGAGTCATTTCAAATCCTATATTAAAGATAAAAAGGTAATTCCAAAAGGGTGTATATATCATCTAGTTAGAGTCAAAGACACTATGTTTGAGACCCCAACTGTTCATTCAGTTTATTTAGTCAATGAGTTTCTTAATATTTTCCCCAAAGATTTGCCAGGGGTACCTCTCGATAGGGATATAGAATTCACTATGACCTTCTTCTAAATACTCAGCCTATCTCCATTTGTCCATATCGCATGACTCCATACGAGCTTAAATTGTTACAAGAAAATCTGAAGGACCTCTTAGATAAAGATTTCATAAGGCCTAGTATCTCTTTATGTGGAGGTCCTATCCTATTCGTGCGAAAGAAAGGTGATTCTTTGTGAATTTGCATTGACTATTTCTCGTAGATAGACCTTAGATTCAGTTATCATCATCTTAGAGTAAGGGGATGTGAGTCATGTCATTTGTTCTTACCAATGCCCCAGTAGCTTCATTGACTAGATGAATAGAGTGTTCAAACATTATTTGGACATATTTTTCATAGTTTTTATTGATTATACTTTTCTATTCTTGTAGTGAGTATGATCATGCATACCACCTTAGAATTGTGTTGCAAACTCTTAGGGATCAATAGTTGTTCGCCAAATTCAACCGATGCAAATTTTGGCTAAGATTAGTAGATTTTATTGGTCATATTATTTCCAGTGATGGCATTAGAGTTGACCCCTAAAAACCAAAATCAGTAAGAAACTGTCCTCTACCTATCTCTCCATCAAATATCCAAATTTTATTAGGTTTAGTTGGCTATTATAGATGCTTTGTTGAGGGTTTTTCTTCCATTGCATCCCCTACGTCTAGACTAATTCATAAGAAAGTTAAATTTTAGTGATCAACTCTTGTGAGAAGAGTTTACAAGAGTTGAAAACTCGACTCACCTTAGCCCCAATTCTAGCACTACCGATGGCATATATGGGATCATTATCTATTGTGATGCCTCTAGAATCAGTCAGGGATGTGTTTTGATATAGAGAGGTAATGTTATAACATATTCCTCCAAAAATCTTAATCTTTACGAAAAGAACTACTTTCCCCATCACCTTGAGCTAGCAGTTGTTGTGTTTGCCTTAATGGTATGAAAGAACTATCATTATGTGTTTATGGATCACAAAATCTTGCAATCTGGTTTTACTCAGAGGGACTTAAATCTTTATCAGAGAAGGTGGTTAGAATTGTTGAAGGATTATGATATGAGTGTATTGTCTAATTCGGTCATGGCAAATGTAGTGGCAGACACCCTTACTAGATTGTCTATAGGGAGTGTTGCTCATGTGGAAAGTGGTAAAAAAGAGTTATTTTGGGAATTTCACTGGTTAGCTAGGTTAGGTGTGAGGTTTGTTGACTCAGCTAAAGGGAATGTTTGGTTTCAGAGTAGTTCAGAATCTTCTCTGGTTTTGGAAGTGAAAGAAAAGAAGGATAGGGATCTTATTTTGGTCAAACTGAAGGGGTCAGTTAAAGACCAGAGGTTTTCTCCTAAGGGGGAGATAGTATGTTGAGATACCATAGTAGATTATGTGTGCCATGCGTTAACAATTTGAGACGACAAATTATGGTAGAAGCGCATGATGTGCATTACTTCATTTATCCAGGAGCCATAAAGATGTACAGTTGTTTATGGAAAGTTGATTGGTTTAGTGGTATGAAGAAAGATATAGAAAAATTTGTATCCAAGTGTACAACTTGTATCTGGTGGTAATTATTGGAGTTTGGTATTCCCACTTTGAGGTGGGAAGATGTGAATATAGACTTTATGACTGGATTACCCAATTTACATCGTTAGCATGATTTGATTTGGGTTATAGTAGACAGATTGATCAAATCAGCCCACAGACTTGTCAGCAGTTCACTAAGTGTTCCATGTGTCCTTATTGAACAAGTGCATGGACGATTCAACTATTGTAGTCCCTCTAGAAAGAACGGATATTCATAATAGCCTTTCATATGAAGAACTTCTAGTAGATATTCTTGATCATCACATCCGTAGACTAAGGAACAAAAAAGTTCCCTTGGTCAAAGTTTTGTGCTGAAATAAGTCCATTGATGGGGCTACTTGGGAAGCAGAAGTAGACATTCGTACCAAGTATCCTCGCCTCTTCTCCACAAACTTAGACTCAGTTGAAGGTAATACTTCTCCTTAATTTAGTTCTTTTCCAGTCTCAGATTTAGCAATATAGTAATCTTCCTTTAAATTTATGCACTCGCATATTAGTTCAATCACTCAATATGTTTTAGATTCAGTCATGCAGTTTCCTTCAGTTGTGCATGCCAGCATATAGCCTTAGTTCCTCGGTATCTTCTATTAAATTTGTCTCATTCAAGGATAAATGTTTCCAAGGGGGAGATATTGTAATATCCTATACCTTTTTAGATCAGTTTGGCTCCTAGTGTGTTAAGGGTTAACTTCAAAACCATATAAATCTTGATGCATATAGAATTTTTAATCTCTAGACCCACCAATGTGTAGATAATTAAATCGTCTTTTCAACGATACTAATTTTTCCTCAATTCGATGCTCAATTAAGAAGTGTAACACCCTGTATTTTGGGCTAGAGCAAAAACCATCATTTGTATGTGTAGATGATCCAAAAGCCATAAATACAATGGAAATTTGTCATGTTAATCAATTATGTAGTGTGTGAACCTATTTAAGCGTGAATTGAGATCATAGAGGTCCCCTAACTCAAGGATGAGTTGAAAACTTTCCTATCATTCGAGTTTGAGTGAGCATCAAAACTTAGGTCAACATTCATCGAACATAACTCTTTGTATATAATGAAATATAGGTCATACTATCAAATGAAAGTTCTTCGAATTAACTTTCCAATGATACCAATTTTTCCAAAACCCGATACCCAAGATAAAAGTCATGGCCATTTTAGTGACTGAGACAGTAGCATCATGCGATAAGAGTGAGACACATGCCCTATCGCACGTACCAAAATATTAGGTTCTGTTTCCGAATTTTAAAGGGAAAAATGGGTATCCTCCTTTCCTTATCCAGATATAACATGGATTAAACTCCCAAAATACAAAAATATGATTTTTTTTCTCTCAAATTCATCAAGAACTCACCCTAGGGTTTCAAACTAAAAACCTAAATATCTAAAGATTTAACCATGGGTTTTCCTTAATTCCTCAAGATTTGGAATCCCCATTGTGAGGGCTATAAGAGGTACTCATAAATGATACGTATAGCCCACCAAAAGCTAGAGTTCATTCAAAAGCTTTTAATTTAAGGTACGCAGTGTTTTCTTAAAATATCATGGGCATAGAAATCATGATTTTAAGAAAAGGGTTTTGGATTTATGAATACATTCATGTTTTAGAAGCCTTAATAATAATGTTTTGGTCATTAGGCCTTCCCACAAATTGATTTAAACTTCTATATATATATGTATGCATATGTTTAAAGATGAATATTCAATTAAGAGAACGAATAATAAAGAATCCCTCTCTAGTTAATATGTTTTCCATCTTTCGTATGACATGAATTATTTGGAAATGCATCTTGAAAAACAAGATAAGAAATGTCTTGATTTATGATATGACTTGAGCCTAATTTTTGAATTCAAAAGAGAGGGTTGTGAATATTCATTCTTGTTGAATATGCATATAATAAAGAGTAGTTGGGTTTGCCAAAAATATATGACCACCATAAGTTTGAAGAATCTCTGCATAGTTTTGACTTTTTTTCGAAACATGAAATCCATTATACTGTTTATATGTTTGGGTGGTCTGAACTATTTTTTAATGAAAAAATCATGCATGATATATTATGGCTCAGAAAATAGGACTTCCAAGTCTTGGTGTTACGTGTTTAGTACAGAATAGAATACATGTTTAAAATCAGACTTTCAGATTTTGAGACTCAAAATGATACATGTACAGAAATGGTTAAAACTGTGCATAAATAGACGTTAGGTGGTTCCACTAATAAGGCATGAATTCACACAAATCATTTTCCAAAACTGTTATTTGCCCATCTGGGTACATTATTATACGCTGGCCTAGTTCCCTGTGGCGTATCAGACTTAGACACTCCAACCCTTACAGCACACTTGGGTTGGGGACTTGCTCGTAGATTCAAAGGAGGATTCCATATAGTTTGTGGAATATTAGACTTGTAGGGGAGTTCCACCTAACTCAGAAGTTATACAAAGATCAGAAAATTTCACTGACAGAAAGGTTTTATGATTATAAAAAATGCCTATGTTTTTTGAATTTATATCTTTCATTATGTTTTATGACTAGCTCTCTACTTTTTTATATTACAAATAAATTATTTTGGATTTCTTCGTGTACCAGTACAACAGTATTAACTTTTCTCCCTCCAAGTTCTGAGGTACAGTCTAGGGGTCTTGATAAGTAGTAGATTTCTTCAGGCAGGAGTGAAGAGTACCAGTTGGTGAGCCTTCTATATTTCAAAAGTCCTATTTACTTTTAGATGTTTATCATTTATTATGGTTTTGGTCTACTACGGGCCTTGTCGCAGATTCAGATAAGTTTTGATGTATTATGTAGTAGAGATTTCGCAGACGAATAGATATGTTGTTTTATGTTGAAAAAGCTATTCTAGTATTGTTAAAGAGATTTCAGATTTATGACCATGTTTCCATTTAGCTATATATTTCCGCATCTTCTTTTATAGTATGAATATTGTGTATGGTTACCCTATACAGAAGGGCATTCAGGCCTTCTTGGTTTGGGATTCTCATCACAGCCAAGGCCTCAATTTGGGCCATGATAAAAAGTTATGGAATTTTTGGTGAAAATAATACAACACAGCCATAAGACCCGCATTGCGGTGAATGACAAATTCGAAATTGTCCAATTCCAGTATAGTACCACAATTAGCTTGCATCACGGAGAATTTTTAGTTCCCGTTCGTCCCTTTCAAATAGCCTAATGCAATTTTCCTATATTGTATAAAATTCCCAATTAGACAAACAATGTATCATGGTGGAGTGCAAAATGGAACTCATTAGTTTTTAGTGATGCAATGCGATAATGCCATGTCGCACCCAAGGCTAAAATGTCGTTCGTCTAATTTCCAGTGAGCCACCGCAATTGTACCACATCACAGTGGGGCCCAAAATTGGGATTCTAGTTCTGAGTTAAATTTTTAAAGGGAAATTTAGTCTTTTACCAAGCTCCCAAATCATGAATAATAGAGAATTAAACCTATTCTACGACTAATATGCTCACTTCTCATCAAATTTCACTCCAAGAAACCCTAGAGTTTCAAATGTTAATCCCAAGGAAATCCAAATTCCACCATTGTTTTTCCAAGATAACCCAAAATTAAGGATTCCCAACTCAAGAATATTCAAGAATCAATCTTCAAGAGACAATTAGGAATCTAAAGTTCAAGCTTCGTCATCTACTCATCCATTAAGGTCTGTGGGCCTTTCAACAAGGATAATTCTTTCATTCTTGTGCCCAAACTAGTTTTTGATTACAAGTTACATGATTTTGTATGATTATCCATGAAAATCAATTTAGGGTTCATACCCAAATATTACTATTTTAAGATTATGAGTTTTTAAGTAATTTAATTGATCAATTCCACGACTATTTTTTGTATTTTCATGCGTATGATATAAATTTTCATATTTAGAATTGAATTTCAATGCATTCATTATCAATCATAAAATTCATTATGATTAGACATGAATTTGATGTATCAGTTACTAAGCCCTTGTTTGAATGTTCATATTTCAAGAATGACTATTCTTTAAGCATCCCATGACTAGTTATTTTGAGATTTTACTAATAATTTGATCTTTTGATCTCACCTTAGACATGGAATCCACTTTACAGTTTCAGTTATAGTTTAAATTAACAGATATACAGTGGGTTTTCATCTTTAAACCACTATACTAGTTTTAAAGTGGATTTCCTAAAGAATGAGCATACAGATTAAACGGAGTAGTATTTATCACCGAATTAGGTATGTTCACATGCTCCGTAAATATAAGTCAATGTAGATTTAGATTATAAAATTATTCTCATTTCCATATGGATGAAAGATACAAATGTGATCACTTAGATTAGGTTATACTCCTTGGTAAATGTATGACACTTCTCCCCAACGTGAGGTTCTCCCATAAAGGAACTAGACATTGGACACTATGACTCACATAATGTATATAAGTTAGAATAACCTCCTTTGAAGGATAGTTTTTAAAATAATTCCCTAATAGAAAAGACTACAAAAAAGAATAACAGAACAACTTTTAGAAACTAAGTTTAAAGCCTCACAACTTTATTCAGATATTGCTTTACAGAAAGATACTAGTTATGAGATTTAATCTTTAAGTTTATAGATATAAATATAAGTCTTTATATACTTAGACAACACGATTTAAAGACAGAATACCAGTGTAGATTTCTTGAAACTAAATGTTATGACATGTTTGGCTACTCATGATTATGCTTTTTAGTTTAAATTTAATCAAGCTAGTATGAGTCATTTACATTTAGCGTGCATTGTTTTAAAAATTATGTTAACATTGAGAAATTGTTTTACTTATGCATTCATTCCTATATACTCAGTAAAATCCAGAAGTACTTATCCACATATATGTCTATGTGCTACATTGTCTCGTTATGTAGGTGCAGCTGTTCGATTTCAGAAGCATGAGCGATTTCGAGGATATCTATCTGCATCTTGATAATTTGTGAGTCCTTATAGTTTAGGGACCTAGACCTTCAGTTTTCTGCTTATTAGTATAGAATATTCAATATTTTTAGATAGTTCAAGTCAACTAGAGGTTTTTCCCAATGACTCTTTTTTTATTAGTAGTAGAGACTTTGCAGACTGCAAGATTTAATTTAGATTTTTAATATTAATTGTCCAGGATTTTGAGACAAATACTTTCAAATATTATGTTTAGATAATTTTAGCTTAGAATAGATAGAGTTTCACATTTTTTCTTTGATATTATGTTGATATTTCTCTATTTATGAATATCCAGATCTAGTAGAAGGCTTACAGGGTTAGTTGAGGCTACTTATTGTCTTGACCATCGTGTGATGTCTTGGGATCCATTTTTGGGGAGTTACAAATAAAGAACTATAATGTAAAGTCAAGCGCTCACTCAGACAACACAATACCTAATAGGGAGTTTAATGCAAAAAAATGATCAATAATATCATGTCAAGCCCTCATGCACTTATCAAAATAATATATCATCTCAAATCAAAAGAAATATACATATAAGCCCCCACTCGGTCACATGATCATAATTAATAATCATACCCTTAATTATATGCACATAAGCCCCACATGGGAAACACAAAACAAACCATAATTCGAGGAACAGTTAATCATGAAACTATCCAAACCTAGCTTGTTCCATTCACTAAACCTTATCAACTATTACAAGTCTATTCATACTCTAAGTATCCTCTAGAACCTCAATCAATTCATTAAGAATTACAATAATAACATAATTACCCCCTTGTAGCGTGGCTCTAAATAACAATCATCACAATAAAGATAATAAGAGTCAAGCTTTAAAATATGAATTCAATATCAATTATTCGATAATCAGTAGGTTATATATTTATATTCTAGTCAAATGATATTTACAAGTAGTAATAATAACTGATCAAGATAATAATTTAACTACAATTCATCAAAGACTCTGGTATTATTGATAGAGATACTCATCATTTCAACTAAGAGGGACCCCAGTCCTATGCGGTTGTAACACCTTAGGAAAAATTGAATTTATTTTGATACTTTGAGTAAGTATAACTTCTAGTCTACAGAGAGTGATGTGTTACATGTAGTTCAAGGAGAATTCTATTGTAGTGTCTCAAAAAAAAATCTAAGTTAATACTATAGAAGAGTATAACATTAAGTTTACGAAGAGTAGTGTAAGCATAATTATTTATCTCAATTTGATGCCTATTGGAATAAAATAGTAAGTGATTCCTCTATATATTTTCTTTTTATATATTTGTTATTAATATCAGGAAAACGTGAGGTGCCACCTTTTAATTATTTTCCTAATTAGTATTAAGTGAAAAGGGGGGAGAGTATCATTGCTATTCACAGAATTTTCCAGAAAACAAGAAAAATGATATCCCTACATTTATTTCTTATTTTTCTCTCCTTTCAACAAGAGAATTAATCAAACTTATCAAGAAGGGATTATAAATGGAGAAGGGATACCTACGTCCTACAGGATCGTAAGCTAAATTATTTTATGAAAAGCTCAAAGAATTTTCAAGAATTATTTTATAGTATCTATAGGTGAACTTTGAAATCCAAGAGGTACATTTCTTATCGTATTTTTGAATATGGCAATCGATAAGCATTTCAGATATGTAACTAAAAAAAAATTATATAAGTCTTTTTCTAAAATTCTCTCCCTAGGAAGTTACAACTAGTAGTTCCCACCTCTACACCTCATATCATGCCTTCTCAGTCACTGACGGAGTTTCTCCAACAACCGAATAGTTTCTCACAAGATAGGTATATATGTATCCAGTCCCCAAAGAAATCTTCACCCACTTATATGACACAGACCTCTCAGCCTACACTTTAATTGGATGGTCACTCATCTCTAATTTTAGAAAGTCAATTATGATGGTCTCAGGTGATCATCAAACAACCTCAATAGGAAATACAAGGAAAGATGGGGGAGGTGACAATAAATTATACATCGGTGATTTATCTAAAGCATAATCAGCTGGATCTAGCACCAACATCAAAGCTACATAAGATTCCTATATAATCGACTATAGTCCATTCATACTCT
Organism: Capsicum baccatum var. pendulum; assembly: GCA_030864225.1. NCBI lineage: Eukaryota > Viridiplantae > Streptophyta > Magnoliopsida > Solanales > Solanaceae > Capsicum > Capsicum baccatum. The sequence goes on from CM061556.1 coordinate 227,237,658, forward strand.
ATTCTGAATTAACCAGTATCTAATGATGGAGGTAATCTTCCTATTTATCAATACTATGGTAGAAACTCTAGTTTCGCCCAATGAGGGGAATAGTGTAGTTGTTCTGATGTCCAATCTAGGGAATGGAGATCCTATGCCTATTGGAGCTTAAGGCACTACTTCTATATGGACCAAACCTGGTCAGGAAAACGACCCCATATGCCTTGGGTCACTCATTCCTTGGCCATGAAAATAAGGGCACAAAGGTGATAAAAGATGAGTGTATCAAAATTGAACCACCATGAATAACAACCAAACAAGGCCTTCCATCAGTTGTATTTAGGTATGAGGACTTCAAAATAAAACTAGCAAAGAGATGTTGATTTACATTGATTGGGAAATTTGATAACAACATGCCCAAAATGAAGGTGATATTTGTTCTTCAAACAGCACTAAAAGGCAATGTTAAACTTACATATTTCAATTCTAGGCATCTATGTATTAACCTGGACAATGAGTATGATCACTCAATAGTTTTGTAAGATTACCTCCATCACTCTAAGTTTTGTAAGATCACCAACGTCATACTGTAAGATCTTGTACTATCAAAGGTAAAGATAAGGTGAAAAGGTAAAAGCTATTTAAAGATAATCAGGGAGATAGACCTAAGAAAGAAACTTCAACATGCCAAGGAATGCAGAACCATTTGGCATAGTGTAACAACAAACTACAAATAAAGGAAAGGCACCTATCAATGAATGGCAGAACCAAAAGAGAAAGAGTAGAGAAAACCAAAGACTTATATTCAAACCAAGATGTCCAAATAAGTACAAAGGTGGTCAGACAGATACTTCTGATCTATCCATATTAAATGATTTTATATCCCTACAGCAAGAGAGTGAGAACACCTAAGCTTACCCAGGAAATACTTAAAGGGACCCCAAGCTAAGTCCAAGGCAGATAGATGAGTCTGATAGTGACAAACACAAGGATCATCAAATGATTGATGTCTCTAACCATTTATTTGATTAGGTGAATAGACTATAGTTTATTGAGCAACATAGAATAGATAGGATAATTTCTAAAGAGGTGACAATAAATGAGCCTATGGATATTAACCAACTAAAAAATACTGGGATGTAGGATGAGGGAATGAATTTTGGTAGGAACCCCACAGAAACACTATAAGAGGTTTCCTCTAGCTTGCAACAGAAAGTGGACCTTGAACATGTGCAGGAGCAACTCACTAAAATATAAACCCAGAGTTTCTCTAAGGAACTTGATGATGAATACAAGGTGATACACTCAGAGGATGATACAAATGATGGTAAAGTGGGTCAATTGGGGAATAATGTTGAAAATGGGATTGATGTATTTAATCTAGGAAATCAAGAGGAGTTTATGAAATATGTAAAATCTAATTGCTATTCAGCATGGATTATCACCTAAGGGTTCCTTAATTAAATCAATAAAAGAAGGTAAGCACACTAGACCCGACCCATATGGGCACACAGCTAGACCTTTCAGCAGGTCTCATTCCCATAAAACAATCCAATGATTAGTCATCTTGTTTGGAATGTAAGGAGTATATTTACCCAAGGTATTCTGGAAAGACACCAAAAATTTATAAATATTTATCACATGTCTTTGATTGCTATACTGGAAGGAACCTTTGTCCAACAATATACAACTTAAAGTAGCAAAAAGGAAACTTAAAATGGAACATGCATGCTGTAATTATAATGGCAAGATTTGGCTCTTCTAGTCTCTGGATATCTGTTGTGATATCAATACTAATGAAGAACAACAGATTTCTTGCACAATTTCACACTTCATTTTCTCTTAAACATATATTTTGACCTTTGTTTATGCCAATTATAAAGACACATTAAGAATACCATTATGGAACAAGATGGTACAACTATCAGCTTTAACTCTACCTTAATGTAGAGTTGGAGACTTTAATGTTATTACTAAAGTATGTGAGAAGTTAGGGAGCATTCCTTATGACATAAGGAAAAAGTTTTGAGTTTCTGTGGGTGATTGAGGCTTGTGGGCTAACTTATTTAGGGTTTCATGGACCCAAGTTGACTTGGTCTAACTTTAGAGGTGTAAGACCCCACAAAATCATTGCGTCCGAATTGACCTCATTTGGTTTTACAAGCCTCAAAACTTAGCAAATTTTCATAACTGTTCAACTCTTAGTCTCATTTTAGACCCTAAACTTTGATGATTTATTTGACAACCCTCCCGACCTCTATTGCTGGATTTTCAAGTTGCATTACGATGGGACAAGGTCGTAGTACATCCCGAGTAAGTTTTAGAATTTTTTGGATAGTGTAAGGGAACATTTGGATTTGATAAACAGTATTTCTCCGTGATAATGGGGCACCGCATAACTTAGAGAGCCTCTCTAAGCAAGGCGCCGCCCTACTTAGAGAGGGGGTCAGAGCAAGGTGCCGCCCTGCCAGTCTGGTGGGTACCCAATTTTCATCATTCAACCCCCGTGTTTTAAATGGTATTTTGGCCATTTTACCTACCCTATAGATAGGATTAAACACGGGATTTAAGTTCAATATCACTAAAATATACTAGTTTTCTTTATTTTCTCTTAAGAACAAAAAAAACAAGTCTAGGGTTCAATTGGGGGTTTCAAATTCCAAGACTAAGTTACTATAATCTTCATGGATTATTACTCTAAGGTATGCATAGTGTTCATCTATGGACTCAATTCATTCATATATCTCAAGAATCATGAATTTAAATTTTATTTTGTAAAAATTTTGTGGTGATATAAGCATGTACTTGTTAATGATTGTTGCTTAGATTTCAAGATGATAGTTAAGGATGTTTTCATGGAATATGTGTCGTTGTTAGTTGAAAATCATGAACTTTAGATGGGTTGATATAATGCAAGTGTGAAATCCATCTATGCCTAAAAAAATGCATGTAGGGTGTTTCATAAAATTTCTAGGATGCTAGAAAGTCATATTTACATAATACCATGATACGTAGATGACAAGTCCATGTTACCTAGACACTTCAATATGAATTTTCATGCAATTTATGTGTGTTTGTAGTTGTGGTATGAAGCATGTATGATGATGGAGATATGAATTTTGTACACGAAATATATCCATGTTTTCCCTACCATGTTTTAGGTGTTGAATAAATGCATAAAGTATAGTATTCCATACTTATGATATTGTGAACTGTGGACTCCAATCTTGTTATAAAGTCACGTCATGTGTGAGTAAGTTTCCTTCTATTGAGTCCTTGTAGTATTTAGACCCAAAAACTATAGATGTGTGCCTAGATCCATGTCATGTTTCATGATATCCGAAATCGAGCTATGATTCCGTAGAATTCAATCAGTCATGTGACTCAGGAAAACCTCATGATCTCAGTCATATGTCAGATATTAGTAGTTTTCCATCAGTCAACAAAATTCTGTAAACTTATCCCACGTATAGTTATTTATTCATGATTCAGTGTCTTCAGATGGAGTAGAAGTTAGCACCGACTTAACCCAGGGATGGGAACTCACCTATTATATGAGGGTGTGATTCTTAGTAATCATCCTTGCATTCCAAAACTATATGGACAGCATAGTTTGAGACTTTAAAGTCTGTTATATAAGGGTATACGAGGTGGATTAACCTGTTATATGAGGGTTCCCACCATTCTCACTATATTTACCTATTATATGAGGGTTACTCACACGTTGTCCTTACCAATGGCGTGTTATTGACACTCTTCCAGTCAGGGTAAGGATTGGACCCCATCTTAGCTATATTATTACACATGGGAAATGTCGATTAAAAAACTATGTCCTACAGTCTCAGTATTAGTCTTAATAAAAGAACTCAGATAGTTCTTCAGATTTCAAAATATTAGGAATGTCAGATACAGTCAAACTCAGTACAGTTTGGAACTCAGATAGTTCCATCAGATTTAGGACTATTAGTTACAATCACCCATGTTATCAGAATTCAGTTATCAGTCATGTTACGTATATTAGATGTACCATGCTATCAGTATATAGATTCAGTCTTCATGTTATCATGATCTCAGTTTCTATGTTTGCATATTTGCATGTTTGCACTCTCACATCCATATCAATCAGTATGTTTATGAATATACCCATTTTCATTTTTCCTACCTCACTCGTATACTCAGTACCCCAAATGTACTAACGTATTTGCGCTATGGTACTTTCTTTTCATGTTACACCATAGGTCAAGAGCCACGGGTTCTAGAGTAGCAGTAACTTTTCAGTCACAGTGTTGCAGTGAGTTCTCATCTATTCGAGTATACTATGATTTGAGTTATTCATTTGTTACTTCATTTTAGTTTTGCGGAGTTAGTTGGAGACATGTTCCTTCAAATCCTTGTTCAGACAGTACTTAGAGGCTTTCAAATTTATGATTTATGATTTATGATTTATGTTTAGAATTCAGTTATTCCCAGTTGTTTTAGGTATTAATTACCCCATGATGATGTTATGACTTCCTAGATTTTATATTCAGTTGAACCTTATGGCCATTTAATATGTTTTTTCCATTTTATGTTACATATTATGCAGTCTATAAGTACAGATATCAGTCATGGGTTATCTTGTGGTTCTTCAAGGTCACGAGCATAATTTAGCATTCCATTTCAAAAAATTAGGGTGCTAAAAACTTGGTATCAGAGACTAAGGTTCAATAGTGTACTTGGAAGTCTGAAAGCCACATCTAGTAGAGTCTTGTACATAGGTGTGTTGTGTGCCACATTTATTTACAAGAGGCTATAAGATGTTTTAGTAATAGTTTCCCTTCTTTCAGTATTCATGTCGTGCTAGTGAGTATAATCTCATTTTATAACTCTCAGTCTAATCCGTCTCTTCTATTCGATTTCAGACAATGCCTTCAAAGAAGAGAAACCAGCCAGCTCCCCAGCCCAAAAATCATTTGGGAGATTATGTTTCCTATAAGGAGTTTAGATCCATATTCACTGCTCTTGCCCAGTCTATTACCGTATAGAATGAATAGCCAACAGCCGCTCCATCCAACCTAGTGGATAACTCAGTAGCAGCGAGGATTCGACACTTTACCTAGATAAATCCTCCTTCTTTCTCAGGGTCTAAGTCTGATGAGGATCTATAAAAATTTATTGACCAAGTCTAGAAGGTCATAGGTATTATGGTAGTCACTTCTTGTCAGAGTGATGAGCTATTCACATACAAGTTAAAAGATATTACTCATGCTTGGTACAAGCAGTGGAAGTCTGAGAGGTTAGAGGACACAGATCCTATTGAGTGGGAGTAATTTTTCACAGCTTTCTTAGATAGATTCTTTCCTCAAAAGATGAGGGAGGTAAAAGTTCTTGAGTTCATCAACCTCAGGCAGGGAAATATGTCGATTAAGCAGTACTCACTTAGATTTACTCAGTTATCCAGACATGCCCCTCATGTGGTTGCCGATAGCAAGGCTAAGATGAGCAAGTTCGTGTTAGGGGCCAATGATAGCGTGGTAAATGAGTGTAGGTCTACGATGATGATCAATGTTATGACCTTAACCAGACTCATGACCGATGCCCTGTAAGTAGAGGAGCAGAAAATTAGGACTAAGGAGAGGTAGAATAAGAGAGAAAGGTTAGATAACTTTAACGTTGCTCAACCCAAGTCAGATGAAGGAATCCATTCAGAGTTTTGCTCCAAGTCAGCAGTTTCTGCCGCTTCCTCTACTATTGCTCCAGTGCCGAAGTTCAAAGACGACAACAGAGATAGAGCACTATGCTCTAAATCTTAGGGAATTTTTAGTAGTTCCTGTACTTATCCTTGGTATTAGACTTATGATAGCACCATCAGGGTATGTGTAGAGCAGGTCAAGGTATTTGTTTTGGCTGTGGCAAGCTAGGACACAGATTTAGGGACTATCCTCAGCCAGGTTCTCAGGGTTAGCAGAATCGTCCCACAGCTCAGTCTGGTCACCCGAATCAGTAGGGGTCCACATCCAGTGCCACTAGTAGGCAGCGCTGAAATAGGCTCTATGCTCTTCATACCCGACAGGATCAGGAAAATTCTCCTGATGTCGTTACTGGTATGTTACAGGTTTTCCATGTTAATGTCTATGCTTTGCTAGATCCAAGTGCATCCTTGTCTTTTGTTACTTCATATATAGCGGGAAATTTCGGAATCAGTCCCAAAATTCTAGTAGAGCCCTTTTTCATTTCTACCCAGTGGGCAAAACATCATAGCTCGGTGGGTATATAAGAACTGCCCAGTTATGATATTTTAGAAATCTATATTAGCAGATTTAGTCGAGTTGGAGATGACTGATTTTGATATCATTCTCGACATGGATTGGCTCCATTCCTTCTATGCCACAGTCGACTGCAGAAATAGAATAGTTCAGTTTTAATTTCTGAATGAACATGTCTAAAGAAAATGATATCTATGGTTTATATCTATCACCTCATGCATGTTAAAGATTCTAGTTTCGAATGTCCCAGCCTTGATATAGTTTGGGTGGTTAATGAATATTCAGAAGTCTTTCCCGAATCTGTTCCAAGCATTCCTCTCGAAAGGGAAATAGACTTCGTCATAGACCTTCTTCCAGATACTCAGCCTATCTATATTCCACCCTATAGAATGGCACCTACAAAACTCAGGGAACTAAAAGAACATTTGAAGGATCTCTTAGATAAGGGATTCATCAGACCCACTATTTACCCATTGGGTGCACTAGTCTTATTCATGCACAAGAAAGACGGTTCTCTCAGGATGTGTATTGATTACCGTCAGCTCAACAAGATCACGGTCAAGAACAGATATCCTCTTCTTAAGATTGATGATCTATTCGACCAACTTTAGGGCTTCGGTTACTTCTCTAAGATAAACCTCAGATCAGGCTATCATCAGCTCCGAGTTAGAGAATGTAACATCCCGAAGATAGCTTTTCGTACTCGGTATGGTCTCTTCGAGTTTCTAGTTATGTCTTTCGGCCGACATTTTGGTCTTTTCCCATATAGAGCAAGATAATGCAGACTATCTCAGAACAGTACTTCAGACTCTCAGAGATAACCAGCTATTCACTAAGTTCTACAAATGCAAGTTTTTGCTAAGATAAGTAGCATTCCTTGGCCATGTTATTTCTGGAGATGGCATCAGAGTAGATCCTCAAAAGACTAAAGAAGTAAGAAACTGTCCACGCCCTGTCACTCCATAAGATATTAGGAGTTTCTTGTGATTTACTAGTTATTACAGATGGTTCATTGAGGGATTTTCTTCTATTATATCCCCTATGTCTAGATTGACCCATAAGAAAGTTAAGTTTCAGTGGTCACATACTTACGAGAAGATATTTTAGGAGTAGAAAACTCGACTCACATCAGCTCCAGTTCTAACTCTACCAGATGGTTTTGATGGGTTCGTAGTTTATTGTGATGCATCCAGAGTAGGTTTGGGTTGTGTCCTTATGCAGCATGGTAAGGTTATATCCTACGCCTCCAGAAAGTTAAAACCCCACGAGAAGAATTATCCTACTCATGATCTTGAGTTAGCAGCCGTAGTATTTGCTTTAAAGATTTGGGGGCACAAGCTCTACGAAGTTCAGGTAGATGTGTTCATAGATCATTAGATCCTTCAGTATGTCTTTTCTCAGAGAGATCTAAATCTTTGATAAAGAAGGTGGTTAGAGCTCTTGAAGGATTATGACATGAGTATCCTTTATTATCCAGGAAAGGCCAACGTAGTGGACGATGCTCTTAGTAGACTGTCCATAGGTAGTATTGCTCACATTGAGGACAGCAAGAAGAAGTTAGATCAGGAAGTCCATCAGCTTTCCAGACTAGGAGTTCACTTAGTCGATTCTTCATAGGGTAGTGTATGTGTTTAGAGTGGTTCCAAATTATCTCTAGTTTCTGAGGCGAAAGAGAAGCAAGAAAGGGATAGAGTTAAGGTTTTCTCCTAAGGGGGAGATGGTGTCCTTCGCTGTTAGGGTCGTCTGTGTGTTCTAGGAGTAGATTACTTAAGGCAGCAAATTCTTGCAGAAGCGCATAGTGCACGATACTCGATTCATCCAGGGGCCACTAAGATGTACCACAATTTATTGGAGATCTATTGGTGGAGTAGGATGAAGAGAGATATTGCATAGTTTATAGCTGAGTACTATACATGTCAGCAGGTTAAGATAGAGCACTAGAAACCTAGTGGTTCCATGCAGGAGTTCACCATTCCTACTTGGAAGTGGGAAGAAGTGAACATGGACTTCGTGATGGGTTTATCTAGAACTCATCACAAACATGATTCAATTTGGGTTATTGTAGATAGGATGACCAAGTCAGCTCATTTCCTTCCAATCCATACCTCTTATTAAGCCAAGAATTATGCCTAACTCTACATCAGGGAGTTGGTAAGATTATCCGGTATACCTTTATCTATCATCACAGATAGATATACCCAGTTCACCTCTCATTTTTTGAAAGCATTCCAAAAGGGTCTGGGACCTAAGTTCATCTCAGTATAGCTTTTCACCTTTAGTCAGATGGTCAAGAAGAAAGGACCATTCAAACTCTTGAAGATATGGTACGAATGTGTGCAATTGATTTTAAGGAAAGTTGGGATGACCACTTACCTTTAATTGAGTTGGCATACAACAATAGCTATCATTCTAGTATTTAGATGGCTCCATTCAAAGCTCTCTATAGTAGAAGATGTAGATCTGTGATTGGTTGGTTTGAAGTTAGTGAGGTCTCAATTATAGGACTGATAACGCTCAATCTACAGCTCTCGTGGGAGTGTAAAGCGGTCGTTAGCAAATATAGAACCCAACCTGGGTTGGGTATCGATCCCACAGGGAATAGCTTGGTCAACAAGTATGCAAAATTAATAGACTTTTGGTGCAAGTCTCGTAAGAAGGGGGGATTGTAATAAGTAACCAAAGTAATGAAATAAAAGCTGAAAATAATAAAGTAAAAAGAGAAAGATTGTCACGTTGGTTGTAAACAATGAGAATTGAAGCGTTGGGGTTATGTCCACCTTCAGAGGTATACGTCTCTATTGGCTATGAGTGTGTAGAGTCTTGACATGCAATTGCTTATAGAGAATTGTAGTCGATGGTAAATCCAAGCGTCTCTCGACCTAAACAAGGACTATTTCACTTTAACTCTCTCGAGCTTAAAGTGTGTCTAGCGGTACAAATTCTCCAAGAGGTTAGTCCAGTTACGGCACTAGCTTTTTAATAGGAAAGGGTGTCCTACTACCTTGACATTATCTCTTTTCCAGACAAATAACCTTTCTCTCGAACAAGTTAAATGTTAGACTGGCGTTGGTCTATGCGTCTTCTTTTCTAGACAAATAACCTTTCTCTCGAACAGGTTAGATGTTAGAATGGCGTGTTCTTGTGTTTGAACCGCAAAGGATGTAGATTTAAGATGAAGAGAATAATGATATAAGCAATATACGTGTCTTGAACTCACAAGCTCATAGCAATAGATAGTAACTCATTCGGCTTCCATAACCCCAACTAAGAGATTTAGTTACCCATGAATGCGAAGGATATCACGTTTTGCATGGTGGATGGCGTGAATATTAGGTGTTTGGCGTGTGGTTTTGGTGATTCCGTAGCAAGTAACGATTCTCTTGTTGTGGAATAGATGAATAGAAGAATAGATTAGAAGTGTTTGTAGTGGAAGATGAGAAAGATGGAAGAAAATTAATAGTTTAAGAATGAATTTCTTGAATGAAGGGAGGAGTTGCCTCCACTAAGGGAGGACTTGATTAAAATCTCTAGCATGATAGGGTATTTATAATACTCCTATCCTACTCCTACTATGCTAATGAAATAAGTAACCAAATCCTACTAAACTAAGGAAATACTTAACCCATTTGTACTAGGTTAATGTAACATTCTCCTAATCCAAATAAACTAATGAAATACATAACCCAATTGTACTAGGTTAATGTATCATTGTCAAAATCCAGCTTTGTGTCTGTAAGTCCCCAAAGTCTTCAGAAATGCTGTTTTAGCCCGGGACAGATTTTCCATGCAGCAGATTTAGTCCTTTAGGCGTCCAGCTCCTTTCTACTTCGTTTGTGAGCTTTCTTTTGCGTCAAGTAAGCCATAAAATGTTGTATTTTGCATCATTTATACCTGAAACTTTCCTAATCATGTTTGTTAGCTCATTTACAGGAAAAAGGACTAAAAGTGCATGAAATAGATAATTAGTTCTCAAAACTAGGCTAAAATATGGGCAAAATATATTGATATAGGCGCGTAAATTCGCCTATCATCAACACCCCACACTTAGAGCTTTGTTCGTCCTCGAACAACATATCATGTCCTTATAACATCAACTTAGGGTTTTTACAGCCACAACACAAAACATTCTTCAAGACAAGCACAACAACTATCAACAAAGAGTAGCTTTCCGATTATAAGTAGAAACAATTTAACCTCAAGCATAGACTCGTGATGGTGATCAACTCGCATGCAAACGTTAAGGTACATAGAATCATATACAACTATCCAAAACTCATCAACCATGTGTGTCACAATATAGTACCCATAATCACTCACAAATATAGCATATTTTTCAAACATGGGTATCAAAGTGTCCTTGCTCTCACTCTCACAAAGAATTCATATGTAGCAACTAATGACCATAAGCTTGCCCTTAATGTAGTACTCTACTAAATGTCGGAATGTTAAGATTAGGATCAAGTAGGTCTTTTGATGGTTGTAATGTAGGCTAAGGGACGGGTAGGATCAGCTATTTTGGCCAGAAATAGTGACTAGGTTCCTAAGCACTTTAATACATCACATTGTATCATTGACACTTTTTTTTCTTTCAGCCTTTCTTCTTTCCTTTTTATTCTACCACCCTTGTTCTCCTCTTTTGTTTTTCATTTTTAAGCACAACTTACTTTTCAGCTTTCTTTTCCCCTTTTTTTTCTTTTCACAACATACCTTTTATGATAGCACTTTATTTTTCATAACACATTCAAGCACCTTTGCAATTTAAAGCATCATTCTTACCCAATTTCCTCTTTATGTTTGTCATATGACTTTTTCTCTTCAAAGCACTTAGGAATTTGGATCAAAATTGTGGTCTTGAAAGAAATGGATTAGGCTTACATACGAGGTTGTCAAAGAAATAGGCCAAAGGCTCAAAAGGGTTTGACTAGGATGATGTCCATGGGTAGGTAAAACTGAAGGTAAACATGTATAGGTTGCCAAAGAAATGCCTAAATCATATCCTAAACTTACATTCCTTATTTTCGCTTTGCATACATACCAGGCAAGTTCTAGCATCAGCCACAAACATAGAATATACTATTAATCTCACACACACAAGGCACATGGTCGACTTGCTTGGAAGTAATATAGACTCTCGACCCAATCAATTGAAGGAATTGAATCACACAATAGCACATAATGAGTCACAACTAGAGCCTAAATGTCTCAATAGTCACAATTGTAACACATACTCTTGTTATAATCTCATGCTGCCTATCAAAATAATTTCATGCGAAGCTAGAAAAAAAAAAATTTTACTACTAAAAAAACACAACGAAACAAAAATGAAACAAAAGCAAACAAACATAGATGCGAATAGAGAAGTATAGCATGCAATACCACCACCCCATACTTAGTCGGGACACTGTCCTCAGTGGAAAATAAATACGAGGAACCTGGTTGGTCGGACTTATTCTCTATGTCTGGGGTTATACCCCTTGCATTGGAATCATCATCAGAGTCGTCATCCTTAGAAGTTCCTCATAAGTATCCCACCTAATTCCAAGCGTGAGTCGGGGTATTTGCTGCGAGGAGGGTTCTCCTTGATCCTTGCAACTTCTCTTTTTGCCCTTTTGGGAGGTGGTAGCCTTCTCCTTGCCTTGTCTCGCTTTAGGTGCCATTGTACCTGAGACTAGAAATAGTGTTAGTTGTAGCACAATCTCACTTGATACAATCTATAAGCAAGTACTAGGGGTACCACCCCACACTTAGTTTTGTTGCACAAATCAGCGAGGTGAACGTAGTCGATTTACTCAGATTTCGTCGACATACGTTTTAGGATTGTATTCCAACAAGAAAATCAGCATTGTATCACTTATTTGCAGCCATTGGACTAATTTCATGGTAGATATAGCAACACTACGATATAGGGGTTACCACATGGAATCGTTGTTCTTACAACAAGCACAACCTCCTAAGTCGATAGGCACTATAATCTTATCCCGATGGCCGGGATAGTCTAACATGTAAGCATCCAAACAACACTCTTAAGCAATATTCATAGTCATATCTATTCAGCAAATATCATAACAATGCTATTGAAACCAAATTCAAGTCGGAAATAAGTCAAGAATTCCCTACGTATATGTTCACTCACATGATTATGCAACAACAATTCAAACACATGAACATCACCAACAATCTTATATGATTTAGCAATTTATAATAAGCATAGCAACGTAGTACTTTCGATAAATAAATGAAGAATATGAGAGTACTTACTTGCTTGAAGCTTGTGGAGACGGTGTTGTGAATTGGAAGAGCAAAAGAAGAAAATTTTGAGAAGATTTGGAAGGTTATGTGGCGCCTTTAGGGTGTTTGGAAGGTTATGTGGCGCCTTTAGGGTGTTTTATAATGTGGTTGTGTTGTAAAACTATGTACCCTTTATATAGGAAGAGTATGGGTCGGGTTATGACCCATTTACAATCGGATTTGGGGACAAAATCACCACATATGCGGCGCATATCTCTTGGCATACCAATGACATATGCGGCGCATTGTCCATGGCATAATGGGACATATGTGCCGCATATCCTATGGCATATCTAGACATATGCGGCGCATATCCTATGGCATTTGGTCTCAGTATCTCAAATGCCATAGCATAGGCGGCGCATAGTCAAAAGCACACCTAGGAATAGGCGGCGCATAGTGTATTGTACACTAGATTCCTAGTCCTTAGGCTATAGAATAGGTTGTGCATCGTTCGTGGCCTATTTATACCAAGGCCTAGCCTTCCTCGAAGCCTATTATGACGTGAGAAAGGCTCAATTCATAGCCTTATGCATCACCATTCCTAACTTACCGACTTTACCATACAATGCGACCAAATCGTCAATTGAAATCAATCTCCTCGTTGCATACTTCTTGCACCTATTTTTGCTCAAAACCAAATGAAAACGATTAGTACGATGGGTTGCCTCCCATCTAGCGCCTTATTTATTGTCGTGGCTCGACGTAGTTACCTCGAGTACTCATACTTTGTCGAGGTAAGTGATGGATCGTTTTCTGAAAGGATTTAGACGACAATGAGGCTTACCTGTGGGCATGCGAATTTTTTCGAGATGGCTCATACGTTTCTCCGGAGAGTCACCAATTATATCATCAATAGTCCAACCCATAGCTCTCTTGTATCTCCTCAGAGCAGAGATGAGAGCTTCTACGTGCTGTTCACTTAAATCATCTGCTCTCTCCGGAAGTATAGTTCTACTTTCCAAGAACACATACTTTAGATAATCGGGAAGCTCTTGCGATTCTAGCATCGGTGGCTCGTCAAAGGGAGTATTCGTTGTTGGTCGATTCTTGAGTTCACAATTCGGTTTCTTAGGAGTATAAGACTCTATTTCTGTTAGAGCACTCATAAGTTCTTCATAACCTTCATTATCTTCATGCTCAACATTCAGTGGCGCAGCAGATAATGGCTCAACAGTAGGTTGTTTCTCTATAGATAATGCTTTCGTATCCTCATAATGAACATCAGCTATGGATGACTCATTCATATCGCTGGGCTGCTTCATTGTTTTGCGTATATCAAACCGTACCACTTCGTCATTAATTCGAAACAAAAGCTCATTATCTTTCATGTCAATAAGCACACTTCCAGTTGCAAGGAAGGGACGTCCCAAGATGATGGGAACTTCAGAATCCTCCTTACAATCCAGAATAACGAAGTCTGCAGGAAAGATGAACGAAGAAACTTTCACCAACACATCATTCAAGATACCCACAGGTTGTTTTACCGACCTATCAGCCATCACGAGCCTCATATTGGTTGGTGTCGGATCGCCTAGCCCCAACTTCTTGTAGATGGATAGCGGCATCAAATTGATGCTAGCTCCCAAATCGCACAATGCCTTAGCAAAATCCAACGACCCAATTGTGCAAGGAATAGTGAAAGCTCCAGGGTCTGCCTTCTTTTGAACTAGCGATCTTGTAGCAATTGCACTACAATGATGAACATTATCTGCCAAGTCATAACTTGCTGCCCGCTTCTTTGTCAAGAGATCCTTCATAAATTTTGCATACCCAGGCATTTGTTCAAGTGCCTCCACCAATGGAACATTAATGGTGAGCTGCTTTAACATATTCATGAACTTGCTGAACTTTGTGTCATCTGTCACCTTCTTTAATCTTTGGGGAAAAGGTGGTGGTGGGTATGGAAGTGTTCTCTCCACGGTTTTCTTCTCCTCTTGCTTCCGTTTTTCCACTTTTTCAGGCTGCACAGTGCTGGATGTGGCGTCCTTAACGTCAAGAGTAGTAGCTGGGGCATCTTCTCCTTTTGCGTTGTCATCTATGTCCGCAACTTCGTCAATCACTTTCTTGCCTTTTGCTGAAGTTTCCAGTGCCTTACCACTTCTGGTAGTGATGGCCATGCATGACCCATCATTCCTTGGGTTTTGCACAGTATCGCTAGGTAAGGTGCCGGCTTTTCTTTGGTTGAGTGTTGCTGAAAGTTGACTGAATTGCTGCTCTAGTTGTCTTATAGAAGTGGAATGAGAATCAACTAATTGCTTCATGGAGGCTAAATCGTCGATTACCTCCTTAACTCCCGCGCTCGTTGCTTCTACTCCTTTCAATAACTTAGCCATCATGTCTTCCATAGAATTAGATGTGGTGGTATCACGTCTACCAGGGGGAACGTACAAACCACTATTTTCATTATTTTTCTTCCAACTACCTTGGTCTTTACCTCCAGATTTGTCATAATAGTTCCGACCTTGGTTTCCTTGGGCATTCCCACGGAAACCCCCCTGATTGTTCAAGTAGTTGGCCTCCTCTTCCGAATCAGATTCGTCTCTTCCTTTTGACGCAATAGATTTCACTTTTTCAGTCTTCCCTAATAGATGCTTTGTAAGAAGATCCATTTGGGTTTTCATGTGCGCCATATCTTGATCACGTTCTTCTTCTCTCCTTCTTTGGTCTGCAGACATGCCAATAGATAAAGTGGGGCTTGCTACCTCAGAATCCCTGGTATGCCAAGCTCTACTTTGTTTCGTCATACGATCTAGCATGTTGCTTGCTTGACCAAAGGTGAGGTCCATAAAAGAACCTCCAGCTGCGTTGTCCACCACTGGTTTAGTTACTGAATTCAAGGCTCTATATAAGATCTCCATGAGGTGAACATTAGTCATGTGATGGTTTGGGCATCTCGCTAGCTTTGTCTTGAACCTCTCCCATGTTTCGTGAAGAGCTTCAGAGGGAAGCTGACGAAAGTTGCTGATTTCATCTCTCAATTGAGCCCTCTTGGATGGCGGAAAGAATCTTTCTAGGAAAGCGTCTCTCAATTGCCTCCAATTTGTAATAGAATCAGGAGTCAGCCCATTCAACCATAATGTTGCCTCCCCAGACAGAGACAATGGAAATAGACGTAATCGAATAGCATTCTGACCAACACCAGGATTGTCAAAAGACTTGCATGTAGAAATAAAGTTGATGAGATGCATATTCGGATCATCGCCTGCTAGTCCACCAAATAATCCCTTGAGTTGCAATAACTGAATCATGGTGCTTGTGATGTTGAACTTGGCTCCGGGCGCTAATGGTGGTGGAATTATAGCTCCAGTGGCTCCGGCACCATCAAGATCATCATCATCATCGTCGAAAGCTGGTTGCAAAGGTTGGCGATCATATCTGTACCGAGCTTGTCGACCTCTTCTGTTGGCAGGTGTTATAATTTCAGCATCACGCCTAGGGTTCAGTAACTCGTCATCACCTAAATCTTCATCGTCAGGATTTGTTGCTCGTCCAGGATTATCAATGTTTTGTTGTTGGACTTGAGCAGCGGCAAGAGCAGCTAATCTTGATTGCTCATGTTGAGCAGCCATCCTGTCGATTTCAGCTTGTGCTTCCATTCTTCTAATTCGTTGCGGTTCCGGATTGATTGGTAATAACGGTTGACCAGAACTTCTAGTATGGGGCATGCACTAAAAGAAAAACCTGCAATAAACAAAAACAAAAACTAAACGTAAAAGTGCGAGAATCTTTGACCAAAGGGTCTAGTAATTATCACGAACTTGATTGACACTCGTATTCCCCGGCAACGGCGCCAATTTTTGATAACGCTCAATCTACAGCTCTCGTGGGAGTGTAAAGCGGTCGTTAGCAAATATAGAACCCAACCTGGGTTGGGTATCGATCCCACAGGGAATAGCTTGGTCAACAAGTACGCAAAATTAATAGACTTTTGGTGCAAGTCTCGTAAGAAGGGGGGATTGTAATAAGTAACCAAAGTAATGAAATAAAAGCAGAAAATAATAAAGTAAAAAGAGAAAGATTGTCACGTTGGTTGTAAACAATGAGAATTGAAGCGTTGGGGTTATGTCCACCTTCAGAGGTATACATCTCTATTGGCTATGAGTGTGTAGAGTCTTGACATGCAATTGCTTATAGAGAATTGTAGTCGATGGTAAATCCAAGCGTCTCTCGACCTAAACAAGGACTATTTCACTTTAACTCTCTCGAGCTTAAAGTGTGTCTAGCGGTACCAATTCTCCAAGAGGTTAGTCCAGTTACGGCACTAGCTTTTTAATAGGAAAGGGTGTCCTACTACCTTGACATTATCTCTTTTCCAGACAAATAACCTTTCTCTCGAACAAGTTAAATGTTAGACTGGCGTTGGTCTATGCGTCTTCTTTTCTAGACAAATAACCTTTTTCTCGAACAGGTTAGATGTTAGAATGGCGTGTTCTTGTGTTTGAACCGCAAAGGATGTAGATTTAAGATGAAGAGAATAATGATATAAGCAATATACGTGTCTTGAACTCACAAGCTCATAGCAATAGATAGTAACTCATTCGGCTTCCATAACCCCAACTAAGAGATTTAGTTACCCATGAATGCGAAGGATATCACGTTTTGCATGGTGGATGGCGTGAATATTAGGTGTTTGGCGTGTGGTTTTGGTGATTCCGTAGCAAGTAACGATTCTCTTGTTGTGGAATAGATGAATAGAAGAATAGATTAGAAGTGTTTGTAGTGGAAGATGAGAAAGATGGAAGAAAATTAATAGTTTAAGAATGAATTTCTTGAATGAAGGGAGGAGTTGCCTCCACTAAGGGAGGACTTGATTAAAATCTCTAGCATGATAGGGTATTTATAATACTCCTATCCTACTCCTACTATGCTAATGAAATAAGTAACCAAATCGTACTAAACTAAGGAAATACTTAACCCATTTGTACTAGGTTAATGTAACATTCTCCTAATCCAAATAAACTAATGAAATACATAACCCAATTGTACTAGGTTAATGTATCATTGTCAAAATCCAGCTTTGTGTCTGTAAGTCCCCAAAGTCTTCAGAAATGCTGTTTTAGCCCGGGACAGATTTTCCATGCAGCAGATTTAGTCCTTTAGGCGTCCAGCTCCTTTCTACTTCGTTTGTGGGCTTTCTTTTGCGTCAAGTAAGCCATAAAATGTTGTATTTTGCATCATTTATACCTGAAACTTTCCTAATCATGTTTGTTAGCTCATTTACAGGAAAAAGGACTAAAAGTGCATGAAATAGATAATTAGTTCTCAAAACTAGGCTAAAATATGGGCAAAATATATTGATATAGGCGCGTAAATTCGCCTATCATCAAGGACCTAACTTGGTATTCGATGCCTTAGAGAAAGTTTAATTGATCATCGAGAGACTCCAGGCTGCTCAGAGCCGACAAAAGTCTTATGCAGATGTCCGTAGAAAGGATCTCAAGTTTGAGGTAAATAATTATGTCTATCTTAAGATCTCTCCTATGAAGGGAGTGAATAGTTTTGACAAGAAAGGAAAACTCAGTCCCCGATATGTCGGTCTCGTCAAGATTCTAAGTTGTTTCAGCAAGGTAGATTATGAGCTAGAGTTGCCTTCAGATCTAGCCTCAGTTCATCCAGTATTCCATGTCTTGTTGCTTAAGAAGTGTATAGGTGACCTAGTAGTTGTAGTCCCTATTCATAGCATTGAAATCCAGAACAGCCTTTCCTATGAGGAAATCCCAGTCAAAATTCTTGACTACTAGACTCGTAGACTGAGAAACAAAGATGTCCCTCTAGTCAAGGTACTTTGGCAAAATTAGTCGGTCGAGGGAGCTACTTGGGAAGCAGAAGCAGATATACGTACCAAGTATCCTCACCTCTTCTACACCAATTCAGATCCAGTGCAAGGTAATAGTCCCTCCTTAGGCTTATTCCGTTTATATTCATGTTCCCAGTATAGACTTGGTATCTATTACCATTGCATACTTAGTCATGCATTCAAGTATCAGTTTAGTTATAAGATCATGGATCAGCTATGCATTCTCATCTTAAGAAACTCAGTTTATTAGATTGCTCAGTTACACATTTCATGCATTGTTATCCATGCATTAGATATGTATGAGTTTAGTATGTTTGGCTTGTCATTCCTGAGATCATGTTTTAGTCCTTCATGTCCAGTTCATGTTCACTTGTCTTGTATACATTCTCAGTTGATTCTCATTCGAGGATGAATATTCTCAAGGGGGAGATATTGTAAGACCCCGCAAAATTGTTGCGTCTAAATTCAGATCATTTGGCTTCACAAGCCTCAAGACTTGGCAAATTTTCATAAGTGTACAACACTTAGTCTCTAGTCCTCAAACTTTGGGGATTTATTTGACGACCCTCCCGACTTTTATTTTTGTATTTACAAGTTTTGTTGCAATGGGTCAAGGTCGTAATACGTTCTGAGTAAGTTTTGGAATTTTATGGGATAGCGTAAGGGCATGTTTGGATTTAAAAAATAGTAGCTCTCCGTGATAAGGGGGCGCCTCCCATCTTAGAGAGCCTCTCTAAGCAACGTACCACCCTACTTATAGAGAGGGTCAGAGCAAGGCGCCACTCTGCTAGTCCGATGGGTAGTTTTCAGCATTCAACCTCCGTGTTGTAAAGGGTATTTTGGATATTTTCCCGAACCTATATATAGGCTTAAACACGGTATTTGATTCCAATATCACCAAAATATACTAGTTTTCTTGATTTTCTCTCATGAACAACCAAGAACAAGTCTAGGGTTAAATTGGGGGTTTTCGATTCCAAGCCTATTTTACTACAATCTTCGCAGATTATTACTCTAAGGTATGTGTAGTGTTCATCTATGGACTCAATTCATTCATAGAGGTCGAGAATCATTCCTTTAAATGTTATTTTGTAAACTTTTTGTGGTGCTATGTGCATGTACTTGTTGATGATTGTTGCTTAAGTTTCATGATGATATCTTAGGATGTTTTCATGGAATATGTGTGGTGTTAGTTGAAAAGCATGAACTTTATATGATTTGATATAATGCAAGTGTGAAATCCACCTATGCCTAAAAAAATGCATGTAGGGTGTTTGATAAAATGCCTAGGATGCTAGAAAGTCATATATACATAATTCCATGATACCTAGATTACAAGTCCATGTTAGCTATACACTTCAATATGAATTTTCATGCTATTTATATGTTGTTGTAGTTGTGGTATGAATAATGTATGATGATGGAGATATGAATTTTGTACATGAAATATATCCATGTTTTCCCTACCATGTTTGAGGTGTTTTATAAATGCATGAAGTATACTATTCCTTACTTATGATATTGTGAACTGTAGACTCCAATCTTGTGATCAAGTCACGTCATATTTGAGTCAGTTTCCTTCTATCGAGTCTTAGGGGTATTCGTACCCAAAAACTATAGTTGTGTGCCTAGAGCCAAGTCATGTTTCACAATATCCAAAATCGATCTATGATTCAGTAGAATTTAGTTAGTTATGTGAATGAGGAAAACCTTATGATCTCAGTCATATGTCAGATATCAGTAGTATTTAGTAAATTTATCCCTTGTACAGTTTGTTATTCATGATTCAATCTCTTCATATAGGAGTAGAAGTTAGCACTGAGTGAACCTAAGGATGGGAATTCACCTGTTATATGAGGGTGTGATTCTTAGCAATCATTCTTGCATTCCAAAACTATGTGGCCAGCATAAGTTGAGACATCGTAGCCTTTTATATGAGGGTAGATGAGGTGTCTCAACCTATTATATGAGGGTTCCCACCATTCTAACTACAGTTACCAGTTATATAACACGTTGTCCTTACCAGTGGTGCAGTATTTACACCCTTCCAGTCAGGGCAAGGATTGGAACCCAGCATAGCTATATTAGAGCACATGGGGCATATTGGTTAAAAAACTACCTCCTACAGTTTCAGTATCAGTCTTAGTAAAAGAACTCATATAGTTCTTCAGATTTCTGAATATCAGGACTGTCAATACAATCAAACTCAGTATAGTTTAGAACTTAGTTAGTTCCATCAGATCCAGGACTGTCAGTTATAGTCACCCATATTATCAGAATTCAGTGATCAGTCATGTTACTTATAGCAGAAAAACCATGTTATCAGTATACAGATTCAGTCGGCATGTTATCACGATCTCAGTTTCTATGTTTGTATGGTTGCACTCTCGTGTCTATATCAATCTGCATGTTCATGCATATACTCTTTTGCATTTATCCTACCTCACTCGTATACTCATTACCTCAGTTGTACTGACGAATTTCGCTATGGTGCTTTCTGTTCTTGTTACACCATAGGTACAGAGCCATGAGTTCTATACCAGCAATAGCATTTCAGTCGCACTGTTTTAGTGAGTCCTCATCCATTCGAGGATAATATGATTTGAATTATTTCAGTTATTACTTCAGTTCAATTTTGTGAAGTTAGTTGGAAACATGTTCCTTCGACCCCTTGTTCAGACAGTAGTTAGAGGCTTTTGGATTTATGATTTATGATTTATGTTCAAACTTCAATTATTACCAGTTATTTTGGGTATTTGTTACCCTATGATGATGTTATGATTTTCCAGATTTTATATTCAGTTGAACCTTATGGCCATTTGTCATGTTTTACGTATTTTATGTTATATATTATGTGGTCTAAAGGTATAAATATCAGTCATTGGTTAGCTTGTGGTCCTTCGGGGTCATGAGCACCGTGTAGCATTCTGGTTCAGAAAATTAAGACGTTACAAGAGGTATGTAGTTTAGAATATAGAAAAGATAGGATAGAGCAATTGGGCTAGATGCTTGGTTGAAAGATATTTCATTGACCGCCATCACTCACTTGTCTTCTATGGGACATGATCATTGTCCTTTTCTTCTGGAGATGCATTACAAGGTTGAGGAAAATGTCAAATATTTCAAATTTTTGGATTGTTGGGTAGAGCATCCAACATTCCTTAACACTATGGAGACTTGCTTGCAAAGTTATTGTGTCGGCACTCCTATGTGGAGATCGTAATAGAAATGAAAGAATTTAACTCCTATTCTTAGTCAATGGTCTAAAGAAGTTTATGGGGATATATATTCCAATGTTAAAATCCATGAACAAAAGGCCAAGATCGCTGAGCAAAAATTTATCCTGAATAGTACTGATGAAAATAGGATGCAATTTCATAAAACACAAGTTTAATATGTCAAATATCTCAAGGTGGGGGATGCTATCTTATGAAATAAATCTCAATTACAGTGATTTAAATATGGTGATTCTAATTCAAGCTATTTCCATGCCTTCATCAGAGGAAGAAGAAAAAGGATATTCATGCACAAAGTCAATAATGAGGAAGGGGTATAGTTCCAAGGGGATGATGACATAGTTGCAGCTACATTACATATTTCAAGAATGTCGCTACTGGGACAGTAGAGTAAGTACCTGACGAGATGCTAGACAATATCCCTAAATTAATATTTGATGAACAAAGTGAGAGATTACAGGTTATTCCTACTTTGAAAGAAGTAAAGAAGCTGGTTTTCTCAAAGAGCCCCCACCCAGCAGCGTGACCAGATGGTATTAATGGTAAATTCTTTCAATCTTGCTGGAGTATTATTGCTATGGAGCTTCTCCAAGTGGTGACTGCCTTCTTTTTCAATCATGATATGCCAAAGTAATTTACTAATACTTGCTTGATTCTCCTACCAAAAGTATCTCAACCCAGAAAACTATCTGATTATAGGCCAATCAGTTTAAGTAACTTTACCAAAAAAATCATTTCTAACATTAGCCCTTTGGTTGTACTGATTTTGATTTGTCCAAAGAATGTTTATGCTGCTTTGACAGCACAATGATAAGAATCACCGTCAATAGTCATTAGATTCATCAATCGTTAAATTGTTCTTATTTTTTCCATTTATTTTAACTCCACTTGCATGATAAAAAATTCATCAGTTTTAATTTTGTTAGCTTCTAATGATTTCGATGAAAGAGGATATTGTAATAGATATGAAGAAATTTATCGCAAAACTTTCAAGTTAGAGAGAGAAGCATCATTTTTGTTCATCTGGTGCTGCTTATCCATTGTTAGGTGCATTTCAAATTTCTTTTACCATATCTTTTTGTTATGATCCGAAGCAGGACCTAGACGTAATAAGCATCCCAAGTCCAACCTGGACTGAGGACCGCCTCCTATTATCCAACCCGACCGCCTTATCCAGCCTTTGATGGGCTGAATTTCGAGCATATAGCAAGGCAAAGTAAATGACCTTATGAAGACTCTAGATAGGGTACAACCGTGTCCGATCCAACTGAGTTCAACCATACCAAATCAATCATCCAACCATACTACTCATACCCCAATATGTGGTGTGACATCATGCACACAGTCCACCAAGATCATACCTCATACCGGCAAATATGAGTTTTTAGTTTCTGTCCCCCCCAAGACCTCTACATTCCACGATTTAGCTACACCTCCCCCTTTAATTCCCAACTAAAATCATTTTCAATCAATCCATTTACTATTTATTAACCAAGGACATTTAGTGATGGTATCGTGATACCAATCATACTTGCAAGTACTATCAATAGCCAACCACATGTAGCTAGAGGGGACCTTAGGTGCCCTTTTCAATTACCATATTAAATCCATTTGGGGGAATTCGTACCCCACAAGCATAACCGTTTAGCCATTTAACTTTCAGAATCAATTAAACCATGCGTAAATCCTTTACCAAGTTAAAAAACAATAAGAGTTCCATTTAAAACAAAATGCAATAAACATATCTTCATAAGCAATTTGTCAAACATATTGGGGGCATAATATATATATCCAAAACCAATAACCATTCCATGTATTTCAATCATCTAAAACCACCATTAATGCATAGAAAAGCATAGTGAAAACATAGGAAACCATAACCAACCATTTATAAACAAAATACCCAAATCATATTTGAAAACCCAAAAGCATTCACCAATGAAATCAAGAAAGCCAATAGAAAAATCATGCCTTTAGTTGAAACTAACAATTAAGGAAGAAAACATGATTTAAACCAAAAAATTAATGAAAATAAATCACCAAATCAAGCCCCAAAATTACTCCTCAAGATAAAACCCTAGCTCTTCCTTGCCCCAAAGCTTTTGAGAAATTTTTAGATTATTTAGGAATAGTTTCTAAGAGTTGAAGAGAGAAATAATAAAGTAAATAGCCTCCCAAAGAGGTTAGAAGTCGTGGGATCCTATTAGAGTAAGTAGGAAAATGTCCAGAATACCCCCACTTAAGTTGCACAAAATTCCCGTCACATGGGTACGACTGACCCATAGGAGTGGTATCCTTCCTATAGGAGTGATATCCAACACTCATATCCACCCTCAACCCTTGGGCCTAACACAGTCCAGTATATGACTCATCCAACTAAGTTGTATCCAAGGCATAAACTTTCCATCTGTATCCCTATTATAATAGAATACTAAGAGGATTAAACACTGTCCGATATACGAGTACAAGTTATGAATCGTACCCAACCATACAACCCTTATCCCCCAAGTAATATCCATTCTAGTAATCCATCGATTCAACCAACAAACACTGGTTAGCATACGATAGGACCATACAAATCATACCCCAACATATGGCTCGTACACTGAGTCGAATTGGATCTGGAGAACAAAATTTCAAGAAAAATTCTAAGGGTAAAAACCCAATATGTAACACTTTATTTTAGCTGGAATTGCTTTTACTGCGACATATTTTTATTTTACAATAGTACAGTTGAGGTTAAAAGTAAGAGCGATTTGTTTTTCCACCGATACTGCTTTCTCTGCCATCTTTTTGTTCATGATCATACTGGTGGAATATCCTTTTGTACAATATTTTTCTATTGTTTGTTGACAGAAAGTTAACTTTAGCCTTTCTCAACTTTATTGAGCAGAAGAAGTTGCGGTCATGGACCTCCTAAATTTTATATATAGTAATGCTTTATCAACTACAACACTTATGGGTGTGTTTTATGTGTTGACCAAAAATATTTATTTTTTGTTACGTATTTGTATACGTAAAATCCATCTTTTATTTGTGAAGACCTGGAAAATCGACGAAAAAATTCCTTCATTAGCCAAGTGTTGGCTTTTAATATAAAATAATTATTTTTATCAAATTCCTTCATTGGCTAAGTGTGGCTTTTCAGACTTCCAAGGACACTGTTAAACCTTAGGCTCTAATACCAAGTTTGTAACTCCCCGAGTCTGGTACCCCGGAGGCTACACAGTGCTAACAATCCCAAAGGACCACTAGTTAACCTATGCTGGTACCTGCTGTGAGCACTGTATAATAGTAATATTGTAATATCAATATAACTAAGATAAATATGAAAATTTGGTGAAAATTTGCCAGAATATTCAAAACTGAATAATACTGAATAAACAGTATAATAATACTAAAACTGAAAGCAATTGTCTAAAATTACTCTAGTTTGAAAAGCGTCATAAAATTTTTGAACTGTGAAGTTGATGGGACAATCCCCCAACTAACTCCATCTATTATAAGAACTAAGTACTAAAATAATGAAATAATAATCAAGTCCTCAAACTATGAGGACTCACCACTGACTCTGACTGCTGAAATCTGAACTGCTATGTACTGGGGACTAGAGACTCACTGCTAACTCTGACTGCTGAAATCTAAAATCTAAAATCATGTCCTCAAACTATGAGGACACACCACAAGAGAAAAGTATATGTTAGTACGTGGGAATGTACTGGTATGCAAAGTGGGTTAGGCTGAATGCATGGGTTCATATGCATAAACAATACTAACTGAATAACATGAGTATACTGAATGAGAGTGTATGCATGAATACATGGACTATAACTGAAATCGTGATAACACTGAATACTGAATCTGAATACTGACAACATGGAGCTGTGATAACTAATATACTATTAACTGAGTGACTGTGTCTAACAGACCTAATTCTGATGGAACTAGCTGAGTTCCGTACTGAGCTGAGTGACTATATCTAACAATCCTGAAATATGTAAAACTATTCAAGTTTTATTCTGAATGTTGAGACTGAGACTGTGAGAGGTAATCACTTAACAAACATTCCCCAAATAAGATAGCTGAGTTAGGGTCTAATCTATAACCTCAATTAGAAGGGTTTCAATATTGTGTCACGGGTAAGGACAAGCCGTGAGTGACCCTTATCTGGCAGGTACTCTAATGATAATGGTGGTACCCTCATCTGACAGGTTAAGACACCTCATCAACCCTCATCTAGAAGATTTGATGTCTCAACCTATGCCGGCTACATAGTTCTGGAACACAAGGATTGCTTCTAAGAATCACACCCTCTTCTGGCAGGTGAGTTCCCATCCTTGGGCTCACTCGGTGTTGAATTATACTACCAACTAAATAGACACTGAACTGATTTTCTAGTTTATGCTAAGCTTGACTCAACTGATATTGATAGTACTATTTAATTGAACTAAACTGATTTCACTGAGTTTCGTTGACTAACGGAATAATACTGAGTTTTGTTAACTGACTTTGTTTACTTAGGACTGAACTGAGTACTGAATGATACTGGACTAATACTAAGTTTACTGAGTTTTCCTGAGTTCTGTAACTGATTGAATTCTACTGATCATGGCATGACTGAGATTTATCATGAAAAGACACTGGCTCTAAGTAATCAGCTTAATTATCGGGTATCAAGTACCCTCAGGACTCGATAGCATGAAAATCAATCATATCATAGTTATGGAAAACATAAACATGTACACTTGTTCATAACTCATTCATAGTGGCATTTTATCAAACACTTGCATGATACAACTTGCACATAAGCTAACATGGCTTGGTTTCTTTCTCTTATTAGTCCACATAGGCCATCAAACAATTAGTGATCATGGTATATATAGATAGCATTACACAATAAGTAAGCATCATAATTTAAATCCCTATTGACAATTTCAAAGGTTCAATATGGATTCATGTGATGTTGTACATATATCAACTAATTCAACATTAAACTTATCATAAAACATAGATTAGAATTCTAATTAATCATTGTGTACATGAATATAATCAAACCCAACATGTAATCCATGAAAGCCATATACTTGAACTTTGAAAATAGTTTCTTGGACTCCAAGGGTGGAAGGGACCCTTGGATGAAATCTTTACATACCTTAGTTGGTGAATTCTTGAAAGTTAATGGTTGAATCTTGAGTTCTTAATTTTGAAATTGAAGTTTCTAGGGTTTTGTTCTTAAGAAACTTTGAGAAACAATGAGTTTATTTTCTTTATTGGGTACATAATTTTGTGTTTTTGGGGATGAGGGTTAAGGGAAAAAGACTCAAATAATCCTGTTAATGTAGTATTTTAAATACTAAAAACTTCCCAACAACGCTATATCCGATATAGCTCGTTGAGGGTACCAACTCGATAACCGATGTGATGGATTGAGTTAGCATCAGTTCATTGGAAATTGCCTTCAGCAAAGAAAAATTTTATTTGTCAACTTGATGGGCGACGCGACATTCCATCATCGCATCGACTCACTATTTTAGTCAATTAGACATGGTCTAAATGAGGTATGAAAAATGTAAAACTCATTTGAGAACCCCTATTGACATTCCTGATCATAAATTAGCTCAAAGATCTACATTTAACAGACGTGAAAGTCACGAAACATGATTGCCAACTTGAAAAGGCCAAATTAAAACTAATTCTAGATACTTAGCTAATATAATCTAAGTCTGGGACCCTTTGACAAGCATTAATTGACTGAATTAAGCTTAGTGTTTTATGGGATATTACAATATCTCCCCCTTAGAAATATTCGTCCACGAATGAGATTGGCTAAGAGGGAAGATATAACACCCCGTATTCAAGTACGTGTATTGGCGTATTCAAGTATGTGTATTGGTCTTATTTATATGGAATTAAGTTTTTATTTTATTTATACCGAAATTTGCCCATCGATGGTTCCATGCAAAAGTTATTGAATAAGCTTTCCAATGATATAACGAGTTCCAAAAATGGATAGGTTTCGGATATAATCGATCACGTTCAAAATTATAAAGCGGTGGCCAGGATATTTGGGAATAGTAAATGTGCAGGAAAATTTCCTGCACACAAACAACTGAGGCCAGCCGAATTTTTGGGTCAACTTCAAATGATCATAACTCCCTTAATATAATGAACTGTGAGATATGCGACCTATGAAAATAAACATCTTTGAGTCTTCTTTCTAATTCTATTGGTTTCATCCAAATCCAACGTCTGAGTAAGGAGTTATACTCGTTTTACTTCAGCCTATCAAAATAGATTTTTAGTGTCAACTTCAAACGACCATAACTCCTTGTACAAGACGAACTAGGTGGCGTTATTTATATGAAATGAAATCCCTTTGAATTATCCTTCCAACGATACCGATTTCACCCAAATCCGATATCGGAGAAAAGCATTATGGTCGATCTACTTTAGTCTATCAAAACAGTCCACCAAAGTACAGATTTGACATTATTTAAATTTTAAAGGTATTTTGGTTATTTCCTATTATATTATGGATGGGATTATGTGTATATATACATGTATATGAGTTCAAAAACTCATTTTCATCATCAATCATTGAGAAAGAACAAACCCTAGCCAAATTTGACCTTTAAATTACTTTTGATTCAACTGTAGAAATTCCAAAGTAATACGATAACTGCATTTGTCATCTCGAGAGCTTCAAACGGCACCTATTATTTGTGCAAACAGGATTGCATAATCAAGAGGTGAATTCTAAGGTACGAATATTGTTTGCCTTTGTTCTTTTCCATATGTATATGTCTGATAGAGGATTATATGTATTGAATGTTATTAAAAGGTGATGGAAATAGAGTTATGGACTATTTTACATGGTTTGGTTGTATTGAATTGTTGAAGGTAGATATGGTAATTTATTTATGGAAGGTGGATATGGTGATATACTATTGAATTGATGATTTATGTCTATGGCTCAATTTGGTTTAATGGATTGGTTGGAAGGATAAATGAATCCAAACTTGATATTGGAGGATATTGTAAGAATATGCATGGCATGTGAATGTAATTAGAGTATAAGAGGGTTAAGGTGACACCCTTTATGGTATAATTAAGGCATACTACTTAACCACTAGTTTGGTGAATTCAAATAATTGAATTGTGATATTTGGTTGCTAATACTAGATTTCTATATATGTTCATTGTAGATAAGTAATCCGAAAGGACGGGAAGTCCATTTGGGACTACTATTGAAGGTTGACAGTCAGGTATGTAAAGCATACTCTATACCATATCTTTTGCATGAAAGTGAACAATTGTTCTATTAAGAAAGTTTCCAAAGTTATTCAATAACATGTGATCCATAATGGTTTTGTATGTTGTCCTACATTACTAATCAACTTGTTTCCACCCTACAAGATGTCAAGACAGTCCAATACTTACTTGTTTTCCAAATCTTACATGTTTATTGCACTAATGAATGTCAGAAGGTATACGGTTACTCACACAAGATCCATGTGCTATTAATGACTCCAAAACATTTCATTGATATACCAATAAGTTCCTACTTCATTGTTATGGCATTGATGACTCCAAAACACTCTATTGATGTGCCAATGAGTTCTTACTTCATTGTTATTGCATTGATGGTCTATTTATATGTATCTTATTGATGTATCATTGTTTCAAAGTATCAAAAATGCGGTGGCGACTGAAATAACAATCTCAAAGATTAATTGAACTAAGTGATGGAAGTTCTCTCTTATCGGGTGGTATCCCAAGGGCATAAGCCTATCATGAGTCGATCCTTATTTATGTGTTTATGGGTGGTATCCTAGGGGCATAAGCCTATCATGGTTCGATCCCAGTTGATATGTACTGGAGGCAGCCTAATGGTCACAGTACAGTACAGTAATGATTACAAAGATGATAAAAATGAAGGTAAAGTGATTGGATAAATACAATGTACATGTTGTCACAAGTTCTAGTAAGTGTGGTCCACTCCTATTACGATTTATTCACTTGTTTCTGATTTCTATGGAGCTCCTCTATCATATGTGATTATCTATAGCTTTACATACTCAGTACATATTTTGTACTGACGTCCCCTATGGTGGGACCTGCATTTCATGCTACAGGCACAGGTACCTCAGCTCATACACAGCACAAGTAGGAGCCAGGATATCCAGCTGCTTTTGGTGAGCTCCAGTTTGTTTTGGGGCTTTCCGTGCCATATCCAGTCACTTTTGGTATTGTATAAAAGTTAGTTATATGAGGGGTGTTTCCCAACCTTAGTTAAACTCTGTGTATTGTCTAGAGGCTTGTAGAACTAATGTACAGTCAAGGTGGTGTTTTGTTAATAGACGTGATGGCTCCAACGGGAAAGTATTTTATATACATATATATATATGTGTGCTCGAGCTTATACAGGTGATTATTTCCTTTTATATGAGACATGATGTTATTCGAATTTTGGGTTATCATAGAGGTATGCATGGGAAGTATAAGGTTATGAGTTGGTTCTCCCGAGCCTCCTTGATTAGGGTGCCAGTCCACCCTAATAGGATTTGAGGCATGACAAAAGTGGTATCAGAGAAATTCATCCTAGTGAGTCTACAAAGCTTTGTCTACGTAGAGTCTTTTTTATTGGTATGTCTTGCACCACATCAATAAACAGGAGGCTATGGACATTTTGGAATTGTCTCTTTTCTTCATGTCTTAGATCGTGCTATAGAGCCTATTTTGTATATGAAGCCATAGTTGACCACTGAATCCATTTGTTTCTCTTATTTTAGTAATGATGCCGGTTACCAGAAGTAAGACTACTGGTAGGCAAGTAGTTGTGGCTGTCGGAGAGGGGACTAGTAAGTCACCCACTATACCAGCTAATCAAAGTGAGGCTCCAGCTGAGCATGCATCAAGAAACTTCTTCCACTCCAGAAGAAATAAGGGGGAGGGGAACTATATCCCCAGACCCACCTATTAATGCTGCAGATCAAGATCTTAGAAATTCAGTGCAACTTTTGACTTGTATAGTTGTTGGGCAAGCTCAAGGGTAAGCCATTCCTATCATCGGTCGTAGTGATACAGATAGGGAGGCTAGCCTTCGAACATAGCATTTTCTTAAGATGGATCCTCTCACTTTTACTGGATTAGATATTAACGAGGACCCACAAGAATTTATTAATCAAATTCAAAGGGCCTTAGATGTTATGCATGTAATGGGTAGAGAGATAGTGGAGTTAGCAGAGTATATATTCAAAGGATGGGGCTATATATTGGTACGAGGACTGGAAACGATCTAGGGGTATTAATACACCCCCAGCTACTTGGAAAGAGTTCAAAGAGGCATTTCTTGATCATTATCTTCCATTCGAAATTTGTCAGGCCTATGCAGATCAATTTTTAAATCTTCATCAGGGGATTATGAGCGTGAGGGAGTACAGTCTCTAATTTAATTCCTTGTTGACATATTCTTCTAATGTTGTAGCTACTATGGATGATAGAGTTCATCAATATGTGGATAGGCTGGATCCATATCTGGTTAGAGATTGTACTATTGCCACTTTGAACAAAGATATGGACATAGCGAGGATCCAAGCTTTTAGACAAAAAATGGAAGATCAGAGGCAGAGGAGAAGAATGTAGGAATTACAAAAAGGATATTCCAAGAGGGCCAAATCTATAGGACAGTTCATGGCATCCCAAAGAGGTTTCAGACCACAGTTTTCTGCTAGACCACCTAGGCCATTATCTTGTTATTCTATAGATAGTGCCCCACAATAGTTCCAAGGGTTCATAGGAAATCAATTTGGGCATAGAAGTGAGAGTCAGAGTTTTCGGACAGTAGGGTACCAAGAGCAAGGGAATATGAGACAATTGAGACCTCCTTGAGAGCCATGCAATAAATGTGGAAACTATAATTTGGGCGCATGTTGGCTGGGGACCAATGTTTGCTTTTGGTGCGGTATGTTGGGGCATATGATGAGAGAATGCCCACGAAGGGGCATGGGGGTATGGCATGACCTACGGGGTCATTTGTTGCATCATCATCATCGATGCCTTATTCAGGAAGGGGTGCACAACCAATGGGTCATGTTAGAGGTGATACAGGAGCCACGAGTTCTAACAGGGCTCAAAATCGTATGTATACTCTAGCGGATCGACAGAATTTAGAGGCTTCCCCAGCTGTGGTTACGGGTACGTTGTCTATCTTTTCATTTGATGTATATGCCTTAATTAATCTCGGTTCTACATTATCTTATGTTACTCCATTGGTTGCTTTAAAGTTTGAAAAAATACCCACATTGTTAGTTAAGCCATTTGAAGTATCCACACCAGTTGGGGAATCTATTATAACTAGAAGAGTTTACCAAAACTGCATAGTAAGTATTTGTGGTCGTGATACGATGGTTGATCTTGTGGAGTTAGAAATGGTAGATTTTGATGTTATAATGGGTATGGACTGGTTGGTGTCTTGTTATGCCACAATTGATTGTTGGACGAATAAGGTATGTTTTTATTTTCCAAATGAATCAGTCCTTTAATGGAAAGGTGAAATTGGCATGCCAAGAGGTAGATTTATTTCTTATTTTAAGGCAAGAAGAATGATTTCCAAGGGATACATATATCATTTATTTAGAGTAAGGGATACAGAAGCTGAGCCACCAACTCTTGACACTATTCCGGTGGTAAATGAATTTTCTGATGTATTTCCTGAAGATCTTCCAGGTTTTTCTCCTGAACGAGAAGTAGAGTTTGGTATTGATGTAATACCAGGCACCTAACCAATATCCATTCCTCCATATAGAATGGCCCCAGCAGAATTACGAGAATTGAAAGATAAATTGAAAGATTTGCTAGAAAAGGGATTCATAAGGCCTAGTATGTCCCCTTGGAGAGAACCAGTGTTATTTGTGCACAAAAAAGATGGCTCGCTGAGGATGTGTATTGATTATAGGTAATTGAATAAGGTGACTATTAAGAATAAATATCCTCTCCTAAGAATTGATGATTTATTTGATCAGTTACAGGGCGGCAAGTGATTTTCTATGATTGATTTGAGGTTAGGTTACCACCAAGTAAGGGTCAAATAGATATACCCAAGACAGCTTTCCGAACACGGTATGGTCATTATGAGTTTCTAGTTATGTCATTTGTCCTAAAAAATGCACCCGCAGCTTTTATGGATTTGATGAATAGGGTGTCTAAGCCATTCCTAGATGTATTTGTGATAGTTTTTATAAATGATATTCTAGTTGATTCTAGATCAGAAAAGGACCATGCCAATTACTTACGACAGGCATTGCAAACTCTTCGTGATTGTAAGATTTATGTAAAGCTCTCAAAATGTGAGTTTTGGTTAAAGTCGGTGGCATTTTTGGGTCATATTGTATCTAGTGAAGGGATAAAGGTTGATGCTCAAAAGATAGAAGTTGTGGAGAACTGGCCAAGGCCTACAACGCCTATGGAGATTCGTAGTTTTCTCGGGTTGGCTGGTTATTATAGAAGGTTTGTTGAAGGCTTTTCTTCCATTTAAGCACCCTCAACCAAGATAACCCATAAAGCATCCAAATTCCAATGGAATGATGCCTGTGAGAAGAGTTTTCAAGGTATAAAGAACAAGTTGATTTCTACACCCATGTTGGTACTTCCAGAAGGAACTGAAGGGTATACAGTGTATTATGATGCTTCCAGAATTGGTTTAGGATGTGTATTGTTGCAGCAGGATAAGGTAATAGCATATGCTTCTAAACAATTACGGCCACCTGAGCAAAATTATCCTACACACGATCTTAAGCTGGCAGCAGTTATTTTTTCTTTACAGATATGGCGCCGCTACTTATATGGTGTTCATGTTGATATATATACTGACCATAAGAGCATGCAATATATTTTTAATCGGAAGGATTTAAATTTAAGGCAGTGGAGATGGCTTGAACTATTAAAGGACTCCGATATTGATATCTTGTACCATCCAGGGAAAGCAAATGTGGTAGCTGATGCGTTAAGTCATAAGGCTATGATGGCGCCTATAGAAAGACAAGAGATGATTAAAGATCTTCACCAGATAGCTAGTTTGGGAGTTCGCCTTCTTAAAACTCCGAATAAAGAGCTTATTGTACATAATGCTGCGGAATCTTCATTAGTAGCTAAAGTGAAAGTGAAGCAATATGCAGATCCTATTTTATTACAGCTTAAGGAGAACGTTCAGAGTGGTGTTGGCCAAGGCATTTGAGCTTACGCGAGAAGGAGTACTTCAGTGCCAAAACCAATTGTATGTGTCGAATGTAGACGGGCTGAGAAAGAAGATTATGACAGAGGCACATTGTTCAAGATATTCCATTCATTAAGGATCAACCAAAATGTATCAAGATTTGAAAGATATGTATTGGTGGAATGACATGAAGAAGAGCATTGCAGAATTTGTAGCTGAATGTCCAAATTGTCAAAGAGTTAGTTGAGCACCAAAAACCCAAAGGTTATATGCAATTCATTGATCTTCCAAGATGGAAGTGGGACATGATCAACATGGATTTCATTATTGGTTTGCCTCGTACATCCCGGAAGTTTGATTCTATATGGGTGATTGTTGATAGGCTTACCAAATCCTCACATTTCTTACCAGTTAGGACCACTTACACAGTTGAAGAGTATGCGAAGCTGTACATTAAAGAGATAGTCCGATTACATGGAGTGCCAATATCTATTATATCTGAACAGGGAACCCAATTTACCGCAAACTTTTGGAAGTCTTTGGGAACATAAGTGAAGTTGAGTACAACTTTTCACCCTCAAACAGATGGACAAGCAGAACGTACCATACAAACACTTGAAGATATGCTTGGAGCTCAAATCCCGTGTTAATAAGCTTATATAGGTGTGGAGAATGACCAAAAATCCCTTAAAAACACGGAGGTTGAGTGCAGAAAAATTGAGCAAGCACCGGACTTAGCAGGCGGTGCCTGGCTTAGTCCACCGCTATAAAGAGGCGATGCCTGCGGGCTTATCGCGGAGAGCTACTGTTTTGCAAATCCAAACGTGCCCTTACACTATCCAAAAAATTCCAAAACTTACCTAGGATGTACTACGATCTTGCCCCATCACAACGCAACTTGAAAATCTATAAACGAAGGTTTGAAAGGCCGTCAAATAAATCCCCAAAGTTTGGAGGTCTAAAATGAGACTAAGCGTTGAACTTTATCAAAATTTTCTTAGTCTTGAGGTTTTTCGAGCCAAAATGTGCTGAATTTGGACGCAATGATTTTGAGGGGTCTTACAATATAGTAATCTAAAATGATCATATTTTGTTATGTCTATGATTGAAGGGAATATTTTTGAAATAACATCATATGAAAAAGAATGATTACCTACTTATCCGATGAAATGACAGATAAATTCAAAATACTTGTTTTATGTATATACTTAGAGATATAGAAATTGTAGACGTAAATAAAATAATATGGGAAAAGATATGAAATTATGAAGAATAAGAGTTATTAAATTCTATAGAAAACTTACACTTATATAATGAAAGCTACTGTTCATACCTAGATAATTATTATTCATATGGATATTATACAGATTAAAAAATCTTAGAATATATTAAAAGAGTTAGAGAAAAATAAAGTTGGCTATACTAAGAAATTAATTATAGAAACCAGCTTAGAAGAGGAAGAAAATAATTAAAAGAAAGATTAATTTGGATAGATAAAACCATGAAACAACTAGAATTGAAAGATAGTTTAGAGTATGACATAGACATAGAATTATTCATAGAAGAAAAAGACATAATAATTAACGAAATAGATAACCAAGAATTTAATATTAGATATAGCATAATTAGAATAAATTATTACAAAAAAATTTGCAGTATTAGAAACTACTTTAGGATAAAATGATATTAATTAACATGATAGAACTAGTAAGTACTAGTTTTCTACTAGTTATCCACACAAGTTATCTGCACCCCCTACAATTGTTGGGGGTGTGGATAACTTGCATGCATTTCTAGTAGATACTAGTATTCTTAAATTCTCTAAAGGTTTTTATTTTTAATTTACTTATTTTAGTTTTATTAATGTTCATATCTTAGGGAGTTATTAGATGGTATTTGATTAAATTCTTTACTGCAATATTCTTTAGTTTTTTTCTCTTAGTCTCTATAATTCTTGTATATTATTTTGAAGGTATTCCAAATATTCTATATCTTTTGTTCTAAAATATTCAATTAAATTAATTTTCATAAGTATTTCTTCTAATCTTATTTCTTCCATATCTTGTCTCCAATATTTTAAATATTCATAGTTTATCATTTTAATATGAATAATATCAATCTGAACAATAATTTCTACCATAGAAATCTATATTTTCTAATCCATCATCTATCAAATTAGTATTTAGTAACTCATCTTCAAAATCAAATATCTTTTCCCATGTGAGTTTCTTTATATCTATTATTTCTACATCCTTAAGTATATACAGAACAAGTATCTTAAATCTATCTATTATCTCATCAGATAAATAGTTAGTCATCTTATTTCATATGATGCTTATTTCAAAGCATTCCCTTCAATCATATATATAACAAAATATGAGCATTTTAGATTACTATGTACTTTATTACTCTTAAATAATTATGTTACTCTACCATTATTATCATGGTAGTCTGGATACTTTTCCCTTAAGAAGCGCCTTTACTCTGGCTACTCCCCTATCACGGCTTTCTTGCCTCACCGGTTTCACCTTTAAAATGGCATAGTCCTTAGGAATATTTCTCCTTTTCCTCTTTGCTAATAACATTTGTAACATATTATTCTTCAAATAATTCTACTATATAGTAACTAACATGAATTTATTTTATCATATCAGGATTGTCAGGAATTTATGAATTTATCTATTCATAATTATAAATGAATATACCTGTTCTGGTAGATTTGATAATTATGGACTTTGTTCATCCATAGCTTTTCCTTATAAATATATCTAATTTTATTAAATATTCAAAAGTTTTTTGTGTACAAGAGGAGGCTTGCTTCAACTCATGAAGTCTTGCCTCTTACGAAGCAAAATGCCCTCTATTTATAATCCTAAGAAAGCGCATAAACTTTTAACATCTTTACACCTGTCCTAATATAACTTTACACGTTACCTATATACTATTTCTAGTCTTTTACATTTGTCCTAAATAATTAAAAAGTACGAAGACTTTAAAGCATAAAAAGACAAAGACTCATTAAAATCCTTGTCAAAAAGTAAAAAAAAAAACTAAAAGCTAATAGTTCCTATACAATTATTTTTGTAAAGGAAGTCAAGAAAGTTATCTAATTTGTGAACATGTCGTTTTCATAATTTAATATCTTGTCTTCTTCCATTATTGCTTCGTGGCTTATCAATCTTCTTGTCGTATCTCTTCTACTGCTCTAATTTCTTCGTTTGCTTCTATTGTAATGTCACTTATGAAATAATATTATGCCTTCCTCTACAATAGCTGCATTGATGATCATCATATCTTTGTCCAATTAATTTACAGAATTGTTCCATAAGTCCGTCAGAAATAACACCTTCTTTCTTGATAGATCTTGTGAGAGGGTTATCTTTTGGTCTTAATAATGTCATTGTCCATTTACAAATTTCTTCCATATCATTTTCTCTTATGTCTTTACATGTTGAACAAACCAATAAATGATCTCTATTATAATAATTCCAATTTGGATTATGGTTAAAATAGTTATGTGCTAACTCTTGTATGATTGTGCTAAAGCCAATAACTTGTTTACCAATTATAGGGAGTGTGGATAACTTGTATGGATAACTAGTATATAACAAGTATTTTTACATTCTCTAAATATTTTTATTTTTAATTTATTTATTTTAGTTTTATTAATGTTCATATCTTGGGGGGTGATTAGATGGTATTTGATTAAATGCTTTATTGTAATATTCTTTAGTTTTTTCTCTTAGTCTCTGTAATTCTTGTATGTTATTTTGAAGGTAATCCAAATATTCTATATCTTTTGTTCTAAAATATTCAATTAAATTTTCTTTCATAAGTATTTCTTATAATTTTATTTCTTCCATATCTTGTCTTCAATAGTTTAAATATTCATAGTTTATCATTTTAATCTGAATAATACCAATATCAATAATAATTTCTACCATAGAAATCTATATTTTCTAATTCATCATCTATCCAATTAGTATTTAGTAACTCATCTTCAAAATCAAATATCTTTTTCCATATGAGTTCCTTTATATCTTTTATTTCTATATCCGTAAGTATATACAGAACAAGTATCTTAAATCTATCTATCATCTCATCGGATAAATAGGTAGTCATTTTAATTCATATGATGCTTAATTCAAAACATTCCCTTCAATCATATACATAACAAAATATGATCATTTTAGATTACTATGTACTAGATTATTCTTAAATAATTATGTTACTCTGACACTATTAGCATGGTAATCTGGATACTTTTCCCTTAAATAGTGCCTCTACTCTGGTTACTCTCATATCACGGCTTTATTGCCTCACCGGTTTCACCTTTAGGATGGCATAGTTCTTAGGGATTTTTCTTCTTTTTCTCTGTACTAATAAACTTCGTAACATATTATTCTTCGAATATTTATACTATAAAGTAACTAACTTTAACTTATTTTATCATATTATAATTGTCAGGAATTAATGAATTTAGCTATTCATAATCATAAATAAATATACCTGTTCTGGTAGGCTTGATAATTCTGGGTTTTGTTCATCCATAGCTTTTCTCTAAAAAAATATCTGCGTTTTATTAAATATTCAAAAAAAAATTGTTTACAAAGGAGAAGGCTTGCTTCAACTCATGAAGTCTTGTCTCTAACTGAGCAAAATGCTCTCTATTTATAATCCTAAGAAAGCACATCAACTTTTTACATCTTTACACCTGTCCTACAATAACTTTACATGTTACCTATATACTATTTCTAGTTTTTTACATTTGTCCTAAATAATTAAAAAGTAAGAAGACTTTAAAGCATAAAAATACAAAGACTCGTTAAAAGCCTTGTCAAAAAAAAGCTAATAGTTCCTACACAATTATTTACATAAAGGAAGTCAAGAAAGTTGTCTAATTTGTCTACATGTTGTGTTCATAATTTAATGTCTCGTCTTCTTTCATTATTGGTTCATGGCTTATCTCTCTTCTTGTTGTATCTCTTCTGCTGCTCTAATTTCTTTGTTTCATTCTAGTGTAGTGTCACTTCTGGAATAATATTATGTCGTCCACTACTACAGCTGCATTGATGATCATCATATCTTTTTCCAATTAATTTACAAAATTATTCCATAAGTTCGTCAGAAATAACTCCTTATTTCTTGATAAATCTTGTGAGAGGGTTATCTTCTGGTCATAATGTCATTGTCCATTTACGAATTTCTTCCATATCATTTTCTCTTATGTATTTGCATGTTGAATAAACCAATAAATGATCTCTATTATAATAATTCCAAATATGATTACGGTTCAAATAGTTATGTGCTAACTCTTATATAATTATGGTCAAGCCAATAACTCGTTTGTTCTTGAAAAAGTCTGGTATCTCTATTTTTTATATTTTGTCCTACTCAGATATTTCTTCTGCTATAATTTAGTCTCTTGTCATACCAATTTTTACTACTGTAATCACTAATTTAACTTCATTAAATAGTATCTCAGCGTGGGCCAAATAAAATCTTACGTAAAATAGTTGTCCTTTTATAATTATTTTATATGTCATAATTCCTTTATGTACTTCAGGAATCATTGTTAATTCTGTCTCATCAGTTGTATATACTGTTTATAATAATACATAATGATAACATGTACCGATTAAATTTGGGCTGGTTCCTAGGAGTGCAATAAGTTTATTATAATTTTGGTAATTTTTGAGTTATATAGCCTTGGTGTTTTTTGGCTACCTCAATATCTTGAACGGGTTTGGTATTTAGTAAGGTTTGAATTGTATATAAATTTTCAATATAAACACGGGTTACATTGTTGTAAACTTGTTTTTTCTGGGTAATTGCTTCTGCATAGTGGTATAACTATGGGGGTACAAACAATTCATTCTTTTGGATATTTGGTGGTGCATAGAGTTTTTCAAATATCTTATTTATGTTGTAATTCTTTTTCTTTAGTAATTCGGATTTTGGTAATTTTTTTGTAGTGGATAATTCCTTAGTTGTACCTGATGTTCCTGCACATGTAACAACTGTATCGATTTTAAGGTGTGTCCGAACATCACCTTCTAGCTCTAATTTTTAAAGTGCTCTTCCTGCACTATAGTTGTGCCATTGGCTTTTTCCTGTTTTTTAGAGTGCTCTGATTGCACTTTTAATTTTGCAACTTCAGTAGTCAGTAAAGCGACTTGTTCTTTCAACAATTTCACTTATTCAAATAATTGAACTAGTAAATCATTCTGAGTAACTTTAATAGTAACTTTATCTGTTTTTAAAATCAGTCTAAGTATCCTTGTCGTGTCAAGTAATCTACGATGACATTTTTGTTAGTATTAGTTACTTCAATTGTAAATGTAAAATTTATTATGTTCAATATTAATCTCTGTATTTTCTTTGTTGTAATTGAATTTTATATATTCTTCGTTAACCACCAATGTACCTATGTATCATCTGTTTGTACAATAAATTTGTTATATATAATATATGGCTCAAATGCTAATAAACATTTATATAATGAACATAATTCTTTTCTATATATTTCCCATTTTATTTTTGTTTCAGTAAACGTGCCTGAGTAATACCAACAATGATGTTCTAATTTTTCTTCTTCATATATGTATTTAAGTATTCCTCCATAACTATATTCAATTGCATCTTCTTCTACTATATATGTAAATTTTTTATTTTATCTGCGAATAGTAATTTTGGTAATTCTTTACAAAGTATTTTTATCTTCTGCACTTGTTTTTTTATCTTTTTCGTTATAATTATATTCTACATCTTTTCTTATTTTTTTTTTTGTAATGATTTTAGATTTTCTGCTAATATTGGTATGTATTCTCTTACCTGATTTAATAATCCTGAGAGTGATTGTAATTTCTTTTTTGTGTCTAATTCTTCTTTTAAATTTATTATCTTTTGTACTATATGTTGTTGCATTTTTACTCCACTCTTATCTATTTGTATTCCTAAAAATTTTATCTGATTTTTCATAATTTCATCTTTCTTTTTACTTAAGTTTATTCCTGATTTTTCTATTATATCTATAAATTGTTCTAGTAATTTTAAATGTTCTTCTTTGGTTTTTATGTATTGTAGTATATCATCTATGTCTACTACACAATTAGGTAATTGTTTAAAATAACTATTCATAAAATGTTGATATCTACCTAGTGCATTGTTATATCCAAATGGAAATACGTTACATTCATAAAATCCTTGTGGTACTGTAAATGCGGTTAATTCCATAGAATCTTTATCTAACTTTAAGTGGTAAAATCCTGATTTACCGTCAAATTTACTAAAGTAGTTATATCCTTGTATTTGTCTTATTTTTAACATCTTATT
The DNA here is from genome assembly GCA_030864225.1 of Capsicum baccatum var. pendulum. NCBI lineage: Eukaryota > Viridiplantae > Streptophyta > Magnoliopsida > Solanales > Solanaceae > Capsicum > Capsicum baccatum. Next base: position 227,278,755 of record CM061556.1, read on the forward strand.
TGGTATTTGATAATTATGTGTCATAGTTTTTGCATTTAAATTTCTATAGTCAATAACCATTCTACTTTTTCCTCTTTTTTGTTCACTATGTTTATTTACTATAAATGTTGAACTATTGTGTTTACTATTACTTTTTTGTATATAGTGTTTTTCTAATAATTCATCTATATGCATTTTAAATTCTTTTAAATCGTCTTAATTATATGTTATCGGTTTTTGAGTTATTATGCTATTTTTAGCTATTAATTCAATTTTTATAGTAGTTTTATGTTTCCCACCCTTTTAATGGATCTTCACTATATAATTGTTCTATTTTTTTCTTAATTATTTCTATTTTATTGACTGAAAATATGGTTATTTCATTTTTATTTATCAAAAATACGACTAGTTCTATTGTATCTTTAGTATTTTTTATATATTCTAACTTTTGTGTAATTGTTTCATTTCCTTTTATCCAATCAGTTTTCTTTCTTATTCTATTAGTAACTCTTTATGCTCTTACTTTCTGTTTACATGGTGTTGTGAACCACTAATTTGTTTTTGTTATTATATGTGGGTATAATTTGTCCAAAAAGGGCATTTCTAAAAGTATGTCTTTTGATGTTAGTTCATAATTATAGATTTCTTCTATTGTTAATATCTTATCCCATACTTGTATTTTTACATTTCTAGCTTTATAAGTAATTAAGCTTCCTTCGTTATTAAATCCTCTAACTGCTACTGGTGTTTTTAATTTAATCCATTTACTTCCTGGTAAACAATTGTATCTACATAAATTGACTTCTGCTCCTGTATCTTTCATAGGTGTATGATATCTACTGTAATATCCCTCTACTACTATCTTCATTAATACATATATTTTCATATCATGTCAAAGCTCTTTTTATTAATAATTTTTCTTTATTATATGTTATGTATAAATGTGTATTTTCTATATTGTATGGTTTTACTTGTTCTAATTATTTTATTCCTAATATTATGTCTGCTTTTTGTATATCTTCCTTTACTTCAAATTCTATTTTTATTCTTCTTACTCCTATTATAATTTCCTTTTCAGCTATAATTTTAGTGTTTATTAGACTCCTCGGTAGATTTGGGCATACATTATTATCAGATTTTATTTGTTCATTTTTTTACTAGATATTTTGTTGTATAATTTTCTTCTTGTCCTGTATTTAAGAGTATTAAATATTTTTTTCATTTATTGTGCCTGTTATATAATATTGAGTTAAATTAACTGTTGAAGTTATTTCATAATTTGTTATTTTTTATGAGCTTGATGATTCTTGTTTTTCATAAGCTATTCTTTTTGTTGTACTTATTCGATCATTTATTATTTCTAAATCTTCTTCTATATCTATACCTTTGTAATTATAATCATTATTATCAATTGTTTTCACAAATTGTTCGTAAGGACTTTCTATTTGTGGTTTGTAAATTTTATTTATTTCTGTTATTTTATGTTTTGTTGTTAATACATATAGATTTTTACATGTTGCTATAAATATTTTACTTCCTTGGGTTAGTTTTATTCCTGATATTTTCAAATATAATACTAATGGTTTATCTATATTTTTGTCTGTTGTTGCTACTAAATAATTTGGACTTACTATAAATTTAAATATTTGGTATATTAGATTTCCTCTTATTGTAGTTATTATACTTTTTTCTATTGGTTTTATAATTCTATCATCTGCTAAATATAATTCTATTGGTGTATCTATTCCTTTTCTAAAACATGCTTTTATTAATATCTCTGTTCCTCCAAGGTGTACATATTTTATTGGGTCTCTACTTTTCATATCATTTATTTCTTTATTAATTATTCTCTTTGTTATTAGTGGTATACTAACTCTACCTTTTGCATATCGACAGTCTAAGACATGTTCCTTTTGACTTACTATGTAGCATTCTTCTTTTCATCTACTGAATATGTTTTTTATTTTTGGTATTTTAAATATTTTTTCTACACTTATGTCTAACTCTTTTCCTTTTATTTCTTCAAATATATTACTGTCAAATATTACTTTTTGGTCAATTCCTTCTTCGTTTACGTATTCCTCTTTTGTGATTATTTTTATTTCTTCGTCTGTCATTATTTATACTTTTGTCTAATTCACTATCTATTTCATTATCTACTCATTTTCTGAAATATCATATATACTATCGTTACTTTCTAATTCGTAAACTATATAATCTATTTGCATATATTATGTATTTTCTATCTTTATTTCTGATATTTGTTTATTTTTCAGGTTTCTTGGTAATTTACAATCTTTAGTTAAATGTCCTAATTTCCACAATTGTAACAAGTACATTCTTTTATAGATTTCTTTCTCCTATATGGTCTTTTATGTTTAATATTTTTTACATAATATTTTTTTTTTGGTTTCTTATACTTATATTTTTATTTTTTGAATTTCTTATATTTCTTATGTATTTTTCTTTTCTTATAATATTTCTCTTCACATCTAAATTGAGGTGCTATTTTATCTTTGCAACATGCTAAATTCTTTATTAATGTTTTTTACATTTTTATTTCTTCTCTATATTTTTAACATATATTTCTATACCATTGTTGTAAAAATTTTATTCTTGCTCCTAGAATACCTACTATTTTTTCTTCATCCCAACTTTTTATTATTTTTGAACTAAATTGTTCAGGTAATATACTAAAATATAATTTTCTTATTTCTTTACTTTCTTTTGCATTCTATGCTCCTTTATTATAATATTCTTTAAATGAGCAAGTATATTCATCTATGTAACACATATTACATATTGCTAATTTTAACATTAAATTCCTATTTGTATCTTTCTTTTTATTTTGTTCTTCTTCTGTTATTGTCATGCTACTAAATTCATCTTTTATAAATATTTCATATTTTTTTAATACTTCTATAGGTGTTAATTTAGTTGTTATTGATGTTCCTTCTATAGTTTTGTCAGTTCTTAATACCTTTTTGCTATTTTCGGATAAATTTGAAAACCATAATTTCACTGTTCCTATTAGTGTCTATATATATATATATATATATATTCTGGTGCTTCTGTTACATTTATATTATTGTCTATTAAATATTTTATCATATATCCTATCTATGAGTGTATTGTTTTTTCGGTATCTATTACACAATCTAAGTCTTAAAAGTTATAATTTTTATTAATTATTTATTTTGGTGTTCATTTGTCATATTCATCCTTTTGATTATATCTTTTAAACTTATTCTTATAATATGTAGGTTTTCTTATTTCTGATGTACTATGTATTATATTTTCATTTTCTTTTTTATCAAGAGTATTTATTTCCGCGTTTGTATTTTCTAAGTTTTCTTTATTAATTTCTCCGTGTTTCTTATTAATTTCTAGTTTTTCTATATTTAAGATTTTTGTATATGTTTCACTATCTTTGGAATAATCATTTGTTTCTTCAATATCTATTGTATTTATTTCTAATTCAGTAGTTTCTATTTCTTTATTATTTATTTCTATTTTTTCTTTAAATTGATTTATCTTGTTTAATAATTTTTGTTCTTTATCTTTCTGTTCTTTTTCTTTCTGTCTTTTTTCATATAGATCTTTTAGCATTTGTAGTTCTTTTTCTAACTCAGCAATCCTACAATTTTTAGTTTCTTCTATTTTTCGTATTTCTTCTGTAGTTAGTTGTTTCATTTTATCTATTTCTTTTTTTTTTCTGTCTATCTCTTCGTTTTATTTTTCTATTCTTACCATAGCTACCAATTTATCTATTAATTTTAATTCTTCTATTTGTAGCATTAAATATAAATGTTCACCTATTTTCTTATATCTTCTTCCTAAATTAGAAAATACTATTTTTATTTTTAATCCTTCATGATTTTCATATGTTTTTTCGTCTATTATAAATTCTTCTTTGTTCATTTTATTTTAATGTATATAGGTTATACTGAAATATACATTCTAGCCTATCTATTGTTGATTATAAATTTGATATTTCTTTCTTTTGTGAATTTATTAGTTTTTACTAACTCCGACAATTATGTTATACTGTAGTCTTTCTATACTTATTTTTGATTCTTTATGTTTTTCAGATATCGTTTGATTTAATTCTTTATATTTTTGTGATTTTTTTACGTTATTCATCTAACTTGATCTAACATATGATGCGATTTCAAAAATATTCCCTTCAATCATATACATAAAAAAATATGATCATTTTAGATTACTATGTACTAGATTATTCTTAAATAATTATGTTACTCTATCACTATTAGCATGGTAGTCTAGATACTTTTCCCTTAAACAGCGCCTCTACTCTGGCTACTCCCTTATCACGGCTTTCTTGCCTCACCGGTTTCACCTTTAGGATGACATAGTCCTTAGGAATTTTTCTCCATCTCCTCTTTGCTAATAAACTTTGTAACATACTGTTCTTTGAATAATTCTACTATATAGTAACTAACATGAACTTATTTTATCATATCATGATTATCAGGAATATATGAATTTAGCTATTCATAATTATAAATGAATATACCTGTTCTGGTAGATTTGATAATTCTGCTCTTTGTTCATCCATAGCTTTTCCTTAGAAATATAACTGATTTTATTAAATATTTAAAAGTTTTTTGTATACAAGAGGAGGCTTGCTTCAACTCATGAAGTTTTGCCTCTAACTAAGCAAAATGCTCTCTATTTATAATCCTATGAAAGTGCATAAACTTTATACATCTTTACACCTGTCCTAATATAACTTTACACGTTACCTATATACTATTTCTAGTCTTTTACATCTGTCCTAAATAATTAAAAAATAAGAAGACTTTAAAGCATAAAAAGACAAAGACTCATCAAAAAAAAACTAAAAGATAATAGTTCCTATACAAGTATTTACGTAATGGAAGTAAAGAAAGTTATCTAATTCGTCTACATTTAGTTTTCATAATTTAATATCTTTTCTTCTTCCATTATTGCTTTGTGGCTTATCAATCTTCTTATTGTATCTCTTCTGCTGCTCTAATTTCTTCGTTTGCTTCTATTGTAGTGTCACTTCTGGAATAATATTATGTCGTTCGCTGCAACAGCTGCATTGATGATCATCATATCTTTGTCCAATTAATTAACAGAATTGTTCCATAAGTCCGTCAGAAATAACTCCTCCTTTTTTCATAGATCTTGTGAGAGGGTTATCTTCTGGTCTTAATAATATCATTGTCCATTTACGAATTTTTTCCATATCATTTTCTCTTATGTCTTTTCATGTTGAATAAACCAATAAATGATCTCTATTAAAATACTTCTAAATAGGATTACGGTTCAAATAATTATGTACTAACTCTTGTATAATTATGCTTAAGCGAATAACTCGTTTACCAATTATAGGGGGTGCATATAACTTGCATGGATAACTAGTAGATAACTAGTATTCTTAACTTCTCTAAACATTTTTAATTTATTTATTTTAGTTTTATTAATGTTCATATCTTGGGGGGTGATTAGATAGTATTTGATTAAATGCTTTATTGTAATATTCGTTAGTTTTTTCACTTAGTCTTTGTAATTCTTGTATATGATTTTGAAGGTATTCCAAATATTCTATATCATTTGTTCTAAAATATACAATTAAATTCTCTTTCATAAGTATTTCTTGTAATCTTCTTTCTTCCATATCTTGTCTCCAATGTTTCAAATATTCATAGTTTATCAATTTAATCTGAATAATACCAATCTGAATAATAATTTCTACCATAGTAATCTATATTTTATAATTCATCTTCTATCCAATTAGTATTTAGTAACTCATCTTTAAAATCAAATATCTCTTTCCATATGAGTTTCATTATATCTAATATTTCTATATCCTTAAATATATACAGAACAAGTATCTTAAATCTATCTATCATCTCATCAGATAAATAGGTAGTCATTTTATTTCATATGATGCTTATTTCAAAACATTCCCTTCAATCATATGCATAACAAAATATGATCATTTTAGATTACTATGTACTAGATTCATCCTAAATAATTATGTCACTCTTTCACTATTAGCATGGTAATCTGGATACTTTTCCCTTAAACAACGCCTCTACTCTGGTTACTCCCCTATCACGACTTTGTTGCCTCACCAGTTTCACCTTTAGGATGGCATAGTTCTTAGAGATTTTTCTCCTTTTCCTCTTTGCTAATAAACTTTGTAACATATTATTATTCGAAAAATTCTACTATAAAGTAACTAACACTAACTTATTTTATCATATTATGATTGTCAGAAATTTATGAATTTAGCTATTCATAATCATAAATAAATATACATGTTCTGGTAGGTTTGATAATTCTGGGCTTTGTTCATCCACAGCTTTTCCTTAGAAATATATCTGCTTTTTATTAAATATTCAAAAAGTTTTTGTTTACAAGGGAGAAGGCTTGCTTCAACTCATGAAGTCTTGTCTCTAACTGAGCAAAATGCTCTCTATTTATAATCCTAAGAAAGTGCATAAACTTTTTACATCTTTACACCTGTCCTAAAATAACTTTACATATTACCTATATACTATTTCTAGTCTTTTACATTTGTCCTAAATAATTAAAAAGTAAGAAGACTTTAAAGCATAAAAAGACAAAGACTCATTAAAAGCTTTGTCAAAAAAAAAAGCTAATAGTTCCTACACAATTATTTACGTAAAGGAAGTCAAGAAAGTTATCTAATTTGTCTACATGTCGTTTTCATAATTTAATATCTTGTCTTCTTCCATTATTGCTTCGTGGCTTATCTATCTTCTTGTCGTATCTCTTCTGTTGCTCTAATTTATTCGTTTGCTTCTATTATAGTGTCACTTCTGGAATAATATTATGTTGTCCGCTACAACAGCTGCATTGATGATCATCATATCTTTGTCCAATTAATTTATAGAATTGTTTCATAAGTCCGTCACAAATAACTGATTTCTTGATAGATCTTGTGAGAGGGTTATCTTCTGGTCTTAGTGTCACTATCCATTTACGAATTTCTTCCATATCATTTTCTCTTATGTATTTACATGTTGAATAAACAAATAAATGATCTCTATTATAATAATTTCAAATTGGATTACGGTTCAAATAGTTTTGTGCTAACTCTTGTATAATTGTGCTCAAGCCACTAACTCATTTGTTCTTGAAAAAGTCTGGTATCTCGATATTTTATATTTTGTCCTGCTCAGATACTTCTTCTGCTATAATTTAGTCTCTTGTCGTACCAATTTTTACTACTATAATCACTGGTTTAACTTCATCAAATAGCATCTCAGCGGGGGCTGAATAAAATCTTACGTAACATAGGTGTCCTTTTATAATTTTTATATATGTCATAATTCGTTTATGTACTTCAGAAATCATGGCTAATTCTTCCCAATCTATTGTATATGGTGTTAATAATAATCCATAATGATAATATGTACCGATTAAATTTGGGCTGGTTCTTGGGAGTGCAATAAGTTTATTATAATTTTGTAATTTTTAGGTTATATAGTCTTGATGTTTTTTGGCTAGGTCAATATCTTGGACGGGTTTGGTATTTATTAAGGTTTGGATTGTATATAAATTTTCAATATAAACACGGGTTACATGGTAGTAAACTTGTTGTTTTTTGGTTAATTGCTTGTGCATAGGGGTGTAACTGTGGGGGTACAAATAATTCATTCTTTTGGATATTTAGTGGTGCATAGGGTTTTTCAAATATCTTATTTAGATTGTAATTCTTTTTCTTTGTTAATTCGAATTTTGTTAATTTTTTTGTAGTGGGTAATTCCTTAGTTGTACCTGATGTTCCTGCACATGTAATAACCGTTCTGGTTTTAAGGCGTGTCCGAACGTCACCTTCTAGGTCTAGTTTTTTAAAGTGCTCATCCTGTACTATAGCTGTGCCTTTTGCATTTTCCTGTTTTTCAGAGTGCTCTGATTACACTTTTAATTCTGCGACTTCAGTAGCCAGCAGAGTAACTTGTTCTTTCAATAATTTCACTTGTTCAAATAATTGAACTAGTAAATCATTCTGAGTAATTTCAATAGTAACTTCTTCTGTTGTTAAATTAGTCTGAGTATCCTTGTCGTGACAAGTAATCTACAATGACATTTTTGTTAGCACTAGTTACTTCAACTGTAAATGTAAAATTTAATATGTTCAATACTAGTCTCCATATTTCTTTTGTTGTAACTGAATTTTGTAATTTCTTCATTAACCTCCTACGTACCTATGTATTATCTGTTTGTACAATAAATTTGTTATATATAATATATGGCTCAAATGCTAATAAACATTTATATAATGAACATAATTCTTTTCTATTTATTTCCCATTTTATTTCTGTTTCATTAAACGTGCCTAAGTAATACCTACAATGATGTTCTAATTTTACTTCTTCATATCTGTATTTAAGTACTCCTCTGTAACTAGATTCACTTGCATCTGCTTCTACTATATATGTAACTTTTTTATTTTCATCTGGGAATTATAATTTTGGTAATTCTTTACAAAGAATTTTTATCTTCTGTACTTGTTTTTTATCTTCTTTGTTATAATTATATTCTACATCTTTTCTTAGTTTTTTCTGTAATGGTTTTAGATTTTCTGCTAATTTTTGTATATATTCTATTACCTGATTTACCAATCCTAAGAAAGATTGTAATTTTGTTTTTTGTATCTAATTCTTCTTTTGAATTTATTATTTTTTGTACTATATGTTGTTGCATTTTTACTCCACTCTTATCTATTTGTATTCCTAAAAATTCTATCTGATTTTTCATAATTTCAGCTTTCATTATTTATTATTTTTTGTACTATATGTTGTTGCATTTTTACTCCACTCTTATCTATTTGTATTCTTAAAAATTCTATCTGATATTTCATAATTTCAGCTTTCTTTTCGCTTAAGTTTATTCCTGATTTTTCTATTATATCTGTAAATTGTTCTAGTAATTTTAAATGTTCTTCTTTGGTTTTTGTCTATAGTAGTATATCATCTATGCATACTACACAATTAGTTAATTGTTTAAAATAACTATACATAAAATGTTGATATCTACCTGGTGCATTTTTATATCCAAATGGTGATACGTTCCATTCATAAAATCCCTGTGGTACTTTAAATGCGGTTTAATTTCTTAGAATCTTTATCGAACTTTAAGTGGTAAAATCCTGATTTACAGTCAAATTTACTAAAGTAGTTATATTCTTGTATTTGTCTTATGTTTAGTATCTTATTTGGTACTGGATAATTATATGTCATAGTTTTTACATTTAAATTTGTATAGTCAATAACCATTCTACTTTTTTCTCTTTTTTGTTCACTATGATTATTTACTATAAATGCTAGACTATTATGTTTACTATTACTTTTTTGTATATACTATTTTTCTAATAATTCATCTATATGCATTTTAAATTGTCAAAATTATATGTTAATGGTTTTTGTGTTATTATGCTATATATATCTATTAATTCAATTTTTATAGTAGTTTTATTTTTTTCCATCCTTTTAATGGATATTCACTATATAATTGTTCTAATTTTTGTTTAATTATTTCTGTTTTATTTACTGAAAATATAGTTATTTCTTTTTTATTTATCGAAAATGCGACTAGTTCTATTGTATCTTCAATATTTTTTGTATTTTCTAACTTTTGTGTAATATTTTCATTTCCTATTATCCAATCAGTTTTCTTTCTTACTCTATTAGTAACTCTTTTTGTTCTTACATTCTGTTTACATGGTGTTGTGAACCACTAATTTGTTTTTGTTATTATATGTGGGTATAATTTGTCAAAAAAGGGCATTCCTAAAAGTAAGTCTTTTGATGTTAGTTCATAATTATAGATTTCTTCTATTGTTAATATCTTATCCCATACTTGTATTTTTACATTTCTAGCTTTATAAGTGATTAAGCTTCCTTCGTTATTAAATCCTCTAACTGCTATTGGTGTTTTTAATTTATTCCATTTACTTTCTGGTAAACAATTATATCTACATAAATAGACTTTTGCTCCTGTATCTATCATAGGCGTATAATATCTACTAGTTTATCCTTCTACTACTATCTTCATTAATACATATATTTTCATATCATGTCAAAGCTCTTTTTATTAATAATTTTTCTTTATTATATGTTATGCATAATTGTGTATGTTCTATATTGTATCATTTTACTTGTTCTAACCATTTTATTCCTAATATTATGTCTGCTTTTTGCATCTCTTTCTTTACTTCAAATTCTATTTTTATTCTTCTTACTCCTATTATAATTTTTTTCCTAGCTATATTTTTAGTGTTTATTAAACTCCTTGGTAGATCTGAGCATATATTATTATCAGATTTTATTTCTTTATTTTTTACTAGATATTTTGCTATATAAATTTCTTTTGGTCCTGTATTTAAGAGTATTAAATATTCTTTTTCATTTATTGTGCCTGTTATATAATATTGAGTTAAATTAATTGTTGAAGTTATTTCATAATTTGTTCTTTTTGATAAGCTTGATGATTCTGTTTTTTCATAAGCTATTCTTTTTATTGTACTTATTCTATCATTTATTATTTTTAAATCTTCTTCTATATCTATGTCTTTGTAACTATAATCATTATTATCAATTATTTTAACAAATTGTTCGAAAGGACTATCGGTTTGCATTTTGTTATTTTTTTTTCCTGTTATTTTATGTTTTGTTGTTAATACATATAGATTTTTACATCTTGCTGTAAATATTTACTTCCTGGGGTTAGTTCTATTCCTGATATTTTCCAATATAATACTAATTATTTATCTATATTTTTATCTGTTGTTGCTACTGAATAATTTTCACTTACTATAAATTTAATTTTTTGGTATATTAGATTTTATTTTATTGCAATTATTATACTTTTTCTATAGGTTTTATAATTCTATCATCTGTTAAATATAAATCTATTGGTGTATCTATTCCTTCTCTAAAATATGCTTTTATTAATATCTCTATTCCTCCAAGGTGTACATATTTTATTGGGTCTCTACTTTTCATATCATTTATTTCTTTATTAATTATTCTCTTTGTTATTAGTGGTATACTAGCTCTAGCTTTTGGATATCTATAGTCTAAGACATGTTCCTTTTGGCGTACTATGTAGCATTCTTCTTTTCATCTACTGAATATGTTTTTTATTTTTGGTATTTTAAATATTTTTTCTACACTTAGGTCTAACTCTTTTCCTTTTATTTCTTCAAATATATTACTGCCAAATATTACTTTTTGGTCAGTTCCTTCTTTGTTTACGTATTCCTCTTTTGTGATTATTTTTATTTCTTCATCAGTCATTATTTATACGTTTGTCTAATTCACTATCTATTTTATTATCTGTCTCATTTTTCGAAATTTCATATATACTATCGTCACTTTCTAATTTGTAATCTATATAATCTATTTGTATATATTCTGTATTTTCTATCTTTATTTCTGATATTTGTTTATTTTTTTAGGTTTTTAGGTAATTTACAATCTCTAGCTAAATGTCCTAATTTTCCACAATTGTAACAAGTACATTCTTTTATAGATTTCCTTCTCCTTTATGGTCTTTTATGTTTATAATTTTTTACATTATATCTTTTTCTTGGTTTCTTATACTTATATTTTGATTTTTTGTATTTCTTATATTTTTCATGTCTTTTTCTTTTCTTATAATATTTCTCTTCACATTCAAATTGTGGTGCTATTTTATCTTTGCAACATGCTAAATTTCTTATTAATATTTTTTCCATTTTTATTTCTTTTCTATATTTTTCATATAGATTACTATACCATTGTTGTAAAATTTTTATTCCTGCTTCTACAGTATCTACTATTTTTGTTTCATCCCAACTTTTTATTATTTTTGAACTAAATGGTTCAGGTAATTTACTAAAATATAATTTTCCTATTTCTTTACTTTCTTCTATATTATATGTTTCTTTATATTAATATTCTTTAAATGCGAAAGTATATTCATCAACCACTAATATCTTTGCTCAAAACTGTAAGATCTATGGAGGATTAATAAAGTAATAGTTCCAATCGACTTGGGAGAAGAGTTTTACACACTCAAATTATCACTTGAAGAAAGTCAAAGGAAGATCCTGCATGAAGGCCCATGGTTCATTGTGGGTTCGTATATCTCAATAAGGCAATAGGAACCCAACTTTAGACCCAATAAATCCAAGGTCACATTCACTGCAATCTAGCTTAGACTGCCTTTTATACTAATCAAATTTTATGATAAAACAATCTTAGTACAGATTGGGGGAATAATTAGGAATCAATTTGTGTACCTTCTCTACCCTTAGAGAGAGATACGCATGATTCTGCCTGCAGGTACAATTGGAAAAACCTGTGCGCACCTCTATTAGGATAGGACACCATAATCAGTAAATTTTCTATGAAGGTGATGGGATTTTTTGTACAGGTTGTGGCATGCTGGGACACACATTAGGGAATTGTGGGTTTCTCTCTACAACATTAGATAACAACCAAAATAAACACCAGGAAGATCCAATAAGTACAACAATGAATGTGCAAATGACAACTTTAGAATTGAATGAATAGAGAACTATCTCCTTCACAAAGAAGAAAAGGAACCAATCAAAGGTGAAATAGAAAACTCAACCCCAAAATCCAAGTAAAAAGTATCTCTTAATTCAAACATCAATTTAGAAATGTTGATGCCATCCTAGGTACATCATTGGAACACCAAATCTTTTATTTCAAAACGCCTATAGTTAACCAGAACGAGAATGCTTTCGGTAATAGTAAGAGAAAGGGAAGAGAAGAGAAGCCCTTTATGGACCAAGAAAATTAGGACTGTGCATCAAATAGACCATCCACAAACCAAGGGAAAGAAAATGGAACATTACCCCTCTCAAATCCCCTGGCCCAAAGTATGGTCCAACCCACAACTTGAATAATGTGGCTACGGGGAACAACTCCACTAAGACCTCCCAAACTCTCTCAACCCAAAAGGGAAATGCAGCCCAAAGTATTATAAAAGGGCCCATTACCCTAGTAGTAGGGGAAAATCAAGGACAAGTCAATGTTTGTCACTTCAAATAGCTTCATATCTTTATACCCAGATGTTGATGATAATATCCCCCTCCTATCTTCTGATATAAACATTAATGGTCAAATTACTGAACCAAACTAATTGTCGGCACAAAAAATCAGTATTATCTTCCCTAAAATCTCTGAACATCCCTCCCCACCCCATAAAAGCTCACCTAAGTAAAGCACTACCCATAAGGAAGAGAAAAAAAATCAAAAACAACTTATACTCTTCGTTTCCATCTACACCTTCTGATACTCCCCAAAGCATGGAAAATCAATCTCTATCATTCAACACCCTTCCCCTCATGCTAGTATTAGAACCCCTTACTCTAGATCATGCTCCAACATCATGGATAAAAATAGGTCCGAAGAAGATTCTCTCCATACTTCATGGAGATATAGAAGGAATCCAGTAAAAATTATGCTACGAGATCCAACTTACTTCACCCAACTGGTAAAGGAAGCTCAGAACTAGAGCCTGTCCAAATATGGAAAAATTCTCTGGATGTTAACACTCATGGCCATAATGAACCAGAACACACAGTAACAACTCTCAACAGACTTACTCTCGAGGACCCTAAATCTATTAATACAAAGTTTTCCATTCTTTTCTCCAAAAAATCCGTAACTTCCCCTCAACGGTCTAACACTCAAGAGGGTAGAGAAAGTACATTCTCAAGTGGTTCCAATTCAAACCCAATCTCTAAATCAAGAAAACATGTGAAAGAGCAAGAACCCTGTAAATTCTAAGAGCAAGTAACCAAGAAATGGAGGCCATTCTAGCCTCTATGAAAGTCCCAATCACAAAGGTCACCACTCTGGACAAACTAACAGTTTTGAATTTTGCAGACTTGATCAGAGAGATATGGATAGTACTATTACCATTGGACCTAACTAGACTGACTCTGTAGATCAGACTTCTAAGTGAACTAAAAGGAGGGATGTTTGTGACCTCATTGACTCCTCTAAAATTGATGGTTAATATAAACTTACCCCATCTAACCTCGAGTCAAAATGACAAGGGGAACATGGTGGTAGACTCTCACTTCCAACCAAAAAGCAAAATAATGATAAACATCATAATATGAAATGCTAGGGGGCAAACAACATAGAGTTTAAAAGACACTGCAATGCCATGATAACTCTTCATAAACCTCCCATGCCTTACTTATTAGAGACTAGGATGGTTGATCACCACCATCTAACCCAAGACCTGGGTTTTAATTTCCAAATACAATCCTTATCCACTGGGGTAGAGACTGAGAAGGGCTCTACTAAAAGTTTGAGACTGATTTCAAAATCGCCTGCTATGTTTGGAGTGACAAAATACAAGGATGCACCTGGGTTTAGCAAAGTATAAACATAAATATGTTAAATCTGTAATGTACTAGTAAGGACATCAGGAGACTTTTCCTAATCCTATCGGGTCTGAAGAGCATATAGCCTATTTGGGCGTTGCCTACTAGTGGCACTAGAAACAACACCCTACTGATTCAGGCAACTAGTCTGAGCTGAAGAATGATTTTGCTGACCTTGAAGACCTGACTATGGACACTCTCTAATCCTATGGAATAGCTTGCCACAACCAAAACAGACATCACTACTAGCTTGGCAATTACCCTTGTGGTTCATACCACAAGTCTGGCAAAGGTGATTTGCTTAGGGACTGCTAACACTGCCCTGAGATTTAAAGCCTAGTGCTCTATCTTTGTTACCATCTCTGAACTTCGGCACTGGGGAACTGGCTGTAGATTGAGCTGGAGCTGCTGACTTAGGAAGAAATTCTGAACAATTTCATCCCTCGGATCTGGGTTGAGCAAAGCTTAAATTTCTTGATTTTGCTCTCTTGTTCTGTCTCTCCCTAGTCCTAACCTTCTACACCTCTATCTACTTAGCATAGGTTATGAGTCTAGCTAAGTTCATATCACTGTTAAGAATCGTAGACCTACACTTATTTACCATGCTATCATTGACCCCTGACATGAACTTGCTCATCTTAGCCCTGTTGTCTGCAACCACATGAGGGACATATCTGACTAGATGAGTAAATCTGAGAGAATACTCTTTAACCATCATATTCCCCTGCCTTAGGTTGATGAACTCAAGAACTTTGGCCTCCCTCAGCTCTTGGGGAAAGAATCTATCTAAGAAGGCTATGAAAAATTCCTCCCACTCAACAGGATCTGTATCATCTACCCTCTCAGATTTACACTATTTGTACCAAGAATGAGAAATATCCTTTAACCTTTTGGAATTGGTCAATGAACTCCTGAGGGCCTTCATCAGACTTAGACCCGTGGAAAGATGGAGGGTTCATTCGAGTGACGTCCCAAATCCTAGCTGTTGTGGAATTAGCCATTGGGTTGGCTGGAATAACTGGTGGCCATTCATTCTGGGCAGCCACAGACAGAGCAAGTGTGGTGAATGTGGCTCTAAACTTTGCATGAGAAACATGTTCGTCCAAAGGATCTTTGGGTTGAGGAGCTGGCTGGTTTATTCTCTTTGGGGCCATATTCTGAAACAAGAGAGGAATAGATTAGACTGGGAATTTAACTTGAGATTATGCTCACTAGCATGACATGAATATTGAAAGAAGTGAAACTGTTCTTAAAACATCTTATAGCCTCTTACACATAAATGTGGCACGCAACACACCCATGCACAAGGCTCTACTAGATGCGGTTTTAAGAATTTCTAGGACTCTATTGAACCTTAGACTCTGATGCAAAGTTTGTAATGCCCCGATGTTCTGAACCAAAATACTACACGGTGCTTATAACCTTGGGGGACCACAAGCTAACCCATTATTGAAATTTGTAACTATACATTATATAATATATATATATATAGAAAAAATGAACATGTAGGCCATAAGGTTCAACTGAAGAGATATAATAACATCCATAGGGTAATAAATACCCAAAACAATTGAATATAAAACTAAATACTGAATCTGATAGCTAAATATGACTAAATCAGAAAGCCTTTAAGTATTGTGTGATTAAGGAGTTGAAGGAACATGTCCCCAACTAACTCCGTAAAATTGAACTGAAGAAATAAATAAATAAATCAAATAATGTCATCCTCGAATGAAGAGAACTCACATCAACTCTGTATGCTGAAAGCGACTGCTACTGCTGGTCTGGGGATCGTGTCTCTGAACCTATGGTGTAACATGAAAAAAAAGCACCATAGTGCAAATGCGTCAGTACAAGTGGGTTATTGATTATACGAGTGAGGTAGGATAAATGCAAAGGCTTTACATGCAAGAATAATGCTAACTGACTGAATGATATAAACGTAAGAGTACAAACATACATACATAGTAACTAAGATCGTGAGTATATGATAGCTAAATCTGCACGCTAATACATGGCTGGAACCGTAGTTTTGCTAACAAGGATGACTGTGTCTAACAGTCCTGAATCTGGTGGCACCCTCTAAGTCCCATGCTATAACTGAATTTGATTGTATCTAACAGTCCTGGTATACTGATATCTGAAGAACTGTCTAAGTTCTTTTACTGAGACTGATAAAGAAACTGTAGGAGGTAGTTGTTTAATCGCCATGCCCCATGTATGTCATTATGACTAAACTAGGGTCTAATCTCTGCCACGATTGAGGGGTGTTAATATTGCGCTACTGGTAAGGACAACTGTGAGTGACCCTTATCTGGCAGGTACTCAAGCTGAGAATAGTGGGACCCTACACTGATAAGTTAATCCACCTCATCAACCCTAATCTGATAGGTTAAGATATCTCAACCTACGCTAGCTACGTAGTTCTGGAACACGAGGATGACTGCTAAGAATCACACCTTAAACTGGCAGGTGAGTTCCCATCCTTCGGTTCACTCGGTACTAACTGCTACTCCCATATGGAGGGACTGAACATAATTTTAATGACTGTACATGGATAGAATAACTGGCATCTATTGACTGACGGAGTGGTACTATTATCTGAGAGTTAACTGAGATCATGAGATTTATGATATTTCCTGAGTCACATGATTGATAGAGTTCTATATATTATAGCTTGACTGAGATTATCGTGACAACATGACATAGCTCTAGGCACACAACTATATTTTTTGGGTACGAATACCCCCAGGACTCAATAGAAGGAAACTGACACACATGACATAACTTGATCACAAGATTGGAGTCCACAATTCACAATATCATAAGTAGGGGATAGTATACATCATGTATTTATTCAAAATGTCAAACATGATAGAGAAAGCATGAATACATTTTGTGTACAACATTCATATTTCCATTACTACACATGTTTCATGCCACTACAATATCAACACATAAATAGCATGGAAATTCATATCTAAGTGTATAACAAATATTGGCTTGTCATTTAGATATTATGAAATCTTGAAATTATGAATTTCTAGCATCCTAGGCATTTTATCAAACACCTTACATGCATTCTCTAAGGAATAGGTGGATTTCATACTTGCATTATATCAAACCACCCAAAGTTCATGATTTTCAACCAACCACCACATATATTCCATGAAAACATCTTTAGATATCATCTTGAAACTTAAATAGCAATCATCCATAAGTACATATTCATATCACCACAAAATGTTTACAAAATAATATTGATAATCATGATTCTTGAGCTCTATGAACGAATTGAATCCATAGATGAACACTACGCATACCTTAGAATATTAATCCACGAAGATTATAGTGAAATAAGCTTGGAACTGGAAATCCCCAATTGAACCCTAAACTTTCTCTTGGTTGTTCTTGAGACAAAATTGATGAAAACTCAATATTTTGGTGAAAAATGAGTTTAATCCCATGTCTATAACTATATATAGGGTAGGGAAAATGTCAAAAATACCCTTTAAAATGCAGAGGTGTAACGCTGAAAACTGGGCAAGCACTGGACTTAGCAGGCGACACCTTCCCTAGTCCACCGCTATATAGCAGGGGCTCCTGCCTTATAGCACTGCTATAGGCTAGGTGGCGCATACAGATCGCCCCACTGTTTTGAAAACCAAATGAGCCCTAAATGGATTCCAAAAATTTTGAAACTTACCCGAAATGTACTACAACCTTGCCCCATCACAACACAACTTGGAAATCAAAAAATGTATTTTGGGAAGGTCATAAAATAAATCCCCAAAGTTTAGAGGTCTAAAATGCAACTAAGTGTTGAACAGTTATGAAAGTTTTCTAAGTTCTGAGGCTTGTAAAGCCAAATGAGCTGAACTCGGATGCAACGATTTTGCAGGTTCTTACACCCTTGCTCCTATAAGTCCTTATGACTTTATCGAAGAAATGTTAAAGAAAGGTACCAATTGATCTTAAGTTTAGTATAAGTTAGTCAGTAAAGCCAACAATTAAGTTTAGCAGTCAGACAGACAAGTCATTTGTTTTCCCATTTTTTCCATCTAATAAATACTATTAGAAATCTCAGGAATGTAACTATTCCAAGATAGAACATCCTAGCAGTTGTGAGTTCAACTTAGTTCGTGAATCATGCATTAGTTTCAAATCCCAGATATTCAGTTATGATCCAGATCATATGTGCCTTATGCATCGCCTCAGTTTTACCAGCAAATAAGTAAAGTAAGCATTCTTAGAGGTACATAGTGTACCAAGGGGGAGATACCCTATATAATTCCCCGATTCATTCATGTCCTTAAACCCATTCAATTTTATGCCCAAATGTTTCCTTGAAAAATTGATAACAGCTCAGAGTTCGAGAAAGTAACACTTTGAAAATAACTTTCAGAACTCTATATGATCACTTTGGATTCTTAGTCATGTCCTTTGGTCTTGACAATTACCCAACAACTTTTATGGACTTGATCAACCATGCCTTCAAGCAGTACTTGGACATGTTCGTCATAGTGTTCCTAGATGACATTCTTGTCTATCCCCGCAGTGATCATGATCATGCAGACCATCTCAGAATAGTATTACCGACTCTCAGAAATCATTAGTTGTTTGCCATACTTAGTAAGTAAGAATTTTTTGCTAAGTTCAGTAGTATTTCTTGGTCATATCATTTCCAATGATGGTATTATAGTGGATCCCTAAAAGACCAAAGCGGTAAGAAACTGGCCCAAAACCATCACTCCATAAGATATTAGGAGTTCCTTAGGTTTGGCTGGCAAAGATCGTCGGTTTATTAAAGGATTTTATTCTATCGTATCCCTTATATCTAACTTAACTCAGAAGAAAGTCAAGTTTCAGTGGTCAGGTTCATGTGAGAAGAGTTTTCAGGAGGTGAACACTCTACTCACATCAACTCCAGTTTTGACTCTACCGGATGGTTAAAATAGGTTTGTTGTGTATTGTGATGCATCTGAAGTAGGGTTGGGTTGTGTCCTCATAAAGCATGGTAAGGTTAAAGCCTACATCGCCAGACAACTTAAGCCACAAAAGAAGAACTAGAGACTGCTGAGATTTCTGAGTCATATGAGTAACTGAATTCAATAGATCGTGGCTTGAGTGAGAGTATCGTGACAACATGACATGGCTATAGGCACACAACTATAGTTTTACGGGTACAATTACCCCCAGGACTCAATGGAAGGAAACTGACACACATGACTGACTTTATCATAAGAGTAGAGTCCACAATTCACACTGTCATAATTAGGGATTTCATGCTAAGCTTGGTTCTCAACAGTTCTATCACATGGACGAAAATGCATACAACATGTATATACTTGCATGGCTTCAATAACATGGTCATTCCATAGCACAACACTATCATGAGAATCTCATGCAACATCTTCAATTCAAGACAATAGCATGGGAATCACGTAGAACATAAACATAGAACATGAAATAGTCATTTAGGACCTATTATGTCATAAAAGCACGATTTCTAGTCTCTTGGATATTTTCACAAACACCTTACATGCACATCTTAGGCATAGGTAGATTCATCAAGATTACAAGTATTCAACCACAAATTTTACATATTTATACATCATATATCACCATAGCTTCACACAAACATGCAAAAATCCCATCTTGGGCATCATCAACTCCAAAAACATGATCATCAACCATCAACAACATAAACATCATAATACATAATTTAAAAGATAGTTCTTGAGCTTTATGGACGAAAGGAGTCCATGAATCAACTCACACATACCTTATTTTGTGATTTCAAGAAGCTTTACAGAGAGAAATCCTTGTGCTTGAATCTTCTATAAAACCCTAGCTTGAGTTTCTTGAGAGAATTTGAGAATAACAATAATATTTTGCTGTTTTTGAGCCTCAATACCATGTTCAAGAGCTTATATAGGGATGGAAATTGACTTAAATTCCCTTAAGGACATGAAGCTGGAATACGAAAACCTGGGGCAGCACTCGACTTAGCAGGCGGTGCCTGCCCTAGTCCACCGATATAGGCCAGACAGTGCCTTTCTTATAGCACTGCTATAGGCCAGGCGACGCCTGCAGATCACCTGAGGCTACTGTTTTGAATTCCAAATGAGCCCTAAACGGATTCCAAAAATTCTAAAACTTACTCGAGATGTACTATGACCTAGCCCCATCGCAACTTAACTTAAAAATCCAAAAACTAAGGTCGGGAAGGTCGTCAAATAAATCCCTGAAGTTTAGAGGTCTAAAATGAGACTAAGTGTTGAATCTTGAACACTTAGCAAAAATTTTCTAAGTCTTGGAGCTTGGAAAAGCTTAATGAGCTGAACTTTAGACTTAGGATTTTATGGGGTAGTACAATAAAAGATCATATAGGAGAAAGAAATCTATAAAAGAATGTACTTGTTACAATTGTGAAAAATTTGGACATTTAGCTAGAGATTGTAAATTACCTAGAAACCTAAAAAATAAATAGATATTAGAAATAAAGATAGAAAATATAAAATATAAGCAAATAGATTATATAGATTACGAATTAGAAAGTGACGATAGTACATATGAAATTTCTTAAAATAAGACAAATAATGAAATAGATAGTGAATTAGACGAAATTATAACTAATGACTGAAGAAGAAATAAAAATAATCACAAAAGAGGAATACTTAAACAAAGAAGGAACTGACCAAAAAGTAATATTTGAAAGTAATATATTTGAAAAAATAAAATAAAAAGAGTTAGACCTAAGTGTAAAAAAAAATATTTAAAATACCAACAATAAAAAATATTTTCAGTAGACGAAAAGAAGAATACTACGTAGTATGCCAAAAGGAACATGTCATAGACTGTAGATATGCAAATGGTAGAGCTAGTATACAAGCAAAAACAAAGAGAATAATTAATAAAGAAATAAACAATATAAAAAGTAGAGACCCAATAAAATATGTACACCTTGGAGGAATAGAGATATTAATAATAAAAGCATGTTTTAGAGAATGAATAGATACACTAGTAGAATTATATTTAACAGATGATGGAATTATAAAACCTATAGAAATAATTATAATAACTGCAATAAGAGGAAATCTAATATACCAAAAATTTAAATTTATAGTAAGTGCAAATTATTTAGTAGCAACAACAGATAAAAATATAGATAAATCATTAGTATTATATTGACAAATATTAGGAATAGAACTAACCCCAAAAGTAAAATATTTACGGCAAGATGTAAAAATCTATATGTATAAACAACAAAACATAGAATATAACAGGAAAAAATAAAATTAACAAAATTCAAATAGAAAGTCTTTTCGAACTATTTGTGAAGACAATTGATAATATTGATTATAGTTACAAAGACATAGATATAGAAGAAAATTTAGAAATAATAAATGACAGAATAAGTACAACAAAAAGAATAGCTTATGAAAAATCAGAATCATCAAGCTCATCAAAAAGAACAAATTATGAAATAACTTCAACAATTAATTTAACTTAGTATTATATAGCAGGAACAATAAATGAAAAAGAATATTTAATACTCTTAAATACAGGACAAGAAGAAAATTATATAGCCCAATATCTATTAAAAAATGAAGAAATAAAATTTGATAATAATATATGCCTAGATCTACCAAGGAGTCTAATAAACACTAAAAATATTGTTGAAAAAAAAATTATAATAGGATTAAGAAGAATAAAAATAGAATTTGAAGTAAAGGAAGATATGCAAAAAATAGACATAATTTTAGGAATAAAATGGTTAGGACAAGTAAAACCATATAATATGGAACATACAAAATTATCCATAACATATAATAAAGAAAAATTATTAATAAAAAGAGCTTTGACATGATATGAAAATATATGTATTAATGAAGATAGTAGTAGAAGGATATTACAACAAATATTATACGCCTGTGATAGATACATGAGCAGAAGCCAATTTATGTAGATATAATTGTTTGCCAGAAAGTAAATATGATAAATTTAAAACACCAATAGTAGTTAGAGGATTTAATAACGAAGGAAGTTTAATTACTTTTAAAGCTAGAAATGTAAAAATACAAGTATGAGATATGATATTTATAATAGAAGAAATCTATAATTATGAA
This sequence comes from Capsicum baccatum var. pendulum, assembly GCA_030864225.1. Lineage (NCBI taxonomy): Eukaryota > Viridiplantae > Streptophyta > Magnoliopsida > Solanales > Solanaceae > Capsicum > Capsicum baccatum. The sequence continues at coordinate 227,301,303 of CM061556.1, forward strand.
CTAACATCAAAAGACATACTTTTAGGAATGTCGTTTTTAGACAAATTATACCTACATATAATAACTAAAACAGATTAGTGGTTCACAACACCATGCAAACAAAAAGTAAGAGAAAAAAGAGTTACTAATAAAATGAGAAAGAAAACTGATTGGATAAAAGGAAATGAAAAAATTACACAAAAGTTAGAAAATATAAAAAATACTGAAGATACAATAGAACTAGTCGTATTTTCGATAAATAAAAAAGAAATAGCTATATTTTCAGTAAATAAAATAGAAATAATTAAGAAAAAATTAGAACAATTATATAGTGACGATCCACTAAAAGGAGGGAAAAAATATAAAACTACTATAAAAATTAAATTAATAGACAAAAATAGCATAATAACTCAAAAACGTTAACATATAATTTTGACAATTTAAAAGAATTTAAAATGCATATAGATGAATAATTAGAAAAATAGTATATACAAATAAGTATAATGGTAAACACAATAGACCAACATTTATAGTAAGTAAACATAGTGAACAGAAAAGAGGAAAAAGTAGCATGATTATTGACTATAGAAATTTAAATGCAAAAACTCTGACATATAATTATCCAATACCAAATAAGATATTAAAAATAAGACAAATACAAGGATATAACTACTTTAGTAAATTTTACTGTCAATCAGGATTTTACCACTTAAAGTTAGATAAAGATTCTAAGGAATTAACCGCATTTACAGTACCACAAGGATTTTATGAATGGAACGTATTACCATTTGGATATAAAAATGCACCAGGTAGATATCAACATTTTATGGATAGTTATTTTAAATAATTACCTAATTGTGTAGTATACATAGATGATAAACTACTATACACAAAAACCAAAGAAGAACATTCAAAATTACTAGAACAATTTACAGATATAATAGAAAAATCAGGAATAAGCTTCAGCGAAAAGAAAGCTGAAATTATGAAAAATCAGATAGAATTTTTAGGAATACAAATAGATAAGAGCGGAGCAAAAATGAAACAATATATAGTACAATAAATAATAAATTCAAAAGAAGAATTAGATATCAAAAAAAATTATAATTGTTCTTAGGATTTGTAAATAAGGTAAGAGAATATATATCAAAATTAGCAGAAAATCTAAAAATATTACAGCAAAAACTAAGAAAAGATGTAGAATAAAATTATAACGAAGAAGATAAAAAATAAGTGCAGAAAATAAAAAAAACTTTGTAAAGAATTACCAAAATTACAATTCCCAAATGAAAATAAAAAATTTACATATATAGTAGAAGAAGATGCAAGTGAATATAGTTATGGAGGAGTACTTAAGTACAGATACGAAGAAGAAAAATTAGATCATTGTAGGTATTACTCAGGCATGTTTAATGAAATAGAAATAAAATGGAAAATAAATAGAAAAGAATTATGTTCATTATATAAATTTTATTAGCATTTGAGCCATATATTGTATATAACAAATTTATTGTACAAACAGATATTACATAGGTGCGTTGGTGGTTAACGAAGAAAATACAAATTAAGTTACAACAATGGAAATACGGAGACTAGTATTGGATATATTAAATTTTATATTTACAATTGAAGTAACTAGTACTAACAAAAATGTCATTGCAGATTACCTGTCACAACAAGGCTACTCAGATGATTTAACAACAGAAGAAGTTGCTATTGAAGTTACTCATAATGATTTACTAGTTCAATTATTGAAAGAACAAGTTACTCTACTGACTACTGAAGTTACAGAATTAAAAGTGCAGTTAGAGCACTCTAAAAAATAGGAAAAAGCCTAAGGCACAACTATAGTGCAGGAAGAGCACTTTAAAAAACTAGACCTAGAAGGTAACGTTCGGACACACCTTAAAACTAAAATGGTTGTTACATGTGCAGGAACATCCGGTACAGCTAAGGAATTACCCATTACAAAAGAATTACAAAAATCCAAATTGCCAAAGAAAAAGAATTACAACCTAAATAAGATATTTGAAAAACCCTATGCACCACCAAATACCCAAAAGAATGAATTATTTGTACCCCCACAGTTATACCCCTATGCAGAAGCAATAAACAAGAAAAAATAAGTTTACAACTATGTAACCCGTGTTTATATTGAAAATTTATATACAATCCAAACCTTGCTATATACCAAACCCGTCCAAGATATTGACCTAGCCAAAAAACACCCAAGGCTATATAACCTAAAAATTACAAAATTATAATAAACTTATTGCACTCCCAGGAACCAGCCCAAATTTAATCGGTACATGTTATCATTATGGATTATTATAAATAGTATATAGAACAAATGGGAAATAATTAGCCATGATTCCTAAAGTACATAAAGGAATTATGACATATATAAAAATTACAAAAGGATAGCTATTTTACATAAGATTTTATTTAGTCCCCGCTGAGATACTATTTGATGAAGTTAAACCAGTGATTACAGTAGTAAAAATTAGTATGACAAGAGACTACATTATACCAGAAGAAATATCTAAGCAAGACGAAATACAGAAAACCAAGATACCACACTTTTTCAAGAATAAATGAGTTATTGGCTTGAGCATAATTATACAAGAGTTAGCACATAACTATTTGAACCATAATCCAATTTGGAATTATTATAATAGAGATCATTTATTGGTTTATTCAACACGTAAAGACATAAGAGAAAATAATATGGATGAAATTAATAAATGGACAATGACATTATTAAGACCAGAAGATAACCCTCTCATAAGATCTACCAAGAAAGAAGGAGTTATTTCTGATGGACTTATGGAACAATTCTATAAATTAATAGGACAAAGATATGATGATCATCAATACAGCTATTATAGCAGACAACATAATATTATTCCAAAAGTGACACTACAATAGAAGCAAATGAAGAAATTAGAGCAGCAGAAGAGATACGACAAGAAGATAGATAAGCCACAAAGCAATAATGGAAGAAGACAAGATATTAAATTATGAAAACAACATGTAGACAAATTAGATAACTTTGTTGACTTACTTTACATAAATAATTGTATAGTAACTATTATCTTTTAGTTTTTTTGACTTTTTGAAAAGGCTTTTAATGAGTCTTTGTCTTTTTATGCTTTAAAGTCTTCTTATTCTTTAATTATTTAGGACAAATGTAAAAGACTAGAAATAGTATATTGGTAATGTGTAAATTTATATTAGGATAGGTGTAAAGATGTAAAAAGTGTTTGCGCTTTCTTTGGCTTGCCTCTAAGGAAAAGCTATGGATGAACAAATCCCAGACAGGTATATTCATTTATAATTATGAATAGCTAAATTCAAAAATTCCTGACAATCATGCTATGATAAAATAAGTTTATGTTAGTTACTATATAGTAAGTTATTTAAAGAATAATATGTTACAAAGTTTATTAGCAAAGAGGAAAAAGGAAAAAAATCCCTAAGGACTATGCCATCCTGAAGGTGAATCTGGTGAGGCAAGAAAGTCGTGATAGGGGAGTAGCCAGAGTTGAGGCGTTGTTTAAGGGAAAAGTATCCAGACTACCATGCTAATAGTGATAGATTAAAATAATTATAGCAGAATAATCTAGTACATACGTAACGCTCCGATTATCTGAAACGGAATGCTACGCGGTGCTCATGACCCCAAAGGACCACAAGCTAACCCATGACTGATATCTGTACCTGTACATTGTATATTATACATAAAATAACAAAGAAAAATTCAAAAAAGTCCATAAGGTTCAACTAAAATAATATAACATCCATATGGGTGAAAAATACCTAAAACAACTGAAATTTGCATCAAAATTGAATGTAAGTCTGAGCTAAATCCGAAATACTCTAAATCCTCACTGAATAAGGAGTCTAAGGAACATGTCTCCAACTAAATCCATAAAGATATAGCATGCTAAAATAATAAATGAATAAATCAAATGATATCGTCCTCGAATGAAGAGGACTCATTGTAACTCTGCGACTGGATATGCTACTGCTACTGCTGATCTAGAGCTCGTGTCTCTAGACCTATTGTGTAACATAAAAATAAAGCACAATAGTGCAAATACTTCAGTATGTGGGAATGTACTGGGTATAAGAGTGAGGTAGGCTAAATATAAAAGGGTTTACATGCATTAACAATACTAACTGACAGACTGGTATGAATGTGAGAGTGAAAACATGCATACATAGTAACTGAAATCATGAATATGTGATATCTAGATCCGTATGCTAATACATAGTTTACTGATAATTATAATGACTAATACTGTGAATCTGATAACATGAGTGACTGTGTTTGACAGTCCTGAATCTGATGGAACTATCTAAGTTCCATACTGTAACTAAGTTGACTATATCTGATAGTCCTGATATACTGAAATCTGAAGAACTGTCTGATTTTGTTTACTGAAACTGTGGGAGGTAGTTTTTTAACCGACATGCCCCGTATGTATCATTATGGCTAAGTTGGGGTCCAATCTCTGCCCTAACTAGAAGGGTGTCAATACCACGTCACTGGTAAAGACAACTGTGGGTAACCCTCATCTAACAGTATTCGCAAAAGAGAACAGTGGTGCCCTCATCTGACAGTGCTAAGCCACCTCATCAACCCTCATCTGACAGTGCTGATATCTCAACCTATGTTGGCTACATAGTTCTGGAACGCAAGGATGACTTCTTAGAATCACACCCTCATCTGGCAGTATGTGTTCCCATCTTTGGGTTCACTCGGTGCTAACTTCTACTCCCATATGAAGAGACTGTACATGAATAACTAATTGAACATGACTTAATTGACTGTACGTGAACTAACTTACTAAATTCCATTGACTGACATAATACTACTGATATTCGATAACTAACTGAGATCATGAGGATTTCCTGAGTCACCTGACTGACTGAATCCTACTAAATCATGGATTAAGTTTGGATATTGTGAAACATGACATAGCTTTAGGCACACAACTATATTTTTTGGGTATGAATACCCCCAGGACTCGATAGCAAAAAACCAACGCACATGACATGACTTGATCACAAGTTTGGAGTCCTCAATTCAAACTATCATAAGTAAAGGATATCATACTTCACGTAGTTATTCAACATCTTAAACATTGTAGGGAATACATGGATATATTTCGTGTACATATTCTATATTTCCATTATCATACATGTTTCATACCACAACAATAGCAACACATCAATAGCATAGAATTCATATTGAAGTATATAGATAACATGGACTTGTCATGTAGACATCATGCAATCATGTAAACATGAATTTCTAGCATCCCAAGCATTTTATCAAAAACCTATCATGTATTATTTAAGGCATAGGTGTGTTTCCTAACTTTCACCATATTACACCACCTAAAGTTCATAGTTTTCAACTAACAAACATATATATTCCATGAAAATACCTTTAGATATCATCTTGAAACTTAAAAAACAATCATCAACATGTACATGCTCATATCACCACAAAAAGTTCACAAAATAGTATTTAAAATGTGGTTCTTGAACTATATGAACGAAAAGGATCCATAGATGAACACTATGTATACCTTAGATTAATAATCCGTGAAGATTATAGTGAAATAAGCTTGGAATTAGAAACCCCCATTTGAACCCTACACTTGTTCTTGGTTGTTTTTGAGAGTAATTCATCAAAAGAACTATATTTTGGTGTTTTAGAGCTCAAATCCCATGTTAATAAGATTATATTAGGGTGGAGAATGACCAAAAATCCCTTAAAATCACAGAGGTTGAGTGCAAAAAATTGTGCAAGCACCGGACTTAGAAGGAAAGGCCTGGATTAGTCCACTGCTATAAGTAGGATATGCCTGCCTTAGAGCGGTGCTCTAGGCCAGACGACATGGATTTATTGTGAAGATCAACTATTTTGCAAATCAAAACGTGCCCTTATGCTATTTAAAAAATTCTAAAACTTACTCGGCATGTACTATGACCTTTCCCCAGTGTAATGTAACTTGAAAATCCAAAAATAAAGGTCGGGAAGGTCACCAAATAAATCCCCAAAGTTTGGAGGTCTAAAATGAGACTAAGTGTTGAAATTTATCAAAATTTGCTAAGTCTTGTGGTTTGTAGAGCCAAATGAGCTAAATTCGAACACAGCGATTTTGTGGAGTCTTACAATCTCTCTCCCTTGCGGACATTTGTACTTGAATGAGAATCAACTGAGAGGAGATACAAGATAAGCTGAACATGAACTGAACATGAATGACTGAAATCTGATCTCATGACTGACATGCTAAACATACTGAACTCATGCATATTTGATGCATGGATAACTGATACATGAATACATGACTGTGTATTCTGATAAACTAAGTTTCTTAACATAAGAATGCATAGCTGATGCATGATTTTATAACTGAACTGGTATATTAATGCATGACGGAGTATGCAATGGTAATAGATACCAAGTTATGATGGGAACATGAACATGTAACTGAATAAGCTTAAGGAGAACTATTACCTTGATCTTGATCTGAATTGGCGGAGAAGAGGTAAGGATACTTGGGACGTATATCTGTTTCTACTTCGCAAGAAGCTACCTCATGAGACTGATTTTGCCAAAGAACCTTAAATAGATGGACTTCTTTGTTCCTCAAACAACGGGTCTGATAGTCTAAGATTTCAACTAGAATCTCTTCATAAGAAAGGTTGTTCTAAATGTTAATACTCTGAATAGGGACTATAACTGTTGGGTCACCTATTCACTTTTTGAGAAAGGAGACATAGAATACTAGATTAACTGAGGCTAGATCTAAAGGCAATTTAAGCTCATAAGCTACCTTATTGAATCTACTGAGAATCTTGAAGGGATCGACATATTGGGGACTGAATTTCCCTTTCTTTTCGAACCTCTTCACTCCCTTTTTGGGAGAGATCTTAAGATAGACATAATCATTGACCTAGAACTCGAGATCCTTTCTACGAACAACTGCATAAGACTTCTATCGGCTCTGAGCATCCCGAAGTCTCTCCCTGATCAACTAAACTTTCTCTAAGGCATCGAATACTAAGTCAGGACCTATAACTGAGGCCTTACTAACTTCTAACCAACCAATCGGAGATCTATATCTCCTACTATAGAGAGCCTTGAATTGAGACATCTGAATACTGGAATGATAGCTATTGTTTTATGTAAACTCAATCAAAGGCAAGTGGTCATCCCAACTTCCTTGGAAATAAACTGCACATGCCCTTAGCATATCTTCATTATCTTGAATGGTCCTTTTTTCTTGACCATCCGTCTAAGGATGAAATGCTGTATTGAGAAGGACTTAGGTACCAAGGCCCTTTTAGAATACTTTCCAGAATTGAGAGGTGAACTGGGTACCTCTGTCTAAGATGATAGATAATGGAATACCATGTAATCTGACCAACTCCATGATATAGAATTTAGCGTAATCCTCGGCTGAATAGGAAGTACAAACTGGAAGAAAATGAGCTGACTTGGTCATTCTGTCTACAATGACCGAAACTGAATCATGCTAATGATGATTTCTAGACAAACCCATCACGAAGTCCATGTTCACTTCTTCATACTTCCAAGTAGGAATGGTGAACTTCTGTATGGAAACACTAGGCTTCTAATGCTCTATCTTAACCTGCTGACATGTATAGAACTTAGCCACAAAGTCTACAATATCTCTTTTCATCCCCTTCTACCAATAGATCTTCCGTAAGTCGCGGTATATCTTAGTGGCCCCTGGACAAATAGAGTATCATGCACCATGAACTTCTGCAAGAATTTTCTTTCTTAAGTCATCTATACCTCAAACACATAGATGACCCTGACAACAAAGAACACCATCTCCACCTTGGGAGAAAACCTCTACTTTCTTATTCTGAACTGACTCTTTTAGCTTGACAAGGGTAGGATCCCTGTCTTACTTTTCCTTCACCTCAAAAACTATAGAGTCTCTGAACTACTCGGAACATATACACCACCCTCGAAAGAGTCGACTACGTGAACTCCAAGTCTGGCAAGATGATGAATCTCTTAAGCTATGTTTTTCTTGCTATCCTCAACGTGAGAAACACTACCCTGGATAGTCTACTGAGAGCATCAGCCATAATATTAGCCTTGCCTGGATGGTAAAGAACACTCATGTCATAATCCTTCAAGAGCTCTAACCACCTTCTCTGACAAAGATTGAGATCTTTCTGAGAAAAGACATACTGGAGACTTTTATGATTTGTGAAGACATCTACATGAACTCCATAAAGATAATGTCTCCAAATATTTATGACAAATACAATGGTTAACTCAAGATTATAAGTAGGATAATTCTTCTCATGGGGCTTTAACTGTCTGAAGGTGTAAGCTATAACCTTACTCTACTGCATGAGGACATAACCTAAACCCACTCTGGATGAATCACAATATACTACGAACCTATCTGTACCATCTTAAAGAGCTAGAACTGGAGCTAAAGTGAGTTGAGTCTTTAATTCCTGAAAACGCTTCTCGCATGAATCTGACCATTGAAACTTGACCTTCTTCTGAGACAGTCTGGACATAAGATATGTAATAGAAGAAAACCCTTCGAAAAACCATCTGTAATAGCTATCCAAACCCAAGAAACTCCTGATATCTAATGGAGATATGGGGCGAGTTTTATGAGTATCTACTCTAATTCCATCACCGGAATTAATATGGCTAAGGAATTCTACTGACTTAGCCAAAATATGCACTTACTAAATTTTTCAAACAACTGATGATCCCTGGGAGTCTGAAGAACAAATCTTAGATGGTCTGAATGATCACGCTCAGTGCGAGAATAGACCAAAATATCATCTATGAAAACTATGATGAATATTTCCAAGTACTGCTTAAACACTCGATTCATCAAGTCTATAAAAGTTGCAGGGGAATTGGTAAGACCAAAATACATGACTAGAAATTCAAAGTGACCATACCGAGTACGGAAAACTGTCTTTGGGATGTTGTATTCTCTAACTCTGAGCTGATGATAGCCTGATCTGAGGTTTATCTTAGAGAAATAACTGGCATTCTGAAGTTGGTCAAACAGCTCATCTATTCTGTGAAGTAGATACCTATTCTTGACCATAACCTTGTTGATCTAGCGGTAATCGATACACATCCTAAGAGAACCATCTTTCTTGCGCACGAGTAAGAGTAGTGCACCCCATGAGGACACACTAGGCCTGATAAATCCCTAATCGAAGATATAATTCAACTGATCTTTTAGTTCCTTGAGTTCTAATGGTTCTATTCTATGTCGAATTCTATTTCCCTTTTGGGAGGAATGTGATGTTGGATGAATTTATGCATTCTAGCCTTACTATTTTAGCCTTTTTCATCTGGTTTTGAGGATGATTCTTATGATATATGTGTTTATAATGATATAAATCTGCATATAAGTGTCCAATTGCATGTTTACGATGTTTAATGGTGGTTCCACATGAGTTTTGATTCAATTTGAGCATTTAGAGTTCAACCAAGAAAACTAGTGTTACTAGCTTGAGCTAGGTGTTTGTCTAGTCTATTGTGTTGGGTTATAATGTATTTTAATGAGTTAATAAGGTTTTTATTATGTATTTATATGTTAAATAACTTATCATAGGTAAATTGGATCAAGACAAGAGTCAATACAATGAGCTAAAGATCAAAGTGAAATTAGCCTATGCTTAGCTCGTGTTTCTAGTTCATCGTCTTGGATGTTGTCTTGTTTTGAGCTCTAAATTGTGGTGTTTTATGATTTAGGATACTTTTTTAAAGGATAATTATGATATATTAAAAACATACAAGCTTCAATTCAAGTGAAAACCACTCAAGAAGGCTCGGAATGGCTCAACGAAGCCACAATGCAAAGATTGACTCTGTTTGGATACCTTAAATGTATTTGGCTATTGTGGGAGCGTAGTAATTAATATATGGTTATTATAAACACAAATGGATATCTACAAGGACCAAATGTTATTTCAATAGGCGCATGAGAACCCCTAAGGCGATCCAGCGGGCGGCTCCTGGCTTATCGCGGGCTTTTAACACAGCCAAAATTTCAGCTGCAAATTACAGTGAGCCCGAGCGAGCAATGCCAGCTTATAGTAGTGCGGTTACCTGGAAGATGCCTGGAATATTCCAAAGGAATATTTTTGTGCAGTATAAAAGGAATAATGTGAAGAAAATTGGGATTCATTCTTGGACATTTTCGAAGTGGCGGAAGAGCCTATGTGAATTTTATTTTCCACTTCTTCTTCATAAGTTTTATTTTGTTTATATTAATTACTTGTATTTGATAGTGAATTCAATTATTAACAGTTAAATACCCTTGTTCTGGGGTTGAGGTTAAGAACATGAATACTCTTTGATATTCTTATTTGTAGTTTAATTTTGGATTATCACATGGACTGTTCTTAATTCTTGATCTTACTATTTTAATGCTTAGTTACCATTAAAATAAATCTATCTTTTTATGTGAACCGGGGAGGAGAAAAATAGATTAGAATGAAGAAATTAGGGAATAAGTTTCTTATCCTTTTATGAAATAAGGGATTTGAATTATCTTCTAGGATAGGGATATACCTAGAAGCCTTGTTTTGTTCAATTGCAAGATGATAACTTAATAATATCTAGAATAATATTTGTATCTCTGCAGTAGTTGCAGGTACATTATTTATAGATAAAATATTTGAGGTCGGGAGACTAAAATCATAGAATAAACCGTGCAAATCAATAATTCGATAACCAATTGAACTACGATAATAATAGAGATTTGTATGATTGTTCAAAATTTCTCAACCCCAGGATTACTCCATAGATTATTTCAAGTATTTTATTTTATGCATTGATTTAGATTAGTTTAAGTGTACAAAAATTACAACTCTATTTGGTACCCTCCTCAATTAGTTAGACTAGAATAAGATAGACGGCAAACACAAGTCCCTGAGAGATCGATTATTGGGATTCCTTGAAGGAACTATATTACTTGATAAGACCACGTACACCTGCGTGTGCACTTGGGTGCTGTCAAGTTTTCGGCGCCGTAGCCAGGGACTTGTTACTAGGCAACTATCTTATTTTTTTAGTTTTTCTATATTGAGTTGTACATAGTTTTTTTTAGTTTCTTTTAATTATACTTTATTTCTATTTTTTTTCATCTCACATTCTTCTTGAGATGTTAGCCAAGGATAGATGGTTTTCTAGTGATACAAATTCTTGTTGTTTTTTACCACATCATGAGGCTTATTGTCTAAATACAATTTGATGTTTGTCTTGTGGTCAAAGTGATCATTTATAAGGTATGTGTGCTAGAAATCCCAATTCAGTAATGTTTATGGGCTATGATGAATTGTAAAATTATATAAAATACTGCAATTGAACGGGGTTGACTTAGTCACAAATTATACCACAAATCGACCAACAACAAGTCCAAAGTAATCAAGTTACCACGTTGATGAGTAGCATGGAGGAAATGATGAAGCAGGTGTTAGAGAATCAATCAAAGTTTGTAGAACAATTGAATGATCAACAATTGTTTATCAAAAATTTTGAGTTGCAGCTTATCCAGAATGCCATAACACAAAACACAAGACCTCAAGTGATGTCCCAACCTGTTGAAGATGAAGTTGCAGATAATTTGAGGAAGTCTGAGTACTCAGAAACTAAAATTATTGAACAGGTTGAGGAATTTTCACTACCACCATGTCTAAAGTGGCTAAGCAAAGAAGAATCTGATGAGGACATTATGCAACTTATGGATCAAACACAAGAATCCCAGTCACTTGATTGTCATCTTTATCTTGAGACTGACATTGAAAAGGAGAATACAAGTGAAGCTGTTGAGGATAGTGAAAATTTTGAAGTAAGATTGGTTAGGCCTCATTGAAAGCATTTTTCTACGTTATGTTTAAATGATATCTTGTCTATGGAATCATTTAAAATAGTGGAAGAGTGTGAATATGAGGAATAAGAATCCTATATTCTTGATTTTACACTAGACAAATAATATAATAACACACCTCACTTTAAAGACGAGTGGTTTACCATGCTCAATCCATCACTCGGTTTCTTAATTTTTATACCACCTCCATATGAGAGAGGCAAAAAGATAGATGCTAAATTAGGGGTGAAATTCATATCCTCAAGGTGGAGCAAAAAGTTGATATAGGTCATTCCGCAACACTAAATTAGGAGCTTCTTGAGAGGCAACCCAAGATAAGGTATGTTTTATTTTCAGTTTTTAGTTTTTTTAGTTTTTCTTATTTTTCACAGTTTTTGTTTTTGGTTGAGTCACAAGTTGATGGGAAGTCTGAGTACCGAAAATCTGAGCTTGAAGCATGGCTAATATTAAGTGTGTGGTTCCATGGATCTCATTTATGTGAAGATGCTATTAGCTAGGCCTAGAGGCCTCAGGGAGTATTTCTATCTCTTACTCTAAAAGTTCACTTGGAGAACAAAGTAGAACTTTAAGTGTGGAGTGGTGAAATTCTCAAATTTTGGCTCAATTTTTTAAAAAAATTAGGTTACGAATAAGTGAGATATTCTTGTTGGTGCTATTTTTTATTACATGATGCAAGTGAGTTTGTTGGTAAAATCAGGTTGAATTATGAGAATTGCTACTTTTTAAGACTCTTAGGATCATTTTCGTGACTTTTGTACTTGTTGGCTTAAAATTGACTTCATGATATTGTTTAGTTCGGAGTCTATGATGATCCTATTGAGTTGAACATGTGCCATGTATGTGTAAGTTATTTTGTATATTCCTTTTTGCATGTGATGTCTAGAACTTGTGTGTGAAGCGGAATAAAGAATGTGGGTTTAGGAGATGATATAGTCATTTCTTTAATAGCCTTGTTTATACCTTCTATTTGTCCTACCCTTTGTGCATTATCATAGTTAACCCCATTGAGTCTTTAGCTCATTTTCCTTGGCAACCTCATAAAAAGCTTAATCCATTCTTTTATAGACCATAATTTGATCCAAAAAGTTCCTAAGTGCTTTAATGAAAATATTGAATTAGCAAAGAGTTTGTGAAATTGAAGAAGGAGAAAGGTGAAAGTGAAATTCGAAAGAAGTGTTCATTGCGTGTCCAAATTGTTATGGTTAGGAGATATAAAAAAAATGAAATACAATTCAATTTTTATTGCCAAGTTTTTTTTACAATGAACCTGTTTTGTCCCTAGTCTATTTAGGACAATTTTCACCTCAACTAAGGCGAATAACTTTAGTTGAGGGTGGCTACTATAGGGGTACGTAACAACAATTAGAGCTGGGAGTCGATTTATGGTGTAAAAGAAAAGTAATCCTATCATAGTTTTTGTTAATGCATTGAACAAAATTGGGGTGAAATGATTGATGTGTGAAAGTAATAAATTGGGTTAATAGAAGGCGATTTTCAGATGTTTGTCATATATTAAAGCGCTTAGGATTGATAGTCACTATTCTTGGCCAAAATAGTTCCTACCCATCCCTTAGCCTATATTACAACCCAGAAAAGACCTACTTAATCCTAAGCTTTACATTTAAATATTTGTGGATCATTACACTAAGGGAAAGCCTATGGTTCATTATGTGTAACTTGTGAATTCTTTGTGAGAGTGAGTATAATTTGATTCTTGTACCCATTGTTATGAATTGCATTATTGTAAGTGTTTATGGGTAACTCTCTTCTGGTAAGGGGTACATGTTTGATGAATATGGGTGATTTGTAAGATGTCTTTAACTGAATTATGTGCATGATTTTTCTAATTGTGGAGTCCATTCTTGAGGATAGGATGTTTTGGAAGTAGAATTCTTGACCTTTCAATTGTGCATAACATGCTTAGTGTGGGAACTTGCATTGCATGTAGTAATTGCAGTACTAGCTTGAATGTATTGCATTCAGTAGGAGTGTGTACTCTATTCAAACCATGATGCTTATAGTTAAGAATTGTTTGAGGATGAACCAGGCTTTAAGTGTGGGGTGGTGATGTTGGATGTATTTATGCATTCTAGCGTTACTATTTTAGCCCTTTTCATCTTGTTTTGAGGATGATTCTTATTCTATATGTATTTATAATGATATAAATATGCATATAAGTGTCCAAGTTCATGTTTACAATGTTTAATGGTGTTTCCATATGAGTTTTGATTCAATTTGAGCATTTAGAGTTCAACCAAGAAAACTAATGTTACTAACTTGAGCTAGGTGTTTGTCTAGTCTATTGTGTTGGGTTATAATATATTTTAATAAGTTAATAATATTCTTATTATGTATTTATATGTGAAACAGCTTAGTTATAATGTTCATAGGTCAATTTGATCAAGATAAGAGTCAAAACAATGAGCTAAAGATCAAAGTGAAATTAGCCTATACTTAGCTCGTGTTTCTAGTTCATCGTCTTGGATGTTGTGTTGTTTTGAGCTCTAAATTGTGGTTTTTGATACTTTATGATGATTTTTTAATGGATAATGATGATATATTAAGGATATAAAAGCTTCAATTAAAGTGGAAGCAACTCAAGAAGGCTCGGAATGGCTCAACAAAACCACTATGCAAAGATTGACTCTGTTTGGATACCTGAAATATATTTGGCTATTGTGAGAGCGTGGTAAATGATATATGGATGTTCTAAACACCAATAGATATCTAATATCACCATATTCTAGTCCAATAAGGTGCGTGAGAACCCCAAGATAATCCACCGGGCGACGCCTGGCTTATCGCGGGCTTCCAACACTTAGCCCAAATTTCAGCTGCAAATTCCAGTGAGCCCGGGCGACAAGCAGGCGATTCCTACTTATAGCAGTGTGGTTACCTGGGTGACGCCTAGCCTATTCCAAAGGCATATTTTGGCTCATTATAAAAGGAATAATGTGAAGAAAATTGGGGATTCATTCTTGGACATATTTGGAGCGGTGGAAGAGCAACAAAAACCCTCATTTAGAGTTCTTGAATTTTATTTTCCACTTCTTCTTTGAAAGTTTTATTTTATGTATGATTAATTACTTGTATTTGATAGTGAATTCAATTATTAGCAGTTACATACCTTTGTTCTGGGGTTAAGGTTAAGAACATGAAAACTCTTTGATATTCTTATTTGTAGTTTAATTTTGGATTATCACATGGATTGTTCTTAATTTATTGAGCTTAATATTTTAATTCTTAGCTACCATTAAAATAAATCTATATTTTTATGTGAACCCTGGAGGAGTTAGAATGAAGAAATTAGGGAATAAGGTACTTATCCTTTTATGAAATAAGGGATTTGAATTAGATTCTAGGATAGGGTTATACCTAGAAGCCTTGTTTAGTTCAATTACACGATGATAAATTCATAAGATCTAGAATATTATTTGTATCTCTGCAGGAGTTGTAGGTACATTATTTTATAGATAAAAGATTTAAGGTCGGGAAATTAAAATCGTAACATAAACCTTGTGAATCAATAATCCGATAACAAATTGAACTACAATAATAATAGAGATTTGAATGATTGTTCAAAATTCCTCAACCCCAGGATTACTCCATAGATTATTTAGAGTATTTTATTTTATTCAATGGTTTAGATTAGTTTTAGTGTACAAAAATTACAAATCTATTTGCTACCCTTCTCAATTAGTTAGACTAGAATAAGATAGGCGGCGAACACAAGTCCCTGAGAGATCGATACTTAGGTTTCCTTGAAGCCACTATATTACTTGATAAAACCACGTACAATTGTGTGTGCACTGTCAGAATGCTTGGAAGATCTTTGGGAAAGACGTCTGAATTTCATTAACAATTGGAAATGATTCAATACTAAGAGATTCGAAACTGGAATCTTTAATATGCACGAGATGATACACACACACCTTAGAAATCAGTTTCCTTGCTTGAAGGTAGGAAATAAGCTGACCCCTGAAAGATGAAGTATTACCCTTCCACTCTATGATGGGCTCATTCAGGAATTGAAACTGAATTATCTTGTTTCTGCAATCGACTGTGGCATAGCAATAATGAATACAATCTATACCGAGAATGACATCAAAATTAGTCATCTCTTATTCGACTAAATCTGCTAGTGTAGATTTCTGAAATGTCATAACTGGGCAGTTCTTGTATACCCTCTGAGCTATAATGGTTTTACCCTCTAGAGTAGAGACTGAAAAGGGATCAGCTAAAATTTTGATATTGATTCCGAAATCGTTTGCCATGTATGGGGTAACAAAAGACAAATATGCACCTGGATCTAGCAAAGCATAAACATGAGCATGGAAGATCTGTAATGTACCAGTAACGACATCAGGAGTATTTTCCTGATCCTATCGGGTCTGAGCTGTGGGACGATTCTGCTAACCCTGATAACTAGACATACGATAATCTCTAAATGTGTGGCCTGGCTTTCCACAACTGAAACTCACGTCACTACTGGATCTGTAAACACCCTTGTCATTCTGACCACAAGTCTGACAGAAGGGATTAGTATGGGCACTGCTGACACTACCCTAAGATTTAGATCCTGGTGCTCTGTCTCTGAACTTAGGTTCTGGAGCACTAGCTAAAGACTGAACTGGAGCTGATGACTTGGGATGAAACTATGAATGGTTTCCTCCCTATGATTTGGGCTGAGCAAAACTAAAACTGCCTGATCTTTCCCTCTTATTCTACCTCTCCCTAGCCCTAACCTTCTGCTCCTCTATCTGCTGGTCATGCGTCATGAGTCTGGCTAAGGTCATATCACTATTTAGCATCATAGACCTACACGCATTTACCATACTATCGTTCACCCCTGACATGAACTTGCTCATTTTAGCCCTGCTGTCTGCAACCACATAAGGAGCATATCTAGCTAGTTGAGTAAATCTGAGAGAATACTCTCTGACCATCATATTTCCCTGCCTGAGGTTGATGAACTCAAGAACTTTTACCTCCCTCAGCTCTTGGGGAAAGAATCTGTCTAAGAAAGCTATGACAAATTCCTCTCACTCGATGGGACCTTCATTCTCTACCCTCTCGGACTTCCACTATTTGTACTAAGTGTGACCCATATCTTGCAACAGGTATGCGGCTAACTCAACACTCTCAACAGAAGTAACTCCCATGATATCAATGACCTTCTAGACTTCGTCAATGAATTCCTGAGGGTCTTCATCAATCTTAGACTCATGGAAAGATAGAAGGTTCATTCGGGTGAAGTCCAGAATCCTATATGTGGCTGAGTTGACCACTGGATTGGTAGGAATAACTAGTTGTCATTCATTCTGGGTAGCCACAGACTAAGCAAGTATAGTGAATGGGGCTCTAAACTCCGCATGGGAAACATGCTTGCCCAAAGGATCTTCGGCTTGAGGAGTTGGTTGGTTTCTTTTCTATAGAGACATATTCTGAAATAAGAGAAGAACGAATTAGACTGAGAGTTTAACTTGACATTATTCTCACTAGCACGACATGAATACTAAAATAAGGGAAACTATTCCTAAAACATCTTATAGCCTCCTGCACATAAATGTGGCGCGCAACACACCCATGTACAAGACTATACTAGATGCGACTTTCAAACTTCCTAGGACTCTATTGAAACTTAGGATCTAATACCAAGTTTGTAATGCCCCGATTATCTGAACCGAAATGCTACACAGTGCTCATGACCCCAAAGGACCACAAGTTAACCCATGACTGATATCTGTACCTGTACACTGCATATTATATATGAAATAATATGAAAAATATGTAAAATAGGCCATAAGGTTCAACTAAAATAATATAACATCCATATGGGTGAAAAATACCCAAAACAATTGAAATATGAATCAAAACTGAACATAAGTCTGAGCTAAATTCGAAAGCCTCTAAGTACAGACTGAATAAGGAGTTGAAGGAACATGTCTCCAACTAACTCCATGAAGATATAGCTAACTGAAATAATAAATAAATAAATCAAATGATATCGTCCTCGAATGATGATAGCTCACTCTAACTCTATGATTGGATATACTACTGCTACTGCTAATCTGAAGCTCGTGTCTCTGGACCTTTGGTGTAACATATAAAGAAAGCACCATAGCACAAATGCGTCAGTATGTGGGAATGTACTGGCTATATGAGTGAGGTAGGATAAATACAAAAGGGTTTACATGCATGAATAATGCTAACTGACTAACTGATATGAACGTGAGAGTGGAAACATGCATACATAGTAACTGAAATCGTGAATACGTGATAGCTAGATCTGTATGCTAATACATGGTTTACTAATAACTATCATGACTGATACTGGGAATCTACTAACATGAGCGATTATGTCTGACAGTCTTGAATCTGATGGAACTATCTGAGTTCCATATTGTAACAGAGTTGACTGTATCTCGCAGTCTTGATAAACTAAAATTTGAAAAACTATCTGAGTTCTTTTACTGAGACTAATACTAAAACCGTGGGAGGTAGTTATTTAACTGACATGCCCCGTATGTACCATTATGGCTAAGCTGGGGTCCAATCTCTGCCCTGACTGGAAGGGTGTCAACACCACACCACCGGTAAGGATAATTGTGTGTAACCCTCATCTGATAGTTTTCCTAAAAGAGAACGGTGCAGACCTCATCTGACAGTGCTATGCCAGTGTTGATGTCTCAACCTAAGCTGGATACATAGTTCTGGAATGCAAGGTTGACTACTTAGAATCATACCCTCATCTGGCAGTATGTATTCCCATCCTTGGGTTCACTCGATGCTAACTTTTTCTCCCATATAAAGAGATTGTACATGAATAACTGACTGAACATGATTTAACTGACTGTACGTTAACTGAACTTACTGAATTCCATTGACTGACGAAATTCTACTGATATTTGATAACTGGCTGAGATCATGAGGTTTTCCTAAGTCACCTGACTAACTGAATTCTACTGAATCATGGCTTAGTTTAGATATCGTGAAACATGACATGGATCTAGGCATACAGCTATATTTTTTGGGTGTGAATGCCCCCAGGACTCGATAGAAGGAAACTGATGTGCATGACATGACTTGATCACAAGATTGGAGTGCATAATTCATAATATCTTAAGTAGGGGATATAATACTTCCTGTGGTTATTCAACATCTTAAACATTGTAGGAAATACATGGATATATTTCGTATACATATTCTATATCTCCATTGCATTACATACTTCATACCACAACAATAACAACACATCAATAGCATGGAATTCATATTGAAGTATATAGCTAACATAGACTAGTCATTTAGACATCATGGAACCATGTAAACATGAATTTCTAGCATCCCAAGCATTTTATCAAACACCTTGCATACATTCTTTAAGGATTAGGTGTGTTTCATAACTTGCACCATATTACACCACCTAAAGTTCATAGTTTTCAACTAACAAACATATATATTCCATGAAAACACCTTTAAATATCATGTTAAAACTTAAACAACAATCATCAACATGTACATGCTCATATCACCACAAAAAGTTCACAAAATAGTATTTAGAACAAGGTTCTTGAACTCTATGAATGAAAAGGATCTATAGATGAACACTATGCATACCTTAGATTAATAATCCGTGAAGATTGTAGTGAAATAAACTTGGAATTAAAAACCCCCAATTGAACCCTAGATTTGTTCTTGGTTATTCTTGAGAGTAATTCAACAAAAGCACTATATTTTGTTATTTTGGAGCTCAAATCCCATGTTAATAAGCTTATATAGGTGTGGAGAATGACCAAAAATCCCTTAAAAACATGGAGGTTGAGTGCAGAAAAATTGAGCAAGCACTGGACTTAGCTGGCGGTGCCTGGCTTAGTCCACCGCTGTAAAGAGGCGATGCCTGCGGGCTTATCGCAGAGAGCTACTGTTTTGCAAATCCAAACGTTCCCTTACACTATCCAAAAAATTCCAAAACTTACCTAGGATGTACTACGATCTTGCCCCATCACAACGCAACTTGAAAATCTAAAAACGAAGGTCTGAAAGGCCGTCAAATAAATCCCCAAAGTTTGGAGGTCTAAAATGAGACTAAGTGTTGAACTTTATCAAAATTTGCTTAGTCTTGAGGCTTTTCGAGCCAAATGTGCTGAATTTGGACGCAATGATTTTGCGGGGTCTTGCAATATAGTAATCTAAAATGATCATATTTTGTTATGTATATGATTGAAGGGTATATTTTTGTAATAACATCATATGAAAAAGAATGATTACCTACTTATCCGATGAAATGATAGATAAAGTCAAAATACTTGTTTTATGTATATACTTAGAGATATAGAAATTGTAGACATAAAGAAAATGATATGGGAAGAGATATGGAATTATGAAGAATAAGAGTTATTAAATTCTATAGAAAACTTACACTTATTTAATGAAAGCTACTGTTCATACCTAGATAATTATTATTCAGATGGATATTATACAGATTAAAAAATCTTAGAATATATTAAAAGAGTTAGAGAAAAATAAAGTTGGCTATACTAAGAAATTAATTATAGAAACCAACTTAGAAGAGGAAGAAAATAATTAAAAGAAATATTAATTTGGATAGATAAAACCATGAAACAACTAGAATTAAAAGATAGTTTAGAATATGACTTAGACATAGAATTATTCATAGAAGAAAAAGACATAATAATTAACGAAATAGATAACCTAGAATTTAATATTAGATATAGCATAATTAGAATAAATTATTACAAAAAAAATTGCAGTATTACAACTACTTTAGGATAAAATGATATTAATTAACATGATAGAACTAGTAAGTACTAGTTATCTACTAGTTATCCACGCAAGTTATCTGCACCCCCTACAATTGTTGGGGGTGTGGATAACTTGCGTGCATTTCTAGTAGATACTAGTATTCTTAAATTCTCTAAAGGTTTTTATTTTTAATTTATTTGTTTTAGTTTTATTAATGTTCATATCTTAGGGAGTTATTAGATGGTATTTGATTAAATTCTTTAATGCAATATTCTTTA
Source organism: Capsicum baccatum var. pendulum (assembly GCA_030864225.1). Classification (NCBI taxonomy): domain Eukaryota; kingdom Viridiplantae; phylum Streptophyta; class Magnoliopsida; order Solanales; family Solanaceae; genus Capsicum; species Capsicum baccatum. The sequence continues at coordinate 227,322,262 of CM061556.1, forward strand.
GTCTTTTTCTCTTAGTCTCTATAATTCTTGTATATTATTTTGAAGGTATTCCAAATATTCTATATCTTTTGTTCTAAAATATTCAATTAAATTAATTTTCATAAGTATTTCTTCTAATATTATTTCTTCCATATCTTGTCTCCAATATTTTAAATATTCATAGTTTATCATTTTAATATGAATAATACCAATCTGAACAATAATTTCTACCATAGAAATCTATATTTTCTAATTCATCTTCTATCAAATTAGTATTTAGTAACTCATCTTCAAAATCAAATATCTTTTCCCATATGAGTTTCTTTATATCTATTATTTCTATATCCTTAAGTATATACAGAACAAGTATCTTAAATCTATCTATTATCTCATCAGATAAATAGGTAGTCATCTTATTTCATATGATGCTTATTTCAAAACATTCCCTTCAATCTTATACATCACAAAAATATGAGCATTTTAGATTACTGTGTACTAGATTACTCGTAAATAATTATGTTACTCTATCATTATTATCATGGTAGTCTGGATACTTTTCCCTTCAGCAGCGCCTCTACTCTGGCTACTCCCCTATCATGGCTTTCTTGCCTTACCGGTTTTACCTTTAAAATGGCATAGTCCTTAGGAATTTTTCTCCTTTTCATCTTTGCTAATAACATTTGTAACATATTATTCTTCAAATAATTCTACTATATAGTAACTAACATGAACTTATTTTATCATATCATGATTCTCAAGAATTTATGAATTTATCTATTCATAATTATAAATGAATATACCTGTTCTGGTAGATTTGATAATTCTGGACTTTGTTCATCCATAGCTTTTCCTTAGAAATATATCTAATTTTATTAAATATTCAAAAGTTTTTTGTGTACAAGAGGAGGCTTGCTTCAACTCATGAAGTCTTGCCTCTAACAAAGCAAAATGCTCTCTATTTATAATCCTAAGAAAGCGTATAAACTTTTAACATCTTTACACTGTCCTAATATAACTTTACACGTTACCTATATACTATTTCTAGTCTTTTACATTTGTCCAAAATAATTAAAAAGTATGAAGACTTTAAAGCATAAAAAGACAAAGACTCATTAAAAGCCTTGTCAAAAAGTAAAAAAAAAACTAAAAGCTAATAGTTCCTATACAATTATTTTTGTAAAGGAAGTCAAGAAAGTTATCTAATTTGTGAACATGTCGTTTTCATAATTTAATATCTTGTCTTCTTCCATTATTGCTTCGTGGCTTATCAATCTTCTTGTCGTATCTCTTCTGCTGCTCTAATTTCTTCGTTTGCTTCTATTGTAATGTCACTTATGAAATAATATTATGCCTTCCGCTACAATAGCTTCATTGATGATCATCATATCTTTGTCCAATTAATTTACAGAATTGTTCCATAAGTCCGTCAGAAATAACTCCTTCTTTCTTGATAGATCTGATAGATCTTGTGAGTGGGTTATCTTTTGGTCTTAATAATGTCATTGTCCATTTACGAATTTCTTCCATATCATTTTCTCTTATGTCTTTACATGTTGAACAAACCAATAAATGATCTCAATTATAATAATTCCAAATTGGATTACGGTTAAAATAGTTATGTGCTAACTTTTGTATGATTGTGCTCAAGACAATAACTTTTTTACCAATTATAGGGAGTGCAGATAACTTGTGTGGATAACTAGTATATAACAAGTATTCTTAAATTCTCTAAATATTTTTATTTTTAATTTTTTTATTTTAGTTTTATTAATGTTTATATCTTGGGGGGTGATTAGATGGTATTTGATTAAATGCTTTATTATAATATTCTTTAGTTTTTTCTCTTAGTCTCTGTAATTCTTGTATGTTATTTTGAAGGTAATCCAAATATTCTATATCTTTTGTTCTAAAATATTCAATTAAATTTTCTTTCATAAGTATTTCTTATAATTTTATTTCTTCCATATCTTGTCTTCAATAGTTTAAATATTCATAGTTTATCATTTTAATCTGAATAATACCAATATCAATAATAATTTCTACCATAGAAATCTATATTTTCTAATTCATCATCTATCCAATTAGTATTTAGTAACTCATATTCAAAATCAAATATCTTTTTCCATATGAGTTCCTTTATATCTTTTATTTCTATATCCGTAAGTATATACAGAACAAGTATCTTAAATTTATCTATCATCTCATCGGATAAATAGGTAGTCATTTTATTTCATAGGATGCTTAATTCAAAACATTCCCTTCAATAATATACATAACAAAATATTATCATTTTAGATTACTATGTACTAGATTATTCTTAAATAATTATGTTACTCTGACACTATTAGAATGGTAATCTGGATACTTTTCCCTTAAATAGTGCCTCTACTCTGGTTACTCCCATATCACGGCTTTATTGCCTCACCGGTTTCACCTTTAGGATGGCATAGTTCTTAGGGATTTTTATCCTTTTTCTCTCTGCTAATAAACTTCGTAACATATTATTCTTCGAATATTTATACTATAAAGTAACTAACATTAACTTATTTTATCATATTATGATTGTTAGGAATTAATGAATTTAGCTATTCATAATCATAAATAAATATACCTGTTCTGGTAGGCTTGATAATTTTGGGTTTTGTTCATCCATAGCTTTTCCTTAAAAATATATCTGTGTTTTATTAAATATTAAAAAAAAAAATTATTTACAAGGGAGAAGGCTTGCTTCAACTCATGAAGTCTTGTCTCTAACTGAGCAAAATGCTCTCTATTTATAATCCTAAGAAAGCACATCAACTTTTTACATCTTTACACCTGTCCTAAAATAACTTTACACGTTACCTATATACTATTTCTAGTTTTTTACATTTGTCCTAAATAATTAAAAAGTAAGAAGACTTTAAAGCATAAAAATACAAAGACTCGTTAAAAGCCTTGTCAAAAAAAAAAAGCTAATACTTCCTACACAATTATTTACATAAAGGAAGTCAAGAAAGTTATCTAATTTTTCTACATGTTGTTTTCATAATTTAATGTCTCGTGTTCTTCCATTATTTCTTCGTGGCTTATCTCTCTTCTTGTTGTATCTCTTCTGCTACTCTAATTTCTTCGTTTCATTCTAGTGTAGTGTCACTTCTAGAATAATATTATGTCGTCCACTACAACAGCTGCATTGATGATCATCATATCTCTTTCCAATTAATTTACAAAATTATTCCATAAGTTCGTCAAAAATAACTCCTTATTTCTTGATAGATCTTGTGAGAGGGTTATCTTCTGGTCACAATGTCATTGTCCATTTACGAATTTCTTCCATATCATTTTCCCTTATGTATTTATATGTTGAATAAACCAATAAATGATCTCTAGTATAATAATTCCAAATATGATTACGGTTCAAATAGTTATGTGCTAACTCTTATATAATTATTATCAAGCCAATAACTCGTTTGTTCTTGAAAAAGTCTGGTATCTCTATTTTTTATATTTTGTCCTACTCATATATTTCTTCTGCTATAATTTAGTCTCTTGTCATACCAATTTTTACTACTGTAATCACTAATTTAACTTCATTAAATAGTATCTCAGTGTGGGCCAAATAAAATCTTACGTAAAATAGTTGTCCTTTTATAATTATTTTATATGTCATAATTCCTTTATGTACTTCAGGAATCATTGTTAATTCTCTCCCATCTGTTGTATATACTGTTTATAATAATCCATAATGATAACATGTACCGATTAAATTTGGGCTGGTTCCTAGGAGTGCAATAAGTTTATTATAATTTTGGTAATTTTTGAGTTATATAGCCTTGGTGTTTTTTGGCTAGCTCAATATCTTGAACGGGTTTGGTATTTAGTAAGGTTTGGATTGTATATAAATTTTCAATATAAACTCGAGTTACATGGTTGTAAACTTGTTTTTTCTGGGTAATTGCTTCTGCATAGTGGTATAAATGTGGGGGTACAAATAATTCATTCTTTTGGATATTTGGTGGTGCATAGGATTTTTCAAATATCTTATTTATGTTGTAATTCTTTTTATTTAGTAATTCGGATTTTGGTAATTTTTTTGTAGTGGGTAATTCCTTAGTTGTACCTGATGTTCCTGCACATGTAACAACCGTTTCGATTTTAAGGTGTGTCCGAACGTCACCTTCTAGCTCTAATTTTTTAAAGTGCTCTTCCTGCACTATAGTTGTGCCATTGGCTTTTTCCTGTTTTTTAGAGTGCTCTGATTGCACTTTTAATTTTGCGACATCAGTAGTAAGTAAAGAAACTTGTTCTTTCAACAATTTCACTTATTCAAATAATTGAACTAGTAAATCATTCTGAGTAACTTTAATAGTAACTTCATCTGTTTTTAAATCAGTGTAAGTATCCTTGTCGTGACAAGTAATCTACAATGACATTTTTCTTAGTATTAGTTACTTCAATTGTAAATGTAAAATTTAATATGTTCAATAATAATCTCTTTATTTTCTTTGTTGTAATTGAATTTTATATATTCTTCGTTAACCACCAATGTACCTATGTATTATCTGTTTGTACAATAAATTTGTTATATATAATATATGGCTCAAATGCTAATAAATATTTATATAATGAACATAATTCTTTTCTATATATTTTCCATTTTATTTTTGTTTCAGTAAACATGTCTGAGTAATACAAACAATGATGTTCTAATTTTTCTTCTTCATATATGTATTTAAGTACTCCTCCATAACTATATTCACTTGCATCTTCTTCTACTATATATGTAAATTTTTTATTTTCATCTGCGAATAGTAATTTTGGTAATTCTTTACAAAGTATTTTTATCTTCTGCACTTGTTTTTTATCTTTTTCGTTATAATTATATTCTACATCTTTTCTTATTTTTTTCTGTAATGATTTTAGATTTTCTGCTAATATTGGTATGTATTCTCTTACCTGATTTACTAATCCTGAGAGCGATTGTAATTTCTTTTTTGTGTCTAATTCTTCTTTTAAATTTATTATCTTTTGTACTATATGTTGTTGCATTTTTACTCCACTCTTATCTATTTGTATTCCTAAAAATTTTATCTGATTTTTCATAATTTCAGCTTTCTTTTCACTTAATTTTATTCCTGATTTTTCTATTATATCTATAAATTGTTCTAGTAATTTTAAATGTTATTCTTTGGTTTTTATGTATTGTAGTATATCATCTATGTCTACTACACAATTAGGTAATTGTTTAAAATAACTATTCATAAAATGTTGATATCTACCTAGTGCATTTTTATATTCAAATGGTAATACATTACATTCATAAAATCCTTGTGGTACTGTAAATGTGGTTAATTCCTTAGAATCTTTATCTAACTTTAAGTGGTAAAATCCTGATTTACCGTCAAATTTACTAAAGTAGTTATATCCTTGTATTTGTCTTATTTTTAACATCTTATTTGGTATTTGATAATTATATGTCATAGTTTTTGCATTTAAATTTCTATAGTCAACAACCATTCTAATTTTTCCTCTTTTTTGTTCACTATGTTTATTTACTATAAATGTTGAACTATTGTGTTTACTATTACTTTTTTGTATATAGTGTTTTTCTAATAATTCATCTATATGCATTTTAAATTCTTTTATATCGTCATAATTATATGTTATCGGTTTTTGAGTTATTATGCTATTTTATCTATTAATTCAATTTTTATAGTAGTTTTATGTTTTTTCCCACCCTTTTAATGGATCTTCACTATATAATTGTTCTAATGTTTTCTTAATTATTTCTATTTTATTGACTGAAAATATGGTTATTTCATTTTTATTTATCAAAAATACGACTAGTTCTATTGTATCTTTAGTATTTTTTATATTTTCTAACTTTTGTGTAATTGTTTCATTTCCTTTTATCCATTCAGTTTTCTTTCTTATTCTATTAGTAACTCTTTTTGCTCTTACTTTCTGTTTACATGGTGTTGTGAACCACTAATTTGTTTTTGTTATTATATGTGGGTATAATTTGTCCAAAAAGGGCGTTTCTAAAAGTATGTCTTTTGATGTTAGTTCATAATTATAGATTTCTTCTATTGTTAATATCTTATCTCATACTTGTATTTTTACATTTCTAGCTTTATAAGTAATTAATATTCCTTCGTTATTAAATCCTCTAACTGCTACTGGTGTTTTTAATTTATTCCATTTACTTTCTGATAAACAATTATATCTACATAAATTGACTTCTGCTCCTGTATCTTTCATAGGCGTATGATATCTACTGTAATATCCCTCTACTACTATCTTCATTAATACAGATATTTTCATATCATGTCAAAGCTCTTTTTATTAATAATTTTTCTTTATTATATGTTATGTATAAATGTGTATTTTCTATATTGTATGGTTTTACTTGTTCTAATTATTTTATTCCTAATATTATGTCTGCTTTTTGTATATCTTCCTTTACTTCAAATTCTATTTTTATTCTTCTTACTCCTATTATAATTTCCTTTTCAGCTATATTTTTAGTGTTTATTAGACTCCTCGGTAGATTTGAGCGTACATTATTATCAGATTTTATTTCTTCATTTTTTACTAGATATTTTGTTGTATGATTTTCTTCTTGTCCTGTATTTAAGAGTATTAAATATTTTTTTCATTTATTGTGCCTGTTATATAATAATGAGTTAAATTAACTGTTGAATTTATTTCATAATTTGTTATTTTTTATGAGCTTGATGATTTGTTTTTTCATAAACTATTCTTTTTGTTGTACTTATTCTATCATTTATTATTTCTAAATCTTCTTCTATATTTATACCTTTGTAATTATAATCATTATTATCAATTGTTTTCACAAATTGTTCGTAAGGACTTTCTATTTGTAGTTTGTAAATTTTATTTTTTCTGTTATTTTATGTTTTGTTGTTAATACATATATAGTTTTACATGTTGCTATAAATATTTTACTTCCTTGGATTAGTTTTATTCCTGATATTTTCCAATATAATACTAATGGTTTATCTAAATTTTTATCTGTTGTTGCTACTGAATAATTTGGACTTACTATAAATTTAAATTTTTGGTATATTAGATTTCTTCTCATTGTAGTTATTATACTTTTTTCTATAGGTTTTATAATTCTATCATCTGCTAAATATAATTCTATTGGTGTATCTATTCTTTCTCTAAAACATCCTTTTATTAATATCTCTGTTCTCTCAAGGTGTACATATTTTATTAGGTCTCTACTTTTCATATCATTTATTTCTTTATTAATTATTCTCTTTGTTATTAGTGGTATACTAGCTCTACCTTTTGCATATCTACAGTCTAAGACATGTTCCTTTTGACTTATTATGTAGCATTCTTCTTTTCATCTACTGAATATGTTTTTTATTTTTGGTATTTTAAATATTTTTTCTGCACTTAGGTCTTACTCTTTTCCTTGTATTTCTTCAAATATATTACTGTCAAATATTACTTTTTGGTCAGTTCCTTCTTCGTTTACGTATTCCTCTTTTGTGATTATTTTTATTTCTTCATCTGTCATTATTTATACTTTTGTCTAATTCACTATCTATTTCATTATCTACTCATTTTCTGAAATATCATATATACTATCGTTACTTTCTAATTCGTAAACTATATAATCTATTTGCATATATTCTGTATTTTCTATCTTTATTTCTGATATTTGTTTATTTTTCAGGTTTCTTGGTAATTTACAATCTTTAGCTAAATGTCCTAATTTCCACAATTGTAGCAAGTACATTCTTTTATAGATTTCTTTCTCCTATATGGTCTTTTATGTTTAGAATTTTTTACATAATATTTTTTTCTTGGTTTCTTATACTTATATTTTTATTTTTTGAATTTCTTATATTTCTTATGTATTTTTCTTTTCTTATAATATTTCTCTTCACATCCAAATTGAGGTGCTATTTTATCTTTGCAACATGCTAAATTATTTATTAATGTTTTTTATATTTTTATTTCTTCTCTATATTTTTCACATAAATTTCTATACCATTGTTGTAAAAATTTTATTCTTGCTCCTAGAATACCTACTATTTTTGCTTCATCCCAACTTTTTATTATTTTTGAACTAAATTGTTCAGGTAATATACTAAACTATAATTTTCTTATTTCTTTACTTTCTTTTGCATTATATGTTTTTTTATTATAATATTCTTTAAATGAGCAAGTATATTCATCTATGTAACACATATTACATATTGCTAATTTTAACATTAAATTCCTATTTGTCTTTCTTTTTATTTTGTTCTTCTTCTGTTGTTGTCATGCTACGAAATTCATCTTTTATAGATATTTCATATTTTTTTAATACTTCTAGAGGTGTTAATTTAGTTGTTATTGATGTTCCTTCTATAGTTTTGTCAGTTCTTAATACCTTTTTGCTATATTTGGATAAATTTGAAAACCATAATTTCACTATTCCTATTAGTGTTTATATAGATATATATTCTGGTGCTTCTGTTACATTTATATTATTGTCTATTAAATATTTTATCATATATCCTATCTATGAGTGTATTGTTTTTTCTGTATCTATTACACAATCTATGTCTTAAAAGTTATAATTTTTATTAATTATTTTTTTTGGTGTTCATTTGTCATATTCATCCTTTAGATTATATCTTTTAAACTTATTCTTATAATATGTAGGTTTTCTTATTTCTGCTGTACTCTGTATTATATTTTCATTTTCTTTTTTATCAAGAGTATTTATTTTCGTGTTTGTATTTTCTAAGTTTTCTTTATTAATTTCTCCGCGTTTCTTATTAATTTCTAGTTTTTTTATATTTAAGATTTTTGTATATGTTTCACTATATTTGGAATAATCATCTGTTTTTCAACATCTATTGTATTTATTTCTAATTCAGTAGTTTCTATTTCTTTATTATTTATTTCTATTTTTTCTTTAAATTGATTTATCTTGTTTAATAATTTTTGTTCTTTATCTTTTTGTTCTTTTTCTTTCTGTCTTTTTTCATACAGATCTTTTAGCATTTGTAGTTCTTTTTCTAACTCAGCAATCCTACTATTTTTAGTTTCTTCTATTTTTCGTATTTCTTCTGTAGTTTGTTGTTTCATTTTATCTATTTCTTTTTTTCTGTCTATCTCTTCGTTTTATTTTTCTATTCTTATCATAGCTACCAATTTATCTTCTAATTTTAATTCTTCTATTTGTAGCATTAAATATAAATGTTCACCTATTTTCTTATATCTTCTTCCTAAATTAGAAAATACTATTTTTATTTTTAATCCTTCATGATTTTCATATGTTTTTTCGTCTATTATAAATTCTTCTTTGTTCATTTTATTTTAATGTATATAGGTTATATTGAAATATATATTCTAGACTATCTATTGTTGATTCTAAATTTGATATTTCTTTCTTTTGTGAATTTATTAGTTTTTACTAACTCCGACAATTATGTTATACTGTAGTCTTTCTATACTTATTTTTGATTCTTTATGTTTTTCAGATATCGTTTGATTTAATTCTTTATATTTTTATGATTTTTTTTACGTTATTCATCTAACTTGATCTAACATATGATGCGATTTCAAAAATATTCCCTTCAATCATATACATAAAAAAATATGATCATTTTAGATTACTATGTACTAGATTATTCTTAAATAATTATGTTACTCTATCACTATTAGCATGGTAGTCTAGATACTTTTCCCTTAAACAACGCCTCCACTCTGGCTACTCCCTTATCACGACTTTCTTGCCTTACCGGTTTCACCTTTAGGATGGCATAGTCCTTAGGATTTTTTCTCCTTCTCCTCTTTGCTAATAAACTTTGTAACATACTATTCTTTGAATAATTCTACTATATAGTAACTAACATGAACTTATTTTATCATATCATGATTATCAGGAATTTATGAATTTAGCTATTCATAATTATAAATGAATATACCTGTTCTGGTAGATTTGATAATTCTGCTCTTTGTTCATCCATAGCTTTTCCTTAGAAATATAACTGATTTTATTAAATATTTAAAAGTTTTTTGTATACAAGAGGAGGCTTGCTTCAACTCATGAAGTCTTGCCTCTAACTAAGCAAAATGCTCTCTATTTATAATCCGATGAAAGTGCATAAACTTTATACATCTTTACACCTGTCCTAATATAACTTTACACGTTACCTATATACTATTTCTAGTCTTTTACATCTGTCCTAAATAATTAAAAAATAAGAAGACTTTAAAGCATAAAAAGACAAAGACTCATTAAAAGCCTTGTAAAAAAAAACTAAAAGCTAATAGTTCCTATACAAGTATTTACGTAAAGGAAGTCAAGAAAATTATCTAATTCGTCTACATTTAGTTTTCATAATTTAATATCTTGTCTTCTTCCATTATTACTTTGTGGCTTATCAATCTTCTTGTTGTATCTCTTTTGCTGCTCTAATTTCTTCGTTTGCTTCTATTGTAGTGTCACTTCTGGAATAATATTATGTCGTTCGCTGCAACAGCTACATTGATGATCATCATATCTTTACCCAATTAATTGACGGAATTGTTCCATAAGTCCGTCAGAAATAACTCCTCCTTTTTTCATAGATCTTGTGAGAGGGTTATCTTCTGGTCTTAATAATATCATTGTCCATTTTTACGAATTTCTTCCATATCATTTTCTCTTATGTCTTTTCATGTTGAACAAACCAATAAATGTTCTCTATTATAATACTTCTAAATAGGATTACTGTTCAAATAATTATGTGCTAACTCTTGTATAATTATTCTTAAGCCAATAACTCGTTTACCAATTATAGGGGGTGCATATAACTTGCATGGATAACTAGTAGATAACTAGTATTCTTAACTTCTCTAATCATTTTTAATTTATTTATTTTAGTGTTATTAATGTTCATATCTTGGGAGGTGATTAGATGGTATTTGATTAAATGCTTTATTGTAATATTCTTTAGTTTTTTCACTTAGTCTTTGTAATTCTTGTATATGATTTTGAAGGTATTCCAAATATTCTATATCATTTGTTCTAAAATATACAATTAAATTCTCTTTCATAAGTATTTCTTCTAATCTTCTTTCTTCCATATCTTGTCACCAATGTTTTAAATATTCATAGTTTATCAATTTAATCTGAATAATACCAATCTGAATAATAATTTCTACCATAGTAATCTATATTTTATAATTCATCTTCTATCCAATTAGTATTTAGTAACTCATCTTTAAAATCAAATATCTTTTTCCATATGAGTTTCATTATATCTAATATTTCTATATCCTTAAGTATATACAGAACAAGTATCTTAAATCTATCTATCATCTCATCAGATAAATAGGTAGTCATTTTATTTCATATGATGCTTATTTCAAAACATTCCCTTCAATCATATGCATAACAAAATATGATCATTTTAGATTACTATGTACTAGATTAATCCTAAATAATTATGTTACTCTTTCACTATTAGCATTGTAATCTGGATACTTTTCCCTTAAACAACGCCTCTACTCTGGTTACTCCCCTATCACGACTTTGTTGCCTCACCAGTTTCATCTTTAGGATGGCATAGTTCTTAGAGATTTTTCTCCTTTTCCTCTTTGCTAATAAACTTTGTAATGTATTATTCTTCCAATTATTCTACTATAAAGTAACTAACACTAACTTATTTTATCATATTATGATTGTCAGAAATTTATGAATTTAGCTATTCATAATCATAAATAAATATACATGTTCCGGTAGGTTTGATAATTCTGGGCTTTGTTCATCCACAGCTTTTCCTTAGAAATATATCTGCTTTTTATTAAATATTCAAAAAGTTTTTGTTTACAAGGTAGAAGGCTTGCTTCAACTCATGAAGTCTTGTCTTTAACTGAGCAAAATGCTCTCTATTTATAATCCTAAGAAAGTGCATAAACTTTTTACATCTTTACACCTGTCCTAAAATAACTTTACATATTACCTATATACTATTTCTAGTCTTTTACATTTGTCCTAAATAATTAAAAAGTAAGAAGACTTTAAAGCATAAAAAGACAAAGACTCATTAAAAGCTTTGTCAAAAAAAAAACGCTAATAGTTCCTACACAATTATTTACGTAAAGGAAGTCAAGAAAGTTATCTAATTTGTCTACATGTCGTTTTCATAATTTAATATCTTGTCTTCTTCCATTATTGCTTCGTGGCTTATCTATCTTCTTGTCGTATCTCTTCTGCTGCTCTAATTTATTCGTTTGCTGCTATTGTAGTGTCACTTCTGGAATAATATTATGTTGTCCGCTACAATAGATGCATTGATGATCATCATATATTTGTCCTATTAATTTATAGAATTGTTTCATAAGTCCGTCATAAATAACTCATTTCTTGATAGATCTTGTGAGAGGGTTATCTTCTGGTCTTAGTGTCACTATCCATTTACGAATTTCTTCCATATCATTTTATCTTATGTATTTACATGTTGAATAAAAAAATAAATGATCTCTATTATAATAATTTCAAATTAGATTACGGTTCAAATAGTTATGTGCAAACTCTTATATAATTATGCTCAAGCCAATAACTCATATGTTCTTGAAAAAGTCTGGTATCTCGATTTTTTGTATTTTGTCCTGCTCAGATATTTCTTCTGCTATAATTTAGTCTCTTGTCGTACCAATTTTTACTACTATAATCACTGGTTTAACTTCATCAAATAGCATCTCAGCGGGGGCTGAATAAAATCTTACGTAACATAGCTGTCCTTTTATAATTTTTATATATGTCATAATTCCTTTATGTACTTCAGGAATCATGGCTAATTCTTTCCAATCTATTGTATATGCTGTTGATAATAATCCATAATGATAATATGTACCGATTAAATTTGGGCTGGTTCCTGGGAGTGCAATAAGTTTATTATAATTTTGTAATTTTTAGGTTATATAGTCTTGATATTTTTTGGCTAGCTCAATATCTTGGACGGGTTTGGTATTTATTAAGGTTTGGATTGTATATAAATTTTTAATATAAACACGGGTTACATGGTAGTAAACTTGTTTTTTTTGGTTAATTGCTTGTGCATAGGGGTGTAACTGTGGGGGTACAAATAATTCATTCTTTTGGATATTTAGTGGTGCATAGGGTTTTTCAAATATCTTATTTAGATTGTAATTCTTTTTCTTTGTTAATTCAAATTTCATTTATTTTCTTGTAGTGGGTAATTCCTTAGTTGTACCTGATGTTCCTGCACATGTAATAACCGTTTTGGTTTTAAGGTGTGTCCGAACGTCACCTTTTAGGTCTAGTTTTTTAAAGTGCTCATCATGTACAATAGCTGTGCCTTTTGCATTTTCCTATTTTTCAAAGTGCTCTGATTATACTTTTAATTCTGCGGCTTCAGTAGTCAGCAGAGTAACTTGTTCTTTCAATAATTTCACTTGTTCAAATAATTGAACTAGTAAATCATTATGAGTTATTTCAATAGTAACTTCTTCTGTTGTTAAATTAGTTTGAGTATCCTTGTCGTGACAAGTAATCTACAATGACATTTTTGTTAGCACTAGTTACTTCAACTGTAAATGTAAAATTTAATATGTTCAATACTAGTCTCCATATTTCTTTTGTTGTAACTGAAGTTTGTATTTTCTTCATTAACCTCCTACGTACCTATACATTATCTGTTTGTACAATAAATTTGTTATATATAATATATGGCTCAAATGGTAATAAACATTTATATAATGAACATAATTCTTTTCTATTTATTTTCCATTTTATTTCTGTTTCATTAAATGTGCCTAAGTAATACCTACAATGATGTTCTAATTTTACTTCTTCGTATCTGTATTTAAGTACTCCTCTGTAACTAGATTCACTTGCATTTGCTTCTACTATATATGTAACTTTTTTATTTTCATCTGGAAATTGTAATTTTGGTAATTCTTTACAAAGAATTTTTATCTTCTGTACTTGTTTTTTATCTTCTTCGTTATAATTATATTCTACATCTTTTCTTAGTTTTTTCTGTAATGGTTTTAGATTTTCTGCTAATTTTTGTATATATTCTATTACCTGATTTATCAATCCTAAGAAAGATTGTAATTTTGTTTTTTGTATCTAATTCTTCTGTTGAATTTATTATTTTTTGAACTATATGTTGTTGCATTTTTACTCCACTCTTATCTATTTGTATTCCTAAAAATTCTATCTGATTTTTCATAATTTCAGCTTTTATTCTTCTTTTGAATTTGTTATTTTTTGTACTATATGTTGTTGCATTTTTACTCCACTCTTATCTATTTGTATTCCTAAAAATTCTATCTGATATTTCATAATTTCAGCTTTCTTTTCGCTTAAGTTTATTCCTGATTTTTCTATTATATCTGTAAATTGTTCTAGTAATTTTAAATGTTCTTCTTTGGATTTTGTCTATAGTAGTATATCATCTATGCATACTACACAATTAGTTAATTGTTTAAAATAACTATCCATAAAATGTTGATATCTACCTGGTGCATTTTTATATCCAAATGGTGATACGTTCCATTCATAAAATCCCTGTGGTACTGTAAATGCGGTTAATTTCTTAGAATCTTTATCGAACTTTAAGTGGTAAAATCCTGATTTACAGTCAAATTTACTAAAGTAGTTATATTCTTGTATTTGTCTTATGTTTAGTATCTTATTTGGTACTGGATAATTATATGTCATAGTTTTTACATTTAAATTTCTATAGTCAATAACCATTCTACTTTTTTCTCTTTTTTGTTCACTATGTTTATTTACTATAAATGCTAGACTATTATGTTTACTATTACTTTTTTGTATATACTGTTTTTCTAATAATTCATCTATATGCATTTTAAATTGTCAAAATTATATGTTAATGGTTTTTGTGTTATTATGCTATATTTATCTATTAATTCAATTTTTATAGTAGTTTTATTTTTTCCATCCTTTTAATGGATATTCACTATATAATTGTTCTATTTTTTTTTAATTATTTCTGTTTTATTTACTGAAAATACAGTTATTTCTTTTTTATTTATCGAAAATGTGACTAGTTCTATTGTATCTTCAATATTTTTTTTATTTTCTAACTTTTGTGTAATTTTTTCATTTCCTATTATCCAATCAGTTTTCTTTCTTACTCTATTAGTAACTCTTTTTGTTCTTACATTCTGTTTACATGGTGTTGTGAACCACTAATTTGTTTTTGTTATTATATGTGGGTATAATTTGTCTAAAAAGGGCATTCCTAAAAGTAAGTCTTTTGATGTTAGTTCATAATTATAGATTTCTTCTATTGTTAATATCTTATCCCATACTTGTATTTTTACATTTCTAGCTTTATAAGTAATTAAGCTTCCTTCGTTATTAAATCCTCTAACTGCTATTGGTGTTTTTAATTTATTCCATTTACTTTCTGGTAAACAATTATATCTACATAAATAGACTTCTGCTCCTGTATCTATCATAGGCGTATAATATCTACTGGTTTATCCTTCTACTACTATCTTCATTAATACATATATTTTCATATCATGTCAAAGCTCTTTTTATTAATAATTTTTCTTTATTATATGTGATGCATAATTGTGTATGTTCTATATTGTATCATTTTACTTGTTCTAACCATTTTATTCCTAATATTATGTCTGCTTTTTGCATATCTTCCTTTACTTCAAATTCTATTTTTATTCGTATTACTCCTAATATAATTTTTTTCCTAGCTATATTTTTAGTGTTTATTAAACTCCTTGGTAGATCTGGGCATATATTATTATCAGATTTTATTTCTTTATTTTTACTAGATATTTTGCTATATAATTTTCTTTTTGTCCTGTATTTAAGAGTATTAAATATTCTTTTTCATTTATTGTTCCTGTTATATAATATTGAGTTAAATTAATTGTTGAAGTTATTTCATAATTTGTTCTTTTTGGTAAGCTTGATGATTCTGTTTTTTCATAAGCTATTCTTTTTATTATTCTTATTCTATCATTTGTTATTTTTAAATCTTCTTCTATATCTATGTCTTTGTAACTATAATCATTATTATCAATTATTTTAACAAATTGTTCGAAAGGACTTTCTATTGGTATTTTGTTAATTTTTTTTCCTGTTATTTTATGTTTTGTTGTTAATACATATAGATTTTTACATCTTGTTGTTGTTAATACTAATTATTTATCTATATTTTTATCTGTTGTTGCTACTGAATAATTTTCACTTACTATAAATTTAATTTTTTGGTATATTAGATTTTCTTTTATTGCAATTATTATACATTTTTCTATAGGTTTTATAATTCTATCATCTGCTAAATATAATTCTATTGGTGTATCTATTCCTTCTCTAAAATATGCTTTTATTAATATCTCTGTTCCTCCAAGGTGTACGTATTTTATTGGGTCTCTACTTTTTATATCATTTATTTCTTTATTAATTATTCTCTTTGTTATTAGTGGTATACTAGCTCTACCTTTTGCATATCTACAGTCTAAGACATGTTCCTTTTGGCTTACTATGTAGCATTCTTCTTTTCATCTACTGAATATGTTTTTTATTTTTGGTATTTTAAATATTTTTTCTACACTTAGGTGTAACTCTTTTCCTTTTATTTCTTCAAATATATTACTGCCAAATATTACTTTTTGGTCAGTTCCTTCTTCGTTTACGTATTCCTCTTTTGTGATTATTTTTATTTCTTCAGCAGTCATTATTTATACGTTTGTCTAATTCACTATCTATTTTATTATCTGTCTCATTTTTCAAAATTTCATATATACTATCGTCACTTTCTAATTCGTAATCTATATAATCTATTTGTATATATTCTATATTTTCTATCTTTATTTCTGATATTTGTTTATTTTTTTAGGTTTCTAGGTAATTTACAATCTCTAGCTAAATGTCCTAATTTTCCACAATTGTAACAAGTACATTCTTTTATAGATTTCCTTCTCCTTTATGGTCTTTTATGTTTATAATTTTTTACATAATATCTTTTTCTTGGTTTCTTATACTTATATTTTGATTTTTTGTATTTCTTATATTTTTTATGTCTTTTTCTTCTCTTATAATATTTCTTTTCACATCCAAATTGTGGTGCTATTTTATCTTTGCAACATGCTAGATTTCTTATTAATATTTTTTCCATTTTTATTTCTTCTCTATATTTTTCACATAGATTTCTATACCATTGTTGTAAAATTTTTATTCCTGCTTCTAGAGTATCTACTATTTTTGTTTCATCCCAACTTTTTATTATTTTTGAACTAAATGGTTCAGGTAATTTACTAAAATATAATTTTCCTATTTCTTTACTTTCTTCTATAGTGTATGTTCCTTTATATTAATATTCTTTAAATGCGCAAGTATATTCATCAACCACTAATATCTTTGCTCAAAACTGTAAGATCTATGGAGGATTAATAAAGCAGTAGTTCCAATTGACTTGGGAGAAGAGTTTTACACACTCAAATTATCACTTGAAGAAAGTCAAAGGAAGATCCTGCATGAAGGCCCATGGTTCATTGCGGGTTCGTATATCTCAATAAGGCAATAGGAACCCAACTTTTGACCCGATAAATCCAAGGTCACATTCACTGCAATCTAGCTTAGACGGTCTTTTATACTAATCTAATTTTATGATAAAACAATCTTAGT
Source organism: Capsicum baccatum var. pendulum (assembly GCA_030864225.1). Classification (NCBI taxonomy): domain Eukaryota; kingdom Viridiplantae; phylum Streptophyta; class Magnoliopsida; order Solanales; family Solanaceae; genus Capsicum; species Capsicum baccatum. Next base: position 227,339,894 of record CM061556.1, read on the forward strand.
ACTGATTGGGGGAATAATTAGGAATCAATTTGTGTACCTCCTCTACCCTTAGAGAGAGATACGCAGGATTCTGCCTGTAGGTACAATTGGAAAAACCTATGCGCACCTCTATTAGGATAGGACACCATAATCAGTAAATTTTCTATGAAGGTGATGGGATTTTTTGTTCAGGTTGTGGCATGCTGGGACACACATTAGGGAATTGTGCGTTTAGCTCTACAACATCAGATAAAAACCAAAATAAACACCAGGAAGATCCAATAAGTACAACAATGAATGTGCAAATGGCAACTTCAGAATTGAATGAATGGAGACCTATCTCCTTCACAAAGAAGAAAAGGAACCAATCAAAGGTGAAACAGAAAACTCAACCCCAAAATCCAAGTAAAAATTATCTCTTAATTCAAACATCATTATAGAAATGTTGATGCCATCCTAGGTACATCATTGGAACATCAAATCTTATATTTCAAATCGCCTACAGTTAACCAGAACGAGAATACTTTCGTCAATTGTAAGAGAAAGGGAATAGAAGAGAAGCCCTTTATGAACCAAGAAAATTAGGATTGTGCATCAAATAGACCATCCGTAAACCAAGGGAAAGAAAATGGCACATTACCCCTCTCAAATCCCCTGGCCCAAAGTATGGTCCAACCCACAACTTGAATAATGTGGCTACGGGGAACAACTCCACTAAGACCTCCCAAACTCTCTCAACCCAAAAGGGAAATGCGGCCCAAAGTATTATAAAAGGGCCCATTACCCTAGTAGTAGGGGAAAATCAAGGACAAGTCAATGTTTGTTATTTCAAATAGCTTCATCTCTTTATTCCCAGATGTTGATGATAATATCCCCCTCATATCTTCTGATATAAACATTAATGGTTAAATTACTGAACCAAACTAATTGTCGGCACAAAAAATCAGTATTATCTTCCCTAAAATATCTGAACATCCCTAACCACCCCCTAAAATCTCACCTAAGTAAAGAACTACCCATAAGGAAGAGAAAAAAATTAAAAACAACTTATACTCTTCTTTTCCATCTACACCTTCTGATACTTTCCAAAGCATGGAAAATCAATCTCTATCATTCAACACCCTTCCCCTCATGCTAGTCTTAGAACCCCTTCCTCTAGATCATGCTCCAACATCATGGATAAAAATAGGTCCGAAGAAGATTCTCTCCATACTTCATGGAGATATAGAAGGAATCCAGTAAAAATTATGCTACGAGATCCAACTTACTTCACCCAACTGGTAAAGGAAGCTCTGAACTAGAGCCTATCCAAATATGGAAAAATCCTCTGGATGTTAACACTCATGGCCATAATGAACCAGAACACACAGTAACAACTCTCAACAGACTTACTCTCGAGGACCCTAAATCTAGTAATACAAAGTTTTCCATTCTTTCCTCCAAAAAATCCGTAACTTCTCTTCAATGGTCTAACCCTCAAGAGGGTAGAAAAAGCAGATTCTCAAGTGGATCCAGTTTACACCCAATCTCTAAATCAAGAAAACATGTGAAATAAAAAGAACCCTATAAATTCTAAGAGCAAGTAACCAAGAAATGGAGGCCATTCTAGCCTCTATGAAAGTCCTAATCATAGAGGTCACCACTTTGGACAAACTAACAGTTTTGAATTTTGCAGAGTTGATCAGAGAGATATGGATAGTACTATTACCATTGTACCTAACTAGACTGACTCTGTTGATCAGACTTCTAAGTGAACTAAAAGGAGAGATGTTTGTGACCTCATTGACTCCTCTAAAATTGATGGTTAATATGAACTTACCCTATCTAACCTCGAGTCAAAAGGACAAGGGGAACATGGTGGTAGACTCTCACTTCCAACCAAAAAGCAAAATAATGATAAACATCATAATATGGAATGCTAGGGGGCAAACAACATACAGTTTAAAAGACACTGCAATGCCATGATAACTCTTCATAAACCTCCCATGCCTTACTTATTAGAGACTGGGATGGTTGATCACCACCATCTAACCCAAGACCTGGGTTTTAATTTCCATATCCAATCCTTAGCCACTGGCCTTTCTAGGGGAATTATGTTACTATGGAAGGAAGACTTACTTAGCATTAACGACATCTCCATAACCCCCTATAGTATCAATGTGGCTGTAAAGGTAGTCTTTCCCTCCTCCATTTGGTTTCTTAGTATTATTTATGCTAGTAATAAAGTAGGGTGTAGGTACCAGTTATGGGACCATCTATCCCAAATGGCTGACCATATCAGTGAGAATGGGAAAGTTGGTTATCTTGTAGGTGAAGACTTCAATGAAGTCCTTAGAGACTAGGACAAGTATAGGGGCAATCCTATCAATTAAACAAGGATAAATCACTTTTGGAACTGCATCAACCACTGTAATCTGTTAGACCTAGGCTTTAAGGGAAGTAAGTTTTCCTGGACCAATAAAAGGTATAAAAATAGAAATAAGCTCATTCTGGAAGGGCTTGATAGGTGCCTTGCAAATGACTCTTGGATCAGTCTCTTTCATGAATCCTAGATCACCCACCTTCCTAGAACTCATTTAGACCACTGTCCACTATTAGTTAATCACTCTACCCCAGAGGACTCTTAGAGACAAACCCTTCAGGATAGAAACCATTTGGTGCTCCCATTCTGGTTTCCCCAATATGGTTGAATCTGTTTTTTCACTAGTGATACCATTACCAACTCCATCTCTAATATTAAGGATAACATTATTCCTTGGAAAAAGGAGTTTTTGGAAACATCTTCTTAAGGAAGAAAAGAATTCTTGGCAGAATAGTTGGCATCCATAAAAGTCCTCAATACCATTCCAGCTTCTTTTTCAAAACCTGGAGAACACCCTCCTTAGAGAATACAGTGACATACTTAGGCTTGAATGTGAATTTTTGAAATTAAATCTAGAATTAATTTGCTCATGGAGGGGGACACAAGCACCAATTTCTTCCATACTGGAACCCTCAATAGGAGAAGAATGAATAGAATTAACTCCCTCAAATATAAGAAAGGGAATTGGATCACTAATCAAGAGGACATCTGCTCCTCTATCTAGAACTTTTACCCTCTGCTTTATTCTACTGACCACAGTACCTCTTATCTCAAAACCTAGAAAATCCATTATTTGGGGGATTCTATCCCTTATAGTGGTCATGACCTTCTTATGAAGAAGCCTACCATTTAAAAGGTCAGGAAAGCTATTTTTATCTTTAAACCCACCAAAGCACCAGGCCTTGATGAAATCCACCCTCTTTTCTACCAAAGGTTCTGGGACATCATCAAACCCCTAACTCATAAGGTATTATACCCAGGAATTCTCTTCTACTACTATAGACAAAGAGGTAAATTCAACCTATGTATGCTTGATTGCAAAATGCCCCCAAAAAAAAAAATTCTCTCAAGCACTTCAAACCAATTGTCCTCTGCAATACTCAATACAAGATCATCACCAAAATTATTGCAAGCAGAATCAAAGCTTTTTTGTCCAATCTGATTGGTCCCAGTCAATCCAGCTTTCTCACAATAGAAGAGCCTCTGATATTGCATCATTGTCCAAGAATTCATTAGGCACTTCTAAAAAATAAAACGGATTAAAAGGAACATGATCCTTAAAATTGATCTAGGAAAAGATTTTGACAAAATTGAATGGTTCTTTATAAGGAAATCCCTCAATTTTATAAACTTCCCCTACCCTCACCAACTTAATCATGTCTTGCATCTCCACTTCTTCTATCTTTGTCCTCATTAATGGATCAATAACTAACTTCTTTCAACCTTCAAAGGGATAAGACACGGAGACCTTCTTTCACCTTACTTTTTCATTCTATGCATGGAACTCCTTTCTATAAGAGGTGGACCTGCTTAACTGGGATTCTATCATCATCAGTAGGATGGGACCCAAACTCTCCACCTTTTCATTGTTGATGGTTTAACTCTCTTTGCCCAAGCGAATGTAAGAACTGTGAAAGCATCAAGATAACCCTTGACAACTTTAGCATATTCTCTGGACAACAGATTAATAAAAACAAATCAAAAATTGTTTTCTCTAGCAACTACTCCTTTTTTGTTGTCAACAATCTTGCTTCCAATCTCAATATCCAACCTAGGATACTTTTGGGAAATACCTTGGATTCCCTATTTTTCATAAAATCCCTACTAATGCATACTTTTAATTTTTCTTAGATAACATAAAAGGGAAATTCGAAGGATGGAAAATAAAAATCCTCAACCAAGCTAGGAAAACCACTCTTGCCAGAACCTCCATCAATAGTGTCCCTAACCATTTTATGCAATATACTACCCTACATAAAAAAATCCATAAGTAAATTGATAAAGTTCAAAGAGACTTTATCTGGGGTACCACTGACACCAAAAGAATGATGCAGATGCAAAATTGGGGCATTGTCACTAGCCCAAATCATAAAGGGGGTTTAGGAATTTAGAGAGAAAAAGATAAAAATACTTTTGCCCATACTACTCTTGTTCGGAGACTCACCAGAAACCCCCAGTGCCTCTGAGCATAGGTCTTCAACAAAAAACATAATAATAACACCAATATCAATAGACAACTAGTGGTGTCTAGAACCTGGAAAAATGTCATTATTGTCCAACAAATTTGTAGAAAGGGTTCCCTTTGGATCATTCACAAAGGTGACTAAATCACGGTGTGGTTTCATAGATGTTTTTCTAACACTGCCCCTCTTGGCACTATTATTCATGGCCCTATTCCAAGGAATCTCAAAAACACCTTTATCTCAGATCTTTGGAAGAATGGTTCTTGGGACTTCACCTCTCTCCCTTTTAAACTCCCAAACTATATTGTCCAATTTATAAACACCAACCTCTTTCCTTCTACCACCAGTAACTTTAATTACCCTATCTGGGAGATCAATGGTAATTCATGTTTCAGTACTAACAGCTCTTATAACCTTATTACCTCTGGCAAACACCATGACCCCCATCCTACAAATTTTAGCTGGATTTGGTCTTTAAAGATTCCTAATAAAATCAATTTATTTTCTTTGGCTTAATAATCGTAACAGACTGTATTGTAACTAAACTTTGAGTAAGATGGGAAGCCCCATCCTACCTTACTACAGCAAGTGTAACACCCATCTTGAAGATTCCACACATATCTTTTTGTATTTTCTTTAAAACATAAATATTTAGAATGGCCTGTTCAACAAGCTCAACCATCCGAGCCCCACTAATCTAAACTTGCAAAATCAAAATTCTGTGGAAGATATCTAGAAATGGGATGCAGTGGTTCAGGTCAACAACCACATCAGCCTTGAGACTTTCTTGCCCTTCTACCTTTGGGAAATTTGGACTTGAGAAAATGATAACTTTTTAACCATTCCAATGCCAAGCCCGCCTTTACTAATGTGCATGTTGCGGTGGTGGAGTACTCCCATCTCTTAAATACAATGTTCACCACCACCCATCATGCGTGCAATTCAATGCTGAGAAGAGTGGGGGCACCCACCAGTGGTTCATTGCTTTAAAGAACAAAATAATATTGCTGAAAGTTTGGTAAAAGAATGATAAAAAATAAGAATTTTTGGAAACACCCATGTTTTTGTAGTTCCGCTTGTGTTTGCACTTGAAAACATATGGGTAGACATATTAGAAACTCAATTTACCAGAAAGGTCAATTCTTGTCTGAACAATCATGAAACTTACATTTTGGAGCCAGATTGGTTAGTCAACATTGGTCTGTACTAATACATTTTGTTATATCTTTAATATATTCCCAATTAACAAAAAAATATGACAGTGCATTAGTTATGAGCTAAGGTCATACAATACCCCTAGCACAAAGTTAAGTTGGAAGTGTTCTTACAAATTAAGTTTTGAGCTAAGTGTAAACTAGGGTTAACTTCAAATAAGCATATCCTTGAATATAAAGATTTATGGGCCCCAATATTCATCAAATTAAAGATCTCTAAGTTTTCTTTCTAATTCCATCAATCGTCGATTAATCCAACATTGGATTAAGACAATATGAACTTTTTATTAAACATTATTTGGGATAAAGAAGTTGGTTTCTGCAATGGCACCACCGTAGTGGTACCACTACAACAGTAACTGGGATGAGCTCAAGGCTCTTTTTTAACATTTTTTTTTGGTTTTTAACTCAAAATTTTCATTTCCAAGCCCTAGAGCGGTCTTTTCAAGTAATAAGGTAAAATGTCATTATTGGGACATTCTTCCATCATCTGTTTTTCATTTAATCCAATAACATCTAGAATCATTATAATAAACTTTCTTTTTGAAAACCCTAAGTTTATGAGATTTTGGGAAAAATCTATAGGTTGGGGTAATATCGTTTAGAATTATTTATAGATTATTAACAAATGATTCCTAGAATAAAAGTAGTTCTTAAATATAAAGTTTGATTGTTGGAAATTGTTAATTCAATAACTATGGAATCTTTAGCTCTGAAGATCCATTAACAGAGATTGGTTAAGTATGATTGTATTAGTTAATGGTTAATTTAGCATTAGGTAATGTTTTAGACCATAAATAAGGATATAATTATTGGGTTTCATTCCCAAAGTAATAATTTGAAGTGTATAATTGTTTGATTTTGTGTAACACCTCACATTTGGTCCCTGAAAAATTCTTGACCTTTAATCTTACTGCCCAGATTACGACTTACCTTATGAGTCTAAGGTGTCCATATAGGTCATAGGAGCCCAAATCATAGTGATCAGAGAATTATCCAATTTCTCTTACTTGAGTAGAACTACAATATAACGAGTCATATGTACTTTTTATGAGTCACAGGGTCTCCTCTATATCAAGACCATTGCAATATTCCCTTGGTTTTAATATGCCTATGATTAAATCTCACTAATCATAAGGTCGGAGTATGAATTGTAGGGTATGAATCATAGTCATACTAGTGTGGGTGCTTTGAGCTACTTTCCATACTACTACTTGTGGTGATGAGTTGTAACGTACCCTCACAAGTCATATAGAGACTCGTAGTCACTCACGGCCATTTTTTAACTTTTCATTAAAAGAAATTTGGACACTTCCCTTTATGCCCACTCAAGACCCACGACCATAAAGCACCTTGGGGACCCTATTTCCATTCTTTATCAATAAAATATAACTCTTAAGCACTCTTAAATCCCTATGTTAAGAATACCTAGGGTTTCTAAGGAATTTGAAATTAGAGCATCCAAAGTTTGATTTCTCTTCGTAATTCTTGATATCAGGCATGTTACTCTTCCCCAAATCTTATTTTGTTAAAGCCTGTATTTTAAATTATTATTCAAGATGTTTTGAATATTGACTTTGGAAGGTGGGTTGAGGGTACTGGATGATTGTTTCATTAAATAATGTTCCCATGGTTTATATGTAATTTTCATACTTTAATGATGGTTTTGAACATGTGAGGTGCATCAGCATGGTGAATAAACTAGGGGTCATGGATTCCCCCAATTATATGGATTTTGATAATTGAATTAGTGATAACCTCAAACAATCTTGTGAAACTTACATTGAACATGAGAATACATATATTGAGAATACCGTTGGAACTTTTGAATAGCATAAAAGGATAAAGAACCAAATTTGATTTAATGAACAAAGTGGTCGTGGCATCCCCCATCCCAACATTGATTTAATTAACAAAAGGGGTCATTCCACTTAGTTAATAAAATTGTGATGGTATGATTATAAGACTGCAAGTGAGGTTGTTATGACGATACAAAGAGGGTGCCTTACTGAATGAATTGGATTAATAATTATGTGATTCAATCGGGAGCCTTATTGTAATGGGAATTCCTAGTCCGATCGGGATTAGAGACCACTTCCATTACCCAACCCAACCTCTAGCTGCCTGCCCTGAGTTGGAGGAATCTTGAGCATATAACAATATAGTGTAATAGCTCACATGAAACCTCTAAGATAAGATCACAACCGTGCCCGAGCCAACTGGTTCCGACCATCCCATACCAACAATCCGTCCATACCAAACTGATACTAAACAAGGGCCATAAACCAGGCCATAACAAAAGATGTTCCAAAACATAGTATAATTAATACCAAAATTAAATATGATAGAATAGTGAGAAATTATGTCCGATGATACCAGCCTTAATACCAATACCAATGATAAGGTTGAAACCTATACCGATCCTACTCATTTCAACCCATAGCAGTACCACAAAGCCTCTAACCAAAAGAGTAATAAAATCTGATTGTACATGCCCCAGACCATAGAAAAAAGCAATATCCAAAATATGATCAAAATGTCTAGAAATATCCATAACATGAAATGGAACCTTTTGAAAGGATGGAAGCTCACCACTTCAGTCCAAATATTGATCCCTGAGTCAATCACTATGTAGGAGGAGTAGAATAGCCGATTCCTTCATAGTGTGGGTATAGAACCGCTAGTAAAAGGGTTAGTGTGTGAAGCTAGCATTAACTTTGGATAAGAATGAAATCATGTCATTTATAAAACCAAGTAAAACCATTAATATGCACACCAACATACATATATATATATATATATATAACCATGTCGAGAAAGGGGACCGGGTTTAGCATGCCTTTAAAACTTTTACCTAGGCTGTGTAGCTTTGCCATCCTAAACCACCCATGGTCTATATGGGTTCAGTTTCCCCTGTTGAAAGGGCCCAGTGCGTGTAGCCACACGACCAGGGAAAAAACCTAGAATGACTAGTACATCCCCCAAAATATTGTGTAACATCATGCACACGGTCACCAATACTAACCTCATATCGGCAAATATGAGTTTACAGGTTTGGTCCCCCTTGGAGCTCCACCTTCCATGGTTTTGCTACACATCCCATCATTATTGCACAATTAAAACCATTAATAAGAACATAATCAATCTATTTACCATTTATTATCAAAATATATTTGGTGGAGGTATCATCATACCGACCATACTTGCAAGTACAATCCATAGAGAACCGTATATAGGTTTAAAGGGACATCCAAGTGCCCTTCCATTTTCCATATTGATACACTTGGGGGATTCCATGTACCCCACAAGCATAATCATTTAATCATTAACATTTCCAAGATATTTAATCCATGCATAATTCCTTTACCAAGTTTTGAAACAAGCAAGAGTTCCATTAAAATACTCAATCCAATTAAAATATTATTATAGGCATTTTGTCAAACACGTTCTGGGCATAATATAACCAAAACCAATTCCAATTACCATTACACAATTACCATGCAATCCAATTATCCAAAACCACTATTAATGCACATAAAGTATAATTATAACCATAGAAAACCATAATCAACAATTTAATATCAAAACCCCCAATTCATAGTTGAAAACCAAAAGTATACAATCAATGAAGTCATGAAAACATTCATAAAAACTATGATTCTAATTAGAATTAACAATAAGGGAAAAGAACAAGCCTTAAACTAAGATTATTATGGAAATAAATCACCAAGATAAGCCACAAATTACTCCTCTAGTTGAAACCCTAGCTTCCCTTGCCCAAAATCTTTTGAGAGAATTATTGAGTGTTTTAGAAGAGCTTCTAAGTGTTCATAAAATGAGTTGTAGGGAAAATAACCTTCCAAGTAGGTTACAAGTAATGGGACCTTATTAGGATAAGTAGGAAATACCCAGAATATCCCCACTTAAGTTTTACAAAATCCTATCCCAAGGGTACGACTGACCCTCACGAGTCGTACCCTTTAATACGATTCGTACCCCACTCGTATCCTATCCTCAACCCTTAGAACCAACACTGTCCAGCATACGACTTATCCAACCAAGTTGTATCCAAAGCATATGATCCATACTCTACTTCCATACCCATAGTAGATTAAACCTAGGGAAGATTTAGACATTGTCCACCATACGAGTCCTGAGTACAACTTGTACCCTGTATTACGGCTCATGATGAGCCACTCGAACTCAGATCCAACCTAAGTAACCAAGTGCTAAGATTAAGTTAGGAACTAGACAATCTGTAACAACCAATATGACTCGTGTCCCTAATTCGTATCCATTCTTGTAAACAAAAACCATCCTACCTACCAACACTGGTCAGCATATGACTAGACTATACCATCTGTACCCCAATTTACTGCTCGTACCTTTTAGTTGTATTGGGTCTAAAAACCAGATTTCCAAAAAAAATTCTAAGGTCAAGAAACAGGGTGTTTCAGTCTCCCCCACTAAGAAAATTCATCCCCACATAACAGACAAGGTAGGTGTAACCACACGCACAAGTCATTTACATTGTCTTATAAAATATATTCCCAATCTTCAAAATGTTTGAAAACAAAGAGGCAAAGATATTAATCTTTCCTTTAGCAAACTCATCAAATAATGATGTGTTGAAGAACACATACCTTTCATATGAATACCAGGAGAAGAAAACAAATGTGGATATTAGGACTTTATGTCCTCCACCGTTTCCCGTGTAACTTCTTCCACCTTATGTTTCTGTCATAGAACCTTAACCAAAGCCACATCCTTGGTTCACAACCGACGAACTTGCATATCCAAGAAATTAATTGGGATTTCTTCATAAGACAAAGAATCTATGATACCCAGTCCTTCCAAAGGAACAACTAAAGAAAGATCACTTATGCAGTTCCCACACATGGAAACATGAAAGAACGAATGAACCAAGCTCATGCTAGAAGGCGACTCCAACTCATAAGAAACCTTACCAATTCTCCACAAAACATCATACGGACCAACATATAGGGGACTGAGCTTCCCCTTCTTACCATTCTTACCAAATTGCACTACTCTTTTCATGGGACATACTGTGAGGAAAACCTTATCCCCAACCTCAAACTCTAAGTCTCTACATTTAACATCTGTATAGGACTTTTGGCAACTTTGGCAGCCTTAAACCTCTTGCGAATATCCTTTACCTTCTCCATAGGCTAGTAAACCAAGTTGGGACACAACTATCAGCCTCACAATGCTCAAACTAACCAATAGAAGACCTACACCTCATAACATACAATGCCCCAAAAGGGGCAATACCAATACTAGACTGATTGCTATTTTTGTAAGAAAACTCCATCAAAGGTATATGCTCAACCCAATTGCCACCATAATCAATCACACAAGCCCGAAGCATATCCTCCAATGTCTAAGTAGTTCTCTCCGCTTCCCTATCTATATGTGGGTTGAAAACAGTACTCAGACTAACCTTAATCCCCAGCATTTACTGAAAAGATCGCAAAAAGTGAGATGTAAACTACATGCCATGATCATAGATAATCAAAAAAGGCGCCCCATGCAGCTTTACAATATCCTAAAAATAAAGGTTCACATAATCCTCCTTCGAGAAGGTAGTCCATAGTGGAAAAAGTGGGCAGACTTAGTCATCCTATCCATGATGACCTAAATAGAATTGATTCGATCCAAGGAAGACCACTAACAAAGTTCATATTCATCACTTTCCAATTCCACTCGGGCAAATCAACTTCTTGATACAACCCTCCTTCCTCATGTACTTAACCTTAACCTATTGACACACCATGCTTTTGGCCATAAAATCAGCCACATCTCACTTCATACCACTCCACCAATAGATCTCCTTGAGATCATGAAACATCTTAGTCGAGTCGGGATGAACAACATAGCACATTTCATGCACCTCAGTCAAAATCCTTTGACGCAAACAATCGACCTCAGGAACAAAAAACCTCCCTTGGTACCATAATGTACCATCACCACTGATCTCAAATGCCACAACCTTTTTTTCTACCAACATCATTCTTAATATTCACCAAGGTAGGATCTAGTAGTTGACTCCCCTTAATCTCCAAACCAAGAGAAGATTGAACAACTTCTTGCATTATCACACTACCATCCTTGAAGTCCAAGAGGCGAACTCCAAGATTATTCAAGCGGTGAATATACTTCACCAATTCTCGCTTTCTTTTCTCTACATAAGCCAAACTCCCCATGGATAACTTTCTAAGAGCATCAACAACCATATTATCCTTACTTGGGTGATAGTGATGACTCAAATCATAGTCCTCGAGAAGTTCAAGCAATATCCTTTGCCTGAGATTAAGTTACTTCTGAGTAAATACATATTGTAGACTCTAATGATCAGAGAAGATATTCATGTGCACACCATACAAATAATGCTGCTATATTTTCAAAGCAAACAGAATTGCCAAAAGCTCCAAATCATGAGTTGGATACTTTATCTCATGCACTTTCAACTTCCTGGAAGAATAGGCAATCATCTCCCCATGCTGCATCAACACATAACCAAGCCCTACCCGAGATTCATCATAATATACCATGAACCCATCTTTGCCTTCTTGCAGGTCAGGACGGGAGTCGAAGTTAACTTATCCTTCAAATTCTTTAAACTCACTTCACAAGCATCCTACTAAGAAAACATAACCCTTTTGTAAGTCAACTTAGTCAAAGGAGCAGTTATCGATGAAAATCTTTACACAGACCACCTATAATACCAGCTAAACCCAAGAAACTCTGAATATTAGATGGATTCGTGGGTCTAGGACTTTTCTTTACCACAACAACCTTTTGTGGGTCCACTATGATCCCCTTACTAAGAATAATATGACCCAAGAAAGTTACAGCGTTAAACCAGAAATCACACTTGGATAACTTGGCATACAACTGTTGTTCCTTTAAGGTTTGCAATACCATACAGAGGTTATTATCATGATCCACCTCAATATTCAAATAAACTAGAATGTCATCAATAAATACAATAACAAAAAGATCCAAACACTGATAAAAAACCCTGTTCATTAGACCCATAAATGTCTCCAGAGCACTAGTCAATCCAAATGGCATCACCATAAATTTAAAGTGCCCATACTGAGTATGAAAAGTCATCTTAGGGATATCCACCTCCCTCATCTTTAGCTGATGGTACCTAGACAGAAGATCTATGTTGGAAAAGAAATTGGAACCTTGCAACTGATCAAATATATCATCTATCTTTGAAAGAGGATACTTGGTTTTTACTGCTTCCTTGTTCAATTGCCTATACTAAATGCACATTCGAAGGGAACCATCCTTCTTACACACAAACAACATAGGTGCAACCTATAGAGATACACTTGGATGAATAAAAACCTTATCCAAAAGATCTTTAAGTTGATCCTTGAGTTTCCTCAACTCAGTTAGAGCTATTCTATACGGAGGAATAAAAATTGGACAAGTGTCCGAAACTAGACTAATACCAAACTCGATTTCCCTATCTGGAGGAACATCATGAAGATCATTCAGAAAGACCTCTAGAAACTCATTAACCACTGGAGATGACTGGAAAGAAAGATATTTCAAGTTAAAATCTTTAGCCCCGGCGAAGTGATAAAGATAACCATTAGATATTAACCTTCGAGCTCAAAATAAGAAATAAATCTCCCCTAGGAGCTAAATGACTACACTCCTATTCAATAACTTGATCACCAAGGAACCTAAAGTTTACCCTATGTGTCCGACAATCCAAGGATGCATAACAAGAGTGCAAACAATCCATACCAAGAATGACAGCGAAATCTACCACATCCAACTCAAATAGGTCCACCAAGGTCTACTTGCCACCAATAGATACCCCCCCTTATAGACTCTCTTAGCAATATCTGAGTCACCTATTGGGGTAGAAAAAGAGAAAAGATCAAAAATAACTTTTCGATCAAAAAAAAGTTACAGCCATACACGGAGTCACATAGAAGAGAGTGGACCCTAGATCAAGAAAAAAAATATACATTATGAGAGAAAAGCTATAAGAAACCAGTAAGAACATCAGGTGATGCCTCAGATTCCTGTCAAAACACTAAAGCATACAACTTATTCAAACCAATATTAGAACTAGGAGCAGTAACAGAAGTGGATGCAACACCACTAGGAGTAGGAGAAGAAGATGAATCCATAGGAATCTTACTTGCCCCCGTAGCAACCTTATTAACTTGACAATCCCTGAGCCGATGGACTGACTGCCACAATTAAAGAATTTTTTCATTCCTTCATTGCAAGAACCCCAATGAGGATGACAACAGAACTAAAAGGGGGCATAAAGAAACTGACTGACCTCTACTTGCCTGAAATTAGGCACCCTGTGCGTAGAAATTATCTCCACCCTGATGATGCCTGTCGCCCGCCAGGTAAGGAGAACTAGAACAAGTGTATTAACTAGAACTCCACCACTTCTTTTACTGCTATTTTCACTATCCCTACCATCACTTAAAAAAACTGGTCCTCTAACCCTGTCTTTCCCCAAGCTCTGCCTGCTTTCTCTTTTCATCCTCCACTTGTTGTATATTAAAAGTCAACCAAGAGATGTCCATATCTTTAATCATTAAGGAAGTCTTGCTCTACAAAATTAGATCCTGATTTAACCTATAAGCGAACTTGCTCATTCTTGCCCATATGCCAAAAACTAAATTAGGAGCACCTCTTTAAAATTCGTGAAACTTCAAGGCATATTCCTTGATAGAAATCCTCCCCTTATTGAGGTCTACAAACTTCCCCACCTTTGCTTGGCTCAACTCTTGAGGAAAGAAATTATCTAAAAAGGCCTTAGAAAAAGTATCTGACAAGACTGATTCTTCCATATCACTCTTATCCCTGTCCCACTCTTCATACCAATGATATGTAACATCTTTAAGTTGATAAGCTGCAAAGTATACCCCATCTATGTTGGTTGCGTTCATCACCACAAATATCTTTTTTATTTCATCCATGCAGCCCTGTGTATCCTTCTCCACCTTTACTCCAAAAAAAGTGGGAGAACCCATCTTCATAAATTGGCCAGCTCTTGTAGCCTCAGCAGACAAAGAACTGGTCACAACCTGCTCATCCTGAGCCCCAACCATTTGAGCAATAATATGAATAGACTAATAGAATTCTGCATTAGTCACCTTGCATTAAATGGACTAGTAGAACCCGGGGAAAATCCAAAGATATTAGGGATAGGACCGTGAGATTGATTATGAACCCCAGAAGTAGGATACACCTCTTCAATATCACCCCCAGATAGGATGACAGAATTTCCTTATGTTTTGAATCTACGAGGACAGATTTGAAGTACGAACAAACAAGGATTAGAGAAGATTCCAGGACACACACTCCAAGATTAAAAGTAGAATACCAAGAAGGTGAGATATTCATAAATGCCTTGTAGCCTCTACTTTATGAGTGTGGCGCGCTGCACACCCTTAAAAGAAACTCTACTCAACACTGATTTATGGACTCTTAATTGAGCATGAACCTAGGCTCTGAAACCAAATTGACACATCCCGATCAAGGGCTCTGTCGTAACGGGTGTCCCAAGCTCAACCAGGATCGAAGACAAACCCTGTTACCCAACCCAACCTCCAGCCACATGCCCTAAGTTGGTTAAATCTTGAGCATATAATAATATAGTGTAACAACTCATGTAAAGACTATGGGATAGGATCACAATAGTGACCGACCCAAACGAGCCCAACCATCTTATACCAACAATCCAACCTTACAAAACTTATACCGAAACAAAGGCTATAAATCAGCCATAACAAAAGATATTCCAAAACATAGTATAAATAATCCCAAAATTAAATATGATGGAACATTGAGAAATTATGTCTGATGATGCCAGCCTTAATACCAACACAAATGCAAAGGCTGAGACCTATACTTATCTCGTCTATTCCAACCTATCACAGTACCATAAAACCTCCAACCAAAAGATTAGTAAAATTTGGTTGGGACATGCCCCCAACCATGGTACAAACCAATATCCAAAATAAAATCAAAATGTCTAGAAATATCCATAACATGAAATGGATCCCTTCAAAAGGATGGAAGCTTCCCACTTCAATATAAATATTGGTCCCTAAGCCAATTATTATGTAGGAGGAGTATAACAACTTTTTCCTGCATAGCGTGGCTATAAAGCCGCCAGTATATGGGTTAGTACGTGAATGTTAGCATGATCTCAGGATAAGGATGAAATAATGCCATTTATAAAACCATACATATATATAACCATGTCAGGAAAGGAGACTGGGTTTAGCATGCCTTTAAAACGTTTACTTGGGCTGTGTAGCTTAGCCATCCTAAACTACCCACAGGCTATATAGGTTCATCTCTCCCTGCGGAAAGGGACCTAGTGCATATAGCAGCACGACTAGGGAAGAAAAACTAGGATGACTAGTACATCCCCCAAAATATAGTGTAACAGTATACACATGATTATTAATACCAACCTCACATTGACCAATATCAGTTTCCAATTTTTGTACCCCCGAGACCTCCACCTTCTACAGTTAGGCTACACATCCTTCCATTATTTCCCAATTAAAAACATTACCAAAAAGCCAATCAATCCATTTAACATTTATTAACCAAGGCCATTTGGTGGTCGTATCGGCATACCGACTATACTTGCAAGTACTATCCATAGCCAATCACATATAGGTTTAATGAGGCTTCTAAGTACCCATCCATTTACCAATTTAATCCAATAGGGGGATTCCATGTACCCCACAAGTATAACTATTTGGCCATTTACCTTTACAGTCCATTTAAACCATGAAGAATTCCTTTATCAATTTTTAAAACAAGCATGAGTTCTATTAAAATACTCTATGCAATGAAAGCATTATTTTAGGCATTTTATCAAACACATTGGGGGCATAATATAGCCAAAACCAATTATAATTATCATTAAACCATTCCCATGCAATCTAATTATCCAAAACCACCATTAAAGCACATAAATCATAATTAGAATCATAGAAAACCGTAACCAACCATTTAATATCAAAAACCTAGTTTTTATTTGAAAACGAAAATCATATAATCAATGAAGTCATGAAAAC
Organism: Capsicum baccatum var. pendulum; assembly: GCA_030864225.1. Taxonomy (NCBI): domain Eukaryota; kingdom Viridiplantae; phylum Streptophyta; class Magnoliopsida; order Solanales; family Solanaceae; genus Capsicum; species Capsicum baccatum. Next base: position 227,356,743 of record CM061556.1, read on the forward strand.
ATTCATAAAAATCATGCTTTTAGTTAGAATTAATAGTGAGGAAAGAGAAGATGCCTTAAACCAAGATAATAATGGAAGGGATTCACCTAGATAAACCCAAAATTAATCCTCTAGTTGAAACCTTAGCTTTCCTTGCCCAAAAGCTTTTGAGAGAATTATAGAGTTTAGAAATGTTTCTAAGTGTTAATGAATGGAATTATTAGGTAAATAACCTTCCAAGTAGGTTAGAAGTCAGGGACCTTACTAGGATAAGTTGGGAAATATCCAGAATACCCCCACTTAAGTTTACCAAAATCCCATCCCAGGGGTACGACTGACACACATGGGTCATACCCTCCAATATGATTAGTACCCTCCACTTGTATCCTTGCCTCAATCCTTGGACCCACCACTCTCCAGCATATATCTCATCCAAAAAAGTCATGTTCAAAGTATAGGATTCATACCCTTCATTCGTACCCCTAGCTGATTAAACCCAAGGAAGATTTAGACACTGTCTAGCATACGAGTCATGGGCACGACTCGTACCCTGGCTTACGGCTTATGGTGAGCCACTCGTACACAGATCTAGCCAAAGTAACCAAGTCTAAGATTAAGATAAGGAACCAAACAATTTGTAACCACCAAAATAACTTGTACCCCTAAGTAATATACGTTCCAGTAACCAAAGTCTATCCCACTAATCAACACTGATCAGCATACAACTGGACCATACCATCCGTACCCTAATATACGGATCATACCCTCGAGTCGTATTGGGTCCAGGGAAAGGAATTCTAGAAAATTTTCTAAGGTTTAGAAACCAGGGTGTTTAATTCTCTCCCACTAGGAACATTCATACCCGAATGACGAAAAAGGTAAGGGTAACTACATGCTCAAGTCATTTGCATTATCTTATAAAATATATTCCGAATCTTTAACAAAGTATGAAAAAAAGGTGATGATATTAATCTTTACTTTATCAAACTCAGCAAAATAAAGATGTGTTGAAGAACACCTACCTTTTGCACGAATACTAGGAGCAGAGAACAAAAGTGGATAGTTGGACTTCAGTTCCTCCCCCACTTCCCTTTTAGCTTCTTCCACCTTATAGTTCCACCATAGAACCTTAACCGAAGACAGATCATTGGCCTATAACAGATGAGCCAGGCTATCCAAGATCTCAATAGAGATTTCTTCATAAGACAAAGAATCTATGATACCCAGTCCATCCAAAGGAACAACCGAAGAAGGATCACCAGTGCATTTAGTCAACATAGAAACATGAAAGACCGGATAAACTAAGCTCAAGCTAGAAGCCAACTCTAGCTCATAAGCAACACTACAAATTCTCTGCAAAACCTCATAAGGACCAATATATCAGGGATTGAGCTTCCCCTTCTTACCAAACTGCACTACTCCCTTCATGGGAGATACCTTGAGGAAAATCTTATCCCCATTCTCAAACTCAAAGTCTGTATACCTGGCATCCGCATAGGACTTTTGACAACTTTGGGCAGCCTTAAGCCTTTTCCGAATCACCTTCACCTTTTCCAGAGCCTGGTAAACCAAGTTGGGCCATAACATATCTGCCTCACCAAGTTCAAACCAACCAATAAGAGAGTTATACCTCCTACCATATAATCCTCAAAGGGGCCTTACCAATACTAAAATTGTAAGAAAACTCCACCAAAGGTAGATGATCAACCCTATTGCCACCATAATAAATCACACAATCCCGAAGCATATCCTTCACTATCTAAATAGTTCTTTCCGCCTGCCCATTTGTCTGCGGGTTGAAAGTAGTACTCAGACTAACCTTAGTCCCCAACCCTTTCTAAAAAGATGGCTAGGAGTGAAATGTAAAGTGTATGCCACAATCAGAAATAATCCAAATAGGCACCATATGTAGTTTTACAATCTTCTGAAGATACAACTTCACATAATACTCCACCGAGAAGATAGTCCGCACTAGCAAAAAGTGGGAGGACTTAGTCATCCAATCCCTGATGACCTAAATCAAATCATATAAATTCTGAGATTGAGGAACATCGGTAACGAAGTCCATATTGATAACTTCCCATTTACACTTGGGCAAATCAATTTCTTGATACAATCCTTCTAGCCTTATGTGCTCAACCTTAACCTATTGAAAAACCATGCACTTGGCCACAAAATCAGCCACATCCCTCTTCATGCTATTCCACCAATAGATCTTCTTTAGATCATGATTTATCTTAGTCGAGCTGGGATGAACAACATAGCACGATTCATGCACCTCGGCCAAAATCCTTTGTCACAAACCATTGACATCAGGAACATACAACCTCCCTTAGTACTATAAAGAACCATCACTACCTTTTTCCCACCAATGTCGCTCTTTATTTTTATCAAGATAGAATCTAGAACATGTTTCTGCTTAATCTCCACACAAGAGACGATCTAAAAACTTCTTGAACTTTCACACCACTATCTTTGGAGTCCAAGATGCAAACTCTAAGATTAGCCAAATGGTGAATATCCTTCACGAATTCCTACTTTCCTTTTTCCACATAAGCCAAACTTTTTGTGGATAACCTGCTAAGAGCATCAGAAACCGCATTAGCCTTACCAAGGTGATAGTAAAGACTTATATCATAGTCCTTGAGAAGCTCAAGTTATCTTCTCTGCATTAGATTAAGGTCCTTTGGAGTGAACCATGCTGTAGAGTCTAATGATCAGAGAAGATATCCATGTGCACAACATACAAATAATGTTGTTATATTTTCAAAGCAAATACAATCGCCAATAGCTCCAAATGATGAGTAGGATAATTCCTCTCATGAACTTTCAACTGCCTGGAAGCATAGGCAATAACTTTCCCATGATGAAACAAAATACAACTAAGCCCTATATGAGATGCATCACAATAAACTATGAACCCATCATTGCCTTCTGGCAAGGTCAGAATTGGAGCCTAAGTTAATTCATCCGTCAACTTGTCTAAACTCCCTTCATAAGCATCTGACTAAGAAACTTGACTTTCTTTTGAGTCAACTTAGTTAAAGGAGCAGCTATCGATGAAAACCTTTTCATAAATAGCCTATAATACCCGATTAATCCTAAGAAGCTCTAAATGTCGGAAGGAATTGTGGGTCTAGGACATCTCTTCACCATAATAACTTTTGTGCTATGATCCCCTCACTAGAAATACTATGACCCAAGAATGTTACGACATTAAACTAGAACTCACACTTAGAGAACTTGGCATACAACTATTGTTCTATAAAGGTCTACAACACCACGCAAAGGTGATTAGCATGATCCATATCATTCTTCATATAAACCATAATGTCATTAATAAAAAATTATGCAAAGATCCAAATACTGGCAAAAAACCCTATTCATCAGATCCACAAATGTCGTTGGACATTAATCAATCAAAATGACATCACCAGCAACTCAAAGTGCCTATATCTAGTACGAAAATCCATCTTAGGTACATCCACCTCCATAGTCTTTAACAGATAGTACCCAAACTGAAGATCTATCTTAGAAAAGATATTGGCACTTTGTAATTGATCAAACAGATCGTCTATTCATGGAAGAGGATACTTGTTCTTCACCGTCGCCTTATTCAACTGCCTATAGTCAATGCACATCCGAAGGGAACCATTTTTCTTACGCACAAACAACACCAGTATACCCTATGAAGATATACTATAATGAATAAACCCCTCATCTAGAAGATCCTTATGTTGCTCCTTGAGTTCCCTCAACTCAGCCAGACCTATTCTATATGGAGGAATAAAAATTGGACAAATTTTTGAAACTAGATCAATACCAAAATCGATTCCCCAATCTGTAAGAACACTAGGAAGATCATATGAAAAGACCTCTAGAAACTCATTGACCACTAGAACTGACTGGAAACAAGGACCTTTCGAGTTAGAATCTCTAACCCGAACCAAGTGATAAAGAAAACTTTTAGTCATTAACCTTCGAGATTTAAGATGAGAAATAAATCTCCCCCTAGGAGCTAAAGGACCACCCTCTCATTCCATAACTAGCTCATCAAGGAGCCTAAAGATAACCCTATGGATTTAATAATCCAAGGATGCATAGTAAGAGTGCAATAAATCTATACCCAGAATGACATCGATATCCAGCATACCTAACTCAAATAGATCCACCAAGTTCTACTTATCACCAAAAGATACCACACCCCCTATAGACTCTCTTACTAAAAATTGAGTCACATTCTAGGAAAAAAAGAGGAAAAAAGATCTAAAATAACTTTCAGATTGAAACTAAAATATGCAACCACATAAGGAGTCGCATAGGAGAGAGTGTACCTCAGATCAAGCAAATAATATACGTCATAAGTGAAAAGATGTAATGTACCAGTAATGAATTCAGGTGATGCCTTAGATTCCTGTCAAGACGCCAAAGCATACAACCTATTCTGAACCAACATTAAAACTAGGAGTAGTAACAGAAGAAGATGCAACAACACTAAGTGTAGGAGTAGAAGATGAAGCTACAAAAATCTTATTTGCCCCCATGGAAACCTTATTAATCAGAAAATCCCTGAGCTACTGGCCTGACTGGCCATACTTGAAGCATTTGTCCCTTCCTGCATACTAATAACCTTGATAAGGACCATCGTAAAACCAATAAGGGGGTCATTAAGAAATTAACTGGCCTCCACTTTCCTGAGATTAGGTACCCTGTGCCCAAACATTATCGCCACCCTGACGACGCCTGTCGCGTACCTGGTAAGGAACATTAGCAGAAGTGTAGGAACCAAAAATCCCCTATTTTTTTTATTTGCCACCATTTTGACTACCCTAATACTAAGTACATCCATAGTTAAAAAACTTGCTCCTCTTACTCTGTCCATCCCCAAACTCCGCATGCTTTCTCTTTTAATCCTAAACTTATTGCATATGAATAGTCAACCTAGAGAAGTCCATATATTTAATAAACAAGGCAGTCTTTCTCTCCAAAATTAGATCCTAATTCAACCCAAAAGTGAACTTACTTATTCTTGCCCATATGTCAGCAACTAAATCAGGAGCATACATTGACAATTCATGACACTTCAAGGCATATTCCTTAACAAACATTGTCCCCTGCTTGAGGTTCACAAACTTCTCTATCTTTGCTTAGCTCAACTCTTAGGAAAGAAACGATCTATAAAGCCCTCAGAAAACGTATCTTACAATACTGATTCTTCCATGACACTCTTATCCCTGTCCCACTCTTCATACCAGTGATATGTAACTTCTTTGAGCTGATAAGTTATAAAGTTTACCCCCTCCATATTGTAGCCTTCATTACCCTAAATATCTTTTCCATTTCATCTACGAATCCCTGTGGAGCCTCCTCTACCTTTACACCAAAAAAGTAGGAGGACCCATCTTAATAAATTAGCCAAACCTTGTGGCCTCAGCAGATAAAGAACCAGTCGCACCCCGCTCAGCTGAGTCATGACCATTTGAGAAATAATATGAATAGACTAACAGATTCCGATTAATCACCTCATATTAAGGAGGACTAGTAAAACCCGGTGGTCCTCCGAAACTATCAGAGATAGGACCGTAAGATCAAGATAAACCCCGAAAGTAGAATGCACCCCTTCAGCATTACCCTTAGATGGGATTGAAGAATTTTCTTGTGTTCCAGATCTACGAGGCATGATCTGAATGATGAACAAATAAGGATTAGAGAAGATTCCAGGAATGAGACTCCAAGCTTTAAAAGAGAATACCAAGAAAGTGAGACATTCCTAAATGCCTTGTAGCCTCTCCCTTATGAATGTGGTGCGCCACACACCCTTAAAAGAGACTCTACTCGACACAGATTCTTGGACTCCTAATTGACCATGAACCTAAGGATCTGATACCAATTTGAGCGACTCGACTGTGGGCCTTATCGTAATTGATGTTCCATGTCTGATCGGGATGGAGACCACCCCTATTCCCAACCTAACCCCCAACTGTCTACCCCGAGTTTGTTGAATATCGAGTATATAATAATATAGTGTAATAGCTCACATGAAGACTCTAGGATAGGATCAAAATAGTGACCAACACAATCGAGTCCTACAATCCCATACCAACAATCCATCTACACCAAACCGATATCAAAATAAGGGCCATAAATAAGTCCATAACCAAAGATATTGAAAAACATAGTATAATTTATCCCAAAATAAAATATGATGGAATAGTGATAAATTATGTCAAATAATGGCAACAATCAATACCAAAACTAATGCTAAGGCTGACACCTATATCAATTTCACCTATTCCAACCCATCGGAGTACCATAAAACCTCTAACCAAAAGAGTAGTAAAATTTGGTCGAGACATGCCCTCAACCATGGCACAAACCAATATCCAAAATAAAATCAAAATGTCTAGAAATATCCATAATATGAAATAGAGCCTTTTGAAAAGATGGAAGCTCACCACTTCAGTCCAAATATTAGTCCCTGAGTCATTTACTATGTAGGAGGAGTAGAACATCTTGTTCTTGCATAGTGTAGGTATAAAGCCACCAGTAGACAGATTAGCAGGTGAATGCTGGCATGATCTCAGGATAAGGATGAAATAATGATATTTATAAAACCAAGTAAAACCATCCTTATGCATACAACCATACATATATATATAACACCATGTTGGGAAAGGGGACCGGATTTAGAACTCCTTTAAAACCTTTACCTGGGCTATATAGCTTTTTTGTCCTAACCATCAACTTAGTTGTACAAAATCATTTCCCAAGGGTACGACTGGCACTCACTAGTCATACCCTCTAATACGATTGATACTCTCCTCAAGTATGCTAACCTCAACCCTTGGGCCCAACACTATCTAGTGTATGACTCATCCAACCAAGTCGTATCCAATGCATATAACTCATCCAACCAAATCGTATCCAAAAGCATATAGCTCATCCAACTAAGTCGTATCCAAAAGCATATGATTCATATCCTTCATCCGTACCCCTAGAAGATTAGACCAAAGAAAGATTTAGACACAGTCCATAATACAAATCCTATGTATGACTCATACACCGGCTTATGATTCATGGTGAACCACTCATACTCAGATCCAATCTAAGGATCCAAAACTAAGATTAAGTTAAGGAAACAAATGATCCATTATAACTAATATGACTCATACCCCTGAGTCGTATCCTTTACAGTAACTAATATCCATCCCACCAATAAACACTGGCTAGCATACAACTGGACCATACCATCTTTACCCCAACATACAGCTCGTACCCATGAGTCGTATTGGATCTAGAGATCAAAATTCTAATGTCCAAAAACAAGGGTGTTTCATTCTCCCACACTAGGAACATTCATCACTAAATGACGGATAAGGTAGGTGTAACCACACACATGTGTCATTTGTATTATATTATAAAATATATTCCCTATCCTTAACAAAGTTTGAAAACAAAGAGGCAAAGATATTAATTTTTCCTTTAACAAACTCTGAAAATAAAGCTATGTTGAAGAACACAAACATTGCGCATGATTCCTAAGAGCCAAAAAACAAATGCATTTATTTGTAACTTTTGTCTTCCTTCATTTCCCATGTAGCTTCTTCCACCTTATGGTTCCGCCAAACAACCTTAACCGAAGCCACATCCTTGCTCCACAACCGAAGAACTTGCCTATCTAATAGCTCAACCAATATTTCTTTAAAAGACAAACAATTTGTGATAAACAATCCTTCAAAAGGAATAATTGAAGAAGGATCACCAATGAAATTCCTTAACATGGAAACATAAAAGACTAGATGAACCAAGCTCAAGCTAGAAAGTAACTTCAGCTCATAAGCAACACTGCCAATTCTCTGCAAAACCTTATAAGGACCAAACTACCAGGGATTGAGCTTCCCTTTCTTACCAAACTTCATAACTCCCTTCATGGCAGATAACTTAAGAAATTCCTTATCCTCAACCTCAAACTCCAAGTCTCAATGCCAAACATTCACATAGGACTTTTGGAGAATTTGGGCAGCCTTAAACCTCTACTAAATTACCATCACCTTCTCCATAGCCTGATAAACCATGTCGGGACCAAACATATCCACCTCACAAAGCATAAACCAACTAATAGGATACCTATACCTCTTACCATAAAATGCCTCAAAATGGGCCATACAAATACTATAATGATAGCTATTGTCGTAAGCAAACTAAATCAAAGGTATATGCTCAACCCAATTGTACCATAATCAAACACACAAGCCTAAATAATATCCTCCAATGTCTGAATAGTTCTCTCTGCCTGCCCTTTTATCTGCGGGTGGAAAGTAGTACTCCGACTAACCTTAGTCCCTAACCTTTTCTGAAAAAATCGTCAGACATAAGATGTAAACTAAGTTCCACAATCAGATATAATTAAAATAGGTACCCTATGCAACTTTACAATCTCCTGAATATACAGCTTTGCATAATCCTCCACTGAGAAGGTAGTCCTTACCGCCAAAAAGTAAGCAGACATAGTCATCCTATCCACCGCGATCCAAATCAAATCATACTGATTCTGAGATCGACAATGACCGATAATAAATCCCATATCACTTCTCATTTCCAATCAAGCAAATCAATTTCTTGATACAACCCTCATTGCCTCATATGCTAAACCTTAACTTGTTTACACACTATGCACTTGGCCTCAGATTCAATCACATACCTCTTCGTGCCACTTCACTATTAGGTCTCCTTGAGATCATAATACATCTTAGTCGAGCCAAGATAGAAAAACATAGCACGATTTGTGCGCCTTAGCCAAAATTATTTTTCGCAAACCGTTGACATAAGAACACACAACCTCAACCGTAAAGTACCATCACCACTGATTACAAATACCACTACCTTTCTCCCACTAATATCACTCTTGAATTTCATCAATATAGGATCTAGCACTTGTTTCTCCTTAATCTCCGTATTAAGAGACGATCGATCTATTTTTTGCACCATCAATCCACCATCCTTAGAGTCCAAAAGGAGAACTCTACTATTAGACAAGAGATGAATATCCTTCACCAATTCCCACTTTCCTTCCTATACATAATCCAAACTCCCTATGGATAACCAACTAAGAGCATCAGGAACCATGTTTACCTTACCTGGTTGAAACTAAAAACTCATCTCATAGCCCTTGAAAAGTTTAAGCCATTTCCTCTGCCTAATATTAAGCTTTTTCTGAGTGAACACATACTGTAAACTCTTATGATTAGAAAAGATATCCGCATGCACACCATAAAAATAATGTTGCCATATTTTCAAAGCAAACACAACCTCGTACAGCTCCAAATCATATCTAGGATATTTCCTCTCATGCATTTTCAGCTTCCTAGAATCATAGGCAATTACCGTCCCATGCTTCGTTAACACACAACTACGCCCTACCTGAGATGCATCACAATAATCCATGAACCCATCATTACCTTCTGACAAAGTAAGAATTAGAGCAAAAGTTCACTTATCCTTCAACTTCTCAAAACTCCCTTCACAAGTATTTGATTAAGAAAACATGACATTCTTATGAGTCAACTTTGTCAAAGAAGCAGCTCTCGATTAAAAGATTTCCATAATTTTCCTATAATACCCAACGAAATCCAAGAGGCTTTGAATGTTGGATGGAGTCGTAGGTCTAGGCCACCCCTTTACTACAACAACATTTTGTGGATCCACCGTGATCTCCTCACTAGAAATAATATAACCTAATATAGTTATAACATTAAACCAAAACTCACTCTTGGAGAACTTGGCGTATATCTGTTGTTCCTTTAAGGTCTTCAACACCACACAGAGGTTATTAGAATGATCTACCGCACTTTTCAAATAAAAAAATGTCATCAATGAACATAATAACAAAAGATCCAAATACTGATGAAAAACCCTGTTCATCAGATCCATATATGCCGCTAGAGCATTAGTCAATCCAAATGACATTACCAAAAATTCAAGGTTCCCATATTGAGTATAAAAAGTCATTTTAGGGATATCGACCTCCCTAATCTTTAGCTGATGGTACCCAGACCGATGATCTATCATATAAAAGAACTTGGCACCTTGCAATTGATGAAACAAATCATCTTTCCTAGTGAAAGGATACTTGTTCTTGACCGTCGCCTTGTTTAAAAACCTATAGTCAATGGACATCCAAAAGGAATCATCCTTCTTGCACACAAACAACACTGGTGCACCCCATGAAGATATCCTAGAACGAATAATCCCCTCATCTAGAAGATCGTCAAATTGCTCCTTGAGTTCTCTCAACTCAGTAGAAGCTATTCTATATAGAGGAATAGAAATTGGACGGGTTTAAAGAAATAGATTAATACTTAACTTGATTTCTCTATTAGGAGAAATACCAGGTAGATCATTCAGAACAACCTTTGGAAACTAATTAACCACTAAAATTGATTTGAAAGAAGGACCTTTTGAGGTAGAATCCTTACCTCGGACCAAGTGACAAAGACAATATTTAGAGATAAAGATAAGAAATAAATATCCCCCCTAGGAGCTAAAGGATAGCCCTCCCATTTTATAATTGGCTCACCAAGAAACCTAAAGATATCCCTAAGTGTCCGACAATCAAAGGATGCATAACAAAAGTGCAACCAATTCATACACATAATGACATTGAAATACACCATACCCAACTCAAATAGATACCACACCCCCCTATGGACTCTCTTACTAATAACCGATTCACTTACTAGTAGAAAGATAAAATGGATCCAAAATAACTTCCAAATCAAAACCAAAATATTCATCCACATTAGGAGTAACATATAAGAGAGTGGAACTCGGACCAAGAAAATAATAATCACCATGAGAGAAAAGTAATAACGTACCAGTAACGCAAGTGATGCCTCAAATTCCTATCGGTACTCAAAAGCATAAAACCTATTCCGACCAATACTAGAACTAGGATAAGTAACAAAAGTAGATTCAACATCACCAGGTGTAGGAGAAGAAGATGAAGCCACATGAATCTTATTTACCTTCATAGAAACCTTATTAACTAGAAAATACCTAAGTCGATAGTCTGCTTGGCCACACTTAATGAATTTGTCCCTTCTTTCATCATAATAACCCCAATAAGGATGACCACAGAATCGAAAAAGGGGGAATGAAGAAACTGACTAACCTCCATTTACCTGAGATTGGGAACCTTGTGCGCAAAAATTATCAAAACATTGATGAAGTCTATAGCCCACCTAGTAATAAGAACTAGTAGACGAGTAGGAACCAGAACACCCCCATTTTGTTTTTCCAAGAAAGTAAGACATTCTTAAATGCCTTGTAGCCTTCCCCATATGAGTGTCGCACACTATACACCGTTAAAAGAGACTCTAATAGCCATGGATTTGTTCACTCCCAATTGACCATAAACCTAGGCTTTGATATCATCTTGATGCAACCCAACCAGAGATGTTGTCATAATAGGTGTTCTAACTTTGATCGGGATTGGAGACCACCTCGTTATCCAACCTAACCTGCAGTTGCCTGGTCTGAGTTGGCTGAATATTGAGCATATAATAATATATGTAACAACTCACTTAAAGAATCTAGGATAGGATCACAACTATGACTGACCCAACAGAGTCCAACCAACCCATACCAACAATCCAACCAAACCAAATCAATACTGAAATTAGGGCCATAAACTAGGCTATAACTAAAGATGTTTAAAAATATAGTATAATTGATGCCAAATGAAATTTGATGGAACAATGTGAAATTATGTCTGATAATACCAACCTCAATACTAATACCAATGCTAAGGTTGACACCTATACGGATCCTGCCTATTCCAATCCATAGCAGTACCACAAAGCCTCTATCGAAAAGAGTAATAAAATTTGGTTTGGGAAGGCCCCCAATAATGGCTAAAACCAATATCCAAAATAATATCAAAATGTCTAAAAATATCCATAACATGAAATGGAGCCTTTCTAAAAGATTGAAGCTCACCACTTTAGCCCAAATGTTGATCCGCGAGTCAATTACTAAGTAAAGGGAGTAGAACGGTTGATTCCTGCACTGCGTGGGAATACAACCACCATTATATTGGTTAGCTGGTGAATGCTAGCATGATCTCGGGACAAGGATCAAATAATGACATTTATAAAACAAAGTAAAACCATCCATTTGAACATAAACATACACATATGTATATATATATAACTATTTATGAAAAGGGATCGGGTTTAGCATGCCTTTAAAATATTTACCTGGGATGTGCATCTTTTCCATCCTAAACCATCCATGTGCTATCTAGATTCAGCTCCCCCAGCTGAAAAGACCCCAGTTCTTGTAGCCACACAACTAAGGAAGAAAACTTGGGATAACTAGTATATCTCCCTAAATATAATGTGACATCATGACATGGTCACCAAGACTAACCTTACATTAAAAAATATGAGTTTCCAGTTTTGGTCCTTTGGGACCTCTACCTTCAATGGCTTTGCTACATATCCTGCCATTATTGCCCAATCAAAACCATTACCAAGAAACCAATCAATCCATTTACCATTTATTAACCAATCATACTAACCATACTTGCAAGTACGATCCATAGCCAACCACATATAGGTTTAAGAGGAATTCCAAGTGCCCTTTCAGTTACCATATTAATCCACTTGCGGAATTTCATATACCCTACAAGCATAACCATTTAGCCATTTAACTTTCCAAACCATTTAAACCATGCATAATTTTGTTGCCAAGTTAATAAAAAGGCAATAGTTCCATTAAAATACACAATACTATAGGCATTTTATCAAACCGATTAGGGGTATAATGTAACCAAAACCAATTCCAATTACTAATAAATCATTCATATGATCCAAAACCACCATTAATGTATATAAAGAATAATTAAAACTATAGAAAACAATAACCAACCATTTAATATCAAAACCCCCAATTCAAATTTGGTAACCAAAATCATACAATCAATGAAGTTATGAAAACCTTCACAAAAACCATGTTCTAGTCAGAATTAACAATGAGGGAAGAGAACATGCCTTAAAATAAGATGGTGATGGAAAGAAATCACCAAGATAAGCCCCAAATCAATCCTCTAGTTAAAACCCTAGCTTTCCTTCACCAAACACTTTTAAGAGAATTATAGAGTGTGTTAGAAGAGTTTCTAAGTGTTAATGAATGGAATTATAGGGTAAATAACCTTTCAAGTAGGTTAGAAGTTATGGGACCTTATTAGGTTAAGTGAGGAAATATCCAGAATACCCCTACTTAAGTTGTACAAAATCCCATCGCATGGATATGGCTTACTGATACGCCCAAATTACTACTCTCATTAGAAAGTGTAAGCGGTCACTGTCTAATATAGAATCCAACTGGGTTGGGTGTCGAATCCCACAGGGAATACTATGGTCACTAAGTATTGCGATTATTATTAGACTGTTGATCGAAGGTTCCAAGATAAGGGTTTTTTTTGTTTTAGTGCACAATAATACTATTAGTGTATGGAATGAGATGATATATGTAATAATATTTAATAACAGAGAATGACAAGTTAGGGTTATGTCCACCATATAGTTTCTACTTCTCTATTAATTATGAGTAATACTGAGTTTATGCATGCATGCACTTATAGAGAGACATATGCTAATTCTAAACCCAAGTGTTTTTCAACCATCAAGGATTCATTGACTTTAGTTCTTTCGAACCCAAAGTGTACAACAAATTATACGAACTCTCCAAGAAGTTAATCCTGTTAGGGCATTAACGTGTAAATAGAGGGTGGAAACCCTATTTCCTTGTCACACTCTCTTTTCCAAACAGTAACTTTTCTATCAAACAAGTTAATGTTGTAATGGAACATTCTCTATATTTGCAACCATGGGAATTCAATCAAAATGAAGAGAGTAATGAGATAAATGGCATGACACATCATAAATTCACAAACTCATAGCAATAGAGAGTATATTACAAGGCTTCCATAACCCTAACAGATAAGCTTACCTACTCATGAATACAACGGAAATCAAAATAGACATAATAATCATACCAAAACTTAGTACAATCTCGGCGATGGAGATGACTAGCGAGTACAATCTCAGCGATGGAGATGACTAGCGAGTACAATCTCGGCGATGGAGATGACTAGCGACACTAAGAGAAGAACGTGTTTTCTCTCTCCGTTGCTCAAGCTAAGTCGTGTTCTGCTCTCTCAAAATATTACAGAATTTGAATAATGAATAATGAATAATAATTCCTAAAAATTCAGCAATAATGCTTTTAACAACATCCTTGCCTAATAGGTTGTTACTGCATCCTTAACTATTTAAAAATCCTGAGTTTGCCCGGGAAAAAGTTTCCATGCATCACATTCAGTCCAAAAGTTGTCTTCCCTCTTAGGTGAAGTTTTCCTTTGCTGTCCACAGGTCCCCAAAGTGCTGAAATATTCCTCATTAGTACCTGAAAAACATGCTAATCACATAGGTCAGCTCACTTAATTGAAAATAGACTAAAAGTGTAGGAATTATGGATTTTATTCTCAAAACATAGCTAAAACATGGGTAAGTTATGGTGCTTAGATGTATAAATACACCCAACATCACCACCCTACACTTAAAGCTTTGTTTGTCCTCGAATAAAATAGTATATCTAGGCGAATACCTAACAAAACTTTACAAGATCAACCCAAAATTTTCAACAAGACATACACGACAATTATTAACAAAGAGTAGATTTCTTGATCATTACTAGAAACAACTCACCCTCCAACATATACTCATTAAGTTGGTTAATTCATATACACAAGTTAAGCCAAAAGAAATCATATAAAATTCCCCAACAATCATCAACCATGTGCGCTCACACAAAATATTACCCATAATCACTCATAGTTTTGCATTTTTCAGAAATATGGGTATAAGAACTTTCTTGCTCTCACTCTCACAAAGAATTCTTAGATCACAAATGATGACCATATGTTTGCCGTTAGTGTAATGCTCTACTAATATCAGAATGCTAAGGTTAGGATCAAATAGGTCTTTATGGGTCATAATGTAGGCTAAAGGGACAGGTAGGACTATTTTGTCCAGAAATAGTGACAATGTTCCCTAAGCGCTATAATACAATACATTATGCCATTTACACTAACTTTTAACAACCACTCTACCTTCATTTCATCTACCAACCCCCTTTCACCCACTTTGCTACTCAATCAGAAACACAATGATGGGAATATACAACTTTTTTTTTATTTTTCTTTATTTATTATTATTATTATTATTATTATTATTAAGCATCCCTATCATAGCCACCCTCGATCACAATATATTCATGTATCAATAACTGAACTTTGGGGCATCACTTTCACCATTTTCCTCTTATTTTGCCACACTCTTTACTCAACCTGATTAGTCAGACTCCTCCTCTATATTCGGGGTCATACCACCTACGTCAGAATCATCATTAGAGTCGTTATCATTAGAGTTGTCCTCCACATCAGAGTCTAGCAGTTGGTGATCATCGTCTGCCGGCACATCATCATCTAGAGGTTCTTCAAAATTTACCCCCACTACACACTTGGCTCGAGCATGCTCATTAAGCGGGTAGTCATAGTCCAACCGCCGAAGCTCTATATCAGTCAGCACACAACCCCCATTCATCATGGTAAACCTAGTCATGCCATACAGATGGCGAAAAAAACTTTCATTTCGAGCATGTCTCTCAGCAGTGGTAAGGTTAATGCCTTGACCAGTTTCTGTCTCTTTGATTTTCATGAAGTCCACCTTCTTCGGGTTATATGGAAACTTATGGTTTGCTGGCTCCTCCTCAATGTGCTCTTTCCTTAATATTGCAGTCAATAAATTGTAGAAACTGAAATGGGACCTTTTATGCAACCTTGATTTTTGCATTGACGATCGTATAACCACACCAATGTTGATGGTAACATTCGTCATTAGAGCATATACCAAGCAGACTCGATCACGCGTGATCTTAGTGTATTGTGTCCTAGGAATCAAGCAAGAATTGACTATTCTTAACCATATGCGAGCTTCTCTGTTCAAAGAAGAATATGGGTAAGTATTTTGATGACCATTATCTTTATAACGAGTCCACCTGGTCATGGACCTTGATCCATACAACATATATCTGATGGCTTTTTAGGGAGATCTATGGTAAAGCTCCTTGAGTGGTGATTGATCCACACTTAGAGTACCCAGGAAAGAGTTGAAGAATTCAGCATTCAATTTCAAGACTTGTCCCTAAATCTTCACTTACAGTAGTCCTTAGGGACCAATTTGCATAAAATTCTCGAGTCAAATCAAGATTGCATTCCCCCATATCTCGAAAGATAAAGTCAAGATTTAGTGCATTGATTTTAGCCAAAATGTGGGGGTCTATCTTTGCCAAACTTTCCTTCTACATCAAATCCACATGAACATATTTCTTCACTTTATTATTCCTATACCATTCCTTCCCTTCCTCCTCCAGAACCCACTTGATCCCAAAAGTGCCTTGAGGTACTTGAAGAGAGGAGGAATCAGCCTGGTCTTTTCTTGACCTTTTCTAACCTTTTGTGAAGTGGATGATTTCTCCTTTCCCTATCATCCTTTCGGAGCCATGTTACCTGAGATAATAATAGAGTCATGTTAGTTTCATTTCGGAAGATTTACTATAGTCGAAAAAGAAAATAGTGATGGCACCACCCCACACTTTACTTGTTTGCACAAAATAATTGAGTGAGTGATGTCGATTACTCAGACTTCATCGGCATATATTTAGATGGTATGTTCCAACAACATTAATAGCGCTATCACACTTTCAACCCTTTACTTTACATAAATATTTCTCAGTTTGATATAGAGAAGCAGCACACAATGGTCATGTAATCTTAACTATCATTTTCAACCTTATTTCATTGGAGCAATGCAATCTTTGAACAAGACTACCACATAGAAATCTTATCATGCTATAGCATAGAAACCATCACACCATCTTATACATGTGGTGAATCATGATCATTACATCGATGAATGAGTCATTCAAACATTCAATCTTACAATTTTCAAAATTATGAATTAACTTAAAAATTTCAACTCCATAAAAAAAATTATGACAGTGAATACCAAACAATATATGCCGGAGTAAAGTCAAGAATACCCACAAGAATCCTTTCACTCAATGAGATGCATCATAACAAACCAACCATATTCTTATCACCAAGCACTACTTCAAAATCTAATTAACCATTATAAGCATAGCACTGCAAAAACTACGGAATATAAAAGAACAACTTACTTGGTGATGGATCGGGAAGGTGAGTTCGCAAGATTAGATGAGAAAAGAGGAAAACTTGGAGAGGATAAGAGAGCTTGGGTGGCGCCTAGGTTCAACAAACAATTGAGTGGTGTTCAAAGGTAAAGGGTCTATTTAAAGGATAAGCCATGGGTCGGTTTGCACCATTTACAAATGGGTTAGTAGGCAAAAAGCATAAGTAAGCGGCGCCTATAGCATTGCCTAAGCATAAGTAGGCGGCGCCTATAGCGTTGCCTATGTTGGCATAGGTGGCGCCTATAGTATTTCCTATGTTGGCATAGGAGACACCTTGCCCATCACCTATGTGAGGCAGTGATCATAGGCAATGGCATAGGCGGCGCCTAGCCTATTGCCTATGTTGGCATAGACAGCGCGTTGCCCATTGCTTATGTTGGCATAGGCGGCGCCTTTCTCATCGCCTATGTGAGGCAGTGAGCATAGGAAATGACATAGGCAGCGCCTTGCCCATTGCCTATGTTGGCATAGGCGGCGCCTAGCCTATTGCCTACGTTGGCATAGGCGACGCCTAGCCTATAGCCTTTGCTCCATCATTCCTAGACTTACCACCATTGGAATGGCTCACTTTCATATCAAAATTTTGGACTAATCTCCTCCTTTGTACGTATTGAACCTACACTTAATCAAAAACAATAAAAATGATTAGAAGGATGGGTTACCTCCCACCAAGCGCCTTAGTTTTGGTCATGGGTCGACTCTTATTTTTGCATTTTTATTTATCAAAAACAAACTCCTAGAGAAACAAAAATGATTAAAATGATGGGTTGCCTTCCATATAGCGCTTGATTTATCGTCGCGTCACGACATAGATATCTCGAGTACTCAGACTTCATCGAGATATATGGTGGCTTTACATTTTATTAAATCGGTTGGACCAATTTATAGCTTCACTCTTTGGCCATTCACCTTAAAGACACCACCTTCATTGTTTTCTAACTCCACTACTCTAGATGAGTAAACTTGGATGATTATGAATGGACCATACCATTTACATTTCAACTTACCTGGAAACAACTTCAGTCTGGAGTTGAAAAGAAGTGCCAAATTGCCTTTCTGAAAGTTTCGTTGCATAATCCTCCGATCATGGTACTTTTTCATCCTTTCCTTGTAGATATCTACTCTTTCATACGCATGTAGACAAAATTCATCCATCTCATTTAACTATCCCAATCTCATATTAATCGCATCATCCCAATTCAGGTTAAGCTGTTTCAGTGCCCACATTGCTTTATGTTTTAGCTCAATTGGCAAGTGACAAGCCTTTCCATAAACTAGTTGGTATGGTGACATGCCAATTGGTGTCTTAAACGCGGTCCTATATGGCCATAAGGCATCGGCCAACTTTCTGGACCAATCTTTCCTACTGGCATTCACAGTCTTAGCAAGGATCAGCTTGATCTCCCAATTTTAAACCTCTACCTGCCCACTAGTTTGTGAGTGGTAAGGTGTAGCTACCTTATGTTTCTTAACCCCATACTTTACCAACACGGCTCTGAACAGCTTGTTGCAAAAATGTGATCGTCCATCACTTATGATGGTACGAGGTACCCTAAAACGAGAGAATATATTTCTCTTTAATAATGCTACGACACTCTTACCTTCATTATCAGCTAGCGCGACTGCTTTGACCCATTTGGATACATAGTCCACAGTAACTAGGATATATTTCATCCCAAATGAACTCACAAATGGGCCCATGAAATCAATACCCCAGACATAGAATAACTCCACTTCAAGCATTTTAGACATGGGAATCTCATGGTTCTTTAAGATAGAGCCTTTCCTTTGACACTGATCACATCTTCTTACGAAATCGTAGGCATCCTTGAATAATGAAGGCCAATAGTAGCCACTTTACAGTACTTTCCTGGCCGTTCGATCACCTGCATGGTGACCCCCAACTTGGGAAGCATGACTTGCTTCCAGTATGCTAGGCACCTCCTCATCTGGGATGCATCACCTAATAATACCTTCAGCACATCATCGAAAAAGATAAGGCTCATCCCAGAAGTAATGTTTCACATCATGCATGAATTTTTTCTTTTGATAAAAAAAGAGATGCTCAAGAATCACTTCACTTACCACGTAGTTAGCAAAGTCTGCATACCACGGTAAGTCTTCCACCATAGTTTCTAGAATATCTTCGTCAGGGAATGCATCATCAATATCAAGGTCGGTTTGCACTATGTGCTCACTGTCAAGTCTAGATAGATGATCAGCTACTTGATTTTTGCAACCTTTTCTATCCTTTACCTCAAAATCGAATTCTTGAAGCAGTAACACCCACCTAATTAGCCTTGGCTTAGCATCCTTCTTTTCCATTAGATATATGAGAGCCGCATGATCTGTATGAACCACTACTTTGGTTCCCAACAAGTAAGCACGGAACTTTTTGAAAGCATAAGCAACTGCTAGAAGCTCTTGTTCAGTGACGGTATAGTTCTTCTGTGCTCTATTCAAGGCCTTTCTCGCATAGTAGATTGGATGAAATAGCCTTTCTCTTTTCTGACCAAGTCCAGCAACCAAGGCTACCCTGCTTGCATCACACATTACTTTAAAAGGTAGAGACCAATCGGGTTCTACAATAATAGGATCTTCAACTAGCTTTCCTTTGAGGCATTCAAATGCCTTCAAGCATCTTCACCAAAGTAAAACTTTGCCTCCTTCTCCAAAAGTTTGCATAATGGGCTAGCAATCTTGGAGAAGTCTTTAATAAACCTTCGATAAAAACCTGCATGACCGAGAAAACTACGAACCCCTTTTATAGAAATTAGAGGTGGTAGTCTCTCGATAACTTCAATCTTGGCTCCATCAACCACAATTCCCTGTTCAGAGACTTTATTCCCAAGAACGATGCCTTTCTTAACCATAAAATGACACTTCTCCCAATTTAATTCCAGCTTGAATTCAACACATCTCTGCAAAGCCATACTCAGATTTGCCAAGCATGATTCAAATGACTCACCTACAACTGAAAAGTCGTCCATAAACACCTCCTAGGTGTCTTCAACCATATAAGAGAAAATGGACATCATACATCGTTGAAAAGTGGCAGGTGCATTACATAGCCCAAATGGCATTCGCTTGAATGCAAAAGTACCATATGGGCATGTAAAAGTGGTCTTCTCCTGATCTTCAAGAGCAATACAAATCTGATTATATCTAGAATAAGCATCTAAGAAATAGAACCATCCCTTCCCTACTAATCGATCAAGCATTTGATCCATGAATGGCATTAGGAAATGATCCTTTAACGTCCACGAATTCAACTACCGGTAATCCATGCACACTCTCTACCCTGTGATAGGCCTAAGTGGGATTAGCTCATTCTTCTCATTTGCTACTATTGTCATGCCCCCTTTCTTGGGCACACATTCCACACGACTCACCCATTTACTATATGAGATTGGAAACACCACCCCTGAATCTTACTACTTTATGATCTCTTTCTTCACCACCTCTTGCATAGGTGGATTCAGACGACGTTGATGCTCAATAGTGGGCATGCAATATTCCTCGAGCTGAATCTTCTGCATACATATCCCAGGAGGGATACCAATTATATCAGCAATAGTCCAACCAATGGCTATCTTGTACCTCTTCAGAACAGAGATGAGAGCCGCTACTTGTTGTTCATCTAAATCAGCAGCAATAATAACCGGCAGTGTATTTCCACTTCCCAAGAATGCATACTTTAGATGACTGGGTAGCTCTTTCAATTCTAGCACCGGTGGCTCTTCCATGGATGGCTTCGCTGGTGGTAAAGTTCGATTCTTAAGGTCAAGGTCCAACTTCTTAGGGGCATATGAATATGACCCCATTCCTGTCAGAGCACAAATAGTTTCTTCATACTCTTCAACATCCTAACACTCAAAGTTCAAAAGCACATCAGCTAATGGCTCAATAGTAACCTGCTTGTCTTAAGATAATTCCTTCTCATCCTCAAAATAATCATCACCTACAAAGAACACAATCATATCTTTGGGCTGCTTCATTGATTTGTATATATCAAAATGTACCACTTCGTCATTCATCTGAAATAAAAGGTCATTTACTCGTAAATCAGTAAGCACACTTCCTGTTGTGAGAAAAGGATGACCCAAAATTATGAGAGCTTCAGAATCCACCTCGGAATCCAAAATAACAAAGTCTGCAGGAAAAATAAAGGTAGAAACCTTCACTAGTAAATCATATAATATACCAACAGGTTGTTTTACCGACCTATCTACCATTATGAGCCGCATGTTGGTTGGTGTAGGATCGCCCAACCCCAACTATCTATAAATGGCTAGTGGAATCAAATTAATGCTAGCCCCTAAATTGCACAATGCTTTAGCAAAATCTAAAGACCCAACTGTGCAAGGAATAGTGAAACCACCCGGATCTGCCGTATTCTGTACTAAAGACCTCATGGAAATTGCACTGCAATAATGAAAATTATCTACCAGTTCATAGCTTACTGCCCTTTTCTTTGTCAAAAGGTCCTTTATGAATTTGGCGTACTTTGGCATCTGCTCCAATGCCTCTACCAAAGGCACATTAATAGTCAGCTGCTTCAACATGGTCATGAATTTACTAAACCTGGTGTCATCAGTCTTTTTCTTCAGTCTCTGAGGAAAAGGTGGTGGTGGATTTGGAAGAGTTTTCGCCACTACTTCCTTTTTATTTTGCTTCCTATTATCAATCTTTTTAGACTGCTGGCATCTAGGTGTAGTATCATGAACATTCTCATTCTGATTTTCAGCTTCTACAGAATCATCACAATCTGCTTCAATAACATTCTATTCTATATTATCAACCACCACCTTGCCTTTGGATGGATTTTCCAACACCTTACCACTCATGGTAGTAATAGCCAAACATGATCCATCATTCCTTGGATTTTGCATAGTGTCACTAGGTAAAGTGCCAGCTTTTCTTTGATTGAATGCCGCTGATAGTTGACTTATTTGTTGTTCTTACTGTTTTATTGTAGTGGAATACGAGTCAACCAATTGACTTATTGAGGACAAATCATTTTTTACCTCAGTTACTCCCGTGTTGGTTGCTTCCATTCCTTTCAACAGCTTATCCATCATGTCCGCCACAGACATCTTCCCAGAGCCAGATGCAGCAGCTTCACGATTTCCAGGAGGAACATACAAAACACTCCTGCTAGTCTTATTCTTCCAACTACCTTGATCTCGATACTTGTATCCAGAGTTTTCATAATAGTTCCGACCTTGGTTTCCTTAGGCATTGCCTCAGAAACCCCTCTAATTATTCAAGTGATTTGCTTCCTTCTCAGAATTAGAGTCATCTCTTCCCTATGATACAACAGCCTTGACTTTTTCTGTCTTCCCTGATAATAAATGCTTGGTAAGAAGGTCCATCTGCATTTTCATGTGAGCCATATCCTGGTCACGTTCCTCTTTTCTTTGCCGTTGTTCTGCTGTAATGCCAGTAGATACAATAGATCTTGCTACCTCAGAATCCTTAGTATTCCAAGCTCTACTCTGCTTTGTCATACGATCAAGCATATCATATGCCTCACTAAAAGTAAGGTCCATGAATGACCCACCCCCAGCATTATCAACCACTGGCTTAGTCACTGAGTTTAAAGCCCTAAATAATATTGCCATAAAGTGGATATTGGTCATCCGATGATTTGGGCAATGCATAATCTTCTTTTTGAACCTCTCCCATATTTCGTGGAGAGCTTCAGTTGGAAGCTATCAAAAATTGCTTATCTCATCTCTTAATTTTACTTTCTTGGATGGTGGAAAGAATCTTTCTAGGAAAGTGTTTTTCAGTTGTCTCTAATTGGTAATAGAGTCAGGAGTTAGCCCATTTAACCATAGAGTTGCCTCTCCAGATAGAGACAATGGAAATAAGCACAGCCAGATCACATTCTGTCCAAACCCTGGATTGTCACACGATTTGCATATTGAGATAAAATTAATCAGATGCATATTTGGATCGTCGCCTGCAAGTCCACCAAATAACCCTTTGAGTTACAATAGCTGGATCATGGTGCTAGTGATATTAAACATGGCTTCGGGTGCCAAGGGAGGAGGAATAATAGCCCCGATGGCACCAGCCCCATCTAAATCATCATCATCATCATCAAAAGGAACCTGCACAACTCGGCGTTCAGGTCTCATTTTATCTTGATGATCTCTATTGACATTTCTGTTCACAGGTACAACCACATCATCTGCATGCCTTGGATTTAATAACTCATCATAACCCAGGTCCTCATTATCAAGATTTGTTGCCCGACCTAGGTTATCAGCATTCTATTGATGTACTTGCACAACTGCCAATGAAGCTAATCTAGCCTGCTCCTGTTGAGTAGCCATCCTTTCAAGGTTTCATTGCGCATCCATTCTGCCAATAAGACGTGGTTCAGGATTTATAGGTAATAATGGTTGACCAAAACTTCGTTTATTTGGCATGAAATCCACTAAACCTAAACAAAACAAAAACAACAAACAAAAAGTAAAATTTGAGAATCTTTGACCAAAGGGTCTATTAACTATCACAAAATTAGTTGACAACCGTATTCCCCGACAACAGCGGCAAAATTTGATACGCCGAAATTACAACTCTCGTTAGAAAGTGTAAGCGGTTGCTGTCAAATATAGAACCCAACTGGGTTGGGTGTCGAATCCCACAAGGAGTACTATGGTCACTAAGTATTGCGATTATTATTAGACTATTAATTGAAGGTTCCAAGATAAGGGGGTTTTGGTTTTAGTGCACAATAATACTATTAGTGTAACGAATGAGACGATATATGAAATAATATTTAATCACAGAGAATGACAAGTTAGGGTTATGTCCACCTTGTAGTTTCTACTTCTCTATTAACTATGAGTAATACTGAGTTTATGCATGCATGCACTTATAGAGAGGCATATGCTAATTCTAAACCCCGAGTGTTTTTCAACCATCAAGGATTCATTCACTTTAGTTCTTTCAACCTAAAGTGTACAAAAAATTATACAAACTCTAACAGAAGTTAATCCTGTTAGGGCATTAACGTGTAAATAGAGGGTAGAAACCCTATTTCCTTGTTACACTCTCTTTTCCAAATAGTAACTTTTCTATCAAACAAGTTAATGCTGTAATGGCACATTCCCTATGTTTGCAACCATGGGAATTCAATCAAAATGAAAAGAGTAATGATATAAGTGGCATGACACATCATAAATTCACAAACTCATAGCAATAGAGAGTATATTACAAGGGTTCCATAACCCTAACAGATAAGCTTAGCTACTCTTGAATACAATGGAAATCAAAATAGACATAATCATCATAATGAAACTTAGTACAATCTCAGCTATTGAGATGACTAGCGACACTAAGAGAAGAACGTGTGTTCTCTCTCCATTGATCAAGCTAAGCCGTGTTCTGCTCTCTCAAAATATTACACAATCTGAATAATGAATAATGAATAGTAATCCCTAAAAATTCAGCAATAATGCTTTTAACAACATCATTTTCTAATAAGTTGCTACTGCATCCTTAACTATCTAAAAATACTGAGTTTGCCCAGGAAAAAGTTCTCATGCATCACATTCAGTCCAAAAGTTGCCTTCCCTCTTATGTGAAGTTTTTCTTTGCTGTCCACAGGTCTCCAAAGTTCTAAAATATTCCTCATTAGTACCTGAAAAACATGCTAATCACATAGGTCAGCTCACTTAATTGAAAATAGACTAAAAGTGCAGGAATTATGTATTTTATCCTCAAAACTTAGCTAAAACATTAGTAAGTTATGGTGCTTAGACGTATAAATATGCCCAACATCACTTACCCTCATAAGTCGTACCCTCCAATATGATCGGTACCCTCCTCTCATATCCTAGCCTAAAACTATAGACCCAAAACTATCCAGCATACGACTCATCCAACCAAATCGTATCCAAAGCATACAATTCATACCCTTCATTCGTAACTTGGGCAGATTAAACCCAAGAAAGATTTAGACACTGCCCACCATATGAGTCCTGGGTACGACTTATAACCTAGCTTATGGCTCATGGTGATCTACTCGTACTTAGATCCAACATAAGTAACCATGTCAAAGATTAATTTAAGGAACCAAATGATCCGTAAGCACTAATACGCTCATACCCTTAAGTCGTATCCATTCCAATAACCAAAATCCATCCCTCTAATTAACATTGGTCAGCATATGACTGGACCATATAATATATCCCCCAATATATGCCCCATACCCTCGAGTTGTATTAGTTTTAGAAACCAGAATTCCAAGAAATTTTCTAAGGTAGAGGAACCATGGTGTTTCAAATAAATAGGAATGCGTGTGATTTTTGAGTGGGATTAAAGAGGGTTGATAGATAAGCCATAGAAGTAGAGGTCCTAAGGGACCAATTATAGAAACCGTATTTAGTGCAGGGGTCTAAATGGTCGGGTAGTTGAATCACCCTCGCTTTATGACCGAGTGTTTGAGTCACCCTTGGTATTTGACTGGGTGTAAGAGTCACCCATGGTGCATATGCACACATGATTATTCTCTTCTTTATCCGATGACATGCACTAGGGCCCTTTCAGCAAGGGGAGCTGAACCCATATAGCTCGTGGGTGACTTTTTATGATAGTTAAACTACATAGTCATGGCTAATGTTTTAAATTTAACCATATATATATGTATGTGTTTGTGTGTGTGACAACCCAATTTTTGAGTCATAATGGTACCTACCATAACCCACCTATAATAAGACAACACCGTAACCCAAAGCCAGAGGAATGGGTTACCTTGGTAAAAAGTCCAACATGGACCCTATATGGGAACATAATATAAGAATCACATTCCACAAAGAAATAAGTAATAGTCGAATACCAATCCCATGACCTGAGAGTATTAGTATAAGAGCATCTTTACATTCGACAATAGATTTTACAACTTAATATCTAATAGTCTTAAATAGTATTATACATTCATCTTGAATACAAAAGACTGAATAGATATAGAAGGAAAAAAGGAAAACTCAAACTCCAAGATCTCACCCTATCTCCTAATTATCAACACAGCATAATCTGAACTCAATAGTGATAATTAGAACTCGGGTCTGCATCATAAAGGTACAGAAGTGTATTATGAGTACCAAAACACAAGTACTCAGTAGGTATCATCGGCCTACTCAGGTAAATTTTAATATAATGATGATATAGAGTAAGATAATAACTTAAAGTCGAGGTATAGAATCAAACCTAAATCTTCTCTGATATCACTGTATAAGATAACTAATCAACTAGAACAATAGTACGACAGTCCATAACCACATATACCATAACTTTCATACAAAATGAGAAATAATTTTTTAAACATAAAGCCGCATATATACAATAACAATCATATAATTACCATAAACAACACAACTACCATCATTAGATTATAAATCAAAAGAACTTACCATGATGTCCCACACCGCCAGAAAGTACACTCAAGGAAGACAAACAAAGAACTCATCAGAGCATCCCATATCACCCGAGAGTACATCAAAAGATAATTTCATCAACATATCAGGGCACAAATACACAACACCAAGGCTAGAGGTTGTACATTCCCGTCATGGCCTCTTACCGAGGTCTACAATCATCATCAATACCGTTATTTTACACAACAAAGCTGGTATCACCATAACATTGCAATATAGTTATTTAATCTCTAATTCATTAATAAACTTCATGTCTAGCCTATACTAGCTAGCCTCAATTTCTATGAGCCACTAGTTTGCAAGTCAACAAGTTTACTAGTCATCAAATAAGGCTAAACTACAAGTTACCAACACTATTATTAATTTACCTATCTCAAAACCATATTCTAGTTTGTCTCCCAATTATATAAGTCATCAATTAAGCCACCATGACATCACATACTAGATGTCAACTTAACCACTCATCATACAATACTTGGTCTAT
Organism: Capsicum baccatum var. pendulum; assembly: GCA_030864225.1. Classification (NCBI taxonomy): domain Eukaryota; kingdom Viridiplantae; phylum Streptophyta; class Magnoliopsida; order Solanales; family Solanaceae; genus Capsicum; species Capsicum baccatum. The sequence goes on from CM061556.1 coordinate 227,383,995, forward strand.
TATCATTTAGCATGTTACAACCGTGAGGACTAGTTCTGATAATTTAGGTAACTATGGTCCACCAAATTGTTCTCTAGGATTCTAGCCCATAATTCATAGTCATTTATTAGAGACAACTTGTTATCACATAAGCCACTTTACCAGGCAAAATTCCATAATGTAACCATTTATTCAAGTCAAGTAGATTTACTAGGTGAGCCCTAGGTTCTACACAAGATTACACATATCAATTAGTCTTAACCCAATACTAAGAATGATCCATTTCTAGCTACTACTTAGATAACAAGAGTCACACCTCATATCTAGTAATTAATGAAAAGAATGGATAACAATTTACCAAGGAAGACATTATCTCCCAAGTACACAAATGGGTTTTGCTACACACGCCATAACCTCACATATAACCATTCATTCACATATACACTTACTGCACATAACATTATCATATCATCTTACCTCTTTCAGATTCACGAGGCATCATTATAACATCAACATAGCCTCCAGATTCACTGGGCATTATCATAACATCAATATATCCTCTGAATTCACCGAATCATCATATCATGAATATATCCTATGTATTCATCGGGCATCATCATAATATCAATATATCCTTCATATTTACCGGGCATCATCATAATATCAATATATCCTCCGGATTCACCGAGCATCATCATCACATTAACTTATGATTTAAGATAATGATATACACATACATATATAGTCAAATCAATAGGCATGTACAACCCATAATGATAGAGTATAAGGGATATAAGGTAACACATCACTAGATAATTTAAGTAGATAAATGAGCACGAGTATCTAAATAATTTATATAATCACCACTTTTCCAAGTTAACATATTATAATTAAGTCAATTATAAGGTAAGTGTATGCTCTCTAAATGCCTCTTTTACTCCCAGTTATCACAATACTAACCCCAAAGAAAAATCCTTTACATAACATTAGCTTAATCATTAGGCTTGGGTCATAGCAAGAGTGATAACATAGTAGAGGGTAACTTGGTGAACTCATAAATAAGCCAAGTAGTTGCATAACCATAGGTTCAATTTACAAGACTTTCCAAGGCTATCACTTCCAGAAATTGAGCCTATGGAAATAAGTTTTTAATTAACGGTTCATAAACAGTTGCTATTGATAGTCTATAGCAATGGTTACAACCGTTAATAAAAAGTTTAATTCTAGTACCACGATTTAATAACACAACTGTTGCCACTAATCTATAACCATTGTAATAAGCATCCATATAACAATAATTTATGAACAGTTGATACAAAAATAATATATGGAAACACCTATTTATCAATTACAATAGTTATTAAATCCCTCTATTTCCCCCTCTTATTTTTATAACTAACAAAAGCAAAAAATAAAATCCATTTTCCCTCTCTTCTCAAATTTTCTCTCACTAAACCAAAAGGTTGAGGATGAAATTGCCGAGCTTCAACTTTTCCAATCTTCAAAAATTAATTTCGGCACCCTAGAGGATCGATTTTGGAACCCTAGAATTAATTTCTTTTGATTTAGTAGGGAGAAATAGGGAAGAAGAAGAAGCAGAGATCATCATCGGATAAAGTATGGTGCTATTACTGTGATAAGGAGTTTGATAATGAGAAGATTTTGGTTCAACATCTTCAAATGCCATGTTTGTCATAAGAAGCTTTCTACTGCTGGTGGTATGGCCATTCATGTTCTCCAGATTCACAAAGAAATCGTCAGCAAGTGCATTTTTCCTCATAATTTTCTAGCTACATTTTTAACGTTGATGTATTTATTGTGCTTTAATAGTCTTTTGTTAGTGTTTTTGTGGAATATCTTTGTTCAATAGGGTTCATTTTTGACAATAGAAGGTGTTCGGCTGGAATTATTGGTTAGTTGTAGGAATAAAAAGAAATTGGCTAATTAAGAGGCCATCTTTGGGTTCTCTTGTTATGATACCCCTTGATCCATAAATGTAATTCGGGTAACTTATTTAAGATAGTATTTTTTTCACCAAAAAAACATGTCTAAATTAGGTGAGGTTTTTGATTTATAATGTAGGGAAACACTTCCCAGAAACTTTATTGATATAATATGCATGTGCTTGGAATATTTTCATTTTTATAGAATTTTCCCAATTTGAAGCTGCGGAAAGAGGTTATTTATTCTGTCTCAGAAGTTAAATGTCATGGTAGAAGAGAGTTCTGTTACCTGTTAATGGAACTAAAATAATGGTGAATGATAATTATTTGGTTAGAATAAAAGACGATGGAAGAAAATAATTTGTATAGGTACCAAGTCTAATAATTGAGTATTGCAATAAAATGGGTCCTGTGGAGCATAATAGATGTTAGGGGCTCATATAGTGGACCCTAACTATTTTGAAATGGAGATCATAGTATTTAATTTTTTATATGGGTAGCATATGAATTTCAAAACATATTTGACCTTATTTATTCGACCCGTTTATCTCTACAAAATTCCTAAAGCTTCTTACCTGCTCCAGTTTCCAAGGAATTCTTTTTGGATGGAATCCAATATGCTGATAATGTTTCATGCTATGCTTTTTTGTATTTTTTTCGGCAATAAATGCATTAAGCTAGCATTTGAAGCTACTACAGGGTACCAAATGCCAAAGAAGGCAGAGAGTCAACAGATATTAAAGTATATGGAATGCAAGGAATCCTACCTGATATCTTAGCAGCACACTACGGAGAGGAAGGTATGAGCAGTATTGTGATGTGCTTAAATTTTATCTGCTTGAAAGATGTGGAAGAGCCACTATGGTTTGCTGAATTATAGCAAGAAGAGAAGTTACCTTTGCTTTTTTGCCTTTCTTGTTGTGCCGTTGAAGTGGTACTATTGAATTGTTATTCTTGTGGAAAAGAATGTTTCCTCAACTTAGAGGGGGACCTATTATCTACCGATTTTTGAACCATGCATCAACCTCCTTTACTGGCCCTTGGATATTTCCTGATTTATCAAAATGAATATTTCCTTAGCTTGGTGTTGAAATTTGAAATAATGCTATAGAAGTTCAAGGCATTTTCTTGAATTTAGTTAATAATTAGTGCTTGTATCATCTATCGCACTCAGATTCCCTCATAATCCCGTGGGAAAATATGAAGACTATATCTTAATATCTCTATGCTATTAGGTTTAAGTCTCTAATTCATTATTGCCTCCTGGGTATCTCTACAGAACCCTGTATCATTCATAAATTGCAAGCTTGTTTTCAAGCTTTTGTAACTTTGCATCTTGCTTAACTAATAGTCATTGATGTCTGAATTCTTTGCTTCATGTCCATTGATTTGAGGTGTTTAAAACTTTTTGCCTTTTGTGGTATGAGTTTTTAGTGATTTTTTTAATATCATATATGAGTTGACATAAGCTTATTACCTTTTTATCTTTCCATAGATCCTTTCCTCTGATACTAATATGTCGTTTAAGGCTTCTTGTTTTTATGATTACATAAAGCTAAATTTTTACTATTGGATTTTATTTTCCTGTAGAAGGCGAGATCCCAACAAAAAATGCCAAAGTGGACATTCCATCCTCACAGTATTTGGGTGGTGTAATTCCAGGATATCCTCCTTGGCCAACTTTTGGCGCAGTGCCACCACTTTATGTTTCCTCATGCTTGACTAATTTATGATACACTTTCATTTTCATATGTTGTTGTCTGAGTTTTCTTATTTTAAAAACCTTTCTGTTTGTGTGTTGAATGCTATATCTTTGGATATGGATGATTTTTTTCTATTAGCCATAGAGATTTGGGATCCATGAGAATGCATACCCGCATAAGATTCGGGACATGGTCTCTTCATTGTGTGCTTGAATTGTGGAGTCAGTTCATTTTATCTTTTCTACCAGGATATGTTCTCTCTCCCATCACAGTTGCTACAAAATAATACATGACAAATTTAGGTTGCTGGGTTAATTTCCCATCGAATTGCATTGCCAATTTTTGGTAGTGTATCCATACCATCACAACAAGATAATCGATCAAGTATACGCATTATCCAACCATTGACCACATGTATATTTGACAACCGTGTTTAACCATTATGACCTTAATAACGAAACTTAGACTTTTATCAAGTATCTAGGTCACTAGGGAATTACATAGTTCTTGTTTAAGGTTGGTCAAGTCCAACAACTAAATCCCAATAATGCCAAAGTTCGCTTGTACAAGACAAAATTTTACCAAGAATTAGGCTAGGTTATTTAATCATACCATAAGGGCATATCAACCCATACTAGGCCTATGAGGGAAAATCCCTTTCAAGTATCCTTTCTATGTCCCCCAAAACACTAAGACCAATTCCTAGTTTGTCAATTCTTGGTCAACATACTCTTAATATTAGTCTACAACATCATTCTCCTATACTAGAGCAACTAAAGTATTCTCATGCTATTCATGAAACTGCAAGAAGAACTATCCATCATTCTAAGCTATAATCAAGCTTCAAATTTTACAAGTTTAAGAGACTACGAGGATCAACTAATCCCAAGTATCATCAGGCACCCATTTATCATCTAAGAACCTACCCAATCTTACAAGATATCGTAAATATACAACAATTAAGCTCAATTTAACTTCGAGTAAGCCTAACCTACCTTGAGTCCAAATTACTCACGAACTAATGAGCTTTGTCTTTCCTTTTATTTAAGATTCTTCTTCCATGAGGTAAGATATCACAACACAATCTTAGCTTCCTTACAAGATTAACAATTCCTACTATGGCACGACTATGCCATGGGTCCAAAATGACACCAAACCCCTAAGTGGGTCCCTAACTTCGAAAAATGAGTTTTTGAGACCAAACCATTTATCAACTATCATTAGGGAGATAAAACCGCACATGAAATTTGAGTAATCAATCACATTTATGTCTATAATTGAGCCTCAAGGACTTGGGGTTTTGGATCTAGAAATCAATAGCTTAATACCAAACTAGAATGAATCTTAACTTAGATTTGTAGAAAAAATGGATAAAGTTATTCAAGATCCTAATAAACCTACAAGACTCATTTAAAGATTTTGCACTCTATTAGGGTTTAGAGCTCAAGGGGGAGGCACAAAATGGTCAAATGTTTGGGTAAGACAACCTTTAAATTGGCTTACCCAGGTCTCGAGTCTCTCGGTCGTAGACCTTGCTTGGCCGTTGTTGTTGCACCACATTCACACCTCACACTGCAGTCGCGGTATATCTCCATATGCCAGGTATGGATAAAGCTTAAAACTTGGTTTTGGGTTTCGACCGATCCCTCAAGATCATCTAGAGTACGTTTTGAGAAAATCATATATGTAACATATAGATTTTGACACTTCAGACACGTTGATGAAGTCATATTTTGCATTAAAGATCGTGTTACTGAATTTTTTCTTGATGGTCAATTAGAACCAATGTAGATTTCGAATTAGGAAAGTGGTTCTGAAACTAAATGAGTTGCACGAACTATCGAATCCAGCAAGTCACTAATGACTTGGGTCATCTATAGAGAAGATCAATCAGCGAAATAAGCAAGAACGCGAACAATGACCTGAAGGGTCATTACAACATCCATTACTAAGGAAATTTTATCCCCAAAAGTTAAAGACAAATAAATTACCTAAAGTCTCAAAAAAATAAGGATACTTGGTCTGTATTTCACTCTCGATGTCCCAAGTAGGCCCCTCGATTGGGAGGTGCCTCCACTGAACCTTGACTACCGAAATCTCTCTAGTACGCAGTATCCTCACATCACTAGCCAAAATAAGAACGGGCTCCTACACAAAGGTCAACTGTTCATCTAAATGGACAGAGTCCTATCGAAGCACATAAGAGGATCAGGACTATACTTCCACAATATAGAGACATGGAAAATCAGATGAACAGTGGCAATATCTGGAGGTAAATCCAACTCATAAGTCACCTCACCAACTATACGGAGAATCTCAAAAGGGATAATATTATGAGCGCTAATCTTACCCTTCCTCCAAAACCTCATTACACCTCTAATAGGTGAAACTTGAAAGTGGACATGATTGCTAACTCTAAATCTCAAGAAACGAAGTCTACGGTCGGTGTAGGGCTTCTGCCTACTATGGGTTGCTCTCAGCCTATGCTGAACCACCCTAACTCTATACAATGAGTCCTGAAGAATATTTGTACCATAGGGTCTAAACTCAGAAGTATTGTACTATCCTGTAGGAAAATGACATCTATTACCTTCGAAAGCCTCATAAGGCGCCATCCCAATATTCAAAGTAACTGTTGTCGTAGGTGAACTCTGCCAATCCTAAGTGCTGATTCTACTGCCCTCCAAAGTCAATAAGACAAGCTCAAAGCATATCCTTAAGCACCTGAATAGTTCTCTCAAACTGACCATTCGTTTGAAGATAAAATATTAAATTCAAATCCACTCGAGTACCTAACTCCACCTGAAATTCCCTCTAAAACTGTGAAGTAAATACAAAACCACAGACTGATATGATAGACACAGGGACCCTGTGCAAACAAAATATCTTTCACACTTAAATTTAGCCTAATCTCTCAGCATTGAAGGTTATTTAAATAGTAAGATAATGTGTTGACTTGGTTAAATGATCCATAATAAACCAAATACCATCGTGGCGTGGGAAGTATGAGGCAAACCACAAATGAAGTCCATGGTAACCCTTTCCTATTTCTGCTCAAGAATGGGTAACATTTAAGTCAAACTACCCGTACGTTGATGCTAGGACTTAACCTGCAGACAACATAGGAAATAAGCTTCAAAGTTTGCCAAATCTCTCTTCATATTGTCCCACCAATAAAGCTTCTTTAAATATCTATTCATATTGGTTGTACCAGGATGAATAGAATATATGTAGCTGTGAGCCTCAAGCAGAATTGACTGAATCAAGTCATCAAGTCGGGGAACACAAATACAACCCTGAAACGTTAAGATACCCTCAAAATCTATGTTGTGTTTCGCAGACTCACCACTTACCACCTAATCACATAAAAGGAACAACTTTCTATCCTTAAACTGATGATCATGAATCTTCTCAAATAGGGAAGACCTCGCCTCTACAAAATCCAAAATCCTCCCAGGATCTGAAATATCAAGGCAAACCATTAAATTGTCTAAGAACTAAATGTCCCATGCCAAGGGCCTCTGAGAAACTAATATACAAGACAAACTACCCAAACTCACCACTTTGCTGCTCAAGGCATCAGCCACTACATTTTCCTTACCCAAATGATAGAAGATGGAAATATCGTAGTCCTTTAGCAGCTCCATCTATCTGTGCTGGTGAGCATTAAGCATTAGCTGAGTCATAAGATGCTGAAAACTACGATGATCGGTTATAAATTTCACAATGCACACTATACAAGTAATGTATCCAAATCTTGATTGCGATTACTATCGCCACCAACTCCAAATCATGAGTGGGGTAGTTGTGCTCATACACCTTAAGATGTCTAGAATCATACGAAATGACATGACCCTAGTGCAACAAAATAGATCCAAGACCAACGCCAGATGCATAGGAAAATACTATGAATCCCTCCCCCTAAATTGGAAAGACTAAGACCGGGGAAGAAGTGAGACACATATTTACCTTTCTAAAGTTCATCTCACACTCCTAAAACCATCAGAAAGGAGCTTCTTTCTGAGTCAATCTAGTCATAGGGGTTTATATGGTAGCAAAGATCTTAACAAAGCTTCTATAATAACCAGTAAAACTGCAAATCTCGATTAGATACGTAGTCCTAGCCCAATCACGAATTTCAAAATCTTATTTGGGTCTATATATTACCCGTCTTGGACACTACATGTCTAATAAGTGACACCGACTGAAGCCAAAAATTGAATTTGGAGAACTTGGAAAAAAACATATGCTCTCATAAGACCAGGAGCACAATCCTCAAGTTTTGCACATACTCCTCACTACTTCTTGAATACAAAAGAATATCATCAACGAACACAATAACAAAAAAGTCTAGATAGGGTCTGAACACATCGTTCATCAAATCCATAAACATGGTTGGGGCATTAGTCAACCCAAAAGACATCACCAAGAACTCATAGTGACCATAACAGGTCCTAAAGGCTATCTTCGGGATATCCTCAACTCAAAATGCTAAACTAATGATAATCGGACCCCAAATATATCTTAGAAAATACAGCTGCACCCAAAAATTTGTCGAATAAATCATCAATTCAAGAGTTAGGATAAAGGTTCTTCACTGTCACCTTGTTAAGCTACCTATAATGAATATGCATGCACATCAAACCATCATTTTCCTTTACAACCAAAATAGGGGCTCCCCACGAGGACACACTAGGTCTAATGAAACCATTACCAAGAAGATCCTGGAACTAGGATTTCAGCTCTTTAAGCTCAACAAGAACCATATGGTAAGGTGCCATAGAAATAGGTTGGGTACCAGGCTAAAGGTCAATAGAAAACCATATGGTAAGGTGCCATAGAAATAGGTTGGGTACCGGGCTAAAGGTCGATAGAAAACTCAATCTCACAGTTAGGGAGAATACCAGGAATATAGGTAGGAAACATATCAGGAAACTTACATACACAAGAACAGAGTCATGCATCAGACTCTTTACTTGGGTATCACATACATAGGTGAGATAATACTCGTAACCTCTTGATATAAGTCATCTGGATTAAACATAAGGAATTATCCCCGTCAGCTCGTGGCTAATCGCTCTCTACCACACCATTGGAAGTAGCCATGCATGGCTAAGCTAATGGTCTTGATAAAACAATCCTTGACCGCATGATAGTGGGATAACCGATCCATTCCTAAAATCACATTGAAATTCAACATATCTAGAATAATAAGATCAACACAAGTATCAACATCACTATCAGTCACAACACATAATCTGAATACTCAATCCACTACTAAGGAATTACTTATGGGAGTAGATACTGCAAAGACAGAGATAATAAATCACTAGTCAAGTCCAACCGCGGTGCATAATAAGCAGATTTATATGAATAAGTGGATCCAGGATCAAATAAAGCAAGATCCAACTTGCGGCATACCAAAATTGCACCTGTAACTACAGCATCCGAAGTCTCAGCCTTGGGTATAGTAGGTACTGCATACAACTAACCACTTCCTCCACTTAGATGGGCACCTAACTGACCTCTTGTCATGCCTACTGAGTACTACCTCAAACACCATAATAACCACCCCTACAACCTCGCAAACCACCTCTATCCAAAGGATGAACTACCTCAATGGGAGTATATCTCTAGGTGAAAACAACCATTACCCCACGACTTGGGAACACTCTAGAGAAATGACCGACAACTTTGTAAGTAAAGTAAGAATCAAGAGAGAAAGCATAACTCAATGATCTAGGTGATCTGAGATAGCTTTCACGCCTAGAATGGCTTACAGATGTACCTCTTAAAGACTGATCACCGCCCTTACTAAGGCAACCACCAATAATGAACTGAACCACATCAACGGTCTGAAGAGTTACCTAAACTGGCTAACTAGACTGACTCTGAGTCTAAAAACATAGATATGAAGAATGTCCAGCATAAGAAATACCACACTAAAATAAAAAAATACTACAGCTCCAACCAAATCTTCCTTGAAACTTGGGCCTCTCATCATGGCTCTAACACTGTATGTCATTCATCACTCTAGCATGATCAGAAGCCTCAACAAAAGTCCTACCTGTAACAACCAAACTCTGCTTAGCCATCCAAATAGGAAGTCTCAATTCTCTTATAAAATAGTAAACTCTCTTATATATTGTATTCAAGATAGAAGCAGCATACCTAGCTAACTTATGAAAACAAGCCTCATACTCATTGACTGTCATAGAACCCTGCTCCAATCTAGATAACCGGTATCTCAAGTGATCTCTGAGCCTGTAAGGATTGTACTTCTCCAAGAATATCTCAAAGTATTGAACCTGGGAGAGGGTCAGATCTAAGTAGCCTAGAACTCACAAAACCCTTCCAACAGTGTCAAGCAGAAAAGTCCAACTAAAATGTGGTGTAATACACAACATGGGTCTCAATAAGGCCTAACCTATGAAGCCTATCCTTACAAGCATTCCAAAACTCGAATGCATCCTCTCCAGGAGCACCAGAAAACCTAGGTAGAGTCAACCTCAAGAATCTACCCAATGTCTTCTGCTCCTCAGTAGACATAGAAGGCTAGGTCACAACTGGTTGAGCATCTGTGTGCTGAATACCTATCAGAATAGGAGGAACCTCAACTCCAAGAATTATAGTTGTAGGTTGCACTCCTTTCCCATTAGACTACAAAACATCAACAATACCTAACAACTAAACTAAGACATCTTTAAGCAAGGAAAAGGGGATAAACCCTGGTGGAGCATGGGCTGATCCGTGGACTACCACTGGATGAGGTGGAGGAGTCTTTGGATCGGGAGCAAAAATGAGGTTTTGGGAGTCTCATCCTGATCCCTATCTGAGGACACATCATGATTCTTGGTCTCGGTTCCCTCCTCAAATTTAACTATAGCAAGAGTCCTGGGCATCTGCAAATAAGTAAGGTCAAGAGAATAAAAAACAAACCAACTCAGACTCTTAGAACGATATGAGTGAAAAAAATAAGGGACTCCTAAGAATGTCCAATAGCCTCCCGAAGAAAAAAAATAGATGTCAACTTTCTGATCTATAGGACTTTATTAGACACTTGCTCTTGTACAAATAATATGTCATAACCTAATTTTTTTAGTCATGATGGCACTTATCATAACCCACCAGTAGGTAAGCCAAAACCACAACCTGAAGCCAATACAATAAGTTACCTTGGTAGGAAAGTCCAACATGGACCCTATGTGGGAATATAATATAACAAATACATTCTAAAAGGAAACAACTAACATTCAAATATCAATCCCAATACCTGATTGTATTAGTACAAGAGCATGTCAACATTCGATAATAGAAATTGCAGCTCAACATCTAATAGTCTTAAATAGTCATATATATTCATCTCGAATACAAAAGACAGAATAAGGATAGAATGGATAAAGGGAAACTAAAACTCCAAAAGCTTACCCTGTCTCCTAATGATCAACATCCCATGATATCAACTCACAACAACAAACTAGAACTTGGATCTATACGAAAATGGTATAGAAGTGTAGTATAAGTACCTAAACATGGATACTCAGTAGGCAGCATTGGCCGACTGAGCTTAATTATAATAAAAGGATGATATAGAGTAAGATAATAACTTAAAGTCAAGGTACAAAATCAAACTTAAATCTTCTCTGATATCAATAATCAAGATAACTAATCAACTAGAATAATAGTACGATATTCCATATCCACACATACCATAACTTGCATACAAGATGTGCAATTATTTTGGAAATGTAAAGCCGCATATATAAAATAAAAATCATGTAATTACCATAATTGACACAACTACCATCATTAGACTATAAAATAAAAGAACTTTATAGAACGTCCCATACCGCTAGGAAGTACCCTCAAGGAAGATAAATAAAGAACTCGTCATTGAATCCCATACCATCAGAGAGTACACCAAAAGATCAATTCTTCAACATATCAGGGCATAATTATACAAGAAACAACCAAGGCTGTGGGTTATACATTCCTACCATGGCCTTCTACCGAGATCAACAATCATTATCAGTACCACAATTTGACACAACAAAGCTGATATCACCATACATGCTTATATAGTTATTTAATCTCTAATTCATTGATAAACTTCATGTCTAGACTATACTAGCTAGCCTCAGTTTCTATGAGCCAATAGTTTGCAAGTCTACAAGTTTACTAGTCATCATATAAAGAAAATCTATAAGTTACCAATACTATTATTTATTTACACATCTTAAAGCCATTTTCTAGTTAGCCTCCTAATTATTTAAGTCATCAATAAGGCCACCATAGCATCATATACCGGATGTCAACTTAACCATTCATGATACAACACTAGGTTTATTATCATTAAGCATGTTACAACCTTAAGGACCAGCTCGGATAATTTAGCCAAGTGTGGTCTACCAACTAGTTCTCTAAGCTTCTAGCCCACAAGTCATAGTTATTTATTAAAGACAACTAGTTATCATATAAGCCACTTTACTAGGTGAAATTCAATAATGTAACCATTTATCTAAGTAAAGTAAATTTATTAGGTGAGCCCTAGGTTCTACACAAGATTACACATATTAATTAGTCTTAACCCAACACTCGAAATAATCCACTTCTAGTTACTACTTAGATTTAACAAGGATCACACCTCATATCTAGTAATTAATAACAAAAAATGGATAACAATTTACCAAGGAATACATCATATACCAATTACGCAAATGAGTTTACCCACACACTATATAACGTAAAAAAACAACCATCCATTCACATATATACTTATCGCACATAAAATTATCACATTATCATTACCTCTTCTAGATTCACCGGACATCATCATAACATCAACATATTGTGTGGTTTCACCAGGAATCATAATGACTTTATTATATCCTCTGTATTCACCAAGAATCATCATAACTTCAATATATCCATCGGATTCATTGGGTATTATCATAACATCATTATATCCTTTGGATTCACCGGACATACTCATAATATCAATATATCCTCCGAATTCAGTAGGCATCATTATCACATTAACATATCTTTCAAAACAACAATACATATATACATATGTAGTCAAATCAATCAGAATATACAACCCATAATGATGGAGTATAACAGATGTAAGGTAACACATAACATTATACTTTACTATTAATCATCACTACATAATATAAGTAGGTGCATGATCACGAGTGTCTAAATGGTATACGCAATCACGATTTTTCCAAGTTAACAAGCTTATAAGAAAGTCAATTATAAGTCAAGTGTATTCTCTCTAAATTCTTCTTTTCCTTCCACTTTTTACAATATTAATCCCAAAGGAAAATACTTCACATAACATTTACTTAGTCATTAGGATTGGGTCATAGAAAGAGTGATAACATAATTAGAGGTTCACTTTGTGAACTCATCAATATGCCAAGTGATAACATAACAATAGGTTCAATTTACAAGACTTTTCAAGGATATCCATATCATGACAACAAGATAATCAATCAAGTATACACATTTTCAACCATTGACCACATGCATATCTGACAACCGAGTTTAACCAATATAACGTTAATAATGTAACTTAGATGTTCATCAAGTTTCTAGGTCACTAGGAAATTACATAGTTCAACCTTAAGGTGTAAGGTGGGTCAAGTCCTACTCCTAAATACCAATAATACCAAAGTTCACTTCTAGAAGACTAACTTCTACTTGTAATTAGGATAGGCTATCTAATAACACCATAAAGGCTTATAAATCCTTACTAGTCCTATGATGTAAAATCCTCTTGAAGTATCCTTTATAAGTCCCCCCAAACACTAAGGCCTATTCGTAGCTAGTCATATATAGGTCAACATACTCTTAAGATTAGTCAACAATATCATTATCCTCTACTAAAGCAACTGAAGTATTCTTACGTTATTCATGAGACTACCAGTAGAACTATCCACGGTTCTAGGCTGTAATCAATAATCACAATTTACAAGTTTAAGAGCTTACGAGGATTAACTAATCCCATGTATTATCTTACATACCTTTATCATCTAAGACCCTCAATAATCTCACAAGATATCATAAATATACTACAATTAAGCTCAACTAACTACGAGTAAGCCTAACCTACGTTGAGTCAAAATTTCTCATGAACTAACGACCTTTGCCTTTGAATTTCTTGAGCTTCTTCTTCCATGAGCCAAGATATCACAACACAATCTAAGCATTATTACAATATTAAAAACAACCATTATGACACCATTATGCCATGGGTACAAAATGACACCAAACCCTCAAGTGGGTCCCATCTTCAGAAAATGAGTTTCCGAGACCAACTCATTGCTCAACTATCATTAGGGAGCTATAACCCTTAAGAAATTTGAGTAAATAGATCTCATTTATGGATACAATTGAGCCTCAAACACTTAGGGGTTTTTGGTCTAGAAATCAAGAAATCAATACTAAACTAGAAGGAATCTTATCTTAGATTTGTATAAAAAAATGGGCTACACAAGTTATTCAAGATCCTAATCAATCTACAAGACTCACTTGAATATTTTACATTCTATTAGGGTTTAGAGATCAAGAGGGAGGCATAAAATGGACAAATTTTTGGCAAGACAGCCTTTAAATAGTCTTACCCAAGTCTTAAGTCTTCCAATTGTGGACCGTACTTGGTCATGGTTGCGGCACCATATTCGCAACCGTCACATTATGGCCACGGTATCTCCCCCTATGCCAGGAATAATTAAAGCTTGGAACTTCGTACTGATCTTTAGCCAATTACTCGAGATGTATGCATAGTCTATTTTGAGCAAATGAGATATGTAACCATATATATTTTATTGTTATAAATGCATTGGCGAAGTCGGATTTTGAATTAAAGTTCATTTTGATAAAGTTTTTGCTGAGTGGTCAGTTAGAACCAACAAATCCTTTAAATCGAGAAAGTGTTTCCAAAAACCAATCAAATTGCTAGGTAACTGAACTATCAGTTCTAGCAAGTCACTAATGACTTAGGGCAGCTATGGAGAAGCTCTATTGGCAAAATTAACTAATAACAAAGACAATGTCCTGAGGAGTAATTATAATATATATATATATACATATATATGTATATATATATGTATTTATGTATGTATATATATATGTATGTATATATATGTATGTACAATGTGTCCTATGGATTTTACTGTGGTTTTTTACTTGGCATTATTTTATCCTTTCCCTGAGTTACATGTTAGTACTCACCCTGCCAATTACCTCCAGATGTTGTATCCCCACCAATGCAAGAACCATAGTGTAACGCCCCTTGTATGGTACCCAAATTCTACATAGTGCTCGTAATTTCGAAGGACCATAAGATAATCCATGAGTGGTACCTGATAACGCTCAAACTACAGCTCTCGTAAGAGTGTAAGCGGTCGTTGTCAAATATATAACCCAACTGGGTTGGCTATCGATCCCACAGAGAATATCCGGTCATTAAGTAAGCAAAGATTATTAGACTTTTGGTGAAAGTCTCATAAATGGAGAGGTGATTGTAACGTGCAATTGAAGTAAATAAAATAATAGAGTAAAACAGAAAATAGAAGAGTAAAAACGAACTTCCTGGTTGGTTTTGATCAATGAGAATTGAGAGGTAGGGTTATGTCCACCTTATGAGTTGTATGTCTCTATTGGATATGAGTTATGCGGAATTCAGACATGCATGTGCTTATAGAGAATTGTATTCTATGGTAAATCCAGGCGTCTTTCGACCTATCAAGGACTATTTCACTTTAACTCTTTCGAGCTTAAAGCGTATCTAACGGTACAAAATCTCCAAGAGGTTAATCCAGTTACAATACTAACTTTTTAACAGGGGTTGGTGCCCTATTACCTTGACATTTTATCTTTTCCAGACATATAACTTTTCTTTCAAACAAGTTAATGCTATACTGGTGTATTCTATGCATTTTTAACCACAAGAATTTGCGTTAAGATAAAGAGAATAATGATATAAGAAGCATACGTGTCACGAATTCACAAACTCATAGCAATAGATAGTATCTCACTAGGCTTCCATAACCCCAACATAGAAGTTTAGCTATTCATGGGTGTGATGGAAATCACAATAGACATTATCATTGTACCACAATAAAGATCTCACATGTAGTTTGGTATGGTATGGCTTTAGGCGTGACTTTCCTTGTAGAATATCTTTTCTCTTGTTGTGGAAATTAAGAATCGAATAGATGAATAGAAAAAGAATAAAAAGTAGAACTAATGGAAGAATTAGAATCCAAATTATAGGTTGTGGAATAATATAATTAAGATTGAATGATAAAAATCTCTAGCAAAATAGGGTATTTATAACACCCATATCCTATTCCTACTAAGCTACTGCATTACTTAACCCAATCCTACTGGGTTACTGCATCATTATCCTTATCATAATAAGTTACTGCATCATTATCTTAATCCTAATAGGTTACTGCTGATCCCCAAAGTCGTGAGAAATACTGTTTTTGCCCGGGACAGGTTTTCCATGCATCACTTTTGGTCCTTAGGCATCCAACTCTGCTTTCCTTCTTTCGTGAAGCTTCCTTTGGCGTCAAGTTATCCATAAAATGCTGAAATCTGCATCATCTATACCTGAAAAATTGCTAATCATGTTTGTTAGCTCACTTACAGGAAAAAGGACTAAAAGTGCATGAATTATATATTTTGTCCTCAAAACTTAGCTAAAATATGGGTAAAATATAGCACTTTAGGCGTGTAAATTCGCCTATGATCAACACACCATACATAAAGCTTTGTTCGTCCTCGAACAAACTATCATGTCCATCTAAACATTTACTTAGGGTTTCACAGTAACACAAAATATTCATCAAGACAAGCTTAGAAATTATCAACAAAGAGTAGTTTTCTGATCATTAGTCGAAACAATTCAACCTCCAACGTAGACTCGTGATGGTGGTTAATTTGTGTTCACAAGTTTAAAGCACAAAGAATCATACCCAACTACCTAAAACTCATCAACCATGTGTGTATCACAATATATTACCCATAATCACTCACAAGTATAGTATATATTTCGAACATGGGTATAAGATTATCCTTGATGTCACTCTCACAATGAATTCATATGCAGCAACTATTGACCATAGGCTTTCTCTTAGTGTAATGCTCCACTAAATATCAGAATGCTAGGTTAGGGTCAAATAGGTCTTTTGCTGGTTGTAATGTAGGCTAAGGGACGGGTAGGACTATTTTGGCTAGAAATAGTGACTATGTTCCTAAGCGCTTTAATACATCACATTATGTCATTAACACTTTCTTTCAAGCAAACTTTTCTACTTTCTTTTATTCTACCACCCCTTTTCTTCTCTTTTGTTTTTCAATTTTTAACATAACTAACTTTTTAGCTTTCTTTTCCTTTTTCTTTTCATAATACCCCTCTTATGATAGCAATGTTAATTTTTCATAACAAATTCAAATACCAATATATTCTAAGGCATCATACTCGCCCAATTTCCTCTTATTTTGTCACATGACTTTACAATTTTTAAAGCACTTAGGAATTTGGATCAAATTATGGTCTTGAAAAAAATGGATTAGGCTTACATATGAGGCTGTCAAAGAAAATAGGCTAAAGGATCAAAAGGGGTTAACTAGGATAATGTCCACGGGTAGGTAAAAAGAAGGTAAACAAGTATAGGTTGCCAAAGAAATGCCTAAATCATCTCCTAGACTTGCACTCTTTATTCCGCTTTACATACATACCAGGCAAGTTCTAACATCAGCCACAAACACAGAATATACTATTACCTCACACACACAAGGCACCTGGTCGACTTTATAGGGTGTAGTATAGACTCTTGACCCAACAGATGAAGGAATTAAACCACACAATATCACATAGTGAGTCACAATTAGTGCCTAAATGTCTCAATAGTCATGACTTTATCACAAACTTTTGTCATAATCTCATGCTTCCTATCAGAATAA
This sequence comes from Capsicum baccatum var. pendulum, assembly GCA_030864225.1. Lineage (NCBI taxonomy): Eukaryota > Viridiplantae > Streptophyta > Magnoliopsida > Solanales > Solanaceae > Capsicum > Capsicum baccatum. The sequence continues at coordinate 227,401,603 of CM061556.1, forward strand.
TTTCATGCGAAGTTAAGTTAAAAAAAAAATAACTACAAAAAATTTAACTACTAAAATAAAAAATTTAACTACTAAAATAAAGCAAACAAACATAAATAAATGCAAATGCAGATAAAGAAATATAGCATGCAAATACCAGCACCCCACAATTAGACGGGACACACTTCCCTCAGTGGAAAATAAATAAGAAGAACCTGGTTAGTCGGACTCCTCCTATATGTCTGGGGTCATATCCCCTTCGTTGGAATCATCATTGGAGTCGTTGTCATCAGAATTCTCCTCTACATCGGAGTCTGGCATTCGTCGATCATCATCGGTTGGCACATCAACATCAAGAGGTTCCTCAAAGTATACTCCTACTCTACACATCGCCCTTGCATGCTTATTCATTGGGTAGTCATAATCCAGCTGTTGGATCTCTGCAGTAGTTGGAACACGACCTTCACTCATCATATAAACCGAGTCATCCCATAAATATGGCGAAAGAAACTCTCATCCCGAGCATATCTCTCTGCAGTAGTAAGCTCGACGCCATGTGTGGATTCAACATATTAAACCTTTGTGAGGTCAACCTTATTCAGGTTGTATGGGAGTTTATGATCAGTCGGTTCCTCTTCGATGTCCTCCTTCCTCAATATTGTAGTCAACAGATTGCCAAAGCTAAAGTGGGACCTCTTGTGCAGCCTAGCCTTCCACATTGTAGATCGAATAATTGCCCCAATGTTGATAGGGACATTCATCAATGCGTACACCAAGCACACTCTATCTCATGTTATCTTTGTGTAATGCATCCCTGGAATGAGGCAAGAGTTAACTATTTGCAGCCATATCCTAGCTTCCCTATTGAAAGGAGAATATGGGAAGGTGTTGTGTCGACCGGTGTCCTTGTGTCTACTCCACCGTGCCATAGATCTTGTTCCACAAAGTGTGCATCCAATGGCCCTGTATTGAGGTCTGTTATACAGCTCCTTGAGTGGTGAATGATCAACAGATGGCAGACCTAGAAAGGAGTTGAAGAACTCCGCATTTAGTTGTAGAACTTGGCCCCAAATCTTTACTTCACTCCCTGTGGTTTTCGGTGACCAGTTGGCATAGAATTCTCTTGTTAGATCGAGATTGCACTCTCCCATATCTCGGAAGATGAAATCAAGATGTAACACCATTATCTTGGCCAACATGCGCGGTTCTTTCTTTGCTAAGTTTTCCTTATGTATCAGCTCTACATGAACATATTTCTTCTCTTTATTGTTCCTATACCACTCCTTTGCTTCCTCCTCTAGGACCCATTTAATTCCGAACATGCGGTGAGGTACTTGCATTGAGGAAGCTTCTCCTTGCTCTTTTTGTCCTCTTTTCTTGCCTTTTTGTGAAGTGGTTTCTTTATCTTTGCCTTGTCTTCCTTTGGGTGCCATTGTACCTGAGATTAAAACGATAGTCAAGTTAGCATCATCTCGGTGGATACAATCAATAAATAGGTAGTAGTGGCACCACCCCACACATAGTTTGTTGGCACAAACTAGTGAAGTGAAAGTTTGTCGATTACTCAGACTTCATCGATATATGTTTTAGGCACTATATTCCAACAATATAATCAGTGCAGTCATACTTCTTGAAATCGTGGCAATACTTTCATGTTTGATATATCAAGACTACTACATAGAGATTGAATCAAGGTATAGCATCTAAAAATAATCACAACCTCATATGTTGGTAGTCAACCATAATTCTTATCTCGATGAACAAGTAATTCCAACATGTAAGCTTTCTATTGACAAGATTATGCAATTTTCTTGACCATGTCAATTCCGCAAAAGTATGACAGTGCATCAAAATTAAATACAAGTTGGAAACAAGTTAAGATCAATCTTATGTATTCGTTCGCTCACTTAGTTGTATCATAACAATTCAATCACATTCAAATCACCAATACTACTTCAAGATTTAACAATTCATAATAGGCGTAGTAGTGTAGTACTTACGGAATATAAATGAAGAGCAAAGAAGTACTTACTTGATTGATGCCTTTGGATAATGTTCTTGCAAAGTAAAGGAGCAAAAGAAATTTTTTTAAGAGGATTTGGAGGGGTAGGCGACGCTTATGCTAGGTTTGCAATGTGTTTTTTGTCTAAGACTAAGTGTCTTATTTATAGGGCAAGCTTGGGTCGGGTTTTGACCCATTTTAAATCTTATTTGGAGACCAAAAGTGACCATAGGCGGCGTCTTTTGGTTTGCCTATGCTTGGCATAGGCGGTGCCTTTTGCAAAGCATTGTTGAGCATAGGCGACGCCTATACCATGGCATATGAGATTCAGAGATAAAAGGCATTGGCATAGTCTGCGCCTATGCTATGGCATACTTGGGCATGGGCGGCGCCTATGCTATGGTACACTATAATCCGAGAGCTTAGGCCATAGCATAGGCCCTGCCTTGTTCGTGGCCTACATTTACATAGGCCTTGCCTTTTTCGTTGCCTATATTTTCATAGGCAATTCCCAATCCATAGCCTTTTGATTCTTCATTCCTAACTTACCACCTTCAACATGCAATACTTCCAAATCAAAATTCGAAACCAATCTCCTTCTTTCCACTTCTTGTACCTACATTTACTCAAAAACAACAAAAATGATTAGAACAATGGGTTGCCTCCCACCAAGCGCCTTAGTTTTGGTCGTGGCACGACTCTTCTTTTTGGATTTTTATTTGTTAAAAGAAAACACGTAGTATAACGAAATAAAGAAAAAAAATGAAAAACGATGGGTTGCCTCCCATCTAGTGCTTGATTTATTGTCGTGACACGACATAGCTATCTCGATTACTTAGACTTCATCGAGATAGATGGTGCATCAATTTTTGAATGGATTCAGATGTCGCTGATACTTACTTGTACGCATGCAGTCTTCTTTGAGATGACTCTTGCGCATACATATCCCAGGAGGGATACCAATTATATCATCAATAGACCAACCCATGGCTCTCTTGTATATCTTCAGAGCAGAGATGAGAGCCTCTACTTGCTGTTCACTTAAATCATCCACCATACTTACCGGAAGTATATTTCCACTTTCCAAGAACACATACCTTAGATAATCAGGGAGCTCTTTCGATTCTAGCATTGGTGGCTCTTCGATGGAAGTCTTCGCTGTTGGTGACGGTTGATTCTTAAGATCAAGGTCCGTTTGTTTAGGAGTATGAGAATAGGACCCTATTTCTGTAAGAGCACACATAGTTTCTTCATAATCTTCATCATCATCATTCTCAACATTCAGTAGCGCAACAGACACTGGCTCAACAGTAAGTTGTTTCTCTACAGATAATGCTTTCTTATCATCATAATAAACATCAGCCACAGAGAACACATTCATATCACTAGGCTGCTTCATTGCTTTGCATATATCAAAGCGGACCACTTCGTCATTCAACCGAAATAAAATCTCATTAGCTCTCATGTCAATAAGTACTCTTCCTGTTGCAAGGAAAGGGCGCCCTAAGATTATGGGAACTTCTGAGTTTGCCTCACAATCCAAAATAACGAAGTCTACCGGAAAGATGCATGAGGAAACCTTTACCAATACATCACATAGAATACCAACAGGTCGTTTTACCGACCTATCCACCATTATGAGCCTTATATTAGTTGGAGTAGGATCACCCAACCCAACTTTTTGTAAATAGATAATGGTATCAAATTAATGCTGGCTCCTAAATCGCATAATGCCTTAGCAAAATTCAAAGATCCAATGGTGTAAGGAATAGTGAAAGCACCAGGGTCAGCCTTCTTCTGAACTAGTGATTGGGTAGCAATTGCGCTGCAATGATGAACAGTATCTTTTAACTCAAAGCTTGTTGTACGCTTCTTTGTCAAAAGATCTTTCATAAATTTTGCATACCCAGGCATTTGTTCTAGTTCCTCCACTAACGGAACATTAATGGTCAGCTGCTTTAACATCGTCATGAATTTGCTGAACCTTGTATCATCCGCCTTCTTCTGCAATATTTGAGGAAAAGGTGGTGGTGGAAGTGGAATTGTTTTCTCCACGAATTTCTTCTCCTCTTGCTTCTGAATTTTGGTCTTTTCAGGCTGCAAACCACTAGGGGTGATGTCATGGACGTCTTGGTCAGCTTCTTTGGTGTCCTACTCTTATTTATTTTCTGCCACTTGCTTGCTTTGGGATGCATTTTCCAGCACCTTACCACTCCTTATAGTAAAAGCCATGCATGATCCGTCATTCCTTAGATTTTGCACAGTGTTGCTAGGTAAAGTGTCAGCCTTTCTTTGATTGAGTGCTGCTGAAAGTTGGCTCAATTGCTGCTCTATTTGCTTTATTGAAGTGGAATGTGAGTCAACCAATTACTTCATTGAGGACAAGTCATGTATTACCTCCGTTACTCCCGCGCTGGTTGCCTCCACCCCTTTCAACAGTTTAGCCATCATATCTTCCATATTTCCAGAACTAGATGCAGTGGCGTCACGTCTTCCTGGGGGAACATACAGACCACTATTGTCATTCTTGTTCATCCAAATACCTTGGTCCATGTTTCCAGATTTACCATGATAGTTCTGGCCTTGGTTTTCTTGGGAATTGCCTCGGAAACCCCCCTGATTGTTCAAGTAGTTGGCTTCTTCGTCCAAATCAGATTCGTCTCTTCCTTTTGACGCAACAACTTTGACTTTTTCGATCTTCCCTAATAATAGATGCTTTGTAAGAAGATCAACTTGTGTTTTCATGTGCATTATATCTTGATCTCATTCTTATTCTCTTCTCCTTTGGTCTGGAGTCATGCCAATAGATAAAATGGGGCTTGCTACCTCCGAATTCCTGGTATGCCAAGCTCTACTTTGCTTTGTCATCCGGTCTGGCATATTGCTTGCCTGACCAAAGGTGAGGTCCATAAAAGATCCTTCAGCTGCATTGTCCACCACTAGTTTAGTTATTGAATTCAAGGATCTGTATAGTATCTCCATTAGGTGGACATTGGTCATATGATGGTTTGGGCACCGCATTAGCTTCGTCTTGAACCTCTCCTATGTTTCGTGGAGAGCTTCAGTTGGAAGCTGACAAAAGTTGTTGATTTCATCTATCAATTATGCTCTTTTGGATGGTGGAAAAATTTTTTCTAGGAAAGCGTCTTTTAATTGCCTCCAATTTGTAATAAAATTAGGAGTCAGCCCATTCAACCATAGAGTTGCCTCACCAGATAGAGACAATGGAAATAGACGTAATCGAATTGAATTTTGACCAATGCCAGGATTGTCAAACGACTTGCATGTAGAAATAAAGTTGATGAGATGCATGTTCGGGTCATCGCCTGCTAGTCCAACAAATAATCCTTTGAGTTATAATAACTGAATCATGGTGCTCGTGATGTTGAACTTGGCTCCAGGTGCCAATGGTGGAGGACTAATAGCTCTTGTGGCTCTGGGTCCATCAAGATCATCATCATCATCGTCGAATTCTGGTTGTATGGCTCGATGTTCCGGCCTAAACCTAGGTTAACGATCTCTTCTGTTGGCAGGTGTTGCTATCTGAACAACATTCCTAGGATTTAGTAACTCGTCATCACCTAGGTCCTCATCGTTAGGATTTATTTCTGGCCCATGGTTATCAATATTTTGTTGATGCACTTGAGTGGCGGCTAGAGCAGCTAGTCTAGCTTGTTCCTGTTGAGCAGCCATTCTTTCAATTTCCGTTTGTGCCTCCATTCTACCAATACGTTGTGGTTCAGGATTGATAGGTAACAACGCTTGACCAGAACTCCGAGTATGGGGCATGCACCGAATAAAAACCTACAGAAAACAAAAACAACAAACTAAAAGTAAAGTACGAGAATCTTTGACCAAAGGGTCTAGCAATTATCACAAACTTAGTTGACAACCGTATTCCCCGACAACGGCGCCAATTTTTGATAACGTTCAAACTACAGCTCTCGTAAGAGTGTAAGCGGTCCTTGTCAAATATATAACCCAACTGGGTTAGGTATCGATCCCACAGAGAATAGTCGGTCACTAAGTAAGCAAAGATTATTAGACTTTTGGTGAAAGTCTCGTAAAAGGAGGGGGGATTGTAACGTGCAATTGAAGTAAACAAAATAATAGAGTAAAACAGAAAATAGAAGAGTAAAAACGGACTGCTTGGTTGGTTTTGATCAATGAGAATTGAGAGTTAAGGTTATGTCCACCTTATGAGTTGTACGTCTCTATTGGCTATGAGTTATGTGGAATTCAGACATGCATGTGCTTATAGAGAATTGTATTCTATGGTAAATCCAGGTGTCTTTGGTCTATCAAGGGCTATTTCACTTTAACTCTTTCGAGCTTAAAGCATATCTAACGGTACAAAATCTCCAAGAGGTTAATCCAGTTACAATACTAACTTTTTATTAGGGGTTGGTGCCCTATTACCTTTACATTTTCTCTTTTCCAAACATATAACTTCTCTTTCGAACAAGTTAATGCTATCCTGGCGTATTCTATGCGTTTGCAACCACAAGAATTTGCATTAAGATGAAGAGAATAATGATATAAGAAGCATACGTGTCATGAATTCACAAACTCATAGCAATAGATAGTATCTCACTAGACTTCCATAACCCCAACAGAGAAGTTTAGCTATTCATGGGTGCGATGGAAATCACAATAGACATTATCATTGTACCACAATAAAGATCTCACATGTAGTTTGGTGTGGTATGGCTTTAGGGGTGACTTTCCTTGTATAATAGTTTTTCTCTTGTTGTGGAAATTAAGAATCGAATAGATAAATAGAAGAAGAATAAAAAGTAGAATTAATGGAAGAATTAGAATCCGAATTGTGAATTGTGGAATAATAGAATGATGATTGAATGATAAAAATCTCTAGCAAAATAGGGTATTTATAATACCCATATCCTATTCCTACTAAACTACTCATTACTTAACCCAATCCTACTGGGTTACTGCATCATTATCCTAATCATAATAAGTTACTGCGTCATTATCCTAATCCTAATAGGTTACTGCTGATCCCCAAAGTTTTGAGAAATGTTGTTTTTGCTCGGGATAGGTTTTCCATGCGCATTTTTGGTCCTTAGGCGTCCAACTCTACTTTCCTTCTTTCGTGAAGCTTCCTTTGGCATCAAGTTATCCATAAAATGCTGAAATCTGAATCATTTATACCTGAAAACTTGCTAATCACGTTTGTTAGCTCACTTACGGGAAAAAGGACTAAAAGTGCATAAATTATATATTTTGTCCTCAAAACTTAGCTAAAATATGGGTAAAATATAGCACTTTAGGTGTGTAAATTCGCCTATCATCAGTAGCTACTACAATAACTGAGTAATAACACTATATAATGCAGAATAATTAACTAAAATACCATAAGGTTCAAAACTGTCATACTAATAAAGAGAAAATGATAAAATCTTATAAAAACATCAAAAATCTAAAATACTGAATAGCATCTGAACAACTAGTCTGGAAAGCCTGTAAAACTTTCTGAACTATAGAGTTGGTGGGACAAGCCCCCAACTAACTCCGACTACTAAAAATAAACTGAGATACTTAATGAATAAACCTGTCCTTGAGCTATAAAGACTCACCAGTACTCTGTCTGCTGTAAGTTTGATCTGCTAATGGTTCTCTGGAGCCCGAACATTTGAACCTATAATATAAAACACCATAGCGCAAAATAAAAGTATGTGTAAGTACATGTGAATGTACTGGTACGCAAAGTGAGGTAAGGCTAAATACAAGGGTTCATATGCATGAACTCTAACTGAGTGAATAACATGAACATGATAGAATGAGAATACTTACATGAATACATAAATGTAACTGAAGTCATAAGGATTCTAAATACTAAGTTTACTAATAACTGATATAACTAATAACTGATATACTATTTGCCAAGTGACTATGTCTGAAAATCCTATTTTTAATGGAACTAGCTGAATTCCATACTAAGATGAGTTACTGTATACATAAAAGTACTAAAATCAGTAGAACTATCTGAGTTCTTTACTGATGACTGATACTGAGACTGTGGGAGGTAATCGTCAAACCGACATGCCCTTTTTTGAATTTTTTTGGGGTCCAACCTGTAACCTCAACTTAAAGGGTGTCAGTATTATGTCACGGGTAAATACAAGCTGTGAGTTAACCCTCTCTAATAGAAATATCTTCCATCAACCCCTCACTGGTAGGAGAACTCGATAGATATGTATTAACCCTAGACTCGTAGGGTAATATATAAACCTATGCTGGCTACGTCGTTCTAGAATGAAAGGATTTATTCTAAGGATCACACCATCTACGGGCGAGTAAGCCCTCATCATTGGGTTCACTCAGTGCTAAATTCTACTCTTAACTGAATAGACAGTGGACTGATTTCCAAGTTCTTACTAGGCTGGACTGATCTGTTACTGATTGTACTGATTAAATGAACTGAACTAAGTTTACTAAGTTCTATTGACTGGAGAAATACTACTGAGTTTTTTTAACTGACTGAGATTATTGAGGACTAAACTGATTACTGAATGGGACTGGATTGATAATGAGTTTACTGAGTTTTCCTAAGTTCTATAACTAAACTAGAGTACTACTGATCATAACATGATTGAAACTGTTCTGTAACAGACACTGGATCTAGGTACAAAGCTTAATTATTGGGTATTAAATACGCCCAGGACTTGATAGCATAAAAATAATCAGACATTACAACTCTTGAAGACTTGACAATAGTCAACAACTCACAATACAATCTATGAGGCATATCGTTAATCACTTGAAATTCATGAACTTGCGTATGAATAGGAATGCATGCTAACATATCATAATTTTATTAAACCAATCTAATGAGGATTCCATCAAATAGATAAATTGTATATCTTTAGCATCGAAGACATTGTGAACATATGGGTATAGCATAAGTTCATTATTTAGATCGCCCAAAGGATCATAAAAGCACCATAATCTAAATTTAGCATTTTATCAAAGACATGGTAGGCGTAGCTTCATACTTGGGCATGAACAACAATGCTAATACATCATAACTTCATAATTCAGGGGTTTCAATATAAGAGAATAAAAATTCAACTTACATGCTATCATAATATCAAGATATACATAAATATTTCAACTTGGAATACATACCTCAACATCAACATGATTACATTCAAACCCACAACATGGAAATCACAATTCATGTTTTTAAAAGAAGTTTCTATAACTCCAAGGGTAGAAGGGACACTTGGATGAACTTTTCATATACCTTGTTGTAGAATTCCTAGAAATTAATGGTGGAAATATTGAGTTATTGATTTGAAATTTAAAAACCGTAAGGCTTGTTCTTAAGAGAAATTGAGAAAGAATGAGTTTATTTGCTTTCTAGGGTATTAAATTTCATGTTTTGGGGGTTGAGGGTTGGGGAAAAAATACCCAAGTACCCCCAAGAATGTGGTCTTTTAATGGATAAAATTGGGTTACCGACGCACAGGTCAACATAGTGCATCGATGTCATTAACGTGATAGTCACTGTATCGGGCCAACATCACGCCGAGTAACTAGAATATAATGCTAGTAGCTAGGGAAAATATCAACCCATGAGATAGGCAATGTGGCGCATTAAGATCGCATTGGTTCACTATTTTGAGATTCCAAAGGAGCTTCAGACGAAGTCTGAAAAATCCAAAACTTGTCCGGGAACATCGATTGGCCTTCCTGATTATAATTAACTAAAACATAGACATTTAAAGGACATTAAGGTCACAAAATGAGATTTCCAACTTTTGAAGGCTAAAATAAACTAAGTCTAAATACTTAGCTAGAATTTTCTAAGTCTGGGACCCCTTAACAAGTTTAAAGGACTGAATAAAGCTAGATATTTGGCAGGATCTTACAATATCTTCCCCTTGGGAACATTCATCCTCGAATAAGACTGACTAAAGTTAGAGCACTAGTAGGCTGAATCTACTTACTGGACATGAACATCAGGGACCTGACTATAGGACTGATATTATTGACATACTGAATTTCATACTAAATATGCATATTTGATGCATGAGTATATGACTGGGCTTATTCATGAATGCATGAGTGAGAGTACTGATAATCTGAGTTTCGAGTAGTATTATGCATATTTGAAGAATGAATATATGACTGAACTGACTCATAAATATATGACTGAATAAGCAATGGTAAATGATACCAAGTTTGTAATGTAAGAGGTGAGTTACCTTGGGATGAGTTTGGATTAGCAGAGAAGAGGTGAGGATAGTTGATCAACATGTCTTCTTCTGCTTCCCAAGTAACTCCCTCAATGGACTGATTCTGCCAAAGAACTTTGACTAGAGGGACTTAGGGACATTACTGAATCTGAAATGTAATACATGGACTAAATACCAGGCACTAAATTGAGCCCCTAAATACATGGCTCATGGCTGAGATTGGAACTTAAGGGTCGACCTATAAGTACCCACCATTCCAAACTGGGTTTATTCCATAAAGAGAATATGGAGGGTTTAGTACATGATAGCTCGGGGTTATAAAGAATCTCTCCCTTGGGATATTTTATCCCTCGAAGAATACTAACTTGGTTGAGATACTGAAGAAAACTGGGATAATGCACAGGGTTCCTACGAACCAACTCGTGACTAGATATGATATTTAGGTTGTGAAACTGAGACATAATACATGGAATGGGATGAATACACAACTGCTTGGTTGCCCCATCGTGGGAAAGTTATGTTCATAAGAATTTAGATAGGAGGAATAAATATAAACATGGGAAACCATACGAACTTGTCCATCTGACTGCTAAACTAAATCACAGGTTCCGTGGACCAGCTTATGCTAAAAACTTCTACTCGATTACGACCTTTTTCTAACACTCTTTCTATAGAGTTATAATGGCTTTAAGGGGAAGTAAAATCTTGGCATGGTCTAAATAAGTTCTATAATGTGTGAGTCATGGCCTATGAAATATCATCCAAGATGAAGTGACTAAGCCTTAAGCACTGCAACTAAAATTTTCGAGCTTAGAGATGTCCCTTGAATATCCTTTCAACTATACTCTCCACCTTAGTAAAACCCTTCAACTGAGACTATTGAAAATATTTATATGGGAGTTGAGCAAGAATTCATAAGCATACTAACTTATCGGGTTAACCGAATGACGGATAACTAAATTATCGGGTCTAAAAGATAGAACTATACTTATCCAGAATAATTGAATTGAAACTGTAGAGTGTCATGTATATGAGGTAAGGACTGACTGGATAACATGAAACAACTAAGCATGAATTCATGAAAATTGTATTATATGAGAATGCAAGACAAAGCGTATAATATAATTCTGAAATAGTCTATAAAATGAGGTATTGAAATACTAATAATCTGAGTAAGTAATATTTTTACGCAATAGTCGAGTAATCCTGAGACTGAACCGAGTTATGAATCTGATTACTGGATTAAGATTAAGGCTGAAACATGTATGAGACTGTGAAAATGACTATAATAGAGACGGTAATGGGGGTTGAACACATTGTAAGTCATAAGAGTAGTAGTCATAAGATGCATGACCTAAGTTTGGAGTTTTTTGTACTAATGGAACATTATTCTTACTATTGAGTGAACGTGAACTCGTCATACTAGGAACTGTAAGCTCATATATTTCTATGGAAAGTATGTGAATATAAGTTGTTTTCATAGTGCTCAGACGTAAAACATGTGCAGGTATTGTGATAACTGAAGTACAATATTTTAACTGAGGTAAAGATGGGTTGGGTATCATTCCCACCCTTTCCTTTTCTACACGTACTAATATTACTACTATAATTTGGAAGCCTTAATTTATGAGATATCATAATCGAACAGTTCCTGTATACACATTGAGCTATGATAGACTGACCCACTCGGGTAGATATTGAGAAAGGTTTTATTAATATTTGGTCTACCTTTAAAGTTAACTGCTATACATTTACAAAAGATAGAAAAGCTCCTGAATCGGATGAGTCATAAACATCTGAAAGGGAAGGTCTATAACATACCAGTAACCGTATCATAAGAACTTTCCTAATTTTGCTTGGACTGAAGTACATAAATCCTATTTAGGCACTGCCCACTGGCGGTACTGAAAGTGGCACCCTACTAATTCGGACGATCAGACAGAGCTAAAAGACTACTGTGCTGACTTCGTGGGCTAGGCTTAGGACAATCTCTGACTTTATGACCTGAATCGCCATATCCAAAATATACATCACTACCGGCTCTACACATACCCTCATGATTCTTACCACATTCTTTGAAAAATAAGTTGGTTCCAACACCATTTGCACTACTCTGGGTTTTGGAGCCTGGTGCCCCATCATGACTTTTATTCCTGAACTTTGGTACTGGTGTACTAGCTGAAGATGGAATTAGGGTTGTAGATTTCAGGCTGAAATAAGAATGATTCCCACTCTCTGACTTAGGCTAAGCACAGCTGAAACTAGCTATTCTAACTCTCTTATTTTCTCTATCTTTCTTTTTAAGCTTCTTCTCCTCAATTTTTAAGAATAGACCATAATCCTAGATATGTCCATCTCCTTAATCAATATCATAGTACTACACTCCTTAACCACTCTACCCAATACCCCAGACATAAACTTGCTTAATCTGGATCTATTGTTTGCCACTACATGGGGAGCATACCTGGGCTAACTAAGTAAACTTGAGGGAATACTCTTTTACACTCATACTGCCTTGCCTAAGATTGATGAAATCCAATATCTTGTCTTCTTTCTGCTGTAAGGGAAAGAATCTATCTAAAAAGGTCATAGCAAACTCTTCCCATTTTATGATCTCTCCATCTGCCCCCCTGTCCACCTTCCACTGCTTAAACCACATATGGGATAAATTTTGTAGCTGATAGGAAGCTAACTCAGTACTATCACTAGAAGTCACTCCTATGATATCTGTGAACGAGATGAGGTGCTGACTAGTTTTTGGTTATCTTTCATTAGTTCTTTTTGGAGGAATTTTTTGTAACCGAAAGGAAGAAGAAAATTAGAATGAGAGTTTAACTGGAGCCTATGCTCACTCACAAGACATGAATACTAAAGGAATGGAAACTATTCCTACAACATCTCATAGCCTTATGTATATAAGTGTGGTGCGCTACATACCCATGCATAGGACTCTACTAGATACAGATTCAAGACTTTCTAGGATTCTATTGAACCTAATTCAAATACCAAGTTTGTAACGCCTAGATTCGGGTACATAGACGTTACACGGTGCTCCTAATCCTAAAGGACCACAAGCTAACCCATGAATGGTACCTACTGCAATAACTGAGTAATAATAATATATTATATGGAGTAATAGGATGAAATTACATAAGGTTCAAAACATTAATACTGATAAAGAAAAAGTGATAAAATCATATAACAACACCAAAATCTAAAATACTGAATATTTTTTGAAAATCTAGTCTCAAAAGCCTCTAAAATTGTCTGAACTGTGGAGTTGATAGGACAAGCCCTAGACTAACTCCAACAACTAAAAAATAAATTGAGATACTAAATGAATAAATATGTCCTCAAACTATGAGGACTTACCACTACACTGTCAGTTGAAAGTCTGATCTTCTAAGAGTACTTTAGAGCTTGTACGTCTAAACCTATGGTATAAAACACCATAGCACAAATAAAAAGTATGCGTTAGTACGTGTGAATGTACTGGTATACAAAGTGAATAAAGGCTGAATGGAAGGGTTCATATGTGTGAACTATAACTCACTGAATAACATGAACATGACAACGTGAAAATACATGCATGAATATATAACTATAACTGAAGTCATAAGGGTTCTTAATGTTGAGTTTACTGATAATATGGATTACTGATAAATGATATGACTGACAAATGATATACTATTTACTAAGTGACTGTGTTTGACAGTCATATTTCTGATGGGACTAGATAAGTCCTGTACTGAGCTGAGTGACTGTATCTTACAGTCATGAAACTTGTAGAACTATCTGTGTTCTTTACTGATGACTGATACTGGAAAGTGGGAGGAAATCATCTAACCAACATGCTCCTTTTCTAAATTGTTTGGGTTCCAACCTATAACCCTAATTGGAAGGGTGTCAGTACCGTACCACGGCTAAAGACAAGCTATTAGTTAACCCTCTCTGACAAGGATATCTTCTATCAACCCTTCGCTTATAGGAAAACACAAATATGTTGTATTAACCCTAGACTCGTAGGGTTATATCTCAACCTACGCTAGCTACGTAGTTTTGGAATACAAGGATTGCTTCTACAGACCACACTTTCTTCTGGCGGGTGAGCCCCCATTTTTGAGTTCACTTGGTGCTAAATCCTACTCTTAACTAAATAGACACTGGACTGATTTCCTAGTTCATACTAGGCTGGACTGATCTGTTACTGATTGTACTAATTAACTGAACTGAACTAAGTTCTCTTAAGAAAGTAGTTTTTTTGGTCACTCACTTTGACTGACGAAATAATCTGTTAACTAACTGAGATTACTGAGGACTAAACTAAATACTGAATGGGACTAGATTGATACTGAGTTTACAAATTTTCCGAAGTTCTATAACTAAACTAGAGTACTACTGATCGTGACATGATTGAGACTATTCTGTAGCTAACACTGGCTCTAGGTACACAGATAAATTGCCAGGTACTAAATAACCCCAAGACTCATTAGCATAAAAATAACCAGAAATGAAAATTCCGGAATACTTCACAATAATCAACAACTCACAATACAATCTTTGAGGAATTTCATCAATCACTTAAAACTCATGAAGTTGCACATGAATAGGAATGCTTGCTAATTTATCATAATTTCATTAAACCAATCTCATGAGCATTTCTTCAAATACATAAAAGGTAAAGCTTTAGCATGGAAGACATTGTGAACATGCAGGTATAACATAAGTTCATTAGTTAGATCCCCTAAAGGATCATAAAAGCAGCATAATCTCAATTTATCATTTTATCAAGCAAATGGTAGGCATAGCTTCATACTTGGGCATGAACAACAATGGTAATACATCATGACTTCATAATTTTAGGGTTTCAATTTAAGAGAATAAAAATTCAAGTTGCATGTTGTCATAATATCGAGAAATACATAAACATTTCAACTTGATACACTTCAAACCCACAACATGGAAATCACAATTCATGTTTTTAAAGAAGTTTTTTTAACTCCAAGTGTGTAAAGGACCCTTGGATGAACACTTTACATACCTTGTTGAAGAATTTCTAAAAAGTAATGGTGAAAATTTTGAGTTCTTAATTTGAAATTTAAAAATCCTAAGGCTTATTCTTGAGAGAAATTGAGAAAGAATGGGTTTATTTGTTTTATAAGGTATTAAATTTTGTGTTTTGGGGGATGAGGGTAGGGGAAAAAGACCCAAATACCTCTAATAACACGGTGTTTTAATGACTAAAACTTGGTTACCAACATATAGGTTGATGAGGCGCGTTGATGCCATTGAAGCAATAGTCAACGCATTACTCTAAGATCATGCTGACTCACTGGAATGTGACGCTGGTAGCAGGGGAAAATAATAAACAATGCGATAGAGGATGCAACGCGCCAAGATTGTCCTGGTTCTCTATTTTGAGATTACAAAAGAGCTTCAAACCATATATGAAAAATCTGAAACTTGTCCGAGAACACCTATTGACATTCATAATCATGAATTAACTAAAACATAGACATTTAAAGGATATTAAGGTCATGAAATTAGATTTCAAAGTTTTGAAGGCTAAAATAAACTAAGTATGAATACTTAGAAAAAATTTTCTAAGTCTAGGACCCCTTAACAAGCTTAAATCACTAAATTAAGCTAGAAATTTTGTGGGGTATTACACAGAGATACTCTTTCTTTTCCTACACAAAGATAGGATTTTGGGTTGTTAGCAGTTAGCTTTGAAGTAGTAAGCTTCCATTTTCTTGAAGCTATATCATTTTGAAAACTTGTAAATATGGATTCTTTTGGCTATTGTCGGGGGCATGTCCCAACTTAGATTTGTTTGGGTTTAGATAGAGGCTTTTTGGGTTACTGTAAATTGGGATGTTGTTGAAATTCTTAAATTTCTTTTTGAGTTGCCTATCCTTTTATATGGTCAGACTCTGCGTATTATATTATATGTTTGTAATTTATCCATTGGTGGATATATTGTGTTCTGCTTGTATAAGCAAAAGGGGTGGTCACCGATCCTCGATGGACTTGAGATACCCATCATGGCTAATCCTTGGTTTGGGTTATGAAAAGCTTGGTATAAGAGCCTTAGGTTCATGGTCAATTAGGCGTCCTCAAAACCGTGTCAAGTAGATTCTTTTTTATGGGTATGTACCACACCACACATATAAGGGAGAGGCTACAAGGAATTTATGAATGTTTCCCTTTCTTATAATCTACTTTCAGGCTGTAGAGTTTTGGATGTTGACATATCACCTAATTGGATTATTTTTAATTTTAGATCATATCACCCTGAATAGACCTCCTTTAGTTCCAACAAACTCTATTAGACCTCATTTAGCACATTGGGTTGATGATAATCCTGCCCCAATGCCTCAGGGTTATATGTCTAATGTTGAGTTTCACTAGTCGA
The DNA here is from genome assembly GCA_030864225.1 of Capsicum baccatum var. pendulum. Classification (NCBI taxonomy): domain Eukaryota; kingdom Viridiplantae; phylum Streptophyta; class Magnoliopsida; order Solanales; family Solanaceae; genus Capsicum; species Capsicum baccatum. The sequence continues at coordinate 227,418,221 of CM061556.1, forward strand.
TTCATTTTCTTACTCAGTTGGTGGCCTCCCAGTAACACCATTTTGATTGTGTTGCCTTTGACACTCCTTCTTCTGAGGTCACAAAAGTTGGTCAGTTCATGAGTTCGAGTCCTCCTACCTTCACTGTGACTAATGTTGAAGAGGATCCACAAGAGTTCATAGATAGGATTGAAAAGAATTTTTGAGTGATGTATGCTTTTGACTCTAACGTATAGATTTCACTGCATATCAATTGAAAGATATGACATATCAATGGTATGAGGTGTGGGAGCAGTTGAGAGGTGAAGATGTTGAGCAAACTATGTGTGATTACTTCTGTGGTGCTTTTCTTGATCGCTTCTTTCCTTAGGAGTTAGGGAAGAAAAGGCTGAGGTATTTGTAAAGCTAAAGCAAGGTAGAATGACACTGAAAACATATGCCTTAAAGTTTCATCAGTTGTTTTTCTATGATCCATAGTTGTTGTCTTCTATGAAGGCTAAGGTTGGGAAGTTTGCTTTGTACTTGTCTTAGGAATTGGTGTGGGAGTACATGACTATTTTCCTAAATAATAACATGGATATATCTAGGCTTGAGGTGTATATGCAGCGGGTTGAATATGAAAAGAAGAAACAAGCCAAGATAGGGGAAAGGTAGAGTAAGAAAATCAGGTATGTTGAGCACGCTAAAGGCCAACAGAATGGTAGTAGAGATGGTAGGCGATGGTCTAAGAAAAAGTGGGGAAATTCTTATTCTTATTCTACAGCTAGTGCTCTATATTTAAAGTCGTTGGGTGATTATCACTTCCTAAAAGATAGTGAATTTAAGGCATAAGGTGACCAAACTTAGGCTAGTAGGGCTCAATCGGCCACATCTATCCTTCTTGACATTTTTATGGACAACTGCTTTATGAGTATGTGATATAGGGAGAAATAAGTTCTTTTATGTAGCTTCAGCTTGAACGCATATAATAGGAGTGTCCTTTAAGGGTTTCTTCCTGGGATATTAAAGTTTTTAGTTCTACGTCATCAACTCTTACACCGAAGGGTACTTCTTCTGGTATTGGCACTCATAATAGCACATGTAATAGGGTGCTGCTTCTTGGGCTATTTATACGCTCTTGCCACCCGTCTGGAATCTCCTGATGTTTTTACTAGTATGTTATAGATTTTTTCTCATAATGTGTATTGCTTACTTGATCTAGGGTATACTCCTTCTTATATGACCCCTTATGTGGATATTCATTTTAGTTTTAGTCTTGAGTGTATTTCTTGTTCCTTTTCTATTTGTACCCGGTGGGTAACTCTATTGTGGCTAGAAAAATTTATAGGGATTGTGTGGTATCTATTTATGGTAGGGAGATGTTGGTAGATCTGATATATTTGGATATGTTAGACTTTAAAGTTATTTTGGGGATGCATTGTCTCTATTCATGCTACGTGTCTCTTGATTGTGCAACCTGAAGGGTTCGTTTCCAATTCCCAAATGAACCAGTGATTGAGTGGGAAGGTATTTCTTTAGTACTTAAGGAGAGGTTCATTTCTTATCTTAGATACTAGAAAATGACTTCTAAGGGGTGTCTATATCATCTAATTTAGGTTAAGGATTCTAATTTATAGGGCTCTTATTTTCCATCTATTTCTGTAGTCAATGAATTTCCTGAAGTGTCTCCTGATGATCATCCTGGTTTTTGTCCTGATAGGTAAATAGACTTTGGGATTAATTTTCTCCCAAATACCCATCCTATCATTATCCCTCTTTATATAATGGCTTTGGCTTAGTTGAGAGAACTTAAGAAAAAGTTGAAAGTTCTTCTTTCCATAAGTTTTATTTGCCCTAGTGTTTCTTTGTAGGGTGATCCTATTCTTTTGTGTGTAATAAAAATGGTTCCCTTCAGACCTTTATCGGTTATAGCTAGTTGAATAAGGTGAATGTGAAGAATAAGTATCCTCTTTCTAAAATTCGTGACCTCTTTGACTAGATTTAAGGAGCTATATTTTTTTTAAGATTTATCTTCGATTGGGCTATCATCAGCTAAAGATTACAGAGGTAGATATCCCTAAGATGCTTTCTATACCCGATATGGGCACTATGAGTTCTTGGTCATGTTATTTGGATTGACTAATTCCTCGACAACATTTATGTATCTTATGAACTAGGTATTCCAATAGTTTCTAGACAATTTCATCATTGTTTATATTGATGACATCTTAGTATATTCTACGAGTAAAGAGTATCATGCAAATCATCTTTGTATAGTGTTGCAGACTCTTAAGGACCAATAGTTTTATGATAGGTTTTCGAAGTATGAGTTATGGTTTTATGATGCGACCATTCTTTGTCATGTGTTTTTCTAGTGAGGGGATCATGGTTGATCCACCAAAAGTTAAGGTGGTTAAGAAGTGACATAGACCCACAACCCTAACCGATATTCCGAGTTTCTTGGGTAGAGCTGGGTATTATAGGAGGTTTATGGATAGTTTCTCTTTGATCGCTGCTCCATTGACTAAGTTGACTTAGAAAAAGGTAAATTTCTATAGTTCGATGCTTTTGAGGGAAGCTTTGAGAAGTTGAAGGACAAGTTTACTCTGGCTCTGATTTTTACCCTAACCGAGGGCACTGGTAGCTTTGTTTTTTATTGTGATGCATCCCATGTTGGACTAGGTTGTGTTTTGATGCAGCATGAAAGGGTAGTGGCATATGCATCTAGGTAGTTGAAGGTGCATGAGAAGAGTTATATAACTCATGATTGGGATTTGTTGGTGATAACGTTCAAATTACACTCTTGAATGGGTGTAAGCGATCGTTGTCAATATAAAACCTAACTAGGTTGGTGTCGAATCCCACAGGGAATAAGGTGTAAACTTAAGTCATTTGTGATTTAATACATGGATAGTTTAACGTTTCCTGAAATGGGGGTTTAAGTTTCACAAATAATTATATGACACTGTGATTTCGATGTTTGTAACCAAGATTTTATGAAATAACATGAATTATATCCACTAGGGCTTACAGTACATGACAGATGCTAAAGGTGACTCAAGAATCTCACAGTGGTTAGGATAAAAATATATCTTTATCGATGATATGCCCAAATGTCTGTCAACCTATCTAAGCATCTAATTTCCTAATCCTCTCGGACTTAAGGAATTTCTATTCACTACCTAAATTTTACCTCAGGTTAATCAACCTTGTTACAACGCTGATTATTAAACGAAGTATTTCTGAGTCTCTGTTGATAATTCACTTCCTACTATACCTTATTTCTTTCTCAAGAAAATCAAAGTAGGTGTGTCTACTATTTGCAACCAACAGACATTAATTCAAATCTTAGAATTATCAAGAAATCCTAACACCTATTAATTCACGGTGGTTAGGATAACAAGCTATCTTTAACGATGATATTCTCAAATCTCTCGACCTATCTAAGCGTCTAGTTTCCTAATCTTCTAGGACTTAGGGAATTTCTATTCACTGCCAAGATTTTACCTCAGGTTAATCAACCTTGTTACAACGCTGATTATTAAACGAAGTATTTTTGAGTCCCTGTTGATAATTCACTTCCTTCTGTACATGATTTCTTTATCAAGTAAATCAAAGTAGGTGTGTCTACTATTTTCAACCAACAGACGTTAATTTTTGGCCTGCAAATGCCCTATTCGTGCTGTTTCATCCGTTTGACCATATAAACTGCCCCATTTTCAAAAAAGGACTACACTAGGCCGCTCCCCATCCTTCTTGGGGTAGCTCGATCAATTTTTGGCCAAAATCACACCCAAACCCCTAGCCCACTATAAAAATTGTAGGGTATAGCACACTAATTTTGCCTGAAAAAGCCCCGTTCGTGCCATTTCGCCCATTTGACCACCCAAACCTCGCCCATTCTCAAAAAAATCCCACAATAGGCTACTCCCCAGCCTATTGGGGCAGCCCAATCGATTTTCAACAAAAATCACATTCGGACCCCAGGCCCATCCCGATATCTGTGGATTATAGCACACCAATTTGGCCTGAAAATGCACCGTTCGTTCTATTTTTCTCGTTTCACCACCCAAACCACCCCGTTATCAATAAAGTACTATACTGGGCTGCTTCCCATCGGGCCTGGGGCAGCCCACTCAAGTTTTGGCAAAACCCACGGCCCACCCCTATTTAGTGGGATATAGCCCACCGATTTGGTTTAAAATTGCCTCGTTCGTGCCGTTTTTCTCGTTTGACCACCCAAACTTCCCAGTTCACAAAACATTCCCTTACTAGGCTGCTCCCCAGCTTGACTGGGTAGCCTTGTTGATTTTTGACAAAAATCACGCCCTAACCCTGGGTCGACCCTAAAACCCGTGGGCTACAGCACATCGTTTTGACTTGGAAGTGCCCTATTCATGCTATTTCACCCATTTGACAACCCAAAATACCCCGTTATCAAAAAAATCCCACACTAAGCTGCACCCTAGCCTACCTCGGGTAGCACGGTAGATTTTTGGCCAAAATCATGTCTGGACCCTGGGCCGACCCCGAACATCGTGGGCTATAGCACACTGATTTGGCTTGAAAATACCTCGTTTATGCTTTTTCGCCCGTTTGACTACCCAAGCCACCCCAATGTAAAAAAAGGCATTGACTAGGCCACACCTCAGCCTACCTGGGGTAGCCCCATCGATTTTAGTCAAAAATCACGCTCGGACCCCATGTCACCCCGAAAACTGTGGGTTATATAGCACACTAATTTGGGCCAAAAATGGCCTGTTCGCTTCATTTCGCTTCTTTGACCACCCAAACCGCGTCGTTCTATAAAAAGGCCCACATTACGCCTCTCCCCAACTTTCCTAGGGCAACCTAGTTAATTTTTGGCAAAAATCACGCTCGAACCTCGGGCCCACCCTAAAAATCATTGGCTATAACACACCAATTTGGCCTAAAAATACCCCATTCACGTTGTTTCATCCGTTTAACCTCCCAAATTGCCCCGTTCTAAAAAAGGCCCACACTAGGCCGCGCCCCAGCCTACCTGGGGTAGCCAGGTAGATTTTTGTCAGAAATCACACCCCGACCTCGGGGCTATCCCCAAAATCCGTGGGTTATAGCACACCAATTTGGCCCCAAAATAGGCCGTTTACGCCATTTTTCCCGTTTGACCACCCATGCTACACCGTTCTTAAAAAATACCCTTACTAGGCATCTCCCCAGCCTGACAGTGGTAGCCTAGTTAATTTTTGGCCAAAATCAAGCCTGAACCCTGGGCCCACCCTGAAAATCATTTGCTATAGCACACCGATTAGGCCCGAAAATGCCCCGTTCGCGCCGTTTCGCCTGTTTGACCACCCAAACCACCCCGTTCTAAAAAGAGTACTACACTAGGCCGCTCCTCATCCTTCCTGGGGCATCCCTACCAATTTTTATAAAAAATTACACTCGGACCTCGGGGTCACCCCAAAAACTGTGTGCTATAGCACATCAATTTTGCACAAAAATGCCCCGTTCGCCCCATTTCACTCATTTGACCACCCAAACAGCCATGTTTTTAAATAAGGCCCACACTAGGCCGCTCCCCATTCTGTCGAGATCAGACCAATTAATTTTTGGCAGAAATCATGCCTGGTACCCGGGCCCACCCCAAAAACCGTGGTGTATAGCACATTATTTTAGGCCAAAAATGCCCCGTTCACATTGGTTTGCCCATTTGACTACCCAAACCGCCCGTTTTCGATAAAGGCCCACACTATGTTGCTCCTCAGCCTACCTGGGGTAGCCCAGTCAATTTTCAACCAAAACATCGCTCGGACCCCAGGCCCACCCCAAAAATCATGGGCTATAGCACGCTGATTTGACCCAAAAATGCCCCATTCGTGCTGTTTTGCCCATTTAACCACCAAAATTGTCCCGTTCTAAAAAAGGGCCATACTAGGGCGCTCTCCTATCTGTCTGGGAAAGCCAGGTTAATTTTTTGAAAAAATAAGCCCGGACCCCAGGTCAACCCCAAAAACTGTGGCTATAGCACACAGAGTAAGCCCAAAAATGCCGCATTCGCGCCGTTTTGCCCGTTTGACAACCCAAATCGGCTTGTTCTAAAAAAAAAGGCCCACGCTAGGACGTTCCCCATCTTCCTGGGGTAGCTCGATCAATTTTTGGCCAAAATTATGCTCGAACCTTGGGCCCACCCAAAAAACCATGTACTATAGAAACCCGATTTAGCTCAAAATACTCCGTTCACGCCATTTTGCCCATTTGACCACTCAAACTACCCTATTAAAAAAATTGCCTATATTAGGCCTTTCGTCAGCCTGCCAGAGCAGCCCATTCGATTTTCAGGCAAAATCAAGCTCATACCCCGGGCCGACTCTAAAAACCATAGGCTATAGCATATCAATTTGGCCCGCAATGCCCCGTACACACCGTTTTGCCCGTTTGACCACCCAAACCGCCGCATTCAAAAGAAAGGCCCACACTAGGCCACTCCACAGCTTACCTGAGAAAGGCCGATTGATTATCAGCCAAAATCACCCCCGAACCCTGGGTCCACCCAGAAAACCACGGGTTATAGCCCACCAATTTAGACCAAAAATCCCCTATTCATGTCGTTTTACCCGTTTTACCACCCAAACTGGCCCGTTCTCTAAAAATGCCGACACTAGGCCACTTACCAGTATTTCTAGGGAAGCAGATTGATTTTTGACAAAAGTCAATCTCGAACCTCGGGCCGAACCCAAAAATCATGGGCTATAGCACACCAATTTTGCCCAAAAATTCCCCTTTTATGCCATTTCACCCATTTGACGACCCAAACCACCCCATTCTCTAAAAAGGACATATCTAAGCCGCTCCTCAGCCTGCCTGGGGCAGGCCGGTCAATGTTTCAGTCAATGCCATTTCACCCATTCGACCACCCAAACCAACCCTTTCTAAAAAAAGGCCCACACTAGGTCACTCCCCAACCTGCCTGAGATAGTCTAGTTAATTTTTGACCAAAATCACGCTAGGACCCTGGGCCCACCCCAAAAAGTGTGGGCTATAGTATAGCACACCGATTTGGTCCAGAAATTCTCCATTCATGTCGTTTCGCCCATTTGACTGCCCAAACTACCACATTCTCAAAAAGGCCCACACTAGGCTGCTCCCCAGCCTGCCAGGGGTAGCCTGGTGGATTTTTGGCAAAAATCACACTTAGACTCTAAGCTTACCTTGAAAACCATATGCATAGCACACCAATTTAGACTAAAAATGGGCCGTTTTTTGTCGTTTCTCCCGTTTGACCACCCAAACTGCCTAGTTCTAAAAAAAGCCCACACTAGGCTACTACTTAGCCTAGTTGGAGCAGCCCATTCGATTTTTGGCTAAAATTATGCTCGAACCACGGGCCCACCCTGAAAACCATGGGCTATAGCACAATGATTTACCTAAAAAATGACCCATTCATGCCGTTTTGTCTGTTTGACCAACGAAACCGCATCGCTATTAAAAAGGCCCATACTAGGCCACTCCCCAGCCTTTCTAGGGAAGCCCGATTGGTTTTTCGCTGAAATCATGCTCGATCCCTGGGCTCACCCCAATATCTGTGGTCTATTGCATACTAATTTAGCCCAAAAATGCCCCGTTCTCGCCGTTTCACCCGTTTAACAATCAAAACCACCCCGTTCTCAAAAACTATGGGCTATTGCACACCCATTTGGCCCAATAATGCCCTATTCACGCCGTTTTGCACGTTTAACCACCCAAATCTTCTCGTTCTTAAAAAATGCAAACATTAGGCTGCTCCCCAGCCTGCTTGAGGCAGTTCATTCAATTTTTGGCTAAAATCATGCCCAGACCCCTGGACCACCCCAAAAACCGTGGGCTATAGCATATTGATTTGGCCTGAAAATGCCCCGTTTGTACCGTTTCACCTGTTGGACCATCCAAATATCCCCGTTCTCAAGAAAGGCCCACACTAGGAAACTGTCCAGCCTGCCTAGGGAAACCTGATAAATTTTGGGCCGAAATCACGCTCGGACCCCGGTCCTACCACAAAAACCGTGGGCTATAGTACACCGATTTAGCCCAAAAATACCCCATTCTCACCGTTTTACTTGTTTGACCACCCAAACTATCCCATCCTGAAAAAGGCCCACAATAATCCATTCCCCAGCTTACCTAGGGAATCCTGGTTGATTTTTGGCCAAACCCCAGGCCCACATAAAAAACAGAGGGCGATAACGTACCGATGTAGCCCGAAAATACACCATTTACATCGTTTCGCCTGTTTGACAACCCAAACTGCCCCGTTCTAAAAAAGGCCCACACTAGACTGCTCTCGAGTCTGCCTAGGGTAGCCCGATCGATTTTAAGTCAAAATCATGCTCGAACCATGACCCCACCCCAAAAATTGTGGGAAGTAGCATACCGATTTAGCTCTAAAACACCATGTTCGCGCTGTTTCGCTCGTCTGACCAACCAAACCACCCTATTCTAAAAAAGGTTCATACTAGGCCGCTCCCTAGCCTACCTGAGGTAGCCTGATCGATTTTTGGCCAAAATTAAAGCCGAACCCCGAGCCTACCCCAAAAGCCGCGAGCTGTAGCACACCAATTTGGCCCAAAAATGCCCCGTTTTGCCGGTTTGACTACCCAAACACCCCTTTATCAAAAAAAGGCTTGCACTAGGACGCTCTCCAGCCTGAATTGGAAAGCCTAGTCGATTATCGGCCAAAATCACCCTTGGACTTCAGGCCCACTAAAAAAACGTTGGGCTATATAGCACACCGATTTGGCTAAAAATTTTCCCCTTTCGTGCCATTTCGCCTGTTTAACCACCTAAACTGCCCCGTTCTAAAAATGGCCCAAGCTAGGCTGCTCCCCAGCCTGCCTAGGGTAGACCAGTCTATTTTCAGCAAAAATCACGCCCGAACCTCGAGCTCACCCCAAAACTCATGGGCTATAGCACACAGATTTGGCCTAAAAATGCTTTGTTCAAGCCATTTCGTCTATTTGACAACTAAAACCGTATCTTTCTAAAAAAAGTCCCATACTAGGCCTCTCCCCAGCCTACCTAGGGTATTCCTGTCAATATTTCAGCCAAAATTAAGAATGGACCCCGAGCCCAGCTATAAAAACGTGGGCTATAGCATACCGATTTGACCCGAAAATGCCCCTTCCGCCCTATTTCGCCAGGTTGACCACCCAAACAACCCCGTTCTAAAAAAGGCACACACTATGTGGCTTTTCAGCTTGTCGAGGGCAACCCGGTCGATTTTTGGCTAAAATCACGCCTATACCCTTGGCCCACCCCAAAAATAGTAGGCAATAACACCTCGATTTAGCTCGAAAATGCCCCGTTTGCATCGTTACGCCTGTTTGACTAACCAAACCACCCTATTTTTAAAAAGTCCCACAATAGTCCATTACCCAGCCTACCTGGGGCAGCCTGGTCGATTTTTGGCCAAAATAACGCCCGGATCGCAGGCTCACCCAAAAAATCATGGGCGATAGCATACCAATTTGACCTAAAAATGCAACGTTCACGCCGTTTCGCTTGTTTGACCACCCAAACTGCCCTGTTCTCAAAGAAGGCACACACTAGGCTACTCCACAGCCTGCCTGGGGTAGCCAGATCAATTTTGGCCTTAATTACGTCCGAACCCTAGGCCCTCACAGAAAACCGCGGGCAGTAGCATACCAATTTGGCCCAAAAATACACTATTCACATCGTTTCTCCCGTTCGACAATCAAACTACCCTGTTCTAAAAAACGGTACACACTAGGCCGCTCTCCATCCTATCTAGGTGAGCTTGATCGATTTTTAGAGAAAATCACGCCCAAACCCTGAGCCCACCCCAAAAAACCACGGGTTGTAGCATACTGATTTGGCTTGAAAATACCCCGTTCGGTCGTTTGACAACCAAATCTACCCCGTACTCAATAAAGGCCTACACTAGGAGACTCCCTAGACTGTCTAGGTCATCCCAATCGATTTTTGGTGAAAATCAGGACCGAACCCCTAGACCACCACGAAAATTGTAGCCTTTAACACTCCGATTTGGCCAAAAAATGCCCCGATCCTGTCGTTTAGCCTGTTTGACCACCCAAACTACCCCGTCCTCAAACAAGGCCTACATTAGGATACTCTCCATCCTGCCTGGGGCAGCCCAGTTGATGTTTGACCCAAATTACACCCAGACCCCAAGCCCACCCAAAAAACTGTGGGCACACCAATTTAGACTGAAAATGCCCCCTTCACGTCGTTTTGCTTGTTTGACCACCCGAACTGTCCCATTCTAAAATAGGCCCACACTAGGTTGCTCCCAGTTTGTCTAGGAAAGTCCAGTATATTTTTGGCCAAAATCACACCATGACCTGATTTACCCGTGTTTTAGCTAAGTTTTGAGGATAAAATATATAATTCCTGCACTTTTAGTCCATTTTCCTTTAAGTGAGCTGACCAACGTGATTAGTATGTTTTTTAGGTATTAATGATGAATATTTCAGCACTTTATGGACCTATGAGCTGCAAAGGAAAACTTCACATTAGAGGGAAGGCAGCTTTTGGACTGAAAGTGATGCATGGGAACTTTTTCCTGGGCAAACCCAGTATTTTTAAATACTTAAGGAGGCAGTAGCAACTTAGTGGACAAGGATACTATAAAAACCTTATTACTGACTTTTTCAGCAGAAATTAACTATTATCATTATTCATTATTCAGTTTTTCAGATTCTGTAACAGGTAGAGATCAGAAAACACGGCTCTTGTGAGCAACGAATAGGGGAAAAACATCAATCCTTTTTTGATGCCAAAATCACTTCCATCGCCAAGATTATTCTAGTTGTGGTATGATGATTATGTCTATTGTGATTTCTGTTGTATCCATGAGTAGCTAAACTTCTCTGTTAGGGTTATGGAAACCTTGTAAGATACTATCTATTGCTATGAGTTTGTGAATTCTTGATGTGTATGCTACTTATATCCTTATTCTCTTCGTTTTAATTAAATTCTCATGGTTGCAAATATAGGGAATATGGCAGTATAACATTAACTTGTTCGACAGAAAAGTTACATGTCTGGAAAAGAGAGTGTAACAAGGAAATAGGGCTTCCAACCTCTATTTACACGTTAATGCCTTAACCGGATTAACTTCTTGGAGAATTTGTACCATTTGTTATACACTTTAGCCTCGGGAGAGTTAAAGTGAAATAAGTCCTTGATGGTTGAGAAACACTTGGATTTATAATTAGAATACAATTCTTTATAAGTGCATGCATGTCTATATTCCGCACTACTCATAGTTAATAGAGAAGTAGAAACTACAAGGTGGACATAACCCTAAATTATTATTCTCTGTGATTAAATCTTACTAAACAAATCATTTATTCATTACTTTGTTAACATTCGTTCATGCCTAAATCAAAACCCCCCTTTTCCATAGAATCTTCGACCAACAGTCTACTAATAATTGCAACACTTAGTGACCAGAGTATTCCCTGTGGGATTCGACACCCAAACCCAGTTGGGTTCTATATTTGATAGCGACCGCTTACACATTCTAACGATAGCTGTAATTTGGGCGTATTAGGACCCCAAGCCCACCCCAAAAATCATGGGCTATAGCACACCAATTTAGCTTGAAAATGCCCCGTTCATGCTGTTTTGCCCGTTTGACCACCCAAACTGCCCCGTTCTAAAAAAAGGCTCATACTAAGCCGTTCCCCATCCTACCTAGGGAAGCTCAATCAATTTTTGATAAAAATCATGCCCGAACTCTGGTCCCACCCAAAAAACCATGAACTATATCACACCGATTTACCTAAAAAATGACCTATTCAATCCATTTCACCTGTAAAACATCTCAAACCACCCCGTTCTAAAATAAATTCCACCATAAGCCGCTCCCCAACTAGTCTGGGGTAGCCCGATTGATTTTTGGAAAAAATCATGCCCGAACCCCTGGCCCACCCCAAAAATCATGGGCTATAGAACTCCAATATGGCCTAAAAATGCTCAATTCGTGTCGTTTTGCTCGTTTGACCACCCAAAAATCACGCTCGATGCCCACCCAAAAATCACGCTCGATGCCCACCCTAAAAACCTTGGGCTACAACACACTGATTTGGCCAGAAAATACTTCGTTCGCGCTGTTTTGCCTGTTTTACCACTAAATCCATCCTGTTCTCAAAAAAGTCCTATAGTACATTTCTCCCCAGCTTGCTTGGGGCAGCCCGGTCGATTTTTGAATAAAATTACGCCCGAAACCTGAGCCCACCCCGAAAATCATGGGCTATAACATTCTGATTTGGACAAAAATTGCCCTGTTCGCGTCGTTTCACCCATTTGACGACCCAACCTGCCCCGTTCTAAAAAAGGAGTACACTAGGCCGCATTCCAGCCTGCCAAGGTAGACTGACCAATTTTTGGCAAAAATCATGCCCGGATCCTAGGCCCACCCCAAAAACCATGAGCTATATAGCACACCGATTTAGCCCAAAAATGCCCTGTTCGTGCTGTTTCGCCTGTTTGACCATCCAAACCGCCCCTTCCCAAAATGGCCCATACTAGGCCATTCCCCAGCCTGCCTAGGGTATACCAATCAATTTTCAACTAAAACCATGCCCGGACCCTGGGCCCACTCCTAAAATAGTGGACTATAGCACACCAATTTGGCCCAAAAACACCTTGTTTAAGTTGTTTCTCCCATTTGACCACCTAAATCGCCCCGTTATAAAAATAGTCCCACACTAAGCCGCTCCCCTGCCTTCCTGGGTGGCTCGGTAAATTTTTGGCAAAAATTATTCCTGGACCCCGGGACCACCCTAAAAACTATGGGCTATAGCACACCGATTTTGCCAGAAAATGCCCCGTTCATGTCGTTTTGCCTGTTTTACCAGCCAAATCTTCTTGTTCTAAAACAATGCCCATACTAGGCTGCTCTCCAACCTGCATAGGGCATCCCAATTAATTTTCCTCCAAAATCACGCCCGACCCTAGGCCCATCCCAGAAACCATGGACTATAGCAACAGTTTTGCCCCAAAAATGACACGTTCGAGTTGTTTCACCCATTTGACCACCCAAACCGCCCCGTTTTAAATAATGGACCACACTAGGATGCTCCTTAGCCTACCTTGGGCAGCTCGATCAATTTTTGGCCAAAATCGTGCCTAGATCCCGAGACCACCTAAAAAACCTTGGGCTATAGCATATTGATTTGGCCCAAAAATACCCAGTTCGCTTCGTTTCCCTCATTTGACCACCCAAACCACCTCGTTCTCAAAAAAGTCCTATAAAAAAAGGTCACTGCTTATCCTGACTGGGGCAGCCTGGTGTATTTTTGACAGAAATCACACCTGGACCCCAAGCCCACCCCAAAAACTGCGGGCTGTAGCACACCGATTTGGCCTGAAAATGCCCCGTTCGTGCCGTTTTACCCGTTTGACCACCCAAACTGCCCCGTTCCTGAAAAAGGAACATACTAGTCCACTCCCCAGGCTTCCTGGGAAAGCTCGGTCAATTTTTGATGAAAATCATGCTCGGACCTCCGGTCCACCCCAAAAATCGTGAACTATAGCACACTGATTTACCCCGAAAACACTTCCTTTGTGTCGTTTTGCCCATTTGACCATCCAAACTGCCCCGTTCCCAAAAATGGCCTACAATAACTCGCTCTGCAGCCTTCCAAGGGCTGACCGGTCAATATTTGGTCAAAATCACACTTGGACCCTAGGGCCACCCCAAAAACCGTGGGCTATAGCACACCGGTTTAGGCCAAAAATGCCCTATTCATGCCATTTCGCCAGCTTGACCACCCAAATCCCCCCGTTCTCCAAAAAAGCCCACACTAGGATACTCTCCAGCCTATAGGGGTAGCCCGATCAATTTTTGACAAAAATCACTCCCGAGCCCATCCCAAAAATTATGGGCTATGACACACTAATTTGTCCTGAAAATAACCCATTCACGCTGTTTCTCCTGTTTAACCAACCAAACCGCCCAGTTCAAAAAAAAAAAGCCCTCACTAAGCCGCTCCATAACCTATCTAGGGCAGCCAGGCTGATTTTCGACCAAAACCATGCCCGGACCCCATAGCCACCCTTATAACAATAGGTTATATCACACCGATTTGGCCCTAAAATGCCCTATTCATGTCGTTTTGCCGTTTTGACCACCCAAACCACCCCGTACTAATAAAAGGCCCATACTAAGCCGCTCCAAGGCTTTCTTGGGGATGCCCGATTGATTTATGGCCAAAATCATGCCCGGACCCCGGGACCACCTTAAAAACCCTGGGCTAGCACACTGATTCGGCTAAAAAATGCCACGTCCGTGCCATTTTTCCTCTTTGACCACCCAAATATCACTGTTCTTAGATAAAACCCACACTACACCACTCCCCAGCCTGCCTGGGCCAGTCCGATTGATTTTTGACCAAAATTACAGCCAGGAACCGTGGGCTATAGGACACCGATTTTGCCTAAAAATGACCCATTCGCGCTGTTTCACCCGTTTGACCACCCAAACTGCCCCATTCTCAAAAAAGACCCATAATAGTTCATTACCCAACCTCCTTGGGGTAGCCTAGTATATTTTTGGTCAAAATCACACCTGGACCCTAGGCCCACCCAAAAAATTGAGGACGATAACACTGATTTGGCTCAAAAATTCACCGTTCATGCCGTTTCGCCTGTTTTACCACCCAAATCACCCCATTCTACAAAAAGGCCCTTATAAGTCTGCTCCTCAGCCTGTCTAAGGTTTCCAAATCAATTTTTGTCCAATATCACGCTCCAACCTTGGGCCCTACTAAAAAATCGTAGGCTGTAGCAGACCAATTTTGCTCGAGAACACCCTGTTTGTACCGTTTCTCCCTTTTGACCACCCAAACAGACCTATTATAAAATAAAGCCCACACTTGACCAGCCCCCAGCCTGCCTAAGGTAGATTAATCTATTGTCAGCCTAAATCAGGGCCGAACCCTAACCCACCCTGAAAACTGTGGGCTGTAGAAACCAATTTGGCTCAAAATTTCTCCGTTCTTGATATTTTGCCCGTGTAACGACCCAAACCGCCACGTTCTAAATAATATCCCACATTAGGACGCTCCCTAGCCTGCCTGGGAAGCCTAATTTATTTTTGAAAAAAATCATGCCTGAAACCTTGGTCCACTCCAAAAACCTTGGGCTATAGCACACAGATTTAGCCCAAAAATACCTTTTCCATGCTGTTTCTTATGTTTGACCACCCAAACCGCCCCATTCTAACACACTAGTCTACTTCCTAGCCTGTGTGGGGTAGCCCGGTCAATTTTCAAGCAAAATCATGCATGGACCCTGGGCCCACCCCAAAAACCATGGGCTATAGAATACCGATTTACCCCCAAAATATCCCGTTTGCTTTGTTTTGCCTGTTTGACCACCCAAACCACACTGTTCTTAAAAAAGGCCCACACGAGGCCACTCCCCAGCTTGCCTGGGGCAGAACAATTGATTTTTGGCCAAAATCACGCACGACCCCTAGGCCCACCTTGAAAACCATAGGCAATAACACTCTAATTTATCACGAAAATGCCCCATTTGCGCTGTTTTGCCCATTTGACTACCCAAAACGCCCCGTTCTAAAATCGGCCAACAGTAGGTCGCTCCCCAACCTGTCTGGGGTAGCCCGATCAATTTTTTGTCAAAATTATACTAGGAACCCAGGCCAAGCCCAAAAATCGTAGGCTATAGCACATTGATTTGCCCTGAAAACACCATGTTCACGCCGTTTAACCCATTTGACCACCCAAACGCCCTGTTATCAAAAAAAGCCCACAATAGTCCATTCCCCAGCCTTCCTGGTGCAGCCTGGTCAATTTTTGGCCAAAATCAAGCCCGGACCCCAGGCCTACCCAAAAACCATGGGCGATAGCACACCGATTTGGCCCGAAAATGCTCCATTCGTACTCTTTCGCCCGTTTAACCACTCAAACAACACTGTTCTCAAAAAAGGCCCACACTATGCCTCTTTCCAAACTTCTTGGGGCTTCCAGATCTATTTTCATCATAAATCAAACCTGAACCCTAGGCCCACACCAAAAAACCGCGAGCTGTAACACATCGATTTGGCTCAAGAACACCCCATTCATGTTATTTTGTCCATTTGACCACCCAAACCATTTTGTTCTAATAAAGGTCTACACTAGGCTGCTCCCTAGCCTGCATGGGGTAGCCCGATAAATTTTCGGCCAAAATCATGCCCAAACCCTGAGCCCACCCTAAAATTCATGGGTTGTAACTCACCGATTTGGCCTGAAAATGCCCCGTTCACCCGTTTTACCACCCAAAATGCCCTTTTCTAAGAAAATTCCTATACTAGGCTGCTCATTAGCCTGCTTGGGGCAGCTCAATTGATTTTCGATAAAAATCATTGCTGGACCCCGGGTCCACACAAAATACCGTGGGCTATAGCATCGAAATCTAGCCTAAAAATGCCCCATTTGAGCCATTTAGCCCGTTTAACCACCCAAATCGCCCTTACTAGGCTACTCCCCAGCCTGCCTAGGGTATTTTCGGGTCAAATCGATTGCTATAACCCGCAAATTTTAGGGTAGGCCTGGGGTTCGACCTTAATTTTGGCCAAAAATTGATCAGGCTTCCCTAGGCAGGTTGGGGAGCGGTGTAGTGTAGGCCTTTTTTTATGAATGGGGAAGTTTAGTTTGTCAAACTAGTGAAACGACATGAACTGGGCATTTTTGGGCCAAATTGACTAGTATGGCCCACAGATTTTATGGTGGGCCGGGGGTCCAAATGTAATTTTGGTCAAAAATCGAATGGCCTACCTCAGGTAGGTTGGAGAGAGGCCTAGTGTTGGCCTTTTTTAGAACGGGGCGATTTTGATGGTCAAACAAGAGAAACAACATAAATGGGGCATTTTGGAGCCAAATCGATGTGCTATAGCCCATGATTTTTGGGGTGGGCCCTGGATATGGGTGTGATTTTGATTGAAAATCAACCGGGCTACCCTAGGCAGGCTGGGGAGCAACCTATGTGGGCCTTTTTTTGAGAACGAGGCAGTTTGGGTGGTCAAATGAGCAAAACGGTGCGAATAGGGCATTTTCAGGCCAAATCGGTGTGCTCTAGCTCACGGTTTTTGGGTGGTCCCAAGCTTTTATTTGGGAGCGGCCTAATATAGGTCTTTATTTAGAACAGTGCAGTTTGGGTGGTCAAACGGGCGAAATGATGCGAACGGGGCTATTTTAAGTCAAATTGTTCTGTTATAGCCCACGATTTTGGGGAGGAGGGGCTGGTGGGTTGGGTGTGATTTTGACAGAAAATCAACTGGCTTGACCCAGGAAGGTTAGGGACTGAAAATATCCCTGTTCTCAAAATAAGCCCATACTAGGCTGCTCCCCAGCCTTCCTAGGAAAGCACAATTAATTTTCAATCATAATTACGCCTGGACCCACAGTCCACTCCAAAAATTGTGGGCTTTATCACATTGATTTGGCCCGAAAGTACCTGATTTTCTTTGTTTCACCCGTTTGACCAGCCAAACCACCCGTTCTAAAAAAGGACCAAATTAAGATGCTCCCTAGCCTACCTAGGGCAGATCGGTCGATTTTTGGGTAAAATCAGGCGCAGACCCCGAGCCCATCCCAAAAACTGTAGGCTATAGCACACCAATTTTTTCCAAAAGTGGCCCGTTTGCACCGTTTTGCCCGTTTGACCACCTAAACCACCCCGATCTAAAAAATGCCCCACACTAGGCCACTCCCCAACCTGCCTGCGGTAGATCGGTGTATTTTTAATATAAATCACGGTCGAGACCCGAGCCTACCCTAAAAATCCTGGGCTATAGCGCATTGATTTAGCCTAAAAATATCTCGTTCGCGCAATTTCACCCATTTGACAACACAAACCGCTCCGTTCTAAAAATGCCCACACTTGGGCACTCCCCAGCCTGCCTGGGGCATCCCTATTTATTTTCTACAAAAATCACTCTCGAACCCTAGGCCCACCCTAAAAACTGAGGGCTATTTGGCACAAAAATGCCCTGTTTGCACTGTTTTGCTCGTTTGACCACCCAAGTCACCCCGTTCGCGAATAAGACACATACTAGGATGCGCCCTAAGCTGATTTTCAGTCAAAATCACACCCAGCCCACCAGCCCCCCCTCCCTAAAATCCATTTCCTCACCAAATACCCATCTAACCCTTGTTCCCCTCTTTTATTTTTCTCTCTCTACACTTCTTTTTCTTGAGATTTCTCTCATATTTCACCATTTCTGTATCTCCTAAAAAGCTTATTTTATAAAAAATCTATATACCATTTATGCCCTTATGGACCCATCATCCATGGATCTACCGACGACCATCGAATCGACGTTTAACCCTGGAGCTCAACTCGTTAACCATGACCCTATCCCTACCCCTACTACTACTACTACCACCTTCCCCCCTCCTCAAACCCTACCCCCACCCTAGCACCAACCCCCGTCCCATGATTTCTCCTCTACCCATCCCGATTACGCTGAGGTACAGATAAATTTTATGGTGGGTTTGGTTATTTTCTACTTCTTGTTGTTGACTAATGGTTGATTTTTTTTTATTTGGTGCGTGCGTGTGTGTGACAGCTGATAACGGCGGCGATAACGGTGTTAAGGGAGAAAGAAGGGTCAAGCGGGATAGCTATAGCCAAGTACATAGACCGAGTCTACTCGAATCTTCCACCCAATCACTCGGCCTTGTTGACTCACCATCTTAAGCGTTTGAGTCATTCCACTTCGCCTGTTTGACCACCCATACCACCCCATTCTCCAAAATGGACCACAACTTTCCTCATGAAGCCCAATCAATTTACAACCAAAATCACGCTCGGACCCTAGGCCCAACCTCGAAAATTGTGGGCTATAGCTTATTGATTTATCCTAAAAATGCCTCGTTCACGCTATTTAACCTGTTTGACCACCCAAAATGCCCAATTCTCAAAAAAAGGGCCCATACTAGGCTTCTCCCCATCCTGCCTGGGGCAACCTGGTTAATTTCAGGAAAAATCATGCCCAGACCCCATGGACAGCCCAAAAACTGTGGGCTATAGTACGCCAATTTGGCACAAAAATACTTCGTTCACGTCATTTCGCCCGTAAGACGACCCAGTCTACCCCGTTCTAAAAAAAGTCCTATACTAGGCCACTTCCCAGCCAGCCTATGGTGGCCTGATTAATTTTCAACAAAAATAAGGCCCAAATCCTGGGGTTACCATGAAAACTATGGGCTATTGCACGCCGATTTGGCCCAAAAATGCCCTGTTCACGTCGTTCCGTCTATTTAACAACCCAAATCACCCCGTTATCAAAAAATGCAAACATTAGTCCACTCCCCAGCCTGCCTGGGGCATCCCGGTCTATTTGTGGATAAAATCATGCCCGGACCTTTGGCCTAGCCCAAATACCGTAGGCTATAGCACTCCAATTAGCCTAAAAATGCCCTATTCGCACCGTTTTACCTGTTTGACCACCCAAACTGCCTCATTCTAAAAAAGGCCTACCCTAGGATGCTCTTTAGCCTACCTAGATTATCCTGGTCGATCTTTGGCAAAAATTACATATGGACCCTGGGCCCACCCCAAAAACCATGGGCTACAACATACCAATTTAGCCCCAAAATGCTTAGTTTGCACCGTTTCACCCGTTTAACCACCTAAACTGCCCCGTTATAATAAAAGACCCACACTAGGCTACTCCAAAACGTACCTGGGGCTGCCCAATCGATTTTTGGCAAGAATCATCCTCGGACCCTGATAACGCTCAATATACAGCTCTCGTAGGAGTGTAAAGCAGTCGTTGTCAAATATAGAACCCAACTGGGTTGGGTATCGATCCCTCAGGGAATAGCTTGGTCAATAAGTAAGCAACGATTACTAGACTTTTAGTGCAAGTCTCGTAATAAGGGGGATTGTAATGTGTAACCATAATATTAAAGTAGAAACTGAAAATAGCAAAGTAAAAAGAAAGAATGTTTAGTATGTTGTAAACAATGCGAATTGAGGAGTTGGGGTAATTTCCACCTTCTGAGTTTACGTCTCTATTAGCTATGAGTTATGCGGAGTTAAGACATGTAGGTGATTATAGAGAATTGTATTCGATGGTAAACCCAGGAATCTTTTGACCTATTCAAGGATTATTTCACTTTAACTCTTTCGAGCTTAAAGCGTATCTAACGGTACAAATTCTCCAAGAGGTTAATCCAGTTACGACACTAACTTTTTAATAGGGGATGGGACCCTACTACCTTGACATTATCTCTTTTCCACACATATAACTTTTCTTTTGAACAAGTTAATGCTATACTGGCGTATTCTTGCGTTTGCAACCACAAAGAATTTAGATTAAGATAAAGAGAATAATGATATAAGCAGTATACATGTCAGGAACTCACAAACTTATAGCAATAGATACTATCTCATATGGCTTCCATAACCCCAACAGAGAAGTTTAGTTACCCATGAGTGCGAAGGGAATCACAATCAACATTGTTATTATACAACAATAAAGATTTCGTGTAGCACAAGTGTAGTAGGCGTTAGGCGTGATTTCCTCCAAAGTAACATTTCTCTTGTTGCGGAGTTTAAGAATTTAATAGATGAATAGAAGAATAATTAGAAGTAGAATGTATTGTAATTGATGGAAGAAGAATTGATTGTAGAATAGAAAGATGTCTTAAAACTAGAATAAGAATTGTTGAGAAATGCCTCCAAATCTCTAGCAAAATAGGGTATTTATAATACCCATATCCTATTCCTACTAAGCTAATAAATTACTTAACCAAATCCTACTAAGCTAATGAAATACTTAACCCAATTGTACTAGGTTAATGTATCATTATCCTAATCCTAATAAATTACTGCTAGTCCCCAAAGTCTTCAGAATTGTTGTTTTAGCCCGGGATAGATTTTCCATGCGCCACTTTTGGTCCTTGGCGTCCAAGACTCCCTTTTCTCCTTTCGTGCAGCTTTATTTGGCGTCAAGTTATCCATAAAATGCTGAATTCTGCATCATTTATACCTGAAACTGTGCTAATCATGTTTGTTAGCTCACTTACAGGAAAAAGGACTAAAAGTGCATGAAATATATAATTTGTTCTCAAAACATTGCTAAAATATGGGTAAAATATAGCACTATAGGGGTGTAAATTCGCCTATCATCAACACCCCACACTTGAAGCTTTGTTCATCCTCGAACAAAATATCATGTCCCTCTAAACATCAACTTAGGGTTTCACAGCAACAACACAAAATATTCGTCAAGACAAGCACAACAATTATCGACAAAGAGTAGTTTTTCGTTCATTAGTAGAAACAATTTAACCTCCAACATAGACTCGTGATGGTTGTCAACTCATATTCAAAAGTTAATGCTTAAAGAATCATACACAACTACCCAAAACTCATCAACCATGTGTGTCGCACAATATATTACCCAAAACTACCCAAAACTCATCAAACATGGGTATAAAAGTATCCTTTCTCTCGCTCTCACAAAGAATTCATATGCAGCAACTGATGACCATAGGCTTTCCCTTAG
Organism: Capsicum baccatum var. pendulum; assembly: GCA_030864225.1. Lineage (NCBI taxonomy): Eukaryota > Viridiplantae > Streptophyta > Magnoliopsida > Solanales > Solanaceae > Capsicum > Capsicum baccatum. Next base: position 227,439,708 of record CM061556.1, read on the forward strand.
TGTAATGCTCCACTAAATGTCAGAATACTAAGCTTAGGATCAAATAGGTCTTTTGATGGTTGTAATGTAGGCTAAGGGACGGGTAGGACTATTTTGGCCAGAAATAGTGACTATGTTCCTAAGCGCTTTAATACATCACATTGTCTCATTAACACATTTTCTTTCAAACCACCTTTCTATGTTCTTTTATTATACCACCCTTTTTCTCCTCTTTTGTTTTTCAATTTTGCACATAACTAACTTTTTAGTTTTCCTTTCCCTTTTCTTTTCATAACATACCTCTTATGATAGCAATTCTTTTTCATAACAAATTCAAGAACAATTACATTCTAAAGCATCATACTCACCCAATTTCCTCTTATTTTGTCACATGACTTTACACTTTAAAGCACTAAGGGATTTGGATCAAATTATGGTCTTGAAAAAATGGATTAAGCTTACATATGAGGCTGTGAAAGAAGATAGGTTAAAGGTTCAAAAGGGGTTAACTAGGATGAAGTCCATGGGTAGGTTAGAATAAAGGTAAACAATTACGAGTTGCCAAAGAAATGCCTAAATCATCTCCTAAACTTGCACTCTTTATTTTCTCTTTACATACATACGAGGCAAGTTCTAGCATCAGCCACAAGCACAGAATATACTATTATCTCACACACACAAGGCACATGGTTGACTTTATTATGAGTAACATAGACTATTGACCCAACAGATGAAGGAATTGAACGACAAACAATATCACATAGTGAGTCACAATTAGAGCCTAAATGTCTCAATAGTCATGATGTTAGCACAAAATCTTGTCATAATCCCATGCTGCCTATTAGAATAATTTCATGCAAAGCTAAGTTAAAAAAATTTACTACTAAAAAAAATAAAAAAAACTAAGCAAAACGAAAAAACTAATCTAAGCAAACAAACATAAATAAATGCAAATGCAGATAGAGAAGTAAAGCATGCAAATAACCACCCCACACTTAAACGGGACACTGCCCTCAGTGGAAAATAAATACGAAGAACCTGGTCAGTCGAACTCCTCCTCTATGTCGGGGGTCATACCCCCTTCGCCGGAATCATCATAGGAGTCGTCATCATCAGAATTCTCTTCCACGTCAGAGTCTGGCATTCGTCGATCATCATCGGTTGGTACATCGTCATCAAGAGGTTCCTCAAAGTATGTACCTACTCCACACATCTCCCTTCCATGCATATTCATTGGAAAGTCATGGTCCAGCTGTTGGAGCTCTGCAGCAGTTGGAACATGTCCTCCACTCATCATTGTAAATTGTGTCATGCCATAAAGATAGCGAAAGAAACTCTCATCGCGAGCATATCTCTCCGCAGTAGTAAGGTTGACGCCATGTGTTGTTTCAGCATCTTCGACCTTTGTGAGGTCAACCTTCTTCGGATTGTGTGGGAGTTTATGATCAGCTGGTTCCTCTTTGATGTCCTCCTTCCGTAAGATTTCAGTCAACAGGTTACCAAAACTGAAGTGGGAAAGCTTGTGTAGCCTAGCTTTCTGCATTGTGTAGCGAATGATTGCCCCAAAATAGATAGGGACATTTGTCATCTTGTTATTCTGGTGTACTGGGTCCCTGGTATGAGGCAAGAGTTGACAATGCGCAACCATATCCTTGCTTCCCTATTCAAAGGAGCATAGGGGAAGGTGTTGTGTCGTCCGGTGTCATTATGTGTGCTCCCCTTGCCATGGATCTACTTCCACAAAGTGTGTGTCGAATTGCTCTATATGGAGGTCTACTGTACAGCTCTTGGAATGGTGATGGATCGACTGAAGGCAAGCCAAGAAAGGAGTTGAAGAATTCCGCATTGAGTTGTAAAACTTGGCCCCGAATTTTGACTTCGTTGCCTGTGGTTTCCGGCGACCAGTTGGCATAAAATTCTCTAGTCAAATCGATATTGCATTCTCCCATGTCTTGGAAGATGAAATCTAGATGTAATACCACGATCTTTGCCAACATGCGCGGCTCCTTCTTCGCTAAGCTTTCCTTGTTTATCAAGTCGACAAGAACATATTTTCTTTCCTTGTTGTTCCTATACCATTCCTTCGCTTCCTCCTCAAGAACCTATTTTATTCCAAACATGCGGCGTAGTAATTGCACTGAGGATGATTCTCCTTGCTCTTTGCGGCCTCTTTTCTTTCCTTTTTGGGAAGTGGTAGCCTTATCTCTGCCTTGTCTTGCTTTGGGTGTCATTGTACCTAAGACTTAACACAGTGTTCATGTTAGCATCATCTCAATGGATACAATCTACACACAAGCAATAGGGGTACCACCCCACACTTAGTTTGTTGATACAAATTAGTGAAGTGAAAGTGGTCGATTACTTAGACTTCATCGACATACGTCTTAGGTGCTATATTCCAACAATAAAATCAGAGATGTCACAGTTCTTGTAATCTTTGCAATACTTTCATAATGGATATAGCAAGACTGCTACATAGGGATTACATGAAGGTATAGTATCTATTAATAATCTCAACCTCCTATGTCGGTAGGCCACTATAAGTCTCATTCCGATGAACAAGTCATTCCAACATGTAAGTATTCAAGTGACAAGATTATGCAATGTTAATGACTATGGCAATTCCGCAAGTACTATAAAAATGCATCAAAATCAAATTCAAGTTGGAAACAAGTTAAGATTATCCTAACGTATATGTTCACTCACTTGGTTGTGTATCAAAAATTCAAACACATTCACATCACCAATACTTCTTCAAGATTTAGCAATTCATAATATACGTAGTAACGTAGTACTTCCGAAAAATAAATGACGAACAAAAGAGTACTTACGTGATTGAAGCCTTTGGAGATGTTCTTGTGAAGTGGGAGAGCAAAAAAGAAAAGTTTTGAGATGATTTGGAAAGTATGTGCGACGCCTAGGTCAAGTTTTCAATGTGTTTGTGTTTCAAGACTAAGTCTCCTATATATAGGAAAAGAATAGGTCGGGTTTTGACCCATTTAAAATCGGATTTGGAGACAAAAAGTGACCATAGGCAGCGCCTTTAGCTTTGCCTATGCTTGGCATAGGTGGCGCCTAGTGCAAAGCCTTTAGTGAGCATAGGCGGCGCCTAGTGCAAAGCCTTTAGTGACCATAGGAGGCACCTTTCACTGTACATTTGAGATTCAGAGACAAAAGGCTTTACCATAGGCGACGCCTATGCTATGGCATACTTGAGCATGGGCGGCGCCTATGCTATGGCACACTAGATTCCGAGACCTTTGGCTATAGTATAGGCCTTGCCTTGTTCGTGGCCTAGTTTTACCTATGCCTAGCCTTGTTCGATGCCTATATTTTCATGAGAAATGCTCAATCCATAGCCTTGTGCATCTTTATTACTAACTTACCACCTTTACCAGGCAATACATCTAAATCGTAATTTGAAATCGATCTCCTCATTTTATACCTCTTGCACCTACATTTGCTCAAAACCAATGAAAACGATTAGAACGATGGGCTGCCTCCCATCAAGCGCCTTAGTTTTGGTCGTGGCATGACTCTTCTTTTTGGATTTTTATTTATCAAAAGAAAAAGACAAAAAATGAAAAATGATAAACGATGGGTTGCCTCCCATCTAGCGCCTTATTTATTGTCGCGGCACGACATAGTTACCTCAAGTACTTAGACTTCGTCGAGATAAGTGATAGACATAAAATTTATCGAATCAAGAGGACCGATATAGGGTTTAACTCATTGGCCATTCACTTTGTAGACAACACCATTATTGTCTTCCAACTCAACTACTCCAGACGAGTAGACTTGGATAACTTTGTATGGACCAGACCAGTTGGATTTTAACTTACCTGGGAATAGCTTCAATCTGGAGTTGAAGAGAAGCACCATATCATCCTTTTGAAAGTTTCGTCGAACAATCCGCTGATCATGATACTTCTTCATCCGCTCCTTGTATAGGTCTGATCTTTCATAAGCATAAAGACGGAATTCATCCATCTCATTCAGCTGCTCCATTCTCAGGTTTATTACACTATCCCAATTCACATTCAATCGATTTAATGCACACAATGCCTTATGCTCAAGCTCAATGGGTAAGTGACAAGCCTTCCCATAAACTAGTTGATAAGGGAACATGCCAATTGGTGTTTTGAATACAGTCCTATAGGCCCATAGTGCATCGTCCAACTTCTGAGACCAATCTGTTCTATTAGCATTTACCGTTTTAGCAAGGATTTGCTTGATCTCCCGATTGGAAACCTCTACCTGGCCACTAGTTTGTGGTTGATAAGGCGTGGCTACCTTATGTTGCTTGACACCATATTTTTCCAACACGGATTTGAATAGCTTGTTGCAAAAGTGAGATCCTCCATCGCTTATAATAGTACCTGTTACTCCAAAGCGAGAGAAGATATTCCTCTTCAAGAATGCTACAACACGCTTTCCTTCATTGTCGGCCAACGCTACAGCTTCAACCCATTTTGAGACATAATCTACAGCAACTAGGATGTACTTCATTCCAAACGAATTTACGAATGGACCCATGAAATCAATACCCCATACATCAAATAGTTCTACCTCAAGAATTTTCGACATAGGCATCTCATGGTGTTTTGAAATAGCTACTTGGCGCTGGCATTGGTCGCATCTTCTAACAAAGTCGTAGGCATCTCTAAATATCGAAGGCCTATAATATCCACTTTGCAGTACCTTTCTAGCTGTCCGATTACCTGCGTGATGTCCTCCAACTTGGGAAGAGTGGCATGCTTCCAATATAGTAGGCACCTCTACATGGGATATACATCGTCGGATAATACCATCCACGCATCGTCAAAACAAATATGGCTCATCCCAAAAGTAGTGTTGTACGTCATGCATAAACTTCCTCTTTTGATGGTAGGATAAGTTTGCAGGTACCACATTACTCACCGCAAAATTTGCAAAGTCGGCATACCATGGTAATTCTTCCATTATTTCCACTAAGATCTCCTCATCAGGGAATGCATCATCAATCTCGATTTCAGGTTGCGCCACATGCTCGTTCTCGAGTCTAGATAGATGATCAGCCACTTGGTTCTCACAACCTCTTCTATCTTTAACCTCGAAATCAAATTCTTGCAGCAGCAAAACCCATCGAATTAGTCTTGGTTTTGCATCCTTCTTTTTCATTAGATACCTTAGAGTTGCATGGTCTGTATGAATGATCACTTTAGTACCCAACAAATAAGCTCAGAACTTCTCAAACGCATACACAACCGCTACGAGCTCTTGTTTTGTGATAGTGTAGTTCTTTTGGGCTTTGTTTAGGACCTTGCTCGCATAGTAGATAGAATGAAATAGCTTATCCTTTCTTTGTCCAAGTACAGCACAAACGACTACCCCACTAGCATCACACATGACTTCGAACGGGAGAGACCAATCTGGTGCTGCCATGATAGGATATTCAATTAGTTTTCCTTTGAGGCATTCAAATGCCTTAAAACAATCTTCATTGAAGTCAAACTTTGCATTTTTCTCCAAGAGTTTGCACAATAGACTAGTAATTTTGGAGAAATCTTTGATGAACCGTCGATAGAAACCTGCATGACCGAGGAAACTACGAACACACTTCACCGAGATTGGGGGTGGTAGCTTCTCAATAACTTCAATTTTTGCTCGATCAACCTCAATTCCTCTTTTGGAGATTTTATGCCCAAGAATGATACCTTCTTTGACCATAAAGTGGCACTTCTCCCAATTCAGTACTAGGTTGAATTCTACACATCTTTCCAATGTCATGCTTAGGTTTTCCAAGCACGCTTCAAAGGATGCACCAACAACTGAAAAATCATCCATAAATACCTCCAAGGTGTCTTCAACCATATCAGAAAAAATGGACATCATACATCGTTGAAATGTGGTTGGTGCGTTACATAGCCCGAATGGCATACGTTTAAAGGCAAACGTACCATATGGGCAAGTAAACATTGTCTTCTCTTGGTCTTCGGGGGAAATACAAATCTGATTATAGCCTAAATAACCATCTAAGAAACAAAACCATTCTTTCCCCGCTAATCGATCTAGCATTTGGTCCATGAATGGCATTGGAAAGTGATCTTTGAGCGTCCAAGAATTCCGCTTTCGGTAGTCTATGCATACTCTCCATCCAGTGACGGGTCTGAGTGGAATAAGCTCATTCTTCGCCTTCGCAACAACCGTCATGCCTCCTTTCTTGGGAACACATTATACCGGGCTTACCCATGTACTATCAGAAATTGGATACACAACTCCTACGTCTAACCATTTGATGATTTCTTTCTTCACCACTTCTTGCATAGGTGGGTTTAGAAACCTTTGATGCTCAATGGTGGGTGTGCAATTCTCTTCAAGCTGAATCTTATGTGTACAAATCCCAGGTGGAATACCAATAATATCTGCAATGGTCCATCCAATGGCTCTAATATACTTCCTTAGAATAGAAATGAGAGCTGCAACTTGTTGCTCAACCAAATCTGCTGCCACAATGACTGGAAGTGTGTTTATGCTTCCTAAGAATGCGTACTTCAAATGACTTGGCAGCTCCTTCTATTCTAACGTGGGTGACTCTTCAATAGATGGCTTAGCTGGTGGTGTGGGTCAATTTTTAAGACCAAGGTCCAGCTTCTTGGGAGCATGGCGATATTTCCCTAATCCTGATAGAGTACAAATAGTTTATTCGCAATTTTCAGCATCCTTACTATCTTCATTCATAAGCAAAGTCGCCAATGGGTCATCAATCAGCTTCTCCTCTTTAAGTAATTCTTTCTTATCATAAAAGTAAACATCCGCCACCAAGAATACATTCAGTTCTTTGGATTGCTTCATTGATTTGCAAACATCAAAGCGAACTACTTCGTCATTTATTCGAAATGAAAGCTCATTAGCTCTCAAATCAATAAGCACACATCCCGTAGCAAGGATTGGGCTCCCCAAGATTATGGGAACTTCTGAATTTGCCTCACAATCCAAAATAACAAAGTCTGCCAAAAATATGAATGAAGAAACCTTTACCAATACATCACATAGAATACCACCAGGTCGTTTTACTGACCTATCCGCCATTATGAGCCTCATATTAGTTGATGTAGGATCACCCAACCCCAACTTTTTATAGATAGATAGTGGCATCAAATTGATGCTGGATCCTAAATCACATAACGCGTTGGCAAACTTTAAAGATCCAACAGTGCAAGGAATAGTGAAAGCATCGGGGTCAGCCTCTTCTGAACTATTGATCGGGTAGCGATTGCGCTGCAGTGATGAACATCATCTTTCAACTCATAACTTGCTACCCGCTTCTTTGTCAAAAGATCCTTCATAAATTTCGTATACCCAGGCATTTGTTCAAGTGCCTCCACCAATGGAACATTAATTATCAGTTTCTTTAACATAGTCATGAATTTGCTGAACTTCGTGTCATCCGCCACCTTCTTCAATCTTTAAGGGAAAGGTGGTGGTGGGTATGGAATTGTTTTCTCGACAGCGTTCTTCTCCTCTTGTTTCCGTTTTTCAACTTTTTCAGGTTGCAAATCGTGAGGGGTGACGTTATGGACGTCAGGATCAGCTGTTGCGGCATCTTCTCCTTTCGCCTTATCATCAATGTCCACTACTTCATCAACCACTTGCTTGCCTTTTGCTGAAGTTTCCAGCACCTTACCACTTCGGGTAGTAATGGCCATGCATGACCCATCATTCCTTGGGTTTTGCACAGTGTCTCTAGGTAAAGTGCCAGCCTTTCTTTGATTGAGTGTTGCTGAAAGTTGGCTCAATTTCTGCTCTATTTGCTTGATTGAAGTTGAATGAGAATCAACTAATTGTTTCATAGAGGACAAGTCATTAACTACCTCCATTACTCCCGCGCTCGTTGCTTTCACTCCTTTTAATATTTTAGCCATCATATCTTCCATACTTCCAGAACTAGATGTGGTGGCGTCACGTCTTCCAGGGGAAACGTATAAACCACTCTTTTCATTCTTGTTCTTCCAACTACCTTGGTCCTTGTTTCCGAATTTATCATAATAGTTCCGACCTTGGTTTCCTTGGGTATTCCCTCGGAAACCCCCCTGATTGTTCAAGTATTTGGCCTCTTCTTCCGAATTAAATTCGTCTCTTCCTTTTGACGCAATAGCTTTGACTTTTTCGGTCTTCCCTGATAATAGATGCTTTGTAAGAAGATCCACTTGTGTTTTCATGTGCGCCATATCTTGATCACGTTCTTCTTCTCTTCTCCTTTGGTCTGCAATCATGCCAATAGATAAAGTGGGGCTTGCTACCTCAGAATCCCTGGTATGCCAAGCACTACTTTGCTTCGTCATACGATCTAGCATATAGCTTGCCTGACCAAAGGTGAGATCCATAAAAGATCCTCCAGCCGCATTATCCACCACTAGTTTAGTTATTGAATTCAAGGCTCTGTATAGTATATCCATTAGGTGAAGATTTGTCATATGATGGTTTGGGCACCTCGTTAGCTTTTTCTTGAACCTCTCCCATATTTCATGAAGGGCTTCAGTTGGAAGCTGACGGAAGTTGTTGATTTCATCTCTCAATTATTCTCTTTTGGATGGAGAAAAGAATCTTTCTAAGAAAGCGTCTCTCAATTGCCTCCAATTTGTAATAGAATCAGGAGTCAGCCTATTCAACCATAGAGTTTCCTCCCCAGACAGAGACAATGGGAATAAGCGTAATCAAATTGCATTCTGACCAACACCAGGATTGTTAAATGACTTGCATGTAGAAATAAATATGATGAGAAGCATATTCGGATCATCGCCTGCTAGTCCACCAAATTATCCCTTGAGTTTCAATAACTGAATCATGGTACTTGTGATGTTGAACTTGGCTCCGGGCACTAATGGTGGAGGAATAATGGCTCCTGTGGCTCCGTCTCCATCAAGATCATCATCGTCGTCGTCGAAAGCTGGTTGCATGGGTTGGCGATCATACCTAAACCGAGCTTGATGACCTCTTCTATTGGCAGGTGTTGCTATTTCAGCATCATGCCTTGGGTTTAGTAGCTCGTCATCACCTAAATCCTAATTGCCAGGAATTGTTGCTCGCCCAGGGCTATCAATGTTTTGTTGGTGTACTTGGGCGGCGGCAAGAGAAGCTAATCTCGCCTGCTCTTGTTGAGCAGCCATTCTTTCGATTTCCGTTTGTGCCTCTATTCTGCCAATTTGTTGTGGTTCAGGATTGATAGGTAATAACGGTTTACCATAACTTCGAGTATGGGGCATGCACTGAATAAAAACCTGCAGTAAACAAAAACAACAACTAAAAGTAAAAGTACGAGAATCTTTTACCATAGGGTGTAGTAATTATTACGAACTTAATTGACACTTGTATTCCCCGGTAACGGCGCCAATTTTTGATAACGCTCAATCTACAGCTCTCGTAGGAGTGTAAAGCGGTCGTTGTCAAATATAGAACCCAACTGGGTTGGGTATCGATCCCTCAGGGAATAGCTTGGTCAACAAGTAAGCAACGATTACTAGACTTTTAGTACAAGTCTCGTAATAAGGGGGGATTGTAATGTGTAACCAAAATATTAAAGTAGAAACTGAAAATAGCAAAGTAAAAAGAAAGAATGTTTAGTATGTTGTAAACAATGAGAATTGAGGAGTTGGGGTTACGTCCACCTTCTGAGTTTACGTCTCTATTATCTATGAGTTATGCGGAGTTCAGACATGAAGGTGCTTATAGAGAATTGTATTCGATGGTAAACCCAGGCGTCTTTTGACCTATTCGAGGATTATTTCACTTTAACTCTTTCTAGCTTAAAGCGTATCTAACGGTACAAATTCTCCAAGAGGTTAATCCAGTTACGGAACTAACTTTTTAATAGGGGATAGGACCCTACTACCTTGACATTATCTCTTCTCCATACATATAACTTTTCTTTCGAACAAGTTAATGCTATACTGGCGTATTCTTTCATTTGCAACCACAAAGAATTTAGATGAAGATGAAGAGAATAATGATATAAGAAGCATACGTGTCACGAACTCACAAACTCATAGCAATAGATAGTATCTCATATGGCTTCCATAACCACAACAGAGAAGTTTAGTTACCCATGAGTGCGAAGGGAATCACAATCGACATTGTTATTATACCACAATAAAGATTTCGTGTAGCACAAGTGTGGTAGGCGTTAGGCGTGATTTCCTCCAAAGTAACGTTTCTCTTGTTGCGGAGTTCAAGAATTGAATAGATGAATAGAAGAAGAATTAGAAGTAGAATGTATTGTAATTGATGGAAGAAGAATTGATTGTAGAATAGAAAGATGTCTTAAAAGTAGAATAAGAATTGTTGAGGAATGCCTCCAAATCTCTAGCAAAATAGGGTATTTATAATACCCATATCCTATTCCTACTAAGCTAATAAATTACTTAACCAAATCCTACTAAGCTAATGAAATACTTAACCCAATTGTACTAGGTTAATGTATCATTATCCTAATCCTAATAAATTAATGCTAGTCCCCAAAGTCTTTAGAATTGCTGTTTTAGCTCGGGACAGATTTTCCATGCGCCACTTTTGGTCCTTGGCGTCCAAGACTCCCTTTTCTCTTTTCGTGCAGCTTTCTTTGGCGTCAAGTTATCCATAAAATTCTGAATTCTGCATCATTTATACCTGAAACTTTGCTAATCATGTTCGTTAGCTTACTTACAGGAAAAAGGACTAAAAGTGCATGAAATATATAATTTGTTCTAAAAACATTGCTAAAATATGGGTAAAATATAGCACTATAGGCATGTAAATTCGCCTATCATCCGACCCCTAGCCCACCACAAAAATTGTAGTCTATAGCTCACCAATTTAGCACACCGATTTGACCCAAAAATACCGCATTTTCTTTGTTTCGCCCGTTTAACCACCCAAACCTCCTTGTTGTAAAAATAGTCCCACACTAGGTCGCTCCCCAGTATACCTGGGGAAGCAGGGTTGATTTTCGGCCAAAATCACACCCGAACCCTGGGGACACCTTAAAAACCATTAGCTATAGCACACCGATTTGCCTAGAAAATGCCCCATTCGTGTCGTTTCTCCCGTTTGACCGCCCAAACTATCCCTTTCTCATAAAGGACCACACAAGGTTTCTCCCCATCCTGCCATAGGAAGCCCGTTGGATTTTCGCCCAAAATCACGCTTAGACCCTGGGCCCAGCCATAAAACCATTTGCTTAACACACTGATTTAGCCTATAAATGCCCCGTTCGCGTCGTTTCACCCGTTTGACCATCCAAATGACCCTTTTCTTAGAAAAGGCCAACACTAGGATGTTCCCCAGCCTGCCCGGGGTAGCTCGATTGATTTTTAGTAAAAATTACGTTAGACCCTGGGCCCACCCTAAAAATTATGGGCTATAGCACACTGATTTTGCTCGAAAATGGCCCGTTCGCTCTGTTTCGCTTGTTTGACCACCGAAACTGCTCCGTTCTAAAAATGGACCATACTAGGACACTCCCTAGCCTACCTTAGGTAACCTGGTAGATTTTCGGCCAAAACCACATTTGGACCTCTGGTCCACCATGAAATTCGTCGGCTATAGCACACCAATTTGACCCAAAAATGCCTTGGTCGTGCCACTTCGTCCGTTTGACCACCCACACCACACCATTCTCCAAAAAGGCCCACAACTTGCCTCATGAATCCCGATCGATTTACAACCAAAATCACGCTCGGACCTTGGGCCCAACCTCAAAAACTGTGGGCTACAACTTATTGATTTATCCCAAACATGCCTCGTTCATGCTATTTAACCTGTTTGACCACCCAAAAATGCCCAATTCTCAATAAAGGGCCCATACTAGGCTTCTCCCCATCCTGCCTGGGGCAACCTGGTCAATTTTTGGCAAAATCATGCCAAGACCCCATGGCCACCCCAAAATCTGTGGGCTATAGTACGCCAATTTGGCCCAAACATGCTTTGTTCATTTCACCCATTAGACGACCCAGTCTACCTCATTCTCAAAAAAGGCCTACACCAGCCAGCTTAGGGAAGCCAGGTCAATTTTCGTCCAAAGTAATGCCCGGAACCCAAGCCCACCCCAAAAACTGTGGGTTATAGCACATCGATTTGGCATAAAATACCTTATTCGCTCTGTTTCACCCGTTTGACCACCCAAACCACCCAGTTCTCAAATAAAGCCCATACTAGGCTGCTTCCCAGCCTACCTGGCAAAGCTCAATCAATTTTTGATAAAAATAACACCTGAATGCCGGGCCCATCCTAAAAACCGTGGGTTATAGCACACTAATTTAGCCCAAAAATGAAATGTTCGTATCATTTCACCAGTTTGACCACCCAAACTACCCTTTTATAAAAAGAGGCCCATACTAGGCTGCTCCCCAGCCTGCTTGGGGAAGCACGGTCGATTTTTGGCAAAAAAACTCTTGAACCCTGGGCCCTCCCCAAAACTCGTGGGCTATATAGCACATCGATTTAGCCCAAAAATGCCCTGTTCACATCGTTTTGCCTGTTTGACCATACAAACTGCCCTGTTCTAAAAAAGGCCAACATTAGGCCGCTCCCTAGCCTCCCTGGGGTAGCCCTATCAATTTTCAACAAAAATCATGCCCGGACCCTGATCCCAAACCGAAACCGTGGGCAATAGCACTCCGATTTTGCCTAAAAATGCACTGTTAATGTCGTATCATCCGTTTGACTACCCAAACCTCCCCGTTCTAAAAATAGGCCTATACTAGGCTACTTTTCAGCCTTCCTGGGGTAGCCTAGTCGATTTTTGATAGAAGACCAATTTGGTCCAAAAATGCCCCGATCGTATCATTTTGCTCATTTGACCACGCAAACCACACTGTTCTAAAAAATGTTCCACACTAGAACGCTCCCCCTAGGTCAGTCAATTTTCAGCCAAAATCATATCAGGACCTCGGGGCGGCCCCAAAAATCATTGGTAATAGCACAATTATTTGGCCCAAAAATTCCCCGTTTGTGTCTTTCTCCTGTTTGACCACACAAACCACCCCGTTCTAAAAAAAAGCCTCATATTAGGTCTCTCCCCTACCTTACTTGGGTGGCCTAGACAATTTTCGTCAAAAATCACAATCGAACAATGGGGCCACCACAAAACCCGGGTGCTATAGCACACCGATTTAGCCTGAAAATGCCCTATTCGTGCCATTTTTCTCGTTACACCACCCAAACCACCCCGTTCTTAGAAAATGCCCACATAGGTTGCTCCTCAGCCTTCCTGGGGTAGCCCCATCGATCTTCGATCAAAATTACACCCGAATCCTAACCCCCCCAAAAATTGTGGGCTATAGCACACCGATTTGGCTTGAAAATGCCCCATTTGTACCGTTTCACCAGTTTGACCACCCAAACCTCCCCATTCAAAAAAAGGCCAACACTAGGGCACTCCTCATCCTACCTGGGGCATCCCAGTCGATTTTTGACAAAAATTATCTTTGGACCCCTGGCCCACCATAAAATCCGTGGGTTATACCAAACTGATTTGGCACAAAAATGTCCCGTTTGACAACCCAAAACCTCCCCGTTCTAAAAAAAATCCCACACTAGGCCACTCCCAAGCCTGCCTGGGATAGACCGATCAATTTTTGACCTAAATCACGCTCGAACCCGGGGTCAACCCCAAAAAACGTGCACTATAGCACCCCGATTTGGTCCAAAAATGCCCTGTTCACGTCGTATTGCCCGTTTGACCACCCAAACTGCCCCATCCTAAAAAAAGGCCTATACTAGCAACTTATCTACCTGATTGGGGCATCCCAATCGATTTTTTTCTAAAATTATGCTCGAACCCCCGAGCCACCCTTAAAACCGTGGGCAATATCACATCAATTTGGCCCAAAAATGCTCTATTTGTGTTGTTTCTCTCATTTGAACACCTAATCCACCTCGCTCTAAAAAAAGTCCCATTCAAACCCTTGCACCCATTTGACCTCGTAAACCACCCCATTCTCAAAAAGGCCCACACTAGGCCACTCCTCAGCCTGCCTGGGGTAGCTCGAGAAATTTTCATAAAAAATCACACCCGAACCCCCGACCCATCCTTAAATCTGTAGACAACACACCGATTTATCCCAAAAATGCCTAGTTCGCACTGTTTTGCCCTTTGACCATATAAACTGCCCCGTTATAAAAAATGGCCCACACTAGGCCGCTCCCTAGAATTCCCGGGGTAGCACGGTCGATTTTCAGCCAAAATATTGCTCTAACCTCAAGGCCTACGCCAACAAACTTAGGCTATAACACTCTAATTTGGCGGAAAAATGCCCTGTTCACTTCGTTTCGCCCGTTTGACCACCCAAACCATCCCTTTCTTACAAAAGGCCAATAATAGGCCACTCCCCATCCTACTTAGGGCAGCTCAGTCGATTTTCATCAAAAATCATGCCTGGACCCTGAGCCTACGTCAAACACCATGGGCTTTACACATCGATTGGGCTCGAAAATGCCCCGCTCGCATTGTTTCGATTATTTGACCATCCAAACAACATTGTTCTTAAAAAAGGCCTACACTAGGCTGCTTTTTATCCTGCAAGGGGCAGTCCGGTAAATTTTCAGCAAAAATCACACCCAAATCCCTGGCCCACCCTATAAATTGTAGGCTATAGCACACTGATTTGGCCTAAAAATGCCTTGTTCGAGCCGTTTTGTCTGTTTGACTACCCAAACTGCTCCGTTCTACAAAATGTCCTACACTAGGCAGCTCCCCAGCCTGTCTGGGGTAGTTTGGTTGAATTTTGGCCAAAATCATGCCTAGACCTCGGGCCCACCCAAAAATCGTGGCCTACAACTCACCGATTTGGCCTGAAAATGCTCTGTTTGTGCCATTTAGCATATTTGACCACACAAACTGCCTCGTTCTCAAACAATTCCCATACTAGAATGCTCCCCAGCCTGCCTGGGGTAGCCCGATTAATTTTTATCCAAAATCACGACCGAACCTTAAGTCGACTCCAAAAACCACGGGCTATAGCAACCCGATTTGGCTCAAAATATCCCGTTCACGCTGGTTTTCTTGTTTGCCCACCCAAAATGCCTCTTTATCAAAAAAGGCCCACACTAGGACACTCCCCTACCTTCTTAGGGCACCCTGGTCGATTTTTATCAAAAATAGGCTTGGACCCCAAGCGACCCTAAAAATTGTGGGATTGCACATGGGTTTGTCCCGAAAACTCCTCGTTCTTAAAAAATCCCCACATTGACCACTCCCAATCGATTTTTAGCCAAATTAATGCTCGGACCCCGTGCCCACCCAAAAAGTCTTGGGCTATAGCACACAAATTTGGCCAAAAAATGCCCCATTCGCGCTGTTTCGTCCGTTTGTCCAACCAAACCGCCCATTCTCCAAAAAGGCCAACACTAGGTAGCTCCTCAGCATATTTGGGGCAGCCCAGTTGATTTTAAGCCAAAATAACACCCAGAACCTGGGCCTACCCCAAAAACTGTAGGGTATAGAACACTGATTTGGCCCGAAAATTCCCCATTGTTGTTGTTTTGCCCGTTTCTCCACCCAATTTGCCCCGTTCTAAAGAAACGACCATATTTGGCTACTACCCAGGCTTCTTGGGGCAAACCATTTTATTTTCGGCCAAAATCAGGCCCAGACTATATGCTCACCCAAAAAACCGTAGGCTATAGCACACCGATTTGGCCCGAAAATGCACCGTCCCGTTTGACAAGACAAACCACCCCATTCTTATAAAGGGGCCAAACTAGTTTGTTCCCCTACCTACCTAGGGAATCTCGGTTAATTTTTGGCCATCCACATCAAAAACCGTGCGCTATAGCACACTCATTTGGCCTAAAAGTGCCCTGTTTCCACCGTTTTATCCGTTTGACAACCCAAACCGCCCTATTCTAAAATAGGCACACACTAGGATGTTACCCATCCTTCCTTGGGTAACCTGATTGACTTTTGGCAAAAATCATGCATGGACACTGAGCCTACACCAAAAACTATGGGATATAGCATATCAATTAGCCTAAAAAACACCTTGTTCACGCTGTTTTGCCCATTTGCCACCTAAACTGACCCGTTATCAAAAAAGGATAAAAATAGGCCACTCCACAGCTTTCCAGGGGCAGCCCAGTCGAATCTAGGCAAAAAACAAGCCCGGACCCTGGGCCCATCCCAAAAACTGTGGGCTATATCACATCGATTTTGCACGAAAATGCCCCATTTGCGTCGTTTTGCCCATTTGACCACCCAAACTACCCCGTTCTAGAAAAAAGAATACACTAGGCCACTCCACATCCTGTCTGGGGATGACCAATTAATTTTTTATCATAATCACACCCAGACCTGGGGCCCACCCTTAAAACTATGGGCTATTGCAACACAATTTTCTCTGAAAACACCCCTTTCGCGCCATTTTGCTTGTTTGACAATCTAAATTGCCCCGTTCTAAAAAAAGTCCTGCTATAGGACACTCCCCAGTCTGCCTGGAGTATCTCAATTGACTTTTTGCCAAAATAATGCCCGAACCCCAGCCCCCTAAAAACCATGGGCTGTAGCACACCGATTTTTCTTGAAAATTCCCAGTTCATGTTGTTTCATCCGTTTGACCATATAAACTACCCCGTTCTCAAAAAAGGCCTATACTAGACTATCCCCAGTTTGCCTAAGTTAGACCGGTCAATTTATGGACAAAATCACGCTCGAACCCAGAGCCACTCTAAAAATCGTGAGGTATAGCACACCAATTTGGCCTGAAAATGCCCTCTTCGTGCCATTTCTCCTATTTAACCACCCAAACCTTACTCGTTCCCAAAAATGGCTAACAATAGGCTGCTCCCTATCCTTTCGGGGTAGCCCAATCAATTTTTGGCAAAAATCATGCCTGAACCCTAGGCCAACCCCGATAATCGTGGATTATAGCACAAAGATTTGCCTGAAAATGCCTCGTTCGTGCTATTTTTCTAGTTTCATCACCCAAACCACCCCGTTATCAATAAAAAACTACACTAGGACACTCCCCAGACTGCCTGGGGTAGCCCAGTCAATTTTTGGCAAAAACCATGCCAGGACCCTGGGCCCACTCCTAAAATAGTGGGATATAGCCCACCAATTTGGTCTGTAAAGGCCTCGTTCGTGGTTGATTTTAGGCATATTTACATGCCTAAAGCGCCTTAATTTACCCATATTTTATCTAAGTTTTGTGAACAAAATATATAATTCGTGCATTTTTAGTCCTTTTTCCTGTAAGTGAGCTAACAAACATTATTAGCAAGTTTTCAGGTATAAATGATGAATATTTCAGCATTCTATGGATAACTTGATGCCAAAGGAAGCTTCACGAAAGAAGGAAGGCAGCGTTTGGGCGCCTATGGACTAAAAGTGACACATGGAAAACTTGTCTCGGGCAAAAACAACATTACCAAAGACTTTGGGGATCAGCAGTACCTTAGTAGGATTAGGTTAAGGTTACAGTAACCTAGTAGGATTAGGATAAGTACGTAGTAGCCTAGTAGGAATAGGATATGGGTGTTATAAATACGCTATGTTGCTGAAGCTTTTTATTATTCACTCATTAATCAATTATCTTTCAATTCGACTCTTCCAATTCATTCTCTTTCAATTAATTCTTCTTCCCTTCTCTTCATCTATTCGACTTTTAAAGTTTCACGACAAGAGAAATGCTATTTGCAAGGAATTCACGCCACAAGCACTACCAAAGCATACTTCACGTTAGACTCTTATTTTGGTATAATGATAATGTCTATTGTGATTTCCGTTGCACTCATGAATAGCTAAACTTCTCTGTTAGGGTTATGGAAGCCTTATGAGATAATATCTATTGCTATGAGTTTGTGAATTCTTGACACGTATGTTGCTTATATCATTACTCTCTTCGTCTTAATTTAAATTCTTGTTGTTGCAAACATATAGAATACATCAGTATAGCATTAACTTGTTCGAAAGAAAAGTTACATGTCTGGAAAAGAGAGAATGTCAAAGAAATAGGGCACCAACACCTTTTTAAAAGTTAGTGACGTAACTAGATTAACCTTTGGAGAATTCATACCATTAGATACGCTTTAAGATCGAAAGAGTTAAAGTGAAATAATTGTTGATGGTCGAAAGACGCCTGGATTTACCATAGAATACGAATCTATATAAGCACATGTATGTCTGAATTCCACATAACCCATAGCCAATAGATACGTAAAACTCATATGGTGGACATAACCCAAACTCTCAATTCTCATTGATTAAAACCTACCAAGTACTCCGTTTTACTCTTCTATTTTCAGTTTTTACTCTACTATTTTGTTTACGTTATACGCACGCCCAAAATCCCCCATTTATTTGCAGAACTTTCATCAAAAGTCCAATAATTGTTGCTTACTTAGTGACCAAGTATTCCCTGTGGGATTCGACACCCAACCCAGTTGGGTTCTATATTTGAGAATGACCGCTTACACTCTTACGAGAGCTATAGTTTGAGCGCTGTCAAAAAATTGGTGTCGTTGCCGGGGAATACAGTTGTCAACTAAGTTTATGATAGTTACTAGACTCTTTGGTCAAAGATTCTCGTACTTTACTTTTATTTGTTGTTTTGTGTTTTTGCAGGTTTTTAGTCAGTGCCTGCCCCATACTCGAAGTTGTGGTCAACCGTTATTACCTATCAACCCTGAACCACATCGTATTGGAAGAATGGAGGCACAATAGGATATTGAAAGAATGGCTGCTCAACAGCAACAGGTTAGACTATCTTCTTTGGCTGCCACTCAAGTGCATCAATAGAATATTGATAACCCTGGGCGAGTAGCAAATCCTGATAATGATGACCTAGGTCATGACGAGATACTAAACCCTAGGCATGATGCTGAGGTAGCGACACCTGCTAATAGAAGAGATCGTCAAATAAGATTTAGACCGGAACACCAAGCTATGCAAATTCCGTTTGATGATGATGATAATGATCTGGACGGAGCTGGTACCACAGGAGCTATTATTCCTCCGCCCTTGGCACCCGGAGCCAAGTTCAATATCACTAGCACCATGATTTAGCTTTTGCAACTCAAGGGATTATTTGGTGGACTAGCAGGCGATGATTCCAATATGCAGCTGATCAACTTAATTTCTATATGCAAGTCGTTCGACAATCCTGGCGTTGGACAAAATGCAATCCGACTACGCTTATTTCCATTGTCTCTGTCTGGGGAGGCAACTCTATGGTTGAATGGGCTGACTCCTGATTCTATTACTAATTGGAGGCAATTGAAAGACACTTTCCTAGAAAGATTCTTTCTGCCATCCAAGAGAGCACAGTTGAGAGATGAAATCAGCAATTTTCGACTGTTTCCAACTGAAGCTCTCCATGAAACATGGGAGAGATTCAAGAAAAAGCTTATGAGATGCCCATATCACCATATGACCAATGTCCACTTGATGGAGATATTATATAGATCTTTTAACTTAGTGACTAAGCCAGTGGTTGATAACGCAGCAGGTGGGTCATTCATGGACATTACTTTTATTCAGGCAAGTGATATGCTAGATTGTATGACAAAGCAAAGTAGAGCTTGGCATACCTGAGATTCTGAGGAAGCAAACCCTACTATATCTATTAGCATGACAGCAGAACAAAGGCGAAGAGTGGAAGAACATGATCAAGATATGGTACACATGAAAACACAAATGGATTTCTTACAAAGCATATATTATCAGGGAAGACCGAAAAAGTAAAAGTTGTTGCGTCAAAAGGAAGAGAGGAATCCAATTCTGAGGAAGAAGCCAACTACATGAATAATCAGGGGGGTTTTCGAGGCAATCCCCAAGGAATCCAAGGTCGGAACTATTATGATAAATCTGGAAACAAGGACCGTGATCAAGGAAGTTGGAAGAACAAGACTGACAGGAGTGGTTTGTATGTTCCTCCTGGAAAATGTGATCCCATTGCATCTGGTTCTGAAAAAATATCCATGGAAGATATGATGGCTAAGCTATTGAAAGGAGTAGAAGCAACCAGCACAGGAGTAACTTAAGTAATAAATGATTTGTCCTCAATGAAGCAATTGGTTGACACGCATTCCACTTTAATAAAATAGCTGGAGCAACAATTGAGTCAATTATTTGCGGCATTCAACCAAATAAAGGCTGGAACGCTACCTAGTGACACTATGCAAAACTCAAGGAATGACGGATCGTGTATGGCTATTACTACCCGGAGTGGTAAAGTTTTGGAAAATCCGTCCAAAGGAAAGAAAGTGGTCGACGGTTTCGCAGACAACGATATTGATGTTGATGGTAAAGATGTTGTAGAAGCTGGCAAGGGTGATCATGACGCTACTCCTAGTAGTCTGTAGCCTGAAAAGATCAAAATTCAAAAGCAATATAAAGAGGAAGTGGTGGAAAAAAAATTCCCCTTCCACCACCACATTTTCCTCAAAGACTAAAGAAGAGAGCTAATGATACCAAGTTCAATAAATTTATGAATATGTTGAAGCAGCTGACCATTAATGTTCCGTTGGTAGAGGCACTGGAACAAATGCCAGGGTATGCGAAATTTATGAAGGATCTTTTGACAAAGAAATGGGTAGCAAGCTATGAGTTGACAGATACTTTTCATCATTGCAGTGCAATTCCTACCCGATCACTAGTTCAGAAGAAGAATGACCCCGGTGCCTTCACTATACCTTGCACCATCGAACCGTTGAATTTTGCCAAGGCATTATGCGATTTAGGAGCCAGCATCAATTTGATGCCATTATTTATTTACAGAAAGTTGGGGTTGGGTGATCCTACTCCAACTCATATGAGGCTCGTAATGGCAGATAGGTCGGTAAAATGACCTGTGGGTATCTTATGTGATGTATTGGTGAAGGTTTCTTCATTCATCTTTCTGGAAGACTTCTTTATTTTGGATTTCGAGGCAGACTCAGAAGTTCCCATAATCTTGGGGTGCCCTTTTCTTGCAACAGGAAGTGTGCTTATTGATTTAAGAGCTAATGCACTTTTATTCCAGATAAATGACGAATTAGTTTACTTTAATGTATGCAAATCAATGAAGCAACCCAAAGATCTGAACGTATTCTCGGTAGCTGATGTTTATTTTAAAAATGATAAAGAATTACCTATAGAGGAGCAGCTTATTGATGACCCATTGGGGATTGTGCTTATGAATGTTGAGCATAAGGATGCTGAAAATTATGAAGAAACTATTGGTGCTCTAACAGGATTAGGGTCATATCCTCATGCTCCAAAGAAGCTGGACCTTGATCTTAAAAATTGACCTACACCACCAGCTAAACCATCTATTGAAGAGCCACCCATATTAGGATTGAAGGATCTTCCTAGACATTCAAAGTAGGCATTCTTAGGAAGCGAAAACACACTCCCGGTCATTGTGGTGGTAGATTTGGGTGAGCAGCAAGTTGCATCTCTCATTGCTATTCTACGAAAGTACATAAGAGCCATCGGTTGGACCATCGCTTATATTATTGGTATTCCGCCTGGGATTTGTACACATAAGATTCAGGTTGAAGAAAATTGTACGCCCACTATTTAGCATCAAAGGCGTCTCAATCCACCTATGCAAGAGGTAGTGAAGAAAGAAATTATTAAGTAGTTAGATACAGGGGTGGAGTATCCAATCTTCAACAGTAAATGGGTGAGCCCGGTACAGTGCGTGCCCAAGAAAAAGGGCATGACGGTAGTTACGAATGACAAGAATGAGCTCATTGCACTCAGACCTATTACAGGATGGAGAGTGTGCATGGACTACCAGAAGCTGAATTTGTAGACGCTAAAGAATCACTTTCCAATGCCATTTATGGACCAAATGATTGATCGATTGGCAAGGAAAGGATGGTTTTGTTTCTTAGATGGCTATTCCGACTATTATCAGATTTGCATTGCTCCTGAGGATCAATAGAAGACAATTTTTACATGCCGATATAGTACGTTTGCCTTAAAACGAATACCATTTGGGCTATGTAATGCACCCACCACGTTTCAGCGTTGTATGATGTCCATTTTTTCTGATATGGTTGAAGACACCTTGGAGGTGTTCATGGATTATTTTTCAGTCGTGGGTGAGTCATTTGAATCGTGCTTGGCAAATCTAAGTATGGCATTGCAGAGATGTGTTGAATTCAACCTAGTGCTGAACTGGGAGAAGTGCCACTTTATGGTTAAAGAAGGTATTGTTCTTGGGCATAAAATCTCAGAAAAAGGAATTGAGGTTGATAGAGATAAGGTTGAAGTTATCGAGAAGCTACCACCACCAATTTCTGTGAGAGGAGTTTGTACTTTCATTGGTCATGCAGACTTTTATCGAAGATTTACTAAAGATTTCTCCAAGATTGCTAGCCCGTTATTCAAACTTTTGGAGAAGGATGCAAAGTTCGACTTTGGTGAAGATTGTTTGGAGGCATTTGAATTCCTCAAAGGGAAACTAATTGAAGCTCCTGTCATTGTTGCACCCGATTTGTCTATACCATTTGAAGTCATGTGTGATTCTAGCGGGGTAGCTTTGGGTGTTGTACTTGGTCAGAGAAGAGAAATGTTATTTCATCCAATCTACTATGCGAGAAAGGTCTTGAGCGAACACCAGAAGAACTATACTATCACAGAACAGGAACTTCTAGCAGTTGTGTATGCTTTTGAAAAGTTCCATGCTTATTTGCTAGGAACCAAAGTGGTAGTTCATACAGACCATGCATCTCTTAGATACCTAATAACAAAGAAGTATGCAAAGCCGAGGCTAATTCGATGGGTGTTATTGCTGCAAGAATTTGATTTCTAGGTAAAAGATAGAAGAGGTTGCGAGAAACAAGTGACTGATCATCTATCTTGCAGCCTAATCTTGAGATTGATGATGCATTTCCCAATGAACAGATCTTAGCCACAATGATGGAAGAGTTACCATGGTATGCAGATTTTATGAACTTTGCGGTGAGTAATGTGATGCCTGCAAATCCATCTTTTCATCAAAAGAGGAAGTTCATGCATGATGTAAAACACAACTTCTGCGAAGAGTCATATTTGTTTCGACGATGCGCGGATTGTGTTATCAGACGATGCATATCTCATGTAGAGTTGCCTAGTATATTGGAAGCATGTCACACTTCCTAAGTTGGGGGACATCACACAGGTAATCGGACAGTAAGAAAGGTATTTCAAAGTGGCTATTATTGGCCTTTGATATTTATAGATGCCTACGAATTTGTGAGAAGATGCGACCAATGTCGAAGACAAGGTGCGATTTCTAAACACCATGAGATGCCCATGTCGAAAATTCTTGAAGTAGAGCTCTTTGATGTGTGGGGTATTGATTTCATGGGCCCATTCATGAATTCGTTTGGGATAAAAGATATCCTAGTTGTTGTGGATTATGTTTCAAAGTGGGTCAAAGCAGTAGCATTGGCGGATAATGAAGGCAAACGTGTTGTTGCTTTCTTAAAGAGAAACATCTTCTCTCGTTTTGGGGTACCACATACCATCATAAGCGATGGAGGATCACACTTTTGCAACAAACTATTCAAATCCGTGTTGATTAAATATGGGGTCAAGCAACATAAGGTAGACACGCCTTATCACCCATAAAATAGTGGCTAGGTAGAGGTTTCCAATCGAGAGATCAAGCAGATCCTTACTAAGACTATTAACTCTAATAGGAAAGATTGGTCTCGAAAGGTGTACGGTGCACTATGGGCTTATAGGACTGCATTCAAAACGCCAATTGGCATCTCCCCGTACTAACTAGTTTATGGGAAAGCTTGTCATTTACCCATTGAGATCGAACATAAAGCATTGTGGGCGTTGAAGCAACTGAATTTGAATTGGGATGATGCTATGAATATGAGATTGGAGCAGCTGAATGAGATGGATGAATTCCATCTACACGCCTATGAAAGGTTAGACCTCTACAAGGAGCGGATGAAAAAGTATCATGATCAACGGATTGTGCAACGAAATTTTCAAAAGGGTGATATGCTACTTCTTTTCAATTCCAGACTTAAGCTATTCCCAGGTAAGTTAAGGTCCAAATGGTCTGGTCCGTACAAAATTAGCCAAGTCTACTCATCTGGAGTAGTTGAGGTAGAAGACAATAATGGTGTTGTCTTTAAGGTGAATGGACAACGAGTAAAACCATATATCAACCCTCTTGACTCGATAAACTATATGGCCACCATCTATCTCGACGAAGTCTAAGTACTCGAGGTAACTATGTTGTGCCGCGACAATAAATCAAGCGCTAGATGGGAGGCAACCAATCGTTTTTCATTTTTCTTTTCTTTCATAAGAGTTTGTTTTTATTAAATAAAAAGCCAAAAAGAAGAGTCGAGCCACGACCAAAACTAAGGCTATTGATGGGAGGCAACCCATCGTTCTAATCGTTTTTGTTGTTTTTGAGTAAATGTAGGTGCAAGAGGTGTAAAGGAGGAGATTGGTTTGAAATTTTGATTTGGAAGTATTGCATGTTGAAGGTGGTAAGTTAGGAATGAATAAGCAAAAGTCTATGGGTTGGGCATTGCCTATGAAAATATAGGCAACGAACAAGGCAAGGCCTATGTAAATCTAGGCCACGAACAAGGCAAGGCCTATGCTATGGCCTAAGCTCTCGGATTCTAGAGTGCCATAGCATAGGCGCCGTCTATGCAAATGCCTTTTGTCTATGAATCTAGTATGCCATGTTATAGGCGCCGCCTATGCGTAACAATGCCATATCATAGGCGCCGCGTATGCTCAACTAGGCTTTGCAAAAGGCGTCGCCTACGCCAAGCATAGGCAAAGCATTAGGCGTCGCCTATGGTCACTTTTGGTCTCCAAATCTGATTCCAAATGGCTCAAAACCCGACCCAAGCTTGTCCTATAAATAGAACCTTAGTCTTAGAACAAAAATGCATTGCAACTTCAACCTAGGTGCCGCCTACCTCTCCAAAATCTCTCAAAAATTTTCCTTTTGCACTTTTACTTTACAAGAACATTTTTCGAGGCCATTAACCTAGTAAGTGCTTCTTTGTTCTTGTTTTATATTCCGTAATTACTACACTACTATGCCTATAATGAATTGTTAAATCTTGAAGTAGTGTTGATGATTTGAATATGGTTGATTTGTTGTGATACACCTAAGTGAGTGAAAGAATACGTAAGGATACTCTTGACTTGTTTCCAACTTGTATTTGATTTTGATGCACTGTCATATTTTTGCGGAATTGGCATGGTCAAGAAAATTGCATAATCTTGTAACTAGAATTCTTACATGTTGGAATGACTTGTTCATCGAGATGAAAATCATGGTTGACTACAAACATACGATGTTGTGATTATTTCTAATGCAATAACTTAATTCAATCTCTATGTAGTAGTCTTGCTCAAAAGATACATCAATCCAAACATGAAAGTATTGACAAGATCTCATAAAATCGAATAAAAAAGAATAGTTAAGATAACAAGAAAAGTATGACTGCACTGATTATATTGTTGGAACACAACACCTAAACGTATATCGATGAAGTCTAAGTAATCAACATCCTTCACCTCACTAGTTTGTACCAACAAATTAAGTGTAGGGTGGTGCCACTACTGCTTGTTTAGTGATTGTATCCACAGAGATGATGCTAACA
Organism: Capsicum baccatum var. pendulum; assembly: GCA_030864225.1. Taxonomy (NCBI): domain Eukaryota; kingdom Viridiplantae; phylum Streptophyta; class Magnoliopsida; order Solanales; family Solanaceae; genus Capsicum; species Capsicum baccatum. Next base: position 227,465,268 of record CM061556.1, read on the forward strand.
TGATTATTATTTTAATCTTAGGTACAATGGCACCAAAAGCAAGACAAGGAAAAGAAAAAGCAACCACTTCACAAAAAGGCCAGAAAAGGGGATGAAAAAAGCAAGGTGAATCCTACTCGCTGCAAATACCTCGCCGCATGTTCGGAATTAAATGGGTCCTAGAGGAAGAAGGAAAGGAGTGGTATAGGAATAATAAAGAGAAAAAATATGTTCATGTGGAGTTGATACACAAGGAGAGCCTAGCAAAGAAAGAACTTCGCATGTTGTCTAAGATAATGGCATTACATCTTGATTTCATCTTCCGAGATATGGGAGAATTCAATCTTGATTTAAAACGAGAATTCTATGCTATCTGGTCACCGAAAACTACTAGAAGTGAAGTAAAGATTCGGGGCCAAGTCCTGCAACTGAATGGGAAGTTCTTCAGCTCCTTTCTAGGTTTACCATCGGTTGATCCATCACCACTCAAAGAGCTGTATAACAGACCTCCGTATAGGGCAATCAGACACACACTGTGCGGAACAAGATCTATGGCACTATGGAGTAGACACAAGGACACCGGTCGGCACAACACCTTCCCATATGCTTCCTTGAATAGGGAAGCTAGGATATGGTTGCGCATAGTCAACTCTTGCCTGATTCGAGGGACACAGTACACAAAGATAACATGAGATAGAGTGTGCTTGGTGTACGCATTGATGACGAATGTCCCTATCAACATTGGGGCAATTATTCGATCCATAATACGTAAGGCTAGGCTGCACAAGAGGTCCCACTTCAGCTTTGGCAATCTGGTGACTGCAATATTGAGGAAGGAGGACATCAAAGAGGAACCTGCTGATCGTAAGCTTCCACACAACCCGAAGAAGGTTAACTTCTTAAATGTTAAAGATGCTGAATCCACAAATGGCGTCAACCTTACCACTGCAGAAAGATATTCTCGTGATGAAAGCTTCTTCCGTCATTTATCTGGCATGACGAGGTTTACCATGATGAGCGGGGGTCGTATTCCAACTGTTGCAGAGCTCCAATAGCTAGATTATGACTACCCAATGAATGAGCATGCACGGGCGATATGTGGAGTAGGTGTATATTTTGAGGAACCTCTTGATGATGATGTGCCAACCGATGATGATCGTTGAATGCCAGACTCATACGTGGAGGAGAACTCTGATGAAGATGACTCTGATGATGATTCCGATACAGGGGGTATGACCCGAGACATAGAGAAGGAGTCCGACTAACCAGGTTCTTATTATTTGTTTTCCACTGAGGGCAGTGTGTCCCATCTAAGTGTGGGGTGCTGGTATTTGCATACTATACTTCTCTATCTGCATTTGGATTCATTTATGTTTGTTTGTTTTGTTTTAGTAGTTAACTTTTTTTAAATTTTTTTTAACTTTGCATTAAAGTATTCTGATAGGCAGCATGGTATTATGACAAGAGTCTATGATAAAATTATTACTACTGAGACAGTTAGGCTCTAAATGTGACTCACTATGTGATAAGTGTTGTTTAATTCTTTTATCTGTTGGGGTCAAAAGTCTATACTGCTCCTAATAAAGTCGACCATGTGCCTTGTGTGTGTGAGATGATACTATATTCTGTGCTTGGGGTTGATGCTAGAACTTGCCTGGTGTGCGTGTGAAGCGAAATAAAGAATGTGAGTTTAGGACAAGATTTAGGCATTTATTTGGCAACCTGTGATTGTTTACCTTCGTTTTACCTACCCGTGGACATTATCCTAGTCAACCCTTTTGAGCCTTTAGCCTGGCTTCTTTGACAGCCTCATATGTAGCCTAATCCATTTTTTTCAAGACCATAATTTGATCCAAATTCCTAAGCGCTTTAAATGGTTAAGTCATATGACAAAATAAGAGGAAATTGGGTGAGAGTGATTCCTTAGAATGTATTGGTGCTTGAATTTGTTATGAAAAAAAAAGTGGCTATCATAGAGGTGTGTTATAAAAAAAAAGAGAAAAGTAAAATGAAAAGAAAACTAAAAAGTTAGTTTTGTTTAAAATTGAATATAAAAGAGGTGAGAAGGAGTGGTAGATTAAAAGAAAGTAAAAAGGTTGTTTGAAAGAATGTGTAAATGGCATAATGTGATGTATTAAAGCGCTTAGGGAACTTAGTCACTATTTCTGGTCAAAATAGTCCTACCCGTCCCTTAGCCTACATTACAACCTGTAAAGACCTACTTGATCCTAAACTTAGCATTCTGATATTAGGAGAGCATTACACTAAGGGCAAGCCTATGGTCATCAGTTACAACATATGAATTCTTTGTGAGAGTGAGATCAAGGAAAATCTTATACCCATGTTTCTAAAAATACAATACTTGTGAGTGATTATGGGTGATATATTGTGAGACACACATGGTTGATGAGTTTTGGGTAGTCTTGTATGATTCGTTGTGCCTTAACTTGTGAATACGAATCAACCATCATCACGAGTCTAGATTGGAGGTTGAATTGTTTCTAGTAGTGGTCAGAAAACTACTCTTTCTTATTAATTGTCGTGCTTGTCTTGATGAATATTTTGTGTTGTTGCTGTGAAAACCTAAGTAGATGTTTATATGGACATGATATTTTGTTCGAGGAATAACACAGATTTAAGTGTGGGGTGTTGATGTTAGGCATATTTACACGCCTAAAGCACCTTAATTTACCCATATTTTAGCTAAGTTTTGAGAACAAAATATATAATTCCTGCACTCTTAGTCCTTTTTCCTGTAAGTGAGCTAACAAACATGATTAGCAAGTTTTCAGGTATAAATGATGAAGATTTCAGCATTCTATGGATAACTGGACGCAAAATGAAGCTTCACGAAAGAAGGAAGGCAGCATTTGGACGCCTATGGACTAAAAGTGATGCATGAAAAACTTGTCCCGGGCAAAAACAGCATTTCCAAAGAATTTGGGGATCAGCAGAAACTTAGCAGGATTAGGATAAGGATACAGTAACCTAGTAGGATTAGGATAAGTACACAGTAGCCTAGTAGGAATAGGATATGGGTGTTATAAATACCCTATGTTGCTGAAGCTTTTTATTATTCACTCATTAATTAATTATCTTTCAATTCAACTCTTCCAATTTATTCTCTTTCAATTAATTCTTCTTCCCTTCTCTTCATCTATTCGACTTTTAAATTTTCACGACAAGAGAAATGCTATTTGCAAGGAATTCATGCCATAAGAACTACCAAAGCATACTTCACATTAGACTCTTATTTTGGTATAATGATAATATCTATTGTGATTTCCGTTGCACTCATGAATAGCTAAACTTTTCTGTTAGGATTATGGAAGCATTATGAGATAATATCTATTGCTATGAGTTTGTGAATTCTTGACACGTATGTTGCTTATATCATTACTCTCTTCATCTTAATTTAAATTCTTGTTGTTGCAAACATATAGAATACGCCAGTATAGCATTAACTTGTTCGAAAGAAAAGTTACATGTCTGGAAAAGACAGAATGTCAAGGAAATAGGGCACCAACCCCTATTTAAAAGTTAGTGCCATAACTGGATTAACCTCTTAGAGAATTCGTACCATTAGATACGCTTTAAGCTCGAAAGAGTTAAAGTGAAAGAATCCTTGATGGTCGAAAGACGCCTGGATTTACCATAGAATACGAATCTCTATAAGCACATGTATGTCTGAATTCCGCATAACTCATAGCCAATAGATACGTAAAACTCATAAGGTGGACATAACCCTAACTCTCAATTCTCATTGATTAAAACCTACCAAGTACTCCGTTTTACTCTTCTATTTTTAGTTTTTACTCTACTATTTTCTTTACGTTATTCGTACGCACAAAATCCCCCCTTTATTTGTAGAACTTTCATTGAAAGTCTAATAATCATTGCTTATTTAGTGACCAAGTATTCCCTGTAGGATTCGACACCCAACCCAGTTGGGCTCTTTATTTGACAACGACCGCTTACACTCTTACCAGAGCTGTAGTTTGAGCGTTACCAGTGTTGTTTTGCCTATTTGACCACCTAAATTGCCCAGTTCTCAAAAAATGCCCTTACTAGGCTGCTCTCTAGCCTGCCCAGGTAGCCTGGTCAATTTTCGATAAAAATCACGCTCAGACCCTGGGTCGACCCTAAAAACTCTGGGCTATAGCATATTGATTTGGCCCGAAAGTGCCCCATTCATGCTGTTTCACCCGTTTGACCACCTAAACAACCTCGTTATCAAAAAAACCCACACTAAGACTTTCCCCAGCTTACCTGGGGTAGCCGAATTGATTTTTGGCAAAAATCTTGTTCGGACCCTAGGCCGACTCCGAACACTGAGGGCTATAGCACACTAATTTGGCCTAAAAATGCCCCGTTTATACTGTTTCACCCATTTTACCACCCTAACCACCCTGTTGTAAAAAAACTCCTTGACTAGGATGCTCCCTAGCCAGTCGAACCCCGGTCCAGCCTCGATAACCGTGGATTATAGCTCATTAATTTGGCCGGAAAATACCCCGTTCGTGCCATTTTTCCTGTTTCACCACTCAAACCACCTCATTCTAAATAAAGGACTACACTAGCCCACTACCCAGCCTAACTGGGGCATCCTAGTCAATATTTGGCAAAAACAATGGCAAGACCTCGGGGCCACCCCTAAAACAGTGGGATATAGCCCACCAATTTAGTCCAAAAATGCCTCGTTTGTTCCGTTTCGCCTGTTTGACCACTCAAACTGCCCAGTTCTAAAAAATGCCCTTACTAGGCTACTTCTAGCCTGCCTGGTCAATTTTTGACAAAAATCACGCTCGGATCCCAGGCCGACCCCAAAAACTGTGGGCTATAGCACATCGATTTAGCCTCGAAGTGCCCCGTTTACACTGTTTCACCCGTTTGACCCCCCAAACTACCCGGTCAATAAAAAGAGCCCACACTAAGCCACTCCTCAGCCTACCTGGGGTAGCCTGGTCATTTTTTGGCAAAAATTATGTCTAGACCCTAGGCCGACCTCAAACATCGTGGGCTATATTAACACAATGATTTGGCCTGAAAATGCCCCGTTTGTGTTGTTTCACTCATTTGACCACCCAAACGGCCCCCGTTGTAAAAAAAGGCCTAGACTAGGATTTTCCCCATCCTGGCTTGGGCAGCCCCATTGATTTTAGTCAAAAATCACGCCCAGACCCCGTGTCTGCCCAAAAATTGTGTGGTATAGCACACCATTTTTGGCCAAAAATGCCCTGTTCGCTCTGTTTTGCTTGTTTGACCAACCAAATTGCGTTGTTCTATGAAAGACCCACACTACGCCATTCCCTAACCTGCCTAGGGCATCCTTGCTAATTTTTGACCAAAATCACACCTGGACCCCAGGTCCACCCTAAAAATCGTGGGCTATAGCACACCAATTTTTTTAAATAATACCCCATTCGCATTATTTCATCCGTTTGACCACCCAAACCGCCTCGTTCTCACAAAATGCCCACACTAGGTCGCTCCTCAGCCTACCTAGGATAGCCAGGTCAATTTTTGTCAAAAATCATGCTCAGACCCCGGGGCCATCCCCGAAAACCATGGGATATAGCACACCAATTTGGCCCAAAAATGCCCCATTTACACCATTTTGCTCATTTGACCATCCAAACTGCGCCGTTGTAAAACAAAGCCTATACTAGGTCGCTACCCATCCTACCTAGGGAAGCCCAGCCGATTTTCAGCCAAAATCACGCTCGGACCCTTGGTCGACCTAAAAACCTGGGCTAATGCCCCATTCATGTAGTTTTATCTGTTTGACCACACAAGCTGCCTCGTTATGAAAAACAACCTCACCTAACCCACTCCACAACCTACCTAGGGTGGCTCGATTAATTTTTAGCCAAAATAACACCCGAAACCTGGGCCGATCCCATGAATCGTGGGCTATAGCACACTAATTTAGCCTGAAAATGTCTCGTTAACTCCCTTTTCGCCCGTTTACCCACTTAAATCACCCCATTCTAAAAATAGGCCTACACTAGGCCACTCCCCAGCCTACCTAGGACAATCCCATCGATTTCCATCAAAAATCACTCTCGGACCCTGGGGTCTCCCAAAAAATCGTGGGCTATAACACACCGATTTAGGCTAAAAATGCCACGTTTTCTCTGTTCTGCTTGTTTGACCACCCAAATTGCCCAGTTCCAAAAAAAGGACCATACTAGGCTACTCCCTAACTTGCCTGTGGCAGCCCGATTAATTTTTGACAAAAATCACGCTTAAAAGGTGGGACCAACCCAAAAATCATGGGCTATAGAAAACCAATTTGGCCTTAAAGTGCCTCATTTGCATCGTTTCGTCTGTTTGACCACCCAAAATGCCTTGTTCTAAAAAAAAGCCTTCACTAGGCCACTCCCAATCATACCTGGGGCAGACCGATCGACTTTCGGCAAAATTATGCTCGGACCTGGGCCCACCTCAAAAATAATTGGTTATAGCACATCAATTTGGCTTAAATGCCACATTTGCACCGTTTCACCCGTTTATCCACCGAAATCGTCTGGTTCAAAAGGCCCATACTAGGCCGCTCCCTAGCCTGACTGGGGCATCCCAATTGATTTTTGACTGAAATCACGCTGCTCCCCGAGCCCACCCCAAAAACCATGGTCTATACCACACCGATTTGGCTCTAAAATTCCCCATTCCCGTTGTTTTGCCTCTTTGACCACCCAAACTGCCCCATTCTCAAAGAAGGCAATCATTATGCCTATCTTCTGCCTACCAATGGTAGCCCTATCGATTTTCATCCATAATATCGCCCGGACCCCAGACCCACCCTGAAAACTGTGGGCTATAGCATAGCAATTTGGTCCGAAAATGCCCCGTTCGTGTCGTTTAACAACCCAAAATGCCCTATTCTAAAAAAAGGCCGATACTAGGCCACTTCTACGCCAGCCTAGCACAGCCAATTTTTGGTAAAAATCATGCCCGGACCCTAGGTTACCCTGAAAATCGTTAGCTATAGCACACCGATATGGCCCAAAATGCTACGTTAGCGTCGTTTCGCCCGTTTGACAACACAAACCGCCCTGTTATCAAAAAAGGTCAATATTAGGCCACTCCTCATCCTGTCTGGGATATTCTGGTCGATTTTTGGCAATAATCAAGACTGGAACTAAGGCCCACCCCAAAAATTGTGGGCTATAACACTCGATCTGGCCCTAAATGCCCCTTTCGCGCCATTTCGCCGTTTTACCAGCCAAACTGCCCTGTTCTAAAAAAAGTCTTAAACTAGGCCACTACTCAGCTTTCTTGGGTAGCCCGATCAATATTTGGCCAAACTCACTATCGGACCCCACGCCCACCCCAAAAACCGTGGGTATAGTACACTGATTTAGCCCAAAAATGTCCCATTCGCTCTGTTTTGGAAGTTTGACAACCCAAAATGCCCCATTCTAAAAAAGGGACCATACTAGGCAGCTCCCAAGCCTACCTGGGGAACCACGGTCTATTTCTGACCAAAATCATGCTCGAACCCTGCGTCGATCCCTAAAACCATGTGCTATAGCACCCCAATTTAACCTAAAAATGCCCCATTCGCGCCGTATTGCCCGTTTGACCACCCAAACCGCCCCGTTCTCAGAATAGGCCCATACTAGCCACTTTTGTACTTTCCTGGGGTAGCATGATTAATTTTTGTCCAAAATCACGCCCAAAGCCCCGGGCCACCCTTAAAACAGTGGCCTATAGCACATCGATTTAGCCCAAAAATACCCTATTTAGGCCGTTTTGCTAGTTTGACCACTTAATCTACCCCAGTCAAAAAAAATCCCCACATAGGCCACTCTCCAACCTGCCTGGAGCATCACAGTTGATTTTTGATCAAAATCACGCCCTAGACCACCCCAAAAACCGTGGGCTATAGCACACTAATTTGGCTCGAAAATGCCTCGTTCATGTTGTTTCTTCCGTTTGACCACCCATGCCTCCCTGTTCTAAAAAAGACCCACACTAAGCCTGCCTAGGGAAGCCTGATTGATTTTTGGACATAATCACGCCCAGACCTTGGTCCCACCCCAAAAACCTTATGGTATAGCACACAGATTTGGTTTGAAAATGCCTCATTCGCACCGTTTTGCCCGTTTGACCACACAAACTGCCTTGTTATAAAAAAAGGCCTACACTAATCCGCTCCCCAACCTTCCCGGGGTAGCACGGTCGATTTTCAGCCAAAATCACGCCTGAACTATGGGCCCTTCTTAAAAATCATGGGCTATAGCACATCGATTTGGCCCAAAACTGCTCCTTTCACGTCGTTTCACCCGTTTGACCAGCCAATCAACCCTATTCTCAATAAAGGACCATACAAGGCCACTCCCCAGCCTGCGTGGGGAAGGTTGGTCGATTTTCAACCAAAATCTCTCCCGGACTCTAGGCCGACCTTAAAAACCGTGGGCTATAGCACACCGATTTGGCCTAAAAATGCTCCATTCACGCCGTTTCACCCGTTTGACCATCCAAACCACCCCATTCTAAAATAAAAATCACTAAGCTGATCCACAGCCTACACGAGGCACGCCGATCAATTTTTAGCCAAAATCACTGTCGGACCTTGTGCTAAACCCAAAAATCATGGGCATATCACACTGATTTAGCCTGAAAATGCCCCGTTCGCGTTGTTTCACCTGTTTTACCACCCAAACCTCCCTATTCTAAAAAGGGCCTACATTAGGCCGACTCTTCATCCAGCTTAGGATAGTCCCATCACTTTTCGTCTAAAATCACACCCGAACCCTGTGGTCACACTAAAAACTGTGGACTATACCACACTAATTTTGCTCAAAAATGCCCCGTTCACTCTATTTTACATATTTGACCACACAAACCGGGCAATTATAAAAAAAGGCCCATACTAGTCCGCTCCCCAGCCTGCTTGGGGTAACTCGGTTGATTTTCAGCTAAAATCACACCCGGACCCCAAGCACACCCCAAAATCTGTGGGCTATAACAAATCAATTTGGATCGAAAATACTCCGGTCACACTATTTTGCCCGTTTGACCACCCAAAATGCCGCATTATGAAAAAGTCCCATACTAGGCCATTCCCCAGCCTGCCTAGGGTAGCCCGGTTGATTTTCAATGAAAATCATGCTTGAACCCCAAGCCTACCCCAAAAATCGTAGGCTATAGCACACCGATTTGGCACGAAAATGCCTCGTTTATACTGTTTCACCCGTTTGACCTCACAAATTGCCTTGTTCTAAGAAAGTTCCACACTAGTCCACTACCCAGCCTGCCTGGGATTGTCAGATCGATTTTTAGCCAAAATCACACCCGGACCCAAGCCAACCCCAAAAATCGTGGGCTATAGCACACCGATTTGGCTCAAAAACACCCCCATTTGCTTCGTTTTGCCCGTTTATCCACCCAAACCATCTTGTTTTCAAAAGAGGCCCATATTAGGCAGCTCCTCATCCTGACTAGGGTAGCTCAATTGATTTTCTGCTAAAATCACGCCCGGGCCCCGGGCCCACCTTGAAAATTATGGGCTATAGCACACTGATTTGGCTTAAAAATGCCCCATTCACATCGTTTTGCCCGTTTAACCACCCAAACTGCCCCGTTTTGGAAAAGGCCCATACTAGGTGACTCCCAACCTACTTGGAACATCTCGATGGATTTTTATCCAAAATCATGCCTGGATCTTGGGCCCACCCCAAAAATTGTAGGCTATAGCACCCAGATTGAGCCCAAAATACCCCATCCGCGCCGTTTCACCCATTTGACCACCCAAACTTCCCCATTCTCAAAAAAGTCCACACTAGGCCACTCCTCAGCCTGATTGGGTAGCCCGGTTGATTTTCAGCCAAAGTTATGGTCAAACCCCGGCCCCACCCCAAAAATCGTGGTTATAACACATCAATTTAGCCCGATACTCCCCGTTCGATCCGTTTTGATCGTTTGACCACCCAAGCCCCGTTCTCAAAAAAGGCCCACAATAGGTCTCTCCCTAACCTTCCTGGGGAAGATCGATTGATTTTTGGCTCAAATTACGCCCGGACCCCGGGCTCACCTCAAAAACTATGTGCTATAGCACACCAATTTCGCTCAAAAATGAGCCACTCGCACTGCTTCACTGGTTTGACCACAGAAATTGCCCCGTTCTAAAACAAAACCCCATACTAGGCCACTCCCAAGCCTGCCTAGGGTAGCCCAATATATTTTCGAACAAAATCACGCTCGTACCTAATGCCCCACCCCAAAACAGTGGGGTATAGCACACCAATTTGGCGCAAAAATGCCCCGTATGTGCCGTTTCATCAGTTTGACCACCCAAACAGTTTTGTTCTAAAAAATACCCAAACTATGCCTCTTCTCAGCCTACCTTGGGTAGCCTGGTTAGCTTTCGGCCAAAATCTAACTCAGAGACCAGGCCCACCCTAAAAATCCTACACTATAGCACACCGATTTGGCTCGAAAATGCCCCATTCATGCCGTTTCGCTTGGTTGACTACCCAAACCGCCTTGTTCTAAAAACAGGCCCATATTAGGCTACTTCCCAGCCTTATTGGGGTAGACGGTTGATTTTCTACTAAAATCGCACCTGGTCCTCGGTGTTACCCAAAAACCATGGGCTATAGCACACTGATTTGGCCTAAAAATGCCCCGTTCATTCCGTTTTACCTGTTTTACCACCCAAACTACCCGTTATAAAAAAAAAGCCCACACTAGGCCTTTCGTTAGCCAACCTGGGGTTGCCCGGTCGTTTTTTAGCAAAAATATCACCCGGACCCCTGGCCCACCCAAAAATGCCATGTTCATACTATTTTGCCCGTTTAAGCACCCAAACACCCCCGTTCTAGAAAAAGGCCCACACTAAACCGCTCCCCAACCTGCCTGGGGAAGCCAAGTTGATTTTTGGAAAAAATAAAGCCCGGACCCTGGGGCCACACGAAAAACCGTGGGCTATAGCACACCAATTTGGCCAAAAAATTCTCCGTTCGCACTATTTTTCCAGTTTAACCACAAAAAGTGCCCAGTTTCTAAAACAAGGCTCACTATGGCACTAGCTAGCGTTCCTACAGTATCCCGGTCGAGTTTTGGCCAAAATAATTCTCGGACCTTAGGCCTACCCACAAAATCACAGGTCGTATAACTCTGATTTGGCATGAAATGCCCCATTTGTGTCGTTTCGCCCGTTTGACCACCTAAACGGCCACATTCTAAAAAATGCCCACACTAGGTCGCTCCTCAACCTGCTTGGGAAGCCCGATCAATTTTTGGCCAAACTCATGCCCAGACCCTGGGCCCACCCCAAAAATCGTGGGCTATAGCACACCGATTTTTCTCACAAATGCCCCATTCACATTATTTTTCCCGTTTTACCACCCAAACCATCCCATTCTCATAAAAGTCCCACACTAAGCTGCTCTCCAGCCTACTTGGGAAGCCCGATCAATTTTTTGATAAAATTACGCTCAAACCCTGGGCCAACCTCAAAAGTCGTAGGCTATAGCAAGCCGATTTAGGCCGAAACCTGCTTGATAACCCAAACTGCCCTGTTCTCTAAAAAGGCCTACACTAGGATACATCCCAGCCTACCTTGGGCAGCCGGTCGATTTTCAGCAGAAATCATGCTCGAAGAGAGGGCCCACCCCAAAAATTGTAGGCTATAGCACACCAATTTCGTCTAAAAATGCCCCGGTCGCGACATTTCACCCGTTTGACCACATAAACTTAACCGTTCCAAAAAAAGACCATTATTAGGCCGCTACCCAGCCTGAATGAGGAAGGCCGATTGATTTTTCAGCAAATATCACGCCAATACCGCAGGTCCACCCCAAAAACCACGGTCTATTGCACACCAATTTGGTCTGAAAATGCCCCGTTCATACCGTTTTGCACGTTTGACCACCCAAACCCCTCGTTCTAAAAAAAGTCCCAAACTAAATCACTCCCTAGCAAGCCTGAGGTAGCGTAGTTGAGTTTTGGCCAAATTCACGCTCGGACCATGGGCCCACATCGAAAATAGTGGGCTATAGCACACCGATTTAGCCCGAAAATGCCCTATTTGTGCCGTTTCACCCGTTTGACTGCCCAAATAACCCCGTTATTAAAATGACCCACACTATCCCACTCCCCATCCTGCCAGGGGCAGCTCGATCTATTTTTTGCTAAAATCACGCTGGGACCCTAGGCTTACCCTAAAAACCATGGGCTATAGCACACCAGTTAGGCCTGAAAATGCCCCGTTCTTGCCAGTTTGACCCGAAAAACTACCCCGTTATCAAAAAAGGCCCACGCTAGGCTGTACCACAGCCTACTTGGGCAGCCTGGTCAAACTTTTGCTGTAATCACGCACGTACCCTAGGCCAACCCAAAAAACCGTAGGCTATAGAACACAGATTTGGCTAAAACATGCCCCATTCGCGTTGTTTCTCCTGTTAGGCTACTTCCCAGCCTTATTGGGGTAGACGGTTGATTTTCTACTAAAATCGCACCTGGTCCTCGGTGTTACCCAAAAACCATGGGCTATAGCACACTGATTTGGCCTAAAAATGCCCCATTCATTCCGTTTTACCTGTTTTACCACCCAAACTACCCGTTATAAAAAAAAAGGCCCACACTAGGCCTTTCCTTAGCCTACCTGGGGTTGCCCGGTCGATTTTTAGCAAAAATATCACCCGGACCCCTGGCCCACCCAAAAATGCCATGTTCATACTATTTTGCCCGTTTAAGCACCCAAACACCCCCATTCTAGAAAAAGGCCCACACTAAACCACTCCCCAACCTGCCTGGGGAAGCCAAGTTGATTTTTGGAAAAAATAAAGCCCGGACCCCGGGGCCATACGAAAAACCGTGGGCTATAGCACACCAATTTGGCCAAAAAATTCTCCGTTCGCACTATTTTTCCAGTTTAACCACAAAAAGTGCCCAGTTTCTAAAACAAGGCTCACTATGGCACTAGCTAGAATTCCTACAGTATCCCGGTCGAGTTTTGGCCAAAATCATTCTCGGACCTTAGGCCTACCCCAAAAATCACAGGTCGTATAACTCTGATTTGGCATGAAATGCCCCATTTGTGTCGTTTCGCCCGTTTGACCACCTAAACGGCCACGTTCTAAAAAATGCCCACACTAGGTCGCTCCTCAACCTGCTTGGGAAGCCCGATCAATTTTTGGCCAAACTCATGCCCAGACCCTGGGCCCACCCCAAAAATCGTGGGCTATAGCACACCGATTTTTATCACAAATGCCCCATTCACATCATTTTGCCCGTTTTACCACCCAAACCATCCCATTCTCAGAAAAGTCCCACACTAAGCTGCTCTCCAGCCTACTTGGGAAGCCCGATCAATTTTTGGATAAAATTATGCTCAAACCCTGGGCCAACCTCAAAAGTCGTAGGCTATAGCAAGCCAATTTAGCCCGAAACCTGCTTGATAACCCAAACTGCCCTGTTCTCTATAAAGGCCTACACTAGGATACATCCCAGCCTACCTTGGGCAGCCGGTCGATTTTCAGCAGAAATCATGCTCGAAGAGAGGGCCCACCCCAAAAATTGTAGGCTATAGCACACCAATTTCGTCTAAAAATGCGCCGTTCGCGACATTTCACCCGTTTGACCACATAAACTTAACCGTTCTAAAAAAAGACCATTATTAGGCCGCTACCCAGCCTGAATGAGGAAGGCCGATTGATTTTTCAGCAAATATCACACCAATACCGCAGGGCCACCCCAAAAACCACGGTCTATTGCACACCAATTTGGTCTGAAAATGCCCCGTTCATACCGTTTTGCCCGTTTGACCACCCAAACCCCTCGTTCTAAAAAAAGTCCCAAACTAAATCACTCCCTAGCAAGCCTGAGGTAGCGTAGTTGAGTTTTGTCCAAATTCACGCTCGGACCATGGGCCTACATCGAAAATAGTGGGCTATAGCACACCGATTTAGCCCGAAAATGCCCCATTTGTGCCGTTTCACCCGTTTGACTGTCCAAATAGCCCCGTTATTAAAATGACCCACACTATCCCACTCCCCATCCTGCCAGGGGCAGCTCGATCTATTTTTTGCTAAAATCACGCTCGGACCCTAGGCTTAGCCTAAAAACCATGGGCTATAGCACACTAGTTAGGCCTGAAAATGCCCCGTTCTTGCCAGTTTGACCCGACAAACTACCCCGTTATCAAAAAAGGCCCACGCTAGGCTGTACCCCAGCCTACCTGGGCAGCCTGGTCAAACTTTTGCTGTAATCACGCACGGACCCTAGGCCAACCCAAAAAGCCGTAGGCTATAGCACACAGATTTGGCTAAAACATGCCCCATTCGCGCTGTTTCTCCTGTTAGGCTACTTCCCAGCCTTATTGGGGTAGACGGTTGATTTTCTACTAAAATCTCACCTGGTCCTCGGTGTTACCCAAAAACCATGGGCTATAGCACACTGATTTGGCCTAAAAATGCCCTATTCATTCCGTTTTACCTGTTTTACCACCCAAACTACCCGTTATAAAAAAAAGGCCCCCACTAGGCCTTTCGTTAGCCTACCTGGGGTTGCCCGGTCGATTTTTAGCAAAAATATCACCCGGACCCCTGGCCCACCCAAAAATGCCATGTTCATACTATTTTGCCCGTTTAAGCACCCAAACACCCCCATTCTAGAAAAAGGCCCACACTAAACCGCTCCCCAACCTGCCTGGGGAAGCCAAGTTGATTTTTGGAAAAAATAAAGCCCAGACCCTGGGGCCACACGAAAAACCGTGGGCTATAGCACACCAATTTGGCAAAAAAATTCTCCGTTCGCACTATTTTTCCAGTTTAACCACAAAAAGTGCCCAGTTTCTAAAACAAGGCTCACTATGGCACTAGCTAGAATTCCTACAGTATCCCGGTCGAGTTTTGGCCAAAATCATTCTCGGACCTTAGGCCTACCCCAAAAATCACAGGTCGTATAACTCTGATTTGGCATGAAATGCCCCATTTGTGTCGTTTCGCCCGTTTGACCACCTAAACGGCCACGTTCTAAAAAATGCCCACACTAGGTCGCTCCTCAACCTGCTTGGGAAGCCCGATCAATTTTTGGCCAAACTCATGCCCAGACCCTGGGCCCACCCCAAAAATCGTGGGCTATAGCACACCGACTTTTCTCACAAATGCCCCATTCACATCATTTTGCCCGTTTTACCACCCAAACCATCCCATTCTCATAAAAGTCCCACACTAAGCTGCTCTCCAGCCTACTTGGGAAGCCCGATCAATTTTTGGATAAAATTACGCTCAAACCCTGGGCCAACCTCAATAGTCGTAGGCTATAGCAAGCCGATTTAGCCCGAAACCTGCTTGATAACCCAAACTGCCCTGTTCTCTAAAAAGGCCTACACTAGGATACATCCCAGCCTACCTTGGGCAGCCGGTCGATTTTCAGCAGAAATCATGCTCGAAGAGAGGGCCCACCCCAAAAATTGTAGGCTATAGCACACCAATTTCGTCTAAAAATGCCCCGGTCGCGACATTTCACCAGTTTGACCACATAAACTTAACCGTTCTAAAAAAAGACCATTATTAGGCCGCTACCCAGCCTGAATGAGGAAGGCCGATTGATTTTTCAGCAAATATCACACCAATACCGCAGGGCCACCCCAAAAACCACGGTCTATTGCACACCAATTTGGTCTGAAAATGCCCCGTTCATACCGTTTTGCCCGTTTGACCACCCAAACCCCTCGTTCTAAAAAAAGTCCCAAAAAAAATCACTCCCTAGCAAGCCTGAGGTAGCGTAGTTGAGTTTTGGCCAAATTCACGCTCGGACCATGGGCCCACATCGAAAATAGTGGGCTATAGCACACCGATTTAGCCCGAAAATTCCCCATTTGTGCCGTTTCACCCGTTTGACTGCCCAAATAGCCCCGTTATTAAAATGACCCACACTATCCCACTCCCCATCCTGCCAGGGGCAGCTCGATCTATTTTTTCTAAAATCACGCTGGGACCCTAGGCTTACCCTAAAAACCATGGGCTATAGCACACCAGTTGGGCCTGAAAATGCCCCATTCTTGCCAGTTTAACCCGACAAACTACCCCGTTATCAAAAAAGGCCCATGCTAGGCTGTACCCCAGCCTACCTGGGCAGCCTGGTCAAACTTTTGCTGTAATCACGCACGGACCCTAGGCCAACCCAAAAAGCCGTAGGCTATAGCACACAGATTTGGCTAAAACATGCCCCATTCGCGCTGTTTCTCCTGTTAGGCTACTTCCCAGCCTTATTAGGGTAGACGGTTGATTTTCTACTAAAATCTCACCTGGTCCTCGGTGTTACCCAAAAACCATGGGCTATAGCACACTGATTTGGCCTAAAAATGCCCCATTCATTCCGTTTTACCTGTTTTACCACCCAAACTACCCGTTATAAAAAAAAAGGCCCACACTAGACCTTTCGTTATCCTACCTGGGGTTGCCCGGTCGATTTTTAGCAAAAATATCACCCGGACCCCTGGCCCACCCCAAAATGCCATGTTCATACTATTTTGCCCGTTTAAGCACCCGAACACCCCCATTCTAGAAAAAGGACCACACTAAACCGCTCCCCAACCTGCCTGGGGAAGCCAAGTTGATTTTTGGAAAAAATAAAGCCCGGACCCTGGGGCCACACGAAAAACCGTGGGCTATAGCACACTAATTTGGCCAAAAATTCTCCGTTCGCACTATTTTTCCAGTTTAACCGCAAAAAGTGCCCAGTTTCTAAAACAAGGCTCACTATGGCACTAGCTAGCGTTCCTACAGTATCCCAGTCGAGTTTTGGCTAAAATCATTCTCGGACCTTAGGCCTACCCCAAAAATCACAGGTCGTATAACTCTGATTTGGCATGAAATGCCCCATTTGCGTCGTTTCGCCCATTTGACCACCTAAACGGCCACGTTCTAAAAAATGCCCACACTAGGTCGCTCCTCAACCTGCTTGGGAAGCCCGATCAATTTTTGGCCAAACTCATGCCCAGACCCTGGGCCCACCCCAAAAATCGTGGGCTATAGCAGACCGACTTTTCTCACAAATGCCCTATTCACATCATTTTGCCCGTTTTACCACCCAAACCATCCCATTCTCATAAAAGTCCCACACTAAGCTGCTCTCCAGCCTACTTGGGAAGCCCGATCAATTTTTGGATAAAATTACGCTCAAACCCTGGGCCAACCTCAAAAGTCGTAGGCTATAGCAAGCCGATTTAGCCCGAAACCTGCTTGATAACCCAAACTGCCCTGTTCTCTAAAAAGGCCTACACTAGGATACATCCCAGCCTACCTTGGGCAGCCGGTCGATTTTCAGCAGAAATCATGCTCGAAGAGAGGGCCCACCCCAAAAATTGTTGGCTATAGCACACCAATTTCGCCTAAAAATGCCCCGTTCGCGACATTTCACCCGTTTGACCACATAAACTTAACCGTTCTATAAAAAGACCATTATTAGGCCGCTACCCAGCCTGAATGAGGAAGGCCGATTGATTTTTCAGCAAATATCACGCCAATACCGCAGGGCCACCCCAAAAACCACGGTCTATTGCACACCAATTTGGTCTGAAAATGCCCCGTTCATACCGTTTTGCCCGTTTGACCACCCAAACCCCTCGTTCTAAAAAAAGTCCCAAACTAAATCACTCCCTAGCAAGCCTGAGGTAGCGTAGTTGAGTTTTGGCCAAATTCACGCTCGGACCATGGGCCCACATCGAAAATAGTGGGCTATAGCACACCGATTTAGCCCGAAAATGCCCCATTTGTGCCGTTTCACCCGTTTGACTGCCCAAATAACCCCGTTATTAAAATGACCCACACTATCCCACTCCCCATCCTGCCAGGGGCAGCTCGATCTATTTTTTGCTAAAATCACGCTGGGACCCTAGGCTTACCCTAAAAACCATGGGCTATAGCACACCAGTTAGGCCTGAAAATGCCCCGTTCTTGCCAGTTTGACCCGAAAAACTACCCCGTTATCAAAAAAGGCCCACGCTAGGCTGTACCACAGCCTACCTGGGCAGCCTGGTCAAACTTTTGCTATAATCACGCACGTACCCTAGGCCAACCCAAAAAACCGTAGGCTATAGAACACAGATTTGGCTAAAACATGCCCCATTCGCGCTGTTTCTCCTGTTAGGCTACTTCCCAGCCTTATTGGGGTAGACGGTTGATTTTCTACTAAAATCGCACCTGGTCCTCGGTGTTACCCAAAAACCATGGGCTATAGCACACTGATTTGGCCTAAAAATGCCCCATTCATTCCGTTTTACCTGTTTTACCACCCAAACTACCCGTTATAAAAAAAAAGGCCCACACTAGGCCTTTCGTTAGCCTACCTGGGGTTGCCCGGTCGATTTTTAGCAAAAATATCACCCGGACCCCTGGCCCACCCAAAAATGCCATGTTCATACTATTTTGCCTGTTAAATCACCCAAACACCCCCATTCTAGAAAAAGGCCCACACTAAACCGCTCCCCAACCTGCCTGGGGAAGCCAAGTTGATTTTTGGAAAAAATAAAGCCCGGACCCTGGGGCCACACGAAAAACCGTGGGCTATAGCACACCAATTTGGCCAAAAAATTCTCCGTTCGCACTATTTTTCCAGTTTAACCGCAAAAAGTGGCCAGTTTCTAAAACAAGGCTCACTATGGCACTAGCTAGCGTTCCTACAGTATCCCAATCGAGTTTTGGCCAAAATCATTCTCGGACCTTACGCCTACCCCAAAAATCACAGGTCGTATAACTCTGATTTGGCATGAAATGCCCCATTTGTGTCGTTTCGCCCGTTTGACCACCTAAACGGCCACGTTCTAAAAAATGCCCACACTAGGTCGCTCCTCAACCTGCTTGGGAAGCCCGATCAATTTTTGGCCAAACTCATGCCCAGACCCTGGGCCCACCCCAAAAATCGTGGGCTATAGCACACCGATTTTTCTCACAAATGCCCCATTCACATCATTTTGCCCGTTTTACCACCCAAACCATCCCATTCTCATAAAAGTCCCACACTAAGCTGCTCTCCAGTCTACTTGGGAAGCCCGGTCAATTTTTGGATAAAATTACACTCAAACCCTGGGCCAACCTCAAAAGTCGTAGGCTATAGCAAGCCGATTTAGCCCGAAACCTGCTTGATAACCCAAACTGCCCTGTTCTCTAAAAAGGCCTACACTAGGATACATCCCAGCCTACCTTGGGCAGCCGGTCGATTTTCAGCAGAAATCATGCTCGAAGAGAGGGCCCACCCCAAAAATTGTAGGCTATAGCACACCAATTTCGTCTAAAAATGCCCCGTTCGCGACATTTCACCCGTTTGACCACATAAACTTAACCGTTCTAAAAAAATACCATTATTAGGCCGCTACCCAGCCTGAATGAGGAAGGCCAATTGATTTTTCAGCAAATATCATGCCAATACCGCAGGGCCACCCCAAAAACCACGGTCTATTGCACACCAATTTGGTCTGAAAATGCCCCGTTCATACCGTTTTGCCCGTTTGACCACCCAAACCCCTCGTTCTAAAAAAAGTCCCAAACTAAATCACTCCCTAGCAAGCCTGAGGTAGCGTAGTTGAGTTTTGGCCAAATTCACGCTCGGACCATGGGCCCACATCGAAAATAGTGGGCTATAGCACACCGATTTAGCCCGAAAATGCCCCGTTTGTGCCGTTTCACCCGTTTGACTGCCCAAATAGCCCCGTTATTAAAATGACCCACACTATCCCACTCCCCATCCTGCCAGGGGCAGCTCGATCTATTTTTTGCTAAAATCACGCTGGGACACTAGGCTTACCCTAAAAACCATGGGCTATAGCACACTAGTTAGGCCTGAAAATGCCCCGTTCTTGCCAGTTTGACCCGACAAACTACCCCGTTATCAAAAAACGCCCACGCTAGGCTGCACCCCAGCCTACCTGGGCAGCCTGGTCAAACTTTTGCTATAATCACGCACGGACCCTAGGCCAACCCAAAAAACTGTAGGCTATAGCACACAGATTTGGCTAAAACATGCCCCATTCGCGCTGTTTCTCCTGTTTGACTACCCAAACCGCCATGTTCTACAAAAAGGCCCATACTAAGCCACTTACCAGCCTACCTGGTGTAGATCGGTCAAATTTTCGCACAAATCACACCCAGACCCTGGGCCGACCCTAAAAATTGTGGGATGTAGCACATCGATTTAGAGCGAAAATGCTCCGTTTGTGCTGTTTCAACTGTTTGACCACCCAAACCACCCTGTTCTCAATAAAGGCCTACACAAGGATGCTCCATATCCTACCTAGGGCAACTCAGTCAGTTCTTGGCCAAAATATCACTCGAACACCAGGCCCACACCAAAAACCGTGGGCTATAGCTCACCGATTTGGCCCTAAAATACCTCGTTCGAGCTATTTTTCAAGTTTGACCACCCAAACCACACTGTTCTAAAATAAGGCAACCACTAGGCTGCTCCCAGCCTGCCTGGGGCAACCTGAAAAAGTTTTACCAAAAATTAGGCCCGGATCCTGGGGACACTCCAAAAACCGTAGGCTACAACACACCGATTTAGCTAATAAATGCTATGTTTGCACTATTTTACCCAATTGACCATCCAAACCGCCCCGTTCTAAAAACATACCCACACTAGGCTGCTATGCAGCCTGCTTTAGGCATCTCGGTCGAATTTAAGCCAAAATCATATTCATACCTCGGGCCCACCAAAAAATTTGTGGGATATAGCATACAAATTTGGCCCAAAAATGCCCTGTTCGCACCGTTTTGCCCGTTGGACCATCCAAACCTCCCTATTCTCAAAAACGGCACAGACTAGGCCGCTCCATTGCCTACCTCGGGTAAACCGGTCTATTTACGACCAAAATCACGCCCGAGCCTCAGTCCCCACCCCAAAAACCGTTGGTTATAGCATACCAATTTGGTCCAAAAATGTAAAGTTCATGCCATTTCACCTGTTTGACCACTCAAACCTCCCTGTTCTCAAAAAAGGCCCATACTAGGACGCTCCCCAGCCTGCTCGGGGCAGTCCAATAAATTTTGGACTAAAATCACTCACGAATCCTAGGACAAATAGCACACCAATTTTGCTCGAAAATGCCCCATTTGCGTAATTTTGCCCGTTTGACTGACCAAACTACCCTATTTTCAAAAAAGGCCCATACTAAGCCGCTCCCCAACCTTCCTGGGGTATCCCGGTTGATTTTCAACAAAAAATACATTTGTACCCCAATCTCACCATGAAATCCGTGGGGTATAGCACACTGATTTGGCTTGAAAATGCCTCGTTCAGGCCATTTCACCTGTTTGACCACCAAACCGCCCCGTTCTTAAAAAGGGCCTATACTAGACCACTCCCAAGCCTAAATAGGTTTGTCTGGTCAATTTTCGGCAAAAATCATGGCCGGACCATGGGCCCAATCCAAAAACCATGGGTCATAGCACACCGATTTGCCCCAAAAATGCTCCATTCGCGTCGTCTTGTCCGTTTAACCACCTAAACCACTCCATTCTCAAAAAGAGCCTATAATAGGGTGCTACCCAGTCTTCCTGGAGTAACCCAGTCGATATTTGGCCAAAATCACATCCAGAAGCTGCGTCTACCCAAAAACCATGGGTTATAGCACACTGATATGGCTTAAAAATACCCCGTTCTCGCCGTTTTGCCCGTTTGACCTCCCAAATTGCCCCATTCTCAAAGAGTGCCCACATAGGCTGCTCCCCACCATACCTTGGGTAGCCTGGACAATTTTCAACCAAATTATGACTGGAACCCAGGCCCACCCAAAAATCGTGGGCTATAACACCAATTTGGATTGAAAATGCCCCGTTCACACTATTTCTCCCATTTGACAACCCAAACTGCCCCGTTCTAGAAAAAGCCCACAATAGGACACTCCCCACCCTGCCTGGAGTAGCTCGATCAATTTTTGGCAAAAATAACGCCCGGATCCTGGGTCGACCCCAAAAATCGTGGGCTATAACATACCGATTTGGCACGAAAGTGCTCCATTCAAGTTGTTTCATACGTTTGACCTCCCAAACCACCCCGTTCTTAAAAAAAGGCCTATACTAGGCCTCTACCAAAATAACGCCTGGACCTTGGGCCACCCTGAAAAACGTGTGCTATAGCACATTGATTTGACCCAAAAATGCCCCATTCGAGCCGTTTCACACGTTTGACCCCCCAAACTTTACCCGTTCTAAAAAAAGGCCCAAATAGGCCACTTACCAGCCTATCTAGGGCAGCCTGATCAATTTTTGGCAAAAATCATGCTCGGACACCGGGCCCAGCCCAAAAATCGTGGGCCATAGCACACTAATTTTTCTCGAAAATACCCCATTCACGTCCTTTAAATTATTTGACCACCCAAATCACCCCATTCTCAAAATGTCCCATACTAGGCCGCTTCCCCAGCCTATCTAGGATATCTCGATTGATTTTTGGCCAAAATCACATCGGACCCCGAGCCCACCCCAAAAACCGTGGGCTATATAGCACACTGATTTGACCCTAAAATGCCCTATTTGCACTATTTTGCCAGTTTGACATGCCAAACTGCCTCGTTCTAAAAAAGGACCATACTAGACGGTTCCCTAGCCTGCCTGGGGCTGCCCGGTCAATTTTCAGCCAAAATCATGCTCGAACCACTGGCCTACCCAAAAAACCATGGGCTTTTGCACGCTGATTTGTCCCAAAAACACCTCGTTCATGTTGTTTCACCCATTTGACCACCCAAACTGACCCGTTCTCAAAAAAGGCCTACACTAAGCCGCTTCCCAGACTTCCAGGGGTAGCCCGGTCGATGTTTGGCCAAAACTCACGCCTGGACCCTGGGCCGACCCCAAAAATCATGGACTAGCACACCAACTTTTCTTAAAAATGCCCCGTTCGTGTTGTTTTGCCCGTTTGACCATTCAAATTTCTCTGTTCTAAAAAAAGGCCTACACTAGGCCGTTCCCCAGCCTACTTGGGGAAGCCCCATTATTTTTTAGCAGAAGTCACGCTCGAACCCCGAGGTTGACCAGAAAACCGTGGGCTATAACAAATCTATTTAGCTCCAAAATGCCCCATTCACGCCCTTTCGCTCGATTGACCACCTAAACCACCCCGGTCTAAAAAAAAATTTTACTAGGCCGCTCTCCAGCTTGCCTTGAGTATCTTGGTTGATTTTCGCCAATATCACACCAAGACCCAGCGCCCACCATAAAAACTGTGGGCTAAAGCACACTGATTTGGCCTGAAAATGCCCCGTTCGCGCTGTTTCTCCCGTTTGACCACCCAATCAACCCTGTTCTCAAAAAAAGCCTACACTAGGTCTCTCCCCACCTGACTAGGGAATCCTGGTCAATTTTCGCCCAAACCCCAGGCCTACCCCAAAAACCGTGGGCTATAGCATATCAATTTAGCCCAAAATTGCTCCGTTAATGCCATTTTGCTCGTTTGACCACCCAAACCACTCTATTCTTAAACAATGCCCATTCTAAGCTGCTCTGCCTGAGGTATCCAGGTCGACTTTCATCCAAAATCATGCCTGGACCCTGAGCACACCCTGAAAACCGTGGGCTATAACACACCAATTTAGACTGAAAATGCACCATTCGTGCCTTTTTGCCTGTTTGACCACCCAAACTGCCCCGTTCTAAAAAAGGCCTATATTCAGCCACTTCCTTAGCCTTCCTGGGCCAGTCTGGTTGATTTTTGGCTGAAACTACGCCTGGACCTTGAGCCCACCCCAAATATCGTGGGCTATAACACACCGATTTGGCCTAATAATTCCCCGTTCGCATCGTTTCACCCATTTGACCACCCAAACCACCCTTTTCTAAAAAAAGGCCCACACTAGGCCGTTCCCCAACCTACCTGGTATAGTCCAGTAGATTTTAGGCCAAAGTATCACCCAGAACCTGGGCCCATACCAAAAACTATTGACTATAGCACACCGATTTAGCCCAAAAATGCCTCATTCGCGTCATTTTGCCCATTTGAGCACCCAAACAACACCATTTTAAAAAAAGGCCCATACTAAGCCTCTACCCAGCCTGCCTAGGTAATCCAGGTTGATTTTTGACAAAAATAACGCCCGAACACTGGGGTCACCTCAAAACCCATGGGCTATACAACACCAATTTAGCCCAAATATGCCCTCTACACACTGTTTCGCCCGTTTGACCACCCAAACCACCCCATTCTCAAAAGGTCCCACGTTAGGCTGCTCCCCATCCTGCATGGGGCATCCCAGACAAATTTTGACCATAATCATGCTCGGACCTTAGGTCCACCCCAAAAACCATGGACTATAGCACCCCGATTTGGCCCGAAAATGCCTTCATCTGCCGTTTCAGCCGTTTAACAACCCAGAGTTCCCCTTTCTAGAAAAAGCACTCACTAGGCCTCTCCTAATCCTGCCTGGGTGGCCCGGTCTATTTTTGGCAAAAATCATGCCTGGACCTTGGGGCTATCCCAAAAATCATGGGCTACAGTACATCGGTTTGGCCTGCAAATACCCCGTTCTCACCGTTTAACCACCCATACCTCTCCTTTCTAAAAAAAAGCCCATACTAGGCCACTCCCAGCCTATCTAAGGAAGCCCAGTTGATTTTCAGCAAAAATCACGCTCAGACCTTGGGCCCACCCCTAAAACCATTGGCTATAACACACCTATTTACCCTGAAAATACCCAGTTCGCACCGGTTTGCCAGTTTGACCACTAAACCCTCCCATTCTCTAAAAATGCCCACACTAGGCCACTCTTCATCTTGCCTGGGGTAGCCAGATCAGTTTTTAATAGAAATCACGCCTGGACCCTACGCCCACCCTAAAAACCGTGGGCTATAGCACACCGATTTGGCCTGAAAAAACCACGTCCATGCCATTTCGCCCGTTTGACCACCCAAATTGCCCCGTTCTCAAAAAAGGCCCAGAAAAGGTCACTTCCCAGCCCGCCTGGGTTAGGCTAATCAATTTTCAACCAAAATCATGCCCGGATCCTTGGCCCACGTCAAAAGCCGTTGGCTATAGCACATCAATTTTTCCAAAAAATGCCCTGTTCCAACTATTTTGATCATTTGACCACCTAAACCGCCCCTTTCTATAAAAAAAGCCTATACTAAGATGCTACGCAGCCTGGCTGGGGAAGCCCGATCAAATTTTGGCAATAATCATGCCTGGACCCTGATCCCACCTCAAAAACCTTGGGCTATAGATCACCGATTTGTCCCAAAAATGCCCCATTAGCGCTGTTTTGTTCGTTTGACTACCCAAACGACCATGTTCTAAAAAACGGCTGATATTAGGCCTACCTAGAAAACCGTAGGCTATGGCACACCGATTTGGCCCGAAAATGCTCCATTCGTGTTGTTTCTCTAGTTTAATCACCCAAAATGCCTCGTTCTTAAAAAAAGCCCATACTAACTGATAACGCTCAAACTACACTTTGGAATAGGTGTAAGCAATTGTTGTCAATATAAAATCCAACTAGCTTGGGGTCGAATCCCACAGGGAATAGGGTGTGAACTCAAGTTTTTTAAGAAATAATTCACTGGTTGTTTACTGTTTCCTGAAATGAGGGTTTATATTTCTCAGACAATTGTGAGTCACTATGAGATTAATGTTTGTAACCAATATTTTAATAACTAGGATTATGTTCACTAGGGTTTACGGTATATGGCAGATGCTACAAATAACTCAAGGTTCTCACGGTGGTTAGGATGACAAGCTATATTTATCGATGGTATGATCAAATGTCTCTTGACTTATTCAAGCATCTAATTTCCTAATCCTCTCGGACTTAGGGAATCACAACTCATTGCCCAGATTTTACCTCAGGTTAATCAACCTTGTTACAACACTGATTATTAAAAGAAGTCTTTCCGAGTACCTTTCGATAATTCACTTTCTACTGTTTATGATTTCTTTCTCAAGAAAACCAAAGTAGGTACACCTATTGTTTGCAACCAACAAAAATAATTTATAATATCAAAATTGCCAAGAAATCAAAATACCTATTAAACCTTGAGTAATTAATTAACACCATATAATAACCTAAACCTAGATCCCACAATCCAGGTTAAAGATGCTTAGCCACTCATGATGCAAGAGATAAGGACACAAGTTGAATTCATAATTGAAAGGATTAACTAACAACGATGAATGAAATCAAAAGTTAACTTGTATTTGAATCACAAGGCACAACTCTAAAATATTGTTCTTGAGATAGACAAAGAGTAAAGTTGTATGTTGTAAGATAGATGGATAATGGATTTTTCAATCAATAATATAATAAAATCCCTAAAACAAAGCTTTAAATAGTCAACCCTAAATAAGAAAATAAAATTAAGGTTTCTATTTTTCTTTGGATTCAATGATGGTTCCCATTATGGCCTATCATGATCTTGATGGCCTATCACAGACATCGTCAACTTCTCTGCAAATTCAACTCCTACTGCGTAAGTTTGACGATGATTGTGACAACCTATCTCCATCTTGATGGCATGTCATGGTTGCCATCACAAAACAACCTACAACTTTACATCTTCTTTTGAGGTTGACGGTTTCTGTGACAGCCTATCACCAGTTTGATGGCAAGTCATAGATGTCATTGGCCACACTTATCTCTCTATTTTCTTCCGATTTCATGCTTTTTGCTTCCTTTGTTTGTGGTTCCCACCTTCTCTACTTTTTCTTAAAAATCAAAGTAAAACAATAAAAAATGACTAAAGTTGCTGAAGACTTCGCAATTATTTAGAGTTAAAATCTTCAAATGTGTTAACATGGGTTCACACATTAACACCCTCAACTTAAAAAATTGCTTATCCCCAAGCAACCATAACATGACTAAGAGTATACAAAGTATAATTCGATACCTAACTACTCATATCAGTTTAGAATACATGTAGCATCTCTTCGATTAGTCAAATTTAGACCAACTATGTCTATTATTTGAAAACACCTATGCAACTCACATGGATCAAGATATGGCAAAAAATTTCTTCAATAACAACCCAGCACATACCCAAATCACACTACCCAAAAAAGACAGTGATTAGCAACATACTTAGTGTGATCTCGCAACAAAGAAATCCCTTTTTCACTCATACCAGAATTTATAAACACAAGGATAAACACAAAACTCACTCTCAGAGCAAAATTCCAACATTGTGCATCAAATGCCATAAGTTTGCCCTTATATTTAGTACCTAAGTCTTCAGACAGGTCAATTAGGATCACTATATGGCTTTTTTCAAGCTTGTTATGTAGGCTAGGGGCTAGTATGATATTCATGGGAATTTCAAAGTGACTAAGCCTCCTTGGTACTACCTTAACTCTTGGGGTTTCAACTTTTAACCTTCTTTTCTTCCCTCTTTTATTGGCCATGCATGCTCAAGATGGGTATGGTCACTTCAATTATCAAGTTATTTTTTATCATTTTTCACACAGATTTCTCTTTTCTTCTTTACTTTTCACCGCACCCAACTATTTATTCATCCTTCTTATTCTACCTATCTTTATAAACACATTGCATCATGCACCTCTATAATAACCACCTTCAACTTAGGTTATTTGCCTAAGTCAAGGTGCATAGTGTCTAAGGAGGACCAGGGCCAAGACAGGTTCATTATGATGTAACGGGAAGGTAAAAGGTATAGAAAAAAGAAATATTCTATTTAGGCTCAAAAAGGGATCAAGGGATATTATTCACATTAGGACGGTTATTTCGGATAAAATGGGATAACAAGTAAAAATGGCCTATGATCCTTTCCTAATGCCTATCCTATGATTATGGCATGACTAACAGGGAAAGTTCTAGATTCAACATACAATGGGAACTAAGTAAGAGCTTACACTCACATGGCACACAAGTATATCACATGGAACAGGTCATTTATTTGCAATACTAATGCCAACAAAGATACACAGTGGTCACAATGCATGCAATTTACGCAACACACGTTAGATCAAACCACTGGAGAGTCACTCAAAAATAACAAAATAAGCTAACTTTCTCAAGTACTTGTACTAATCCTAATTATCTAAAGAATATGTTACAATAATAATCTACCCTACACCCTCAACCACAAAGACAGATGCCCCTACTACTGTCTTCTCCCCAGTAGGAGCATCTGTCTTTGTAGTGGTTGGAGCCTGGCTAGATGAAGTACCTACAGACCTAGCTCTGATGGCTGTGTCTCATATCTTAGCCAGGGACTCCAATCTTGCCTTTTTCAAATCTTTCTTTTCTCCCTTCTTCTTTGCCTTCTTTTTCCCCTTTCTTTCTACTTCACTATCTGTCTCTTCTCCTTTATTCTTGCCTTTCCTTTCCCCGTTTTCTTTTTTTCTTTACGGCGTTTGCAGTTAGATTAAGTATAGAAATTTCTTCCTCTAATTCCTCTATATACTAACTTATTGGTATCATAATTTGTTGTTGCTGCAGTACCCCAAGATCTTCCTTTACTTTATTAAATGCATCCTTGAATGTAGAAAGATCTGCAACTATCATCTCCTTTGCTCGGGAATCGAATCTGTTCTCCAAATCTGCAACTCTCTAAGGCAATGTCATAAAAAGCTCTAGTGCAACCTTGATTCTTTTTTCCATAGTAGCAGAAAACTGTTTGGCGAAGATATGAAGCTATGCCTGGCACCACTTGGCTTGCTTAGCCACCTTTCTGATATCGATAGATTAAAATACAGAACCTGTTACTACTGGAGTAACTGAGGGGTTGGCTTTAGTCTCAGGCACAGAAGTTTCCTATGTTGAAGAATCCTACATATCCAGCTGAGGTGTTGCACCTATATCTATAATCGGAGGGTCCACTGCTATCTTTGCACCCCTGTCAAGTCTAAGTCCTAGATAAATATAATCAAACCTAATGGGGTTATGAGTATTCTAGGAACGGATCTCTTTATCAACTCTTACAATCTTTGGTAGCTGAGTAGCTCTGTAATAAGACACGAAAAAGGATAAGTAGTTTCGATCCTCAACATTCTGATCTTCATCTCATCTGCAATGATTTCACTAAAGTTCAAGGGAAGTTGCTTCACCAAGCTTGCTACCAAAATATCCCAGTCATCACCAAGAATATTGTCTCCCTTAGTAGGCATTAGCCAAATTCGTACTATGCCCCACCAAAGTTTTGCCTCCTGGGTCAACGAGGACTTACAGATTCTCTCATTTGAGTTTGTCACCCAAGCCAGTTCCCCGTCAGCATTGATGTTTCCAGACAAGGATATTGTTTGTCCTTATTCTTTATCCGAGCATAAAATAATGGTGTGGTGGCCTAAAGTATGAAGTCGGGGTTGTGTAAGAATAAGTTGATTGTTCTAGTTGAGCCATGAACACTTACACCCCTCACACAAACTCTCATAAGAAGAGGCTGATCTACTACTTTGTCACCTAGTTTGCCCATATTCTCCAACTGGGTTTGGTAGTTCACGTAGAACTCTTGAACCAGTATGGGTTAAAATAAACCTCCCCCTTCTGTATTCCGTCCTAAGCCATATTATTTGAATTTCTTCTCCACTTCAGGGTATCTGCTCAACCCTTTCATGATGATTATCTTTTCTTCTTGGATTGGTCTCTTTGTATTTCTTCTATTAGTTCTTTATAACCCTACCAATGTAGTTATCCTTAGCTCTAGGGATTTTCCATCTAGATATATTCCTCACTTCTGGGTTCTTACACTTGATAAGAGTCCTCTGAGGAAGAGACTCTTCATCATCTTGTTGCTCAGTTGAACCAGAAGTTGTTCCCTCGAACTCAAATTCTTTATATCCTTCTTGATCCTCTTCATCATCTTCAGCATGTTCATATTCATGTTGTTCAGACTCAACTTTTTCACACCCCTCCTACTCAGAAGCTGTGGTCGACTCAGTATAATAACTGTCCTCCACCTCAATTGGTGGAGGTGGTGGAGTTTTCTTTGGACTCTGCTTCTTTTTTTATCTTTCTGAGCAAGGGTTCCTCCCCCTCGTAGTAAGATTCCTCATTGAAGGGCTTACGACGCACATCATATTTAGCCATTTTCCTTGGTTCTATTGGACTCTTTCTTTTTGGTGACATTTTAAAGTACCTGGAGACATTAGAAGAACATCAGTCAATCCTAAAGGTGACAAACAAAAGTACATTAATCATTTAAGCTCACTTATGTTTCAGGCTCCAGGTGTGACGCCAATTCTTGATAAGCCATCACGACTGTGACAAATTGTCATAATTGCCTTCAACCTCAAAGAGAACTTAGCAAATTTTTGCCATTTTGTGATGAAATTCATGATAGTCCATCACAATTATGATAGCCTATTACGAATGTCTTCAGCTCTAGACAAAACCAACTTCAATTTTTTTAGATCTTGATGACATTCCTGATAGGCCGTCATGATTGTGATAGCTTGTAATGGATGTAGTCACACTTACCAGAACATGATTGCGATATCCTATAATGGATGTAGTCACACTTAGCAGAACCCACTTTTATCTTTCATCAAATTTTTGTCCTTAATTTTTCTCAAGATTCACTTCAATTTGAATTGGGAGCTAATTTTTCAATCCTTGAGCTTGCCTAGGTGAAGTTTGAGCTAGTTTCCAAGTTAAACTTGGTTCAAGTATCTTGGGGACTTGAGTTATCTTTTACTCACCACACATCACAAGTAAATGAGAGTTGAACTAAAGTGTACCTGATTGAGCTTTCAATCTAGTGCCACACACAAGAAGAAGTGGGAAGGAGAAAAATGTTCTTGATTCTTAAGTGCAAACCACACACAAATTAAACTTGTTTTACTTAGAGTGTTTTGCCCATAATGGAAACTATTTTAACTATTGAAGAAAAATATAGCTAAAGAAAAGGAAGTTAAAATCAGTGAAAAACTGAAAAGGCTCGCAATTTGGGCTGGGTTAGATCTGATTAAGTTGGACCAGATTTCAAATTTTAGGCTTTGTTCTGACGACCATTTATGATGTCTTGTAACAGCTATGATAGCCCATCATGATCATCATCAACCGAAGGCAGAGAATTTATCAAGTCTAATCTAGTTGATGACATTCGTGATAGCTTGTCATAGTTGTGAAGGCTTATCACAGATGTCGTCATGACCTTCCAACCGACCCTTTTCATTTTCTACCTTCTCTATACTAAATCCTAATTTTACAAATAAAAACACTTTCTCAAACATAAACATTCTAGGTTGCCTCCCATTAGCGCCTGATTTATTGTCGTTTCACGACTAGGTTCTCTTGACTACTAAGAATTTGCCAATAAAACCAGTTGATACCCCTTTTTCATCCTTATAGAAGACGTCAACGGTCGAGAAGACATTCATATGATTTTATTGTGACATGGGTTGACGCATTTTAAATTTTGCCTCCTTTTTACCGAGCATAAACTTGAGCTCATTCAACTCCATATCAACTATTACTCTTCCTGTTGCCAAGAGTGGCCTTCCCAAGATAATGGGTACCTAGAAGTCCACATCACAATCCAGTACCACAAAATCAGTAGGAAGAATAAAGTCTGCTACTTTCACCAACACATCATGCAAAATTTCAACAGGTCATTTTATCGATCTGTTTACCATTACTAGTCGCATGTTAGTGGGCGTTGGATCTTCTAAACCTAGCTTCATACATACAGCCAGTGGCATCAGATTCACGCTGGTACCCAAATCACATAATGCCTTTGCAACATCCAGAGACCTAACTTTGCATAGAATAGTTAATGCACTTGGGTTAGGCTTCTTTTGCACTAAGAATCATGTGGAAACCACGCTACAATGTTGGAGATTGTCCACCGGTTCACTGCTGACCATTCTCTTCTTTGTGACAAGGTCTTTCATGAACTTGGCATAGCCTGGCATTTGCTCAAGTTCCTCAACCAAAGGCACACTAATTGTCAACTGCTTGAGCATAGCCATAAACTTGCCAAATTTTGTATCATTAACCTTTTTCTTCAATCGTTGAGGAAAGGGAGGTGGTGGTCTAGGGATTGTCTTTAACACAATTTTCTCTTCCTTCTCATTTTTTTTCTCTGAAATATCAACAAAACCATTCTCCATCTCGGAATCCACTGGACTACTTTCTTTGGTTTCATCAATACTTACCTTATTCTCCACAGATTTTCCCACAGAAAGGCCATATAACATCTTACCACTCTGAGTGATAATCTCCATACACGAAGCATCATTCCACGAGTTCTGAACCATATCAATAGGTAAAGTACCAGTTTTTCTTTAGTTCAGTGTATCAAAAATTTGGCTCATTTACTGCTCCAACTTCTTAAAAAAATAGAGTGTAAGATAACCAACTAATTGAGGGTAGAGAATTCACTCTTCATAGAGTTACCCCAGATTTGTTAGCTTCAACTCCTTTCAACACCTTTTCCATCATGTCTTCCATGGACATCTTGCCAGAGCTAGTTTTTTCAATATCCCGACTTCCAGGCGGAACATATAAATCACTCCTGTCATTATTGTTTCTCCAGTGTCCTTGCACCCTATCTTTAAAATCAGTCTTGTCATAAAAGTTCTGACCTTGGTTCCCTTGTCTATTTCCTCGGAAACCCCTTGATTACTCACATCGTTTTCCTCTGCATCCATACTCATAGCCACCATAAACTAAGATTCCATAACCTTAACTATTTTAATCTTGCCTGACAGTAAGTTCTTGGTCAACAAGTCCATCTGAGTTTTTAAGTGGGCCATGTCTTGGTCTCGCTCCTCATCCCTTCTGCGTTGCTCCACAGTCATACCTCCAGAAATATTTGGGCTAGCCACTACAGAATCCTTGGTGTCCCAAGCCTAAATCAGCTTAGTCATTTTATTCAGTATCACTGAAGTATCCAGAAAAGAGAGGTCAATGAACGAACCACCTACAACATTGTCTAGGATTGGTTTTGTCACAGAGTTGAAAGATATATACAAAGTCTCCATCCAGTGAAACTCTGTCACATTGTGGTTTGGACATTGTGCCAGCTTCTTCATAAACCTCTCCCAGGTTTTGTGCAATGCTTCGGTAGGGAGATGCCTAAAATTACTGATTTCATCCCTCAACTTTACCCTCTTGGATGGTGGAAAGAACCATTCTAGAAATGCCTTTTTCAACTTTCTCCAATTGGTTATAGAATCGGGCTCTAGCTCATTTAACCACATTGTTACCTCTCCAAACAGAGATAAAGGAAATAATCTCAACTGGATCACATTCTGGCTCACTCCCATATTGTCAAAATATTTACAAATAGTGATGAAGTTCACCAAATACATGTTCTGATCGACACTAGGTAAGACTCCAAACAGCCCCTTCAGATTTGGGAGTTGGATTATGGTGCTTTATGCTGAATTTTCCACCCGGTGCCAATGGTGGAGTGATAGCACCTGTTGCACCAACTTCATCCATTCCTTCAGCTTATTCATCAACCTCGTATTGAACAGGCTATTAGCCATACCTTCCTTGGATTGGGTGGTTTCTATTGACATTACGCTGCACTGTTGCGGCAATTTGCTCAACTCACCTTAGGTTTTGAGGAATCAGAAATTCCTCATTACCCAAGTCCTCATCATCAGGGTACTAGTGATGTGCTTGTGGACCCAAATTCTGTACATTCACTTGAACCGTGGCCAAAGCGGCTAGTCTATCCGCCTCCTGTTGTTCAGCTATTCTCCCTATCAGTTGAGGTTTCGGATTGATTGGGAATAACGGTTCTCCAGAACTTCTTGTTTTTGGCATAAACAACATAGTACCTACAATAGAAAAAAATAACAAATAAACGTAAATCTAGAAAACTTAACTTACAGCAAATTAGAGCACACAAACTTTCAGTTTACAACTGTATTCCCCGGCAACGACCCTTTTTTTGATAACGCTCAAACTACACTCTTGAATGGATGTAAGCGATCATTGTCAATATAAAACCCAACTAGATTGGGTCAAATCCCACATAGAATAGGGTGTGAACTCAAGTTATTTAAGAAATAATTCACTGGTAGTTTACTATTTCCTAAAAAATGAGTTTAAATTTCTCAGGCAATTATTAGTCCCTTTGAAATTAAAGTTTGTAACGAATATATTATGAAATAACCGGGATTATGTTCACTAGGGTTTACGGTACATGACAGATGCTACAAATAACTCAAGGTTCTCATGGGGGTTAGGATGACAAGCTATCTTTATCGATGGTATGCTCAAATGTTTCTCGACCTATTCAAGCATCTAGTTGCCTAATCCTCTCGGACTTAGGGAATCGCAACTCACTGCCCATATTTTACCTCAAGTTAATCAACCTCGTTAAAATGTTGATTATCAAACAAAGCCTTTCCGAGTCCCTATCGATAATTCACTTCCTACTGTTTATGATTTCTTTATCAAGCAAACCAAAGTAGGTACGCCTATTGTTTGCAACCAACAAACATAAGTTATAATATCAGAATTAACAAGAAATCCTAATACCCATTAAACCTTGAGTAATTAATTAACACCTTATCATCACCTAACCTTTGATCCCACAATACAGGTTAAAGATGCTTAGCCACTCATGGTGCAATAGATAAGCACACAGGTTGAATTCATAATAGAAAGGATTAACTTACAATGATGAATGAAATCAAAAGTGAATTTGTATTTTAATCACAAGGAAGAACTATAAAATATTGTTCTTAAGATAGACAGAGCAAAAAGTCGTATGTTTTAAGATAGATGGATAATGGATTCTTCAATCAATAATATAATAAAAACCCTAAAACAAAGCTTTAAATAGTCAACCCTAAATAAGGAAACAAAAGGAAGGTATCTGATTTTCTTCGGATTAGATGACGGCCCGTGACTGCCTATCATGATCTTGACGGCCTGTTACAGACGTCATCAAATTCTCAGTAAATTTAACTCTTGTTGCCTATGTTTGATGACAATTGTAACGCACAATCACTATCTTGACGGCGTGTCATGATTGCCATCACAAAACTTCCTATACTTTACATCTTCTATTTGAGGTTGACGGCTTCCGTGATAGCCTATCACCAGGTTGACGATGGGTTGTGGATGTCGTTGGCCACACTTAGCTCTCTTTTTGCTTCTGATTTCATGATTTTTGCTTCCCTTATTTGTGGTTCCCACTCTTCTCTACTTTTGCTGCAAAATCAAAGTAAAATAATCAAAAACAACTAAAGTTGCTTAAGACTTCGCAATTATTTAGAGTTAAAAGCTTCAAATGTGATAGCATGGGCTCACACATCACTAGGCCTTTCCTCACCCTACCTGGGGAATCCCGGTCGATTCTCAGCAAAAATATCGCCTGGACCCCCGGGTCCACCCCAAAAAACGTGGGCTATAGCACACCATTTTTTCCCGAAAATGCCCTGTTCTTGCTGTTTCAACTGTTTGACCACCTAAACCTACACGTTCTACAAAAATCCCATACTATGCTGCTCCCTAGCCTGCCAGGGGCAGCCCGAACGATTTTTGGCAAAAGTAACGCCCGGACCCCAGGGCCACCCTGAAATCCGTGGGATATAGCACACCGATTTGGCCCAAAAATGCCCCATTCGCGTTATTTTGCTCGTTTGACCACCCAAAATACCCCGTTCTCAAAGAACGCCGATACTAGGCTGCTCAACTGATTTTCGGCAAAAGTTATGCCCAGAACATGATCCCACCCCAAAAACTATGGGTTATAGAACCCTGATTTGGCCCAAAAATGCCTTGTTCACTCCGTTTCACCTATTTGACCACCCAAACTGCCTCGTTCTCAAAAGAGGCCCATACTAAGTTGTTCCTTAGCCTTCCTGGGTAGCCTGGTTAATTTTTAGCAAAAATCACGCCCGGACCCCGTGCCCATTCCAAAAATCGTGGGATATAGCTCACCGATTTAGCCTACAAATGCCTTGTTCACACTTTTTTGCCTATTTGACCACTCCAACTATCCTGTTCTAAAAAAAGGCCTATACTAGGCTACTCCCCAGCCTACCTGTGGCAGCCCGGTTGATTTTAAGCCAAAATCAAGCTTGAACCTCAGGCCCACCCCAAAAACCGTGGTCTATAGCATACCAATTTGGCCCAAAAATTCCCAATTCATGCCGTTTTGCCCGTTTGACCACCCAAACCACCCATTTATCTAAAAAGGCCCATACTAGGCTACTCCCCAGCCTTTCTGGGGTAACACGGTTGATTTTTGACAGAAACCACACCCAAATCTAGACCCCGAGCCCCACACTAAATACCATTGGCTATAGCACACCCATCTGGTCCGAAAATGCCTCGTTCACACCAATTTTCCTGTTTGACAACCCAAACTGCCACGTCCTTAAAAAAGGACCACACTAGGCTGCTCTCCAGTATGCCTAGGGTAGCTCGATTGATTGTCAGCCAAAATCGCGGCAGATCCCGGGCCTACCCCAAAAAGTGTTGGTAAAGGACACCGATTTGGCCCAAAAATGTCCCGTTCGGTCTGTTTCTACCATTTGAACAAACAAACCGCCGCTTTCTAAAAAATAGGCCCACACTAGGACACTCCTTAGTATGCCTAGGCCAGATCACATAATTTTTGACCAAAATCATGCCCGAACCCTGTGGCCACCTCAAAAACCATGGGCTATAGCACATCGATTTTCCCAAAAAGTTCTCGTTCGCACAATTTTGCCCGTTTGACCACCCTAACCACCCCGACCTAAAAAAAGGCCAACACTAATCTGTACCTCATCCTACCTAGGGCAGCCCAATTGATTTTTGGCCAAAATAATGCCCGAATCCAAGGCTCACCCTAAAAACTGGGGGCTATAGTGCACCGATTTGGTCCAAAAATACCCCGTTCGCTTTGTTTCGCCCGTTTGATCACCCAAACTGCCCCGTTCTAAAAGAAGGCCTACATTAGGCTGCTCCCCAGCCTGCCTGGGGCAGCCCAATCAATTTTTTCCAAAAATCACTCCCAGACCCGGGGCCATCCCAAAAAATGTAGGCTATAGCACACCGATTTGGCCCCAAAATTTCACGTTTTGGCCATTTCGCTGGTTTGACCACCCAAACTGCCCCGTTCTAAAAAAAGGCCTACAATAGGCCACTCCTCAGCCTTCCTGTGGCAGCTTGGTTGATATTCAGCCAAAATCACGCCAGACCCTTTGCCCTCCCTAAAAACTATGGGCTATATAGCACGACGATTTTACTCAAAAATGCTCGGTTCACATCATTTCGCCCGTTTGACCACCCAAACTGCCCTATTATAAAAAAATCCCACATTAGGCCACTGCCAAGCCTGGATGTGGCTGCCCAATCAATTTTTGGCCAACATAACGCCCAGACCCCAGGCCCACCCATAAAACCGTGGGCTATAGCACACTGATTTGGCTTGAAAATGCCCCGTTCGCATCATTTCTCCCGTTTGACCACCCAAACTACCCCGTTCTCAAAAAAGGCCCACACTAGTCTGCTCCTTAGCCAGCTTGGGGAAGCCCGATCAATTTTTGGCATAAATCACGTTTGGACCCAAGCCCACCACAAAATCCATGGGCTATAACACACTGATTTAGCCCGAAAATGCCCTGTTCACGTTATTTTACCCGTTTGATCACCTAAACCACCTTGTTTTCAAAAAATGCCCACACTAGACTGCTCCAATGCCCATCTCGGGTATCCTGGTCGATTTACGGCCAAAATCATGCCCAAACCGCAGGCCTCACCCTAAACACCGTGGGCTATAGCATTTTGATTTGGCCTAGAAACTACCCATTCGCGCCATTTGCCTTGTTTGACCACCCAAACCACCCTGTTCTAAAAAATAGACCACACTAGGCCGTTCTCAAGACTTACTGGGGAAGCCCAATGAATTTTCGGCAAAATTCACGCCTGAACCCCGGGCCAACCCTGAAAACTGTGGGCTATCACACCGATATTTCCTAAAAATGACTTATTCATGCCGTTTTGTCCGTTTAACCAGCCAAACCACCCCGTTCTAAAAAAAGGCCTATACAAGGATGCTCCCCAGCTTTTTCGAGGTAGCCCAATCAATTTTTGGCCAAAATCATGCTCAGATCCTGGGCATACCCAAAAATCTTGGGCTATAGCATGGCGATTTGGCCCAAAAATGCCCCGTTCACGCTATTTTTTCCTGTTTTACCACTAAAACTACCTCATTCTAAAGAAAAGCCCTTTTAGGCCACTCTCTATCCTGCCTGGGCTTCCTAATTAATTTTTAGCCAAAATTATGCCCAGAATTCGATCCCACCCCAAAAACCATGGGCCATAGAATCCCGATTTAGCACGAAAATACCCTGCTCACGCTGTTTCACCCATTTGACCACCCAAACTGCCCTATTCTTAAAATAGGCCCATACTAGGTCGCTCTTTATCCTACCTGGGCAGCCCGGTTGTTTTTCGACCAAAATCACACCCGTACCCTGTGCATATTCCAAAAATCATGGGTTATAGCACACCGATTTGTCCCGCAAATGCCCCATTTGAATTGTTTCGCCCGTTTGACCACCCAAACCGCCCCATTCTAGAAAAGGCCTATACTAGGCTAATCCCCAGCCTACCTGGGGTAGCTCGGTCTATTTTTAGACAAAATCACACTCGAACCTCGGGCCCACCCTAAAAAGTGTGGGCTATAGCACACCAATTTGTCCTGAAAATGCCCCATTCGTACAGTTTTGCTTGCTTGACCACCCAAGCCACCTAGTTCTCAAAAAAGGCCTATACCAACCCGCACCCCAGCCTACCTGGGGTAGTACAGTTTATTTTTGATAGAAATCATACTGCATATCTGGACCCAAGGCCCCACCCTAAATACCGTGGGCTATCGCACAACCATTTAGCCTGAAAATGCCTCGTTCACCCCATTTTGCCCATTTAACCACCCAAACTGACTTATCCTAAAAAAAGGCCCACACTAGGCTACTCCCTAACCTATCTAGGGAAGCCGGGTCAGTTTTCGGCCAAAATCACAGTCGTATCACGAGCCTAATCCAAAAACAGTGGGCTTTATAATGCCGATTTGGCCATAAAATGCACTGTTTACTCCGTTTCGGCTGTTTGAACCCCCAAACTGCCATGTTCTATAAAAAGGCCCATAATAGGTCATTCCCTAGCATGCCTGGGGAAGCCGCTCAATTTTTGGCCAAAATGATGCTCAAACCCTGGGGCCACCTCGAAAATCGTGGGCTATAGGACAATGATTTTGCCCAAAACTTTCTCGTTCACGCCGTTTCGCCGGTATGACCACCCAAACCACCCCATTCTCAAAAAAGGCCCATACTAGTCCACTCATCAGCATGCCTGGGGTAGCCCGGTTGAGGTTTTGCCAAAATGACATTCGAATCTCGGGCCCACCCCAAAAACTGTAGGCTATAGCACACTGATTTGGCCCAAAAATATCTGAATCGCTCCGTTTCACCTGTTTGACC
This sequence comes from Capsicum baccatum var. pendulum, assembly GCA_030864225.1. Taxonomy (NCBI): domain Eukaryota; kingdom Viridiplantae; phylum Streptophyta; class Magnoliopsida; order Solanales; family Solanaceae; genus Capsicum; species Capsicum baccatum. The sequence goes on from CM061556.1 coordinate 227,504,577, forward strand.
ACCCAAACCATCCCATACTAAAATAATGCCCTTACTAGGCCACTCCCCATGCTTCCTAAGGAATCCCAGTCAATTTTTGCCAAAAGTTACTCCAAGACCCCGGGCCTACCCTAAAAACCATACGCTACAGCACATCAATTTAGCCCAAAAATTTCACGTTTAGGATGTTTCGCCCGTTTGACCACCCAAACCACCCCATTCTAAAAAAAGCCCATACTAGGCCACTCCTCAACTTTCTTGGGGCAGCCTAGTCGATTTTCAGCCAAAATCACGTCGAACCCTTGGCTCACCCCAAAAGCGATGGGCTATATAGCACACCTTTTAAGCTTAAAAATGCTCCGCTCATGTCCTTTCGCACATTTGACCACCCAAACTGTCCCATTTTTAGAAAAAGGCCCATATTAAGCTACTTTCAAGCCTGCCTATGTTTGCTCGGTTAATTTTTGGCTAACATAACGCCCGGAATCAGGCCCACCACAAAAAACGTGTGCTATAGCACACTGATTTGGCTTGCAAATGCCTCATTCACATTGTTTTGACCGTTTGACCACCCAAACCACCCCGTTCTAAAAAAAGGCCCATACTAGGCCATTTCTCATTCTTCTTGGGGCAGACTGGTCGATTTTCAACCAAAATTATGTTCGGACCCTGGACCCAACACAAAATCCATGGGCTATACCACACCAATTTGGCTTGAAAATGCTCTGTTCGCGTCATTTTACCCGTTTGACCATCCAAACCATCCCTTTATTAAAAAAATCCTACACTAGGCTGCTTCACACTTACCTCGGGTAGCCTGGTTGGTAAACGACCAAAATCATACCGGAACCCCAGGCCCCACCCCAAAAATTGAGCGCTATAGCATACCAATTTGTCCCAAAAATGACCCGTTCATGCTATTTTCCCTGTTTCACTAGCCAAACAACATCGTTCTCAAAAAGCGCCTATACTAGGTCTCTCTCAAGCCTACCTGGGGCATCCTGATCAATTTTTGGCAAAATTCACGCCCGAACCCCAAGCCCACCACAAAAAATGTCAGCAATAGCACATCGATTTGGCCCGAAAATGCCCTATTCGCATTGTTTTGTCCGTTTGGCCACAGAAACTGCCCTATTCTAAAAAAAGGCCTACACCAGTTTGCTCTTCAGCCTATCTGGGGTAGCCCAATTAATTTTTATCTAAAATCACGCATATACCCTGGGCATACCCAAAAATCATGGGTTATAGCACACTGATTTGGCCCAAAAATGTTCCGTTCATGCTGTTTTACCTGTTTGACCCCTCAAACCACCTCGTTCTAAAGAAATGCCCACATAGGCTGCTCCCCATCCTACTTGGGGAAGCCAGATCAATTTTTGAACCAAATCATGCTTGGACCAAAGGCCACCCCAAAAATCGTGGTTTATAGGACACGGATTTGGCCTAAAAATGCCTCATTCATGCCGTTTCACTCATTTGACCATTCAAACCACCCTATTTTAAAAAAAGGCCCACACTACATCACTCCTCAGCCTTCTTGGGGTAGCCCGGTTTATATTAGTCCAAATCACACCTGGACCCCGGGTAGACCTTAAAAATTATAGGTTACAGCATACCGATTTCACCTCAAAATGCCCCATTCAAGCCGTTTTGCCTGTTTGACCACCCAAATTGCTACGTTCTTAAAAAAGGCCCACACTAGGCTTCTCCTCAGCCTGCCTGGTGAAGCCCATTCGATTTTTATCAAAAATCACACCTGAACCCCTGGGCCACCCAAAAAACTGTGCTATAGCACACCGCTTTAGCCTGAAAATGCCCTATTCGCACGGTTTCACTCGTTTGAACACCCAAAACACCCTGTTCTAAAAAAAGGACCACATAGGTCACCCCCCAGCCTGCCTGGGGTAGCCCGGTCAATTTTTGAGCAAAATCACATTCGGACCCTGGGCCCACCCCAAAAATCGTGGGCTTTAGCACACCGATTTTGCCTGAAAATGCCCATTCGCGCTATTTTGCCTGTTTGACCACCCAAACTACCCCATTCTAAAAAAGGCATATAATAGGCTACTCCCTAGCCTTCCAAGGGCAGCCCAGTTTATTTTTGGCCAGAATCACGCTCGAGGCCCGGGCCCACCCCAAAAACCATTGGCTATTGCACACCAATTTAGCCTAAAAATGCCCCGTTCGCATTGTTTTGCCTTTTTGACCACCCAAGCCGCCCTGTTCTAAAAAAAGGCCTGCACAAGGACTCTCCCTAACTTGCCTGGGGTAGCCTACCAATTTTCGGCCAAATTAAACTCCAACCCCGGGCCCACCCCAAAAATCATGTGCTATAGTACACCAATTTGGCTTTAAAATGCTCCGTTCAGTCCGTTTCACCTGTTTGACCACCCAAACTTCCCAGTTCACAAAAAAGGTCCACACTAGGATGCTCCCCAGCCTGCCTGGGGCAGCCCGATCAATTTTTGGCCAAAATCACGCTCGGACTCCAAGCCGACCCCAAAAACTCTAGGCTATTGCACACCGATTTGGCTCGAAAATGCCTCGTTCATGCCATTTCAGCTATTTTACCACCCAAACCACCTATTCTCAAGAAATTCCAACACTAGGCCACTCACCATCCTACCTGGGGTAGCCCGATAAATTTTTAGCAAAATCATGCTCGGATCCTGGGTCCACACCAAAAATCGTTGCCTATCACACATCAATTTAGCCCGAAAATGCCCCATTCCTACCATTTATCTTTTTTGACCACCCAAACTACCTTTTTCTTAAAAAAGGCCCACACTGGGTCGCTCCCCACCCTGCCTGGGCAACTTGGTCGATTATTGACCAAAATCACGCCCAAACTGATACAAGTATGATCGCGTAGATGGACTTATAAGGGAGTACATTAGACCCAAGTCTTGGTGTGTGAAATGAAGTGAAAGAATCACCTAAATGGACACCAAAATATTCTACTAAATACACTAAAAGGGCCAAATAAGTCCACTACACATACTAGAGGGGTGCCCCTTCTCTAAGGGGCCTTTTGGTTATTTTACCTACTATTTGTTATACACTATAAACAGAATAATGTAGGGTTTCATTAGAGAGATTTTGATGAACATTATGAGCTTATAACACTTAAATATTTCCTCTCTAAGGAGAGAAGACCATCAACCCAAAATTGTAACTAGGGAAATCAACTTGTGTGTGAATTCGCTCGTGTTGGATTCAAGCCTGGAAACGTTGGATGCTTTTGAGATCGGGGTCACTCTTATTCCAATGTAAGATTTACGTATTTTATGTGTGTAATGTTACAGGTCCAAGAGTGGAATAGGCTTTTGTCTTGTTAACATTATACCTTTAATTTGTCTGACTATCTATCCTTTTGTTTCTTTGTAATCGTGTAGTAGTGTTGATATTGTAACCGTGTGTTTGTGTTATTAATATGGAATCCAAAATTAGTCTTGTTCATTTTGTTCTTGTTGTGTTGCTACTATTTTGGTGTTATTATACCATAGTGCCTTGTATTTTTCTTGTTGGTAGCAAATCCGAGAGGGGTCACCAAAAGAGGTCCTCGGTTTCTCGGCTAGTGGACTGATTTTGGTGTTTGTTTCATGTTTCCTTGTCTTTATTTTATCATGGACCCTGAGCCCACCCCAAAAACTGTGGGCTATAGCACACCGATTTGGCCCCAAAATGCCGCGTTTGCGCCATTTTGCCCGTTTGACCACCCAAACAGCCCTGTTTTAAAAGAAAGCCCATACTAGGCCGCTCCCCAGCCTACCTAGGGCATCCCTGTTTATTTTAGGACTAAATCACAACCAAACCCGGAGCTCACCCATAAAACCGTGGGATTAGCAGACCAATTTGGCACAAAAATGCTCTGTTCATACCATTTCGCTGGTTTGACCACCCAAACTGCCCCGTTCTGAAAAGAGGCCAACACTAGTCCACTCCCAACCCTACTTGGGGCAGCCCAGTCAATTTTTGGACAAAATATCGCCTGGAACCTAGGCCCACCTCAAAATTCATGGGCTATAGCACACTGATTAGGCCTGAAAATGCTCCGTTAGCGCTGTTTCATTTGTTTAGCAGTCCAAACCACACCATTCTAAAAAAAGCCCCATACTATGCCTCTCCCAAGACTTCCTGGGATAGCCTGGTAGATTTTTGGCAAAAATGATTCCTGGACCCCTGGGCCACCCTGAAAACCATGAGCTATAGCACACTGATTTGGCCTAAAAATGCCCCATTCACAGTGTTCCTCCTATTTGACCACGAAAACTACCCCTTTCTCTAAAAACAACATCACTAGGTTACTCCCCAAACTACCTGGGGTAACCTGGTTGATTTTTGGCTGAAGTCACGCTCGGACCCTAGGTAGACACCAAAAACCGTGGGCTATAGCACACTAATTTAGCCCAAAAATTCTCCGTTTTTACTGTTTCACTTATTTGACCACCCAAACCACCCCGTTCTCAAAAAAGGCCGATACTAGGCCGTTCCTCAACCTACCTAGTGCAGCCTAATCGATTTTCAGCAAAAAATCACGCTCGGATCTTGAGCCCACCCTAAAAACTATTGGCTAGAGCACACTAATTTAGCTAAAAAATGCCACATTCTCGCCATTTAGTCTTTTTGACTACCCAAACCGTCCCGTTATCAAAAAAGTTGCATACTAGGTTGCAACAAAGCCTGCCTGGGGTAGCCCAATCGATTTTCAACCAAAATCATGCCCGGACCCTGAGTCCATCTCGAAAATCTTAGGTAATAATACATCAATTTAACCCGATAGTCCCCTATTTACGCTGTTTCAACCATTTGACCACTGAAACCACCCTGTTCTAAAAACGTCCCATACTAGGAGACTCCCCAGCTTGCCTGGGGCATCCCAGTTGTTTTAAGGCTGAAATCATGACCAGACCCCGATGATGTTAGGTGTATTTACACGCCAAAAGCACCTTAATTTACCCATATTTTAGCTAAGTTTTGAGGACAAAATATATAATTCCTGCACTTTTAGTCCTTTTTCCTGTAAGTGAGCTAACCAACGTGATTAGCAAGTTTTCAAGTATAAATGATGAAGATTTCAGCATTTTATGGATAACTTGATCCCAAAGAAAGCTTCACGAAAGAAGGAAGGCAGCTTTTGGAAGTCTATGGAGTGAAAGTGACGCATGGAAAACTTGTCCCGGGCAAAAACAGCATTTCCAAAGACTTGGGGATCAGCAGTAACTTAGTAGGATTAGGATAATGATGTAGTAACCTAGTAGGATTAGTATAAGTACGCAGTAGCTTAGTAGGAATAGGATATGGGTGTTATAAAAATCCTATTTTGCTGAACTTTTCAGCAATCAATTCCCACCACCCTCATCATTATTCTTCCTTATTCGATCTTTTCCCCTTTTCTTCACAAATTCGTTGTTGACATTATTTTTCAGCTATTCGACTTTTAATTTTTACGACAAGAGAACGCTATTTGCTAGGAATTCACACAACAAGTGCTACCAAAACATACTTCACGCGAGATTTTTATTTTGGTATGATGATAATGTCTATTGTGTTTTCCGATGCCCTCATGAGTAGCTAAACTTCTATGTTAGGGTTATGGAAGCCTTATGAGATACTATCTATTGCTATGAGTGTGTGAATTCATGATACGTATGCTGCTTATATAATTACTCTCTTCATCTTAATTTAAATTCTTGTGGTTGCAAACATGTAGAATACGCCGGTGTAGCATTAACTTGTTCGAAAGAAAAGTTACATGTCTAGAAAAGAGAGAATGACAAGGAAATAGGGCTACCAACCCCTGTTTAAAAGTTAGTGCCGTAACTGGATTAACCTCTTGGAGATTTCGTGCCATTAGTTATACGCTTTAATCTCGAAAGAGTTAAAGTGAGATAAACCTTGATGGTCGAAAGACGCTAGGATTTACCATAGAATACGAATCTCTATAAGCGCATGCATATCTGAATTCCGCATAACTCATAGCGAATAGATACGTAAAACTCATAAGGTGGACATAACCCTAACATTCCAATTCTCATTGATTAAAACCTATTAAACATTCCGTTTTTCTTTGTTACTTTAATACTCTTAATTCACGCTACAATTAAATCCCCCCCTTTTTATAGAATTTTCGATCAACAGTCTATTAACAGTTGCATACTTAGTGACCAAGTATTCCCTGTGGGATTTGACACCCAACCCAGTTGAGTTCTATATTTGACGGCGACCTCTTACACTCTTACGAGAGCTGTAGTTTGAGCGTTATCAATTTTGGCGGCGTTGCCGGGGAATACAGTTGTCAACTAAGTTTGTGATAGTTACTAGACCCTTTGGTCAAAGATTCTCATACTTTACTTTTAGTTGTTGTTTTTGTTTGCTACAGATTTTTATTCTGTGCATCCCCCATACTCGAAGTTTTGGTCAACCGTTATTACCTATCAACCCTGAACCACATCGTATTTGAAGAATGGAAGTGCAACATGAAATTGAAAGAAGGGCTGCTCAACAGGAGCAAGCTAGACTAGCTGCATTGGATGCCACCCAAGTGCATCAACAAAATATTAATAACCCTAGGCGAGCAACAAATCCGGACGATGAGGACCTAGGTGATGACGAGTTACTAAACCCTAGGCGTGATGCTGAGGTGATGACACCTGCTAATAGAAGAGATCATCAAGTCAGACTTAGACCTGAATGCCGAGCTATGCAGATTCCATTTAATGATGATGATGACAATCGAGATGGAGCTGGTGCCACAGGAGCTATTATTCCTCCACCCTTTGCACCCGGAGCCAAGTTCAATATCACTAGCACCATGATCCAGCTTTTGCAACTCAAGGGATTCTTTGATGGACTAGTAGGCGATGATCTGAATATGCATTAGATTAACTTTATTTCTACATGCAAGTCATTTGACAATCCTGGCGTTGGACAGAATGTAATTCGACTATGCTTATTTCCATTGTCCCTGTCTGGGGAGGTAACTCTATGGTTGAATGGGATGACTCCTGATTCTATTATGAATTAGAGGTAATTGAAAGACGCTTTCCTAGAAATATTCTTTCCCTCATCCAAGAGAGCACAGTTGAGAGATGAAATCAGCAATTTTTGACAGATTCCAACTGAAGCTCTCCACAAAACATGGGAGAGATTCAAGAAGAAGCTTATGAGATGCCCAAACAATCATATGACCAATGTCCACTTGATTGAGATATTATACAGATCTTTCAACTTGGTGACTAAGCCAGTGGTTGATAACGCAGCAGGTGGGTCATTCATGGACCTCACTTTTATTCAGGCAAGTGATATGCTAGATCGTATGACAAAGCATAGTAGAACTTGGCATACCAGAGATTCTGAAGTAGCAAGCTCTACTGTATCTATTGGCATGGCAGTAGAACAGAGGCGAAGAGAGAAAGAATGTGATCAAGATATGGCGCACATGAAAACACAAATGGATTTTCTTACAAAGCATCTATTAATACGGAAGACCAAAAAAGTCAAAGTTGTTGCATCAAAAGGAAGAGAGCCATCCAATTCCGAGGAAAAAGCCAACTACTTGAACAGTCAGGGGGGTTTCTGAGGCAATACCCAAGGAAACCAAGGTCAAAACTATTATGATAAATCTGGAAACAAGGACCGTGATCAAGGTAGTGGAAGGAAAAGACTGACAGGAGTGGTTTGTATGTTCCTCCTGTAAGACATGACGCCGCTGTATCTGGTTCTTGAAATATATCCATGGAAGATATGATGGATAAGCTGTTGAATGGAGTAGAGGCAACCAACACAGGAGTAACTGAGGTAATAAATGATTTGTCCTCAATTAAGCAATTGGTTGACTCGCATTCCACTTCAATAAAATAGCAGGAGCAACAATTGAGTCAATTATCTGCGGTATTCAACCAAAGAAAGGCTGGAATGCTACCCAGCGATATGGTGCAAAACCCAAGGAATGATGGATAATGTATGGCTATTACTACCAGGAATGGTAAGGTATTGGAAAATCCAGCCAAAGGTTTGCAAGTAGTCGATGATTGGGAGGTGGATTCCGAAGTTCCCATAATCCTGGGACGTCCTTTCCTTACAATAGAAAGTATGATTATTGACATGAGAGCTAATGAGCTTTTATTTTGGTTGAATGACGAAGTGGTCCATTTTGATGTACAGAAAGCAATAAAGCATCCCGAAGATATGAATGTGTTCTCTGTAAATGATGTTTATTATAAGGACAAGAAAGAATTATCTGTAGAGAAGCAGCTTACTTTTGAGCCACTATCTGATGTGCTGTTGAATGTTGAGCATAAGGATGATGAAGATTATGAAGAAACTATGTGTTCTCTACCTAAAATAAGGTCCTATCTCATACTCCTAAGCAATCGGACCTTGATCTTAATAATAAACTGTCACCAACAGGGAAGACTTCCATTGAAGAGCCCCCAGTGCTAGAATCGAAAAAGCTCCCCAATTATCTAAGGTATGCATTCTTGGGAAGTGGAAATACACTTCAGGTGAGTGTGATGGATGATTTAAGTGAACAACACGTAGAGGTTCTCATCTCTGCTCTAAAGTGTTACAAGAGAGCTATGGGTTGGACTATTGATGATATAATTGGTACCCCTCCTGGGATATGTATGCACAAGGGTCTCTCGAACAAGGTTGAATAGCTATAAGTAAGCCTCATTGTCATCTGAATCCATTCAAAAAATAATCCACCATCTATCTCGATGAAGTCTAAGTAATCGAGAAAGCTATGTCGTTCCGCGATAATAAATCAAGCGCTTGGTGGGAGGCAACCCATTGTTTTTATTTAATTTTTTTGTTTTTCTAGGATTTTGTCGAGCCACGACCAAAACTAAGTTGCTTGATGGGAGGCAACCCATCGTTCTAATTGTTTTTGTGGTTTTTGAGTAAGTGTAGGTGCAAGAGGTGTAAAGGAGGAGATTGGTTTCAAATTTTGATTTGGAAGCGGTTTATGTTGAAGGTGGTAAGTTGGGAATAAAAATGGAAAGGCTATGTATTAGGAATTGCCTATGAAAATCCAGGCAACGAACAATGCAAGGCCAATGTAAATCTAGGCAACGAACAAGGCATGGCCTATGCTATGGCCTAAGCTCTCAGAATCTAGAATGACATAGCATAGGCGCCGCCTATGCCCAACAATGCTATAGAATAGGCATCGCCTATGCCAAAGCCTTTGGTCTCGGATTCTACAATGCCATGGAATAGGTGCCGTCTATGCCCAACAATGCGCCTATGCTCAACAAGGCTTTGCAAAAGTCTCCGCATATACCAAGCATAGGCAAAGCATTAGGCGCTGCCTATGCTCACTTTTGGTCTCCAAATCTGATTCCAAATGGGTCAAAACCCGACCCAAGCTTGTCCTATAAATAGAACCTTAGTCTTAAAACAAAAACTCATTGCAAATCCAACCTAAGCGCCGCCTACCTCTCCAAATTCTCTCAAAAATTTTCACTTTGCTCTTTTAACTTTGCAAGAACATCTTCCAAAGGCCATCAACCAAGTAAGTACTTCTTTTCTCTTCTTTTATTTTCCATAAGTACTACAATTCTATGCCTACAATAAATTATTAAATCTTGAAGTAGTGTTGGTGATTTGAATGTGGTTGATTTGTTGTGATACAACTAAGTGAGTGAAAGAATTTGTAAGGATGCTCTTGACTTGTTTCCAACTTGTATTTGATTTTCATACGCTGTCATACTTTTGCAGAATTGACATGGTCAAGGAAATTGTATAATCTTCTAATTAGAAAGCTTACATGTTGGAATGACTGGTTCATCGAGATGAAAATCATGGTTGACTACAAACATACGATGTTTTGATGATTTCTAATGCCATAACTTGATTCAATTTATATGTAGTAGTCTGGCTCAAAAGGTACATCAATCTAAACATGAAAGTATTGCCAAGATTTCTTGAAATAGAATCAAAAAGGATAGTTAAGATGACAAGAAAAGTATGACTGCACTGATTATATTATTGGAACATAACACCTAAATGTATATCGATGAAGTCTGAGTAATTGACATCGTTCACTTCACTAGTTTGTGCCAACAAATTAAGTGTGGGGTGGTGCCACTACTTCTTGTTTGTTGATTTTATCCATCGAGATAAAGCTAACATGACTATTATTTTAATCTCAGGTACAATGGAACCAAAAGCAAGACAAGGAAAAGAAAAAGCAACCACTTCACAAAAAGGCCAGAAAAGGGGACGAAAAGAGCAAAGAGAATCCTCCTCGCTGTAAATACCTCGCCGCATGATCAGAATTAAATGGGTCCTAGAGGAGGAAGGAAAAGAGTGGTACAGGAACAACAAAGAAAAAAATATGTTCTTGTGGAGTTGATACAAAAGGAGAGCCTAGCAAAGAAAGAACCTCGCATGTTGGCTATGATAATGGTGTTACATCTTAATTTAATCTTCCGAGATATGGGAGAGTGCAATGTCGATCTAACACGACAATTCTATACCAACTGGTCATCGAAAACTGCAGGGAGTGAAGTAAAGATTCGGGGCAAAGTCTTGCAACTAAATGCGGAGTTCTTCAACTCTTTTCTAGGTTTGCTATCTGTTAATCCATCACCACTCAAGGTGATGTATAACAGACCACCGTAAAGGGCAATAAGACACACATTGTGCGGAACAAGATCAATGGCATTTTGGAGTAGACACAAGGACACCGGTCGGCACAACACTTTCCCGTATGCTTCCTTGAATAGGAAAGCTAGGATATGGTTGCGAATAGTCAACTCTTGCCTGATTCCAGGGACACAGTACACAAATATAACACAAGATAGAGTGTTCTTGGTGTACGCATTGATGACTAACATCCCTATCAACATTGGGGAAATTATTTGATCTACAATGTGTAAGGCTAGGCTGCACAAGAGGTCCCACTTCAGCTTTGGAAATCTGTTGACTGAGATATTGAGGAAGGAGGACATCGAAGAGGAACCTGCTGATCATAAGCTTCCACACAATCCGAAGAAGGTTGACCTCACAAAGGTTAAAGATGCTGAAACTATGAATGGTGTCAACATTACCACTGCAGAAAGACATGCTCGCGACGAAAGCTTCTTCCGCCATTTATATAGAATGACGAGGTTTACTATGATGAGCGGAGGTCGTGTTCCAACTGCTGCAGAGCGCCAACAGTTGGATTATGACTACCCAATGAATGAGAATGCAAGGGATATGTGTGTAGTAGCTGTATATTTTGAGGAACCTCTTGATGACGATGTACCAACCGATGATGATCGTCGAATGCCATACTCCGACGTGGAGGAGAACTCTAATGACGACGACTTTGACGATGATTTCGATGCAGGGGGTATGAACCCAGACATAGAGGAGGAGTCTGACTAACCAGGTTCTTCTTATTTATTTTCCACTGAGGGAAGTGTGTACCGTCTAAGTGTGGGGTGCTGGTATTTGTATGCTATATTTCTTTATATGCATTTGCATTTCTTTATGATTGTTTGTTTTGTTCGTTAGTAGTTAAATTTTAGATTTTTTTTATACTTACCATAAAATTGTTCTGATAGGCAGCATGGTAGTATGACAAGAGTTTGTGCTAAAATCATTACTGTTGAGACGTTTAGGCTCTAAGTGTGACTCACTGTGTGATAATTGTGTGGTTTAATTCCTTCATCTGTTGGGTCAAGAGTCTATACTTCTCCCTATAAATTTTACCATGTGCCTTGTGTATGTGAGATGATAGTATATTCTATGTTTGTGGCTGATGCTAGAACTTGTCGGGTGTGTGTGTAAAGCGAAATAAAGAGTGTGCGTTTAAGAGATGATTCAGGCATTTCTTTGGCAACCTGTGATTGTTTACCTTCGTTTTATCTACCCATGGACATCATCCTAGTCAACCTTTTTGAGCCTTTAGCCATTTTCTTTGACAGCCTCATATGTAGCCTAATCCATTTTTTTCAAGACCATAATTTGATCCAAATTCCTAAGCGCTTTAAATTGTAAAGTCATGTGACAAAATAAGAGGAAATTGGGTGAGTGTGATGACTTAGAATGTATTGGTGCTTGAATTTGTTATGAAAAAGAATTGCTATCATAGAGGTGTGTTATGAAAAGAAAACTAAAAAGTTAGTTATGTTTAAAATTGAAAAACCAAAGAGGTGAGAAGGGGTGGTAGATTAAAAGAAAGTAGAAAAGTTGTTTGAAAGAAAGTGTAAATAGCATAATGTGATGTATTAAAGCGCTTAGGGTACTTAGTCACTATTTCTGGCCAAAATAGTCCTACCCGTCCCTTAGCCTATATTACAACCTGTAAAGACCTATTTGATCCTAAGCTTAGCATTCTGATATTCGTGAAGCATTACAATAAGGGCAAGCCTATGGTCATCATTTGCAACATATGAATTCTTTGTGAGAGTGAGATCAAGGATAATCTGATACCCATGTTTCGAAAAAATACAATACTTGTGAGTGATTATAGGTAGCATCCTATGTGAGATACACATGTTTGATGAGTTTTGGGTAGTTGTGTATGATTCTTTATGCCTTAACTTTTGGATACGAAATAGCCATCATCACGAGTCTATGTTGGAGGATAAATTGTCTCTAGTATTGATCCAGAAAATTACTCTTTGTTAATAATTGTCGCGCCTGTCTTGATGAATATTTGGTGTTGTTACTGTGAAACCCTAAGTAGATGTTTATATGGACATGATATTTTATTCTAGAACGAACAAAGATTTAAGTGTGGGGTGTTATGTTAGGTGTATTTACACGCCTAAAGCACCTTAATTTACCCATATTTTAGCTAAGTTTTGAGGACAAAATATATAATTCCTGCACTTTTAGTCCTTCTTCCTGTAAGTGAGCTAACCAACGTGATTAGCAAGTTTTCAGGGATAAATAATGAATATTTCATCATTTTATGGATAACTTGACACCAAAGGAAGCTTCACGAAAGAAGGAAGGCAGCTTTTGGAAGTCTATGGACTAAAAGTGACGCATGGAAAACTTGTCCCGGGCAAAAACAGCATTTCCAAAGACTTGGGGATCAGCAGTAACTTAGTAGGATTAGGATAAGGATGCAGTAACCTAGTAGGATTAGGATAGGTACGCAGTAGCTTAGTAGGAATAGGATATGGATGTTATAAAAACCCTATTTTGCAGAAATTTTAAGAAATCAATTCCCACCACCCTCATCCTTATTCCTCCCTATTCGATCCTTTCCCCTTTTCTTCACAAATTCGTTGTTGACATTATTTTTCAGCTATTCGACTTTTAATTTTTACGACAAGAGAACGCTATTTGCTAGGAATTCACACAACAAGTGCTACCAAAACATACTTCACGCGAGATTTTTATTTTGGTATGATGATAATGTCTATTGTGTTTTCCGTTACACTCATGAGTAGCTAAACTTCTCTCTTAGGGTTATGGAAGTCTTATGAGATACTATCTATTGCTATGAGTGTGTGAATTCATGATACGTATGCTGCTTATATCATTACTCTATTCATTTTAATTTAAATTCTTGTGGTTGAAAACATATAGAATACGCTAGTATAGCATTAACTTGTTCGAAAGAAAAGTTACATGTCTGGAAAAGAGAGAATGACAAGGAAATAGGGCTACCAACCCCTGTTTAAAAGTTAGTGCCGTAACTGGATTAACCTCTTGGAGATTTCGTACCATTAGTTATACGCTTTAAGCTCGAAAGAGTTAAAGTGAGATAATCCTTGATGGTCGAAAGACGCTAGGATTTACCATAGAATATGAATCTCTATAAGCGCATGCATGTCTGAATTCCACATAACTTATAGCCAATAGATACGTAAAACTCATAAGGTGGACATAACCCTGACATTCCAATTCTCATTGATTAAAACCTATTAAACATTCAATTTTTCTTTGTTACTTTAATACTCTTAATTCACGCTACAATTAAATCCCCCCTTTTCATAGAATTTTCGATCAACAATCTATTAACAATTCCATACTTAGTGACCAAGTATTCCCTGTGGGATTCGACACCCAACCTAGTTGGGTTCTATATTTGACAATGACCGCTTACACTCTTACGAGAGCTGTAGTTTGAGCGTTATCACCCGAGCCCACCCAGAAAACCATGGGCTTAGCACACCTTTGTGGCGCAAAAATGCTCCGTTCGCACTGTTTTGCCGGTTTGACCACCCAAACCACACCATTCTCAATAAAACCCATACTAGGCCACTCCCCACCCTACTTGGGGCATCCCGATCGATTTTTGGTCAAAACTCGTGGGCTATAGCACACCAATTTAGCCAAAAAATGCCCCGTTCACGCTGTTTTGCCCTTTTGACCATCCAAACCACCCCGTTCTAAAAAAAGCCCATATTATGCCGCTCCCCAGCCTGCCTAGGGAAGCCCGGTCAATTTTCTGAAAAAAGCACGCCCGAATGTCGGGCCTAACCTGAAAATTGTGGGCTATAGCATACTGATTTGGCCCAAAAATACCCCGTTCACGTCGTTTCGCCCGTTTGACCACCCAAACTATCCTATTCTCAAAAAAGGCCCACACAAGGCCACATCCCAACTTGCTTGGGGTAGCTTAGACATTTTTTGGCCAATATCATGCCCGGACCTCGGGCCCCACCGCAAACACCGTGGGCTATAAAATATCGATTTGGCCTGAAAATGCCCTGTTCACGTTGTTTTGCCCATTTTGCCATCCAAACTGACCTGTTGTCAAAAAAGGCCCACACTAGGCCTCTCCTTAGTCTACCAGGGAAGCCTGGTCAATTATCATCCAAAATCACGACTGGACCCAGGGACCTCCCTGAAAACCGTAGGCTATAGCACACTGATTTGGCCCGCAAATTCCTTGTTTGCACCTTTTTGCTCATTTGACCACCCAAAACTACTCGTTCTAAAAAACGCCCATATTGGGGCACTCCCCATCATACATAGGGTAGCCCGGGCGATCACACTTGAACCCTGGGCCCACTCCAAAAATCGTGGGCTATAGCACACCAATTTGTTCCAAAAATGCCCCATTCGTGCAGTTTGCTTGTTTGCCCACCTAAACCGCCCATTTCTCTAAAAAGGCCCACACTAGGCTACTCCCCAGCCTTCCTGGGGTAAAACAGTCAATTTTTAATAGAAATCACAAGGGAATCTGGACCCCGGGCCCCATCCCAAATACCGTAGTCTATAGCACACCCATTTGGCCTACAAATGCTCCGTTCACGCCATATTTCCTGTTTAACCACCCAAACTGCCCTGTTTTAAAAAAAGTCCCACACTAGTCTGCTCCCCAGCCTGCCTAGGATAGCCCCGTTGATTTTTAGCCAAAATCACGATCAGATCCTGGGCCCACCCCAAAAACTGTGGGCTTTAGCAAATTGATTTAGCCCAAAAATGCCCCGTTCGCTCCGTTTCTCCCGTTTGACCACCCAAACCGTCCCTTTCTAAAAAAGGCCGACACTAGGCTGCTCCCTAGCATGGCTTGGGCCGGTCAATCGATTTTAGGGCAAAATCACGCCCAGACCCTAGGTCCACTTTAAAAACCATGGGCTATAGCACACCCATTTTGCCCGAAAATGTCCCGTTCATGTTGTTTTGCGTTTTTGACTACCCAAGCAACCTTATTATCAAAAAAGGCCCACACTACGCCGCTTCCCATCTTGCTTGAGAAAGCCCGGTCAATTTTTAGCTAAAATCACTACCGAATCTCGGGCCCATCAAAAAAAATTATGGGTTATAGCACACTGATTTGGCCCAAAAATGTCCCATTCGCTCCGATTTGCCTGTTTGACCACCCAAACTTCCCTGTCCTAAAAAACGGCCCACACGAGGCCACTCCTCAGCCTACCTGAGGAAGCCCGGTCGATTTTTTCCCAAAATCACTACCGGACCATGGGCCCACCCTGAAAACCGTAGGCTATATAAGCATGTCATTTTAGCCCAAAAATATCCCGTTTAGGCCGTTTTACCAATTTGACCATCCAAATCAGCCCGTTCTTAAAAAAGGACCATACTAGGACTATCCCCAGCCTTCCTGGGGTAGCCTGGTTAATTTTCTACAAAAAGCATGATGGACCCCGAGCCCACACTAGGCCGCTCCCAAGCCTGTTTGTGGCTGCCCGTTCAATTTTTGCCCAATATCACACCCAGACCCCAGGCCTACCCCAAATATTGTAGGCTATATAGCGCACTGATTTGGTCCAAAATTGCCCCATTCAGACCGTTTCACCCGTTTGACCACCTAAATCACCCGTTCTTAAAAAAGGCCTACATTAGGCCGCTCCTTACCCTGCCTGGGGTATCCTGGTTGATTTTCAGCCACAATCATATTCGAAACTTTGGCCCACCACGAAACCCGTGGGTTATAGCACACCAACTTCACTTGAAAATCCCCTGTTCACACAATTTTGCCCATTTGACCACCCAAACTACCTCGTTGTTAAAAAAAGGCCCACACTACGCCACTCCACAGCCTGCCTTGGGGAGCCCAATTGATTTATGGCTAAAATCACCCTCGAACCCCAGGCCCCACCACAAAAACTGTGGGCAATAGCATACCTTTGTTGCTCGAAAATGCCAGTTCGCGCCATTTGACCTCTTTGAAAACCCAAACTTCCCCATTCTAAAAAAGGCCCACACTATGCCAGTCCTAATCTTACTTGGGGTAGCCTGGTTAATTTTCAATAAAAATCATGTTCGGACCCCGGGCCCTCCCCAAAAACCGTGGACAATAGTACATCGATTTAGCCCGAAAATGCCCTGTTCGCACTGTTTCGTTCGTTTGACCACTTCAAAAGACCTGTTCACCAAACAATGCCTACACTAGGCTACTCCCCAGCCTGCCTATGGTAGCCTGATCAATTTTTAGCCAAAATCACTCCCAAACCCCTAGCCTACCCAAAAAATCGTTGGTTATAGAACTACGATTTTGCCCGAAAATACTCAATTTGCGTCGTTTTGCTTGTTTGTCCAGCCAAACCACCCCGTTCTCAAATTTGGCCCATATAGGCTGCTCCCCAACTTTCCTGGAGTAGCTCGGTCAATTTTTGAACAAAATCACGCCTGGATCCCTGGCCCACCCCAAAAATTGTGGGCTATGAACACTAATTTGTCCCAAAAATGCCCCGTTCGCATGGTTTCGCTCGTTTGACCACCCAAACCACATCGTTCTCAAAATAAACCCAAATTAGTCTGCTCTAATCTCTATCCTCCCTAGGGAAGCCCGACCAATTTTCCACAAAAATCATGCTCGGATCCTGGGCCCACCCCAAAAGTTGTGAGCTATAGCACACCGATTTGGCCTAAAAATACCTAGTTCGCTCTATTTCGCCCATTTGACCAGCAATACCACCCCGTTCTAAGAAAAGGCCCACAATAGGCCGCTCCTCAGCCTGCCTTGTGTAGCCCAATCAATTTTTTCCCAAAATCTCTCCCAAACACCGAGCCCACCCCAAAAACCGTAGGCTAAAGCTCCCCAATTTGGCTCGTAAATATCCCGTTTGGGCCTTTTTCTCGTTTGACCACCGAAACTGCCTCTTTCTAATAAAAGAACCACACTACGCTGCTCCCCAACCTTCCTATGGAAGCCTGGTTGATTTTCAGCCAAAATCACTGATAACGCTCAAACTATACCTCTCAATGAGAATGTAAGTGATCGTTGTCAATATAAAACCCAACTAGATTGGGGTTGAATCCCATAGGGAATATGGTGTGACCGTAAGTCATCTGTGAATTAATCAATTGATAGTTGAATATTTCCAGAGAGGGGGGTTTTTAGTTAACAATTAATTGTCGGTCGCTTTAATCAATGTTTGTAGTCAAGAGTTTATAGAGAAACCAGAATTATGTTCACTAGGGTTTCTGGTACTTGACAGATACTAATTTTGGTTCAAGATTCTCACGTTATGTAGGAAAATAAGTTATATTTATCGATGTTATGATTAAATGTCTCTCGACCTAATTAAGCATTTAATTACCTAATCCTCTCGGACTTAGGGAATTTATATTCACTGCCCAGATTTTACCTAAGGTTAACCAACCTTGTTGCAACACTGATTATTAAACTGAATATTTTTAAGCCCCTTTTGATAATTCACTTCCCACTATATTTGATTTATTTCTCAAGCAAACCAAAGCAGGTGGTGTCTATCATTTTTAACCAACAAACTTAGATTTAAAACCTCAGAACTATAAAGAAATCCTACCACCTTTTGAATCTTGAACACTTAGCACCTTATCAAGACCTAACCCTAGATCCCATAATTTAGGTTAATGAAATATAGCCACTCATAATGCTAAAATTGAAACAACATGTTGTATTCATATTATGAAAGTTAAACTTACCATAAGAAGACTAATAACTAGTGAATCGCAGATTAGATCACAAAGGAAATCCCAAAATAATAAATATAATCTTTTCAAAGTAATTGCCTTTTCAACCCAAGAAATTAGAGAGAGAAATTATCAAAAGTATTCTCAAAACTCAATGTGTCAAACTCCTTAGAAAACCCTGAAATAAAGCATTTAAATAGTTCACCCTTATGGAAACAAAATAATAGAATTCAGAAATCCCTCGAATTAGGAGAAGACATTTGTGATAGCCTATCAGGAGGCTGACGGCTTATCACAAATGACATCAGCTCCTTTTTCAGGTTGGCTTTTCCTGCTTAAGGCTGATAACATTCTTGACATCCTATCAACTCCTTAACGACCTATCACAAATGTCGTCAAGGTTCTTCTTCAATTCTCTTGTGTTTCCTTAGGCTGACGACATTATTGACAGTTTATTAGAAGCTTGACGACTTATCACAAAATGTCATCACATCTTTCAGCTTAGGCCAATCCTCTATCTACTGCTGACGACGAACATGATAGCTTATCACAAGGCTGTCGACTTATCACAAATGTCATCAGCCACACTTGTCCTCAGATTTATTTAGATTTCAACTTCTTTTCTTCCATTCTTTTTGGTTCTCTATCATCTCAGCTTACACTGCAAAATAAAAAATAAACTAATCAAGAATGACAAAAGTTGCTTAAGACTTCACAATTATTCTTAGTTAAAAGCCTCAAATGTATTTGCATTAGCTCACACATCAACTCCCTTAACTTAAAACAATTGATTTTCGTCAATAAACTAAACACAACTAAGAAAATACAAAGTATATTTGGAAGACAATCATCCATATCATCTCAACACACTTTTACGGGGCCAAAAATTGGTTGGGGCATGCCAGGGAGATTTGGATCATCCCAGTATGGTTCGTTGAATTTTTTGTGGCCATTTGGGTAGACAAACGGGCAAAATGGTGCAAATGGGGTATTTTTGGGCTAAATCAGTGTGCTATAGCCCACGATTTTTGGGGTAAGAGTGGGATTCAGGCGTGTTGTTGGTTAAAAGTTGACCGAGGCATGCCACAGAGGTTGGAGATCATCCTAGTGTGGTCCGTTTAATTTTTTTGTGGCCATTTAGGTGGACAAACAAGCGAAACGGTGAGAACGGGGTATTTTTGGGCCAAATCAGTGTGCTATGCCCATGATTTTGAGGGTTGCCCCGAGGTCTGAGCAAGCTGTGGGGTGAAAATCGGTTATGCTATGCCAGGGAGGTTGGGATTATCCCAGTATGGTCTGTTTAATTTTTCGTGGTCATTTGGGTGGGCAAACGGGCAAAACGGCGCAAACAGGGCATTTTAGGGATAAATCGATGTGCTATAGCGACAATTTTGGGGGCGGTATTGGGGTTCGGGCTTGTCGTGGGCCAAAAGTTAATTGGAGCATGCCACGAAGGTTATGGATCATCCTAGTATGGTCCGTTTAATTTTTTCTGGCCATTTGGGTGGACAAACAGCCAAAACAGTGTGAACGGGTCATTTTCGGGACAAATTGGTGTGCTATAGCCCACAGTTTAGAGGGTGAGCCTTGGTTTAGGGCGTGATGTGGGCCAACAATTGACAGGGGCGTGCTAGGGAGGTTGGGGATAATCCCTCTGTGGGACATTGTATTTTTCATTGTTATTTTGGTATACAAACGAGCAAAACAATGTGAACGGGGCATTTTCGGGCTAAATTAGTGTGCTATAGCCCACAGTTTTAGGGGTGGGCCCGTTGTTCGAGCATGCTGTAGGCTGAAAATCGATCGGGGCATACCAGGAAAGTTGGGGATCATCCCAGTGTGGTCCGTTTAATTTTTTGTGGCCATTTGTGTGGACAAATGGGTGAAATAGCGCGAATGGGTCATTTTCGGGCCAAGTCGGTGTGCAATAGCCCACAGTTTTGGGGGTGGGCCTGGGGTTCGGGCTTGATGTTGGCCAAAAATCAACCAGGGCATGACAGGGAGGTTAAGAATCATCCCATTGTGGTTCATTTAATTCTTCATTACCATTTGGGCAGACAAATAGGCAAAATGATGCAAATGGGGCATTTTCGGGTCAAATTAGTATGATATAGCACAATGTTTTCGGGGTGGGGCCAGGGTCCGGGCGTGTTGTAGGCCAAAAATCAACCAGGGTATGCCAGGGAGATTGGGGATCATACTAGTGGTTTTCGTTTATTTTGTTGTGGACATTTGAAGTGAAAAAATGGGCGAAACGACATGAATGGGGAATTTTTGGGCCAAATCTATGTGCTATAGCCCACGGTTTTTGGCGTGGATTCATGTTTCGGGCGTGTTGTGTGCCGATAATTATTCGAGGTATGCTAGGGAGGTAGGGGATCATCCAAGTGTGGTTCATTTATATTTCATGGCCAGTTGGGTGGACAAACGGGTGAAACAACGCGAACAAGGCATCTTCAGGCTAAATCTATTTGCTATAGCCCATGGTTTCGGGGGTGGGCTCGGGGTCCGGGCATGCTGTCGGTTAAAAATCGATCGTGGTATGCTAGGGAGGTTGGGGATCATCCCAGTGTGGTCCTTTTAATTTTTCATGGCGATTTGGAAGGACAAACGAGCAATATAGAAAGAATGAGGCATTTTCAATCCAAATCAGTGTTCTATAGCCCACGGTTTAGAGGATGGGCCCGGAGTTCGGGCATGCTGTGGGCTAAAAATTGGATGGGGCGTGCCATGGATGGTGGGAATCATCGCAGTGTGGTCTGTTTAATTTTTATGTGACCAATTAGGTTGACAAACAGACAAAACAGTGTGAACAGGGAATTTTTTGGTAAAATTGGGTTGCTATAGCCCACGGTTTTGGGGTTGGGCTTATAGTCCGAGCGTGCTGTGGGATGAAAATTGGTCAGGGCATACCAGGGAGGTTTGGGATTGTTTCAGTATTGTTTGTTTATTTTTTTGTGGCCATTTGGGTGGACAAACGTATGAAACAATGCAAACGGAGCAATTTTGGGCCAAATCGGTATGCCATAGCCAACGAGTTCGGGGGTGGGCCCGGTGTCCAAGCGTGATATGGGCTTAAAATCGACCGGGGCGTGCCAGGGAGGTTGAGGATCATCCCAGTATGGTCCATAAATTTTTCATAAATGTTTTGGTGGATAAACGGGCGAATAGGGAATTTTTGGGTCAAATCGGTTTGCTTTAACCTACGGTTTTGGGGGTTGACTCGGGGATTGGGATTATTGTGGGCCAAAAATCATTTGGAGCATGCCAAGTAGGTTGGGGATAAACTCAATGTTTTTTCTTTTTAATTTTTTTCATGGCGATTTGGGTGGACAAACAGGCAAAACAGCGCAATTGCGAATTTTTTGGTGCAAATTAGTGTGCTATAGCCCACAGTTTTGGGGGTGGGCACAGGGTTCGAGCGTGCTGTGGGTAGAAAATTGATCAGGGAATGACATGGAGGTTGGGGATCATTCCAGTGTGGTTTGTTTCTTTTTTGTGGCCAATTAGGTGGACAAACGTGTGAAATGGCACTAACGAGGCATTTTTGGGCCAAATCGGTGAGCTATAGCTCACAATATTAGGGGTAGGCCTGGGATCTGGGCGTGCTGTTGGCCGAAAGTGGATTGGGGAATTCCACAGAGGCTGGGAATTATTTTAGTCTGGTCCATTTAATTTTTTATGGTCATTTGGGAGGACAAACGGGTGAAAATACGCGAACGGGGCATTTTCGGGCTAAATCGGCGTGCTATAGCCCACAGTTTTGGGGCCGGGCCCGAGGTTCGGGCGTGTTGTGGGACGAAATAGACCGTGGTATGACAAGGAGGTTGGGTATTATCCCAGTGTGGTCAATTTAATTTATCGTGGTTATTTGGGTGGACAAACGGGCAAAACCATGCGAACAGGGCATTTTCAGGCCTAATTGGTGTGCTATAACCCACAGTTTTTGGGGTGGGCCCAGGGTCAGGGCATGATGTATACCAATAATAGACGGAGTCATGCCAGGGAGTGTGGGGATCATCCCAGTGTGGTCCTTTTAATTTTTTGTGGCCATTTAGTTAGACAAATGGGAGAAATGGCGCGAGCGGGGCATTTTTAGGCCAAATTGGTGTGGTATAGCCCATGGTTTTGGTGGTGGGCTCAGGGTTCGGGTTTTTTGTGGGACAAAAATGGACCTAGGCATGCCAGGGAGGTTGGGGATCATCCAAGTGTAGTCCGTTTAATTTTGTTTTGGCCATTCGGGTGGATAAATGGGTGAAACGTTGCAAATGGGCCATTTTTCGGCCAAATAAGTGTGCTATAGCCCATGGTTTCGGGGGTTGGTCCAGGGTCCGGGCGTTCTGTGGGCCAAAAATCGTCTGGGGCATGCTAGGGAGGTTAGGGATAATCCCAGTATAGTTTGTTTAATTTTTTAGTGTCTATTAAGGTGGACGAATAGGAAAATTGGCATCAACGGGATGTTTTCAGGCCAAATAGGTATGCTATAGCCCACGATTTTGGGGGTAGGCCCAGGGTCTGGGTGTGCTAAATGGTTGACAATACACCGGGGTGTGCCAGGGAGGTTGGGGATTATCGCAGTATGGTCCATTTAATTTTTTATGGCCATTTGGGTGGACAAACGGGTGAATTGGTGCGAACAAGGCATTTTTGGGCTAAATCAGTGTGTTATAGCCCGCGATTTTGGGGGTGGGCTCGAGGTCCAGGCATGATGTGGTGTGAAAATCAATAGGGTCATTCCAGGGAGGTTGGGAATCTCCCCAGTGTGGTCCGTTTAATTTTTTGTGGCCATTTAGGTGGAAAAACAGGCGAAACAGCGAGAACGGGGCATTTTCAGCCTAATTGGTGTGCTATAACCCACAGTTTCGAGGTTTGCCATAGGGTCCGGTCGTGCTATCAGACAAAAATCAGTTGGGGCATGCCAGGGAGGTTGGGATTGTCCCAGTGTGGTCCATTTAATTTTTCATGGCCTTTTGGGTGGACAAGCGGGTGAAACGGCGCGAACAGGACATTTTCGATTTAAATCGGTGTGCTATAGTGATGATTTTGGGGGTGGGTACAGGTTTCGGGCCTATTGTGGGCCAAATATATACAGGAGAAAGTTTGGGAGGTTTGGGATCATCCCAGTATGGGTAGTTTAATTTTTTGTGGTCATTTTGGTGGACAAATAGGTAAAACAATGCGAACGGTGCATTTTTGGGCCAAATTAGTGTGCTATAGCCCACGGTTTTAGGGGTGCACCCAGGGTCTGGGAATGCTGTGGGCTGAAAATCGATTGAGGTGTGTTAGGAAGGTTGGGAATCATCCCAATGTGGTCCGTTTATTTTTTTGTGGCCATTTAGGTGGACAAACGGGAGAAATGACGTGAATAGGGCAATTTTGGGCCAAGTGGGTGTGCAATATCCCACAGTTTAGGGGTGGGATCGGGGTTCGGGTGTTATGCGGCCTAAAAATCGACTAGGGCATGCCAGGGAGGTTAAGGATCATCCCAGTATGAGTTGTTTAATTCTTCATGACTATTTGGGTGGAAAAACGAGCGAAACGATGCAAACGGGCCATTTTTGGGCCAAATTAGTATGCTATAGCCCACAATTTTGGGGGTGGAGCCAGGGTCCGGGCGTGCTATTGGCCGAAAATCAATTGGGACGTGACAGGGAGGTTGGGTATCATCCAAGTGTAGTTCGTTTATTTTTTCATGGCCATTTGGGTGGACAAACGGGCAAAACGACACAAAAAGGGCATTTTCGGGCCAAATCTTTGTGCTATAGCCCACGATTTCGGGCGTGGATCCATGGTCCGGGTGTACTGTGTGCCGAAAATCAACCGAGGCATTCCAGGGAGGTTGGGGATCATCCAAGTGTATTCCGTTTAATTTTTTATGGCCAGTTGGGTGGATAAACGGGAAAAACGGTGCGAACATGGTATTTTCAGACTAAATTGATTTGCTATAACCCAGGATTTCGGGGGTGGGCCCAGGGTTTCGGCGTGCTGTGGGCCGAAAATCAATCGGGGCGTTCTAGGAAAATATAATTCCCAAATTTCAATAAAATAAATCCATGATTCGTTAACTTTTTATGCCAATACGTTAGTATAAGTGGGTAAGTCAAATCTTATGACAAAACCATATTCCATATCAATTCCACAATTTGGGTTGAGGGAACACAATTTCCAAAACCATATAATAAGGAAGAATCATCAAATTGGGGATAACCATGACCCCTTAGTTTATTCACATTCCCATGCAACCTACAAGTTCAAAATCGTTAATAAATCATGAACAATGAACAATAAATCATGGGGAAATAAATTAAAGAATTAGCATGGCATAATCATCAACCCATATCAAAACCTATGATCAAAACCACATGAATAATCATATAATCTTATGCTTTATGTAAAACAAGCTAACGGTAGATTCACATGCATAATAAATCAATAGAAACCATGGAAAAACATTTAAACAATTTATATCGAAAACACTCACCCATCATTCAAAATCCAACATCAAAAGCATGAATAATAGACCAATTTCCATACCATTAGTAAAATACAAGTATGGTAAAAGAGGTATATGCCTTAAACATATGAGAATTAAAAAGTAATTCAGAGCTTGAAACCTAAAAGAGGAATGTCCGATAAATCCTTGACTTTCTTAGGGTTTTTAAGTTTGGGAATGGAATTGTAGCCTTTTAATCATGAAAACTGATGGAAATAGGCTAACATAGTTCTCAAAGGTTGTTCATCGGTGAAAGGACCCCAATACCCTTCATCCCAAATAAATAAATAAAATTTGCATAATTTTAATATAGGTCCATAGCCCAAACCTTATTCTTGAGGCTAACCTCCATGCCATGGAGCCTAACACGGAGACTATCCTCCGTGTCATGGACCTTAATGTAGAGACTATCCTCCGTGACATGTTGACATCACGGAGGCTCACTGCCTCCGAGGTACAAAACCACCCCGAACCTCATCAAAAAATTCGAAAACTCTCTCAGAATATCCTTTTAACATACCTAAACACAATTTAAGTAAAAAATTGACGTTTCAATATATAAGGGGCCAAAAATAAAGTACACAAAATTTTTAGGGTGTTACATTATACCTCCGTAGGTTCATTCATATCCGAATGATGAGCTAGGATACTTTTCGCACAAGAATAGAAAAATCATTTCAGAATCAAGCGATAAGCCTAGATAATAACAAGGGAAAACAAAACAAAATTCATACCTTAAGCTCCTTCGTCCAACAAATGAAATAATAATGGGTACTTAGCCGTCATAACTTCCTCCGCTTCCTAAGTGGATTCTTCCATCTTATGGTTTCTCTAAAGGAGCATTACTGAAGCTACATCTTTAGTCCTTAACTTGCAAACTTGTCTATCCAAGATATTTACTGAGACCTCCTCGTAGGATAGGGAATCCAAAATACCAACACTCTTAATATATACCCCCAAGGAAGGATCACCCACGTATTTCTTCAACATTGATACATGAAACACCGAATAAGTAGAACCCAAACTTGCAGGCAATTCTAGCTCATGGCCAACATTACCCACTCTCTTCAAAATTAATAGGGGCTAACATAATAGGGATAAGTTTCTCCATCTTCCCAAATGGAATTACTCCTTTCATGGGAGGCACTTTCAAGAATAACTAACAACCCCTATCGAACCTCAACTCTCTTCACCTCACATCCGCATAGGACTTTTAGTGACTTTAGGCAATCTTATGTCGATCCCAAATTACCTTTACCTTATCCATTGCTTGATGAACTAAATTAGGAACGAACAACCTTTCCTCACCAACTTTGAACCACCCAATAGGAGATCAACACCTTGTACCATACAATGCCTCAAATGAAGCCATACCAATGCTGTAGTTATAACTATTACTATACGTAAACTCTATAAGAGTTAAATGGTCCACCCAACTACCTCTAAAGTCAATTATGCGAGCTCGAAACATGTCTTCCAAGGTATGAATATACCATTCCACTTGTCCATCCATCTATTGGTGGAAAGCAGTTCTAAGAGTCACCTTAGTCCCCAAAATGATGAAAATTGGAGCAACATGAAACTTCATAATCTCCTGAATAGACAACATTGCATATTTCTTGATAGAATAATTAGTCCTCACTGGCAAGAAGTGAGTAAAATTAGTCAACCTATCCATGATTACCCTAAGAGAATCAAACTGGTTTTGAAACCACAAAAATAGATAATAAAATTGATATTAATCACTTCCCACTTCCGCACAAGCAACTTAATTTCTTTAGACAACCCACCGAGCCAAGTGTTCCAGGTTCACTTGCTGACACATCATACACTTAGACACCAAGATAGCCACATAATTCTTCATGTTATTCCACCAATAATTCTCTTTAAGGTTATGATACATCTTCATTGAACCAGGATGAATTGAATAACGCGACTCATGAGCTTCAGCCAAAATCCTACCTCATAGCCCATCCACTTTGGGAACATACAACCTTACTTAGTACCTCAAGATACCATCACCACTAATCTCCAAAGCCATCAGCTTCTATTTACCCGAATCATTCTTGATGTACATCTAGATAGGATCCAATACCTGTTTCTCCTTCACCTCAATGCAAAGAGATAACTTCACCAGCTCTTACACAAACATACCACTATCCTCAGAATGTAAGAGACAAACTCCAAGATTATTTAAGTCATGAATATCCTTCATGAAATATTTCTTATCCTCATCCACATGAGACAATATCCCCATAAAAAACTTGCGAAGAACATCAACAAGCACGTTAGCTTTACCTAGGTGATAGTAGAGACTCATGCCGTAGTCCTTGAGCAACTCATGCCATCTCTTTTGTCTGAGATTAAACTCCTTCTGGGTTAATATACATCACATTCTCTTATGATCGGAATAAATGTCAACATATACCCCATATAGATAATGCCACTAAATTTTCAATGCGAACACCACTACTAGAAACTCTAAATCATGAGTCAGGTAATTCCTCTCATGAACTTTCAACTTCCTAAAAGCATATGTTACCATCCCACCATGCTGCATTAACACACAACTAAGTCCCACATAGGATTCATCACAATAAAGCATGAAGCCATCAGAACCCTAGGGCATGGTCAAACCTGGAGCAGAAGTCAATTTATGTTTCATCTTCTTAAAACTCCCCTCGCAAGTATCAAACCACAAAAACTTCACCTTTTTTTGAGTAAACCTAGTTAAAGGTGCGACAATCGATGAAAATCTCTACACAAACCTCCTATAGTAACTGGATAAACCCAAAAAACTCTAAATATCAATTGGAGTCATGGTTCTAGGCCACTTCATAACCGCCACAACTTTTTATGGATCCACCATGATCCTTTCACTAGAATTAACATAACCCAAAAAAGTAATAGCATTCAACCAAAATTTATACTTTAATAATTTGGCATACAAATACTGATCTTTTAGGGTCTACAATATGATACAAAGGTGGTTTGCATAATCTACCTCACTCTTTGAATATACCAAAATATCATCTATAAACACAATCACAAATAAGTCCAAAAACTGATGGAATACCTAGTTTATTAGAAGGATAAATTTCGTTAGGGCATTGGTCAACCTACAACACATGACCAAGATTCAAAACGTCTATACCGGGTATGGAAGGCAATCTTAGGGATATACTTCTCCCTAATCTTTAACAGATGATAACCCAAATGCATATCAATCTCATATTAATACTTAGCACCTTGAAGTTTATCAAATAGGTCATCAATATTAGGAATAGGTTACTTATTCTTCACTGTTTCCTTGTTCAACTGGTAATAATTAATACAAATCTGAAGAAAACCTTCATTTTTATGCACAAAGAGAATAAAAGCACCCCACATAAACATACTAGGAAAGATAAAACTATTGTCAAGTAGACATTTCAATTGCACCATAATTTTCTTCAACTTAGTCGGAGCCATTCTATCAGGAGGGATAGAGATAGGGCGAGTTTCTGAAAAAAGATCAAACCCAAACTCAATCTCCCTATCGAAAGGGATGCTAGAAATATCATTAGAGAAAACCTCAGAAAATTCACTAACAATAGAAATCATTTGCATAGAAAGACCCTCCAAGTTAGAATCTTTAACTCGGACTAAATGATAAAGACACCCATTGGAAATCAATTTCCAAGGTCTAAGATACGATATGAAACTCCCTTTAGGAACTACGCAACTCCCTTTCCATGAAATTACTAGATTATTAGGGAATTTAAAAATGAACTTATGGGTTTGACAGTCTAAAAAGGCAAAGCACAAATGTAATCAATCCATCCTTAAGATGATATCAAAATCAAACATGTCTAATTCAATCAAATCCATCAAAGTTTACCTACCACCAACACATACAAAAAAACCCTTATAGACTCTTTTTGTAACCACAAAGTCACCCACTAAGGGTGAAACATAAAAGGTCCAAAATATACTCAGGAACGAAATCAAAATGCACAACCACAACTAGGGTCACATAAGAAAGGGTAGACCCCAGATCAAGTAAACAATACTCATCACGAGAAAAGAGTTTTAACCTACTAGTGATGATATCAAAAGATGCCTAAAACTCATAACTGATAGTAAGAGCTTACGTGATTTCGACCAGTGTTGTTTCTAGATATGGCACCCCTTAGATCAGGAGCTAATAAAGTAGAAATAGGGACCTTATTGGCCCTAGAAGCAACTCTAAAAGGACAATCACACTGCATATGAAAAATATGTCCATAACTAAAACACCTATTCCTCCCTTTCTCACAAAAACCATGGTGCAACTAACCATAAAATCTGCAAGAAGGATAGGATGGAGCTGACTGGACCTTATTGGAATAAGATTGGGCACCATATGCCCTACAACTATCACCATTCTGAAAATAATGATCTCCATATGGCTTTGAATAAGGTGCATGATCCATATATTAGGAACCAGTGTTATCCTACTTCTTTTTAGACCATACCCTACAATATTTACTACTCTGCTGCTACTGACCTCCACCCAACCTCCATTTTCTTATTCTTTTATTCCTCATCCTGTTGTATATACACCATAAGTGAAGAGATATCTATATCCTTGTCACCAAGGTAGTTTTTTCTCCAAAATTAACTCATGAGACAAACCAGAAATAAATTTCCTCATCCTAGTCCTTATGCTAGACATTAGCTCAAGAGCATATCACAATAACTAGTGGAATTTCAAAGCATATTCCTTCACTAACATCCTGCCTGGGCTCAGATTCACAAACTCCCCAGTGCTCGCCTCCCTTATTTATTAAGGAAAAAGAAATCTAGAAAGGCACCATAAAAGTCATAATTCCACCTCCGTATCAACATCCCTAGATTGGTCCTACTCTTCATACCATTGGTAAACTATATCCTTCAAATGATAAGCAGAAAATTCCACACCTTCTACATTAGTAGCATGCATTACTTGGAAGATCTACTTTAACTCATCTATAAAACCTTGAGGATCCTTTTTAACCTTAGTACCAATAAAATTTGGAGGGATAGACCTCATAAAATAGCCAACTCTAATAGCCTCAAATAAACTCCCACCATTACTAGCAGAACCCAACTGATTTGACTGAGATTACACCAACTAGGTCAACAAATCAATAAATTGGTGAAACTCAACATTAGTAGTACTCCCCTAAGATGATGGAAAACGAGTGTCACCAATTAGAGAATGATCAGTGGAGATAGGTGGAACTCTACGGGAGCAATTAGAAGCAGCGACCCTTGACTGGGCCTGTACCCCATAAGTTGGACAGGATCTGTCCATATTGTCCTCAAGATGGGAAAATGAGTTTCCATGAGCTTTACATCATCTAGGAGGAATGATCTCAAAGGTGAATAAATAGGAGTTAGAGGAATACAAAACCTTATACTCTAAAGACCAAAAATAAGACAGCAAGAAAGGGAAACATTCCTAAATGCCTGTAGCATCTCCTTTATAAGTATGGCATGCTAAACATCCATAAAAGTGGTTATTCTTAACACAAATTTATAGACTCTTGACTGACCATGAACTTAGGCTCTGATACAAACTTTTTCATAACTTGAACCAGGGCCTATCCATGACGAACATCTCTATTCCACTGGGGATCGGAGACCACCCCCTTAGCCTAGTGAACCAGATCATATTAAAATATAATAGTGGAATTCCAAAGATAAAAATAAGATAGTTGAATATGATTCTGACGCAAGGAAGTCTATGAGTTCAACAACAAATGCTATATCCACTGTATTGTCCAAAAAAGAATCTAACAAAACCCAATGATATACTGGTCAAAAAATTCCCCCGACCATAGAAAAAAATAGTCCAAAGAAAGAGTTAAAACATAATGAAATCCATACCATGAAATGGGCTCTTCCAAAGTAGGAAAGATCACCACTCAATCTGACTCGCGAGCTGTCCCACGATCACCTAGTCACTGTGCAGGAGTAGGAGTATGGCCAGTTCCTACATTACGTGGGGATTCAAGGTTTTAAGATTGTTAACGATTGGACAGCTAGTATGTAACTCAGGGATAAAGGATAACATAACGTCAAAATTAACAATTCAAAATCATTCAATATCTAATGTGCAAAACAAAATTCATATACTAATATATATATATATATATATATATATATATATATATATAAATGTATATCATATGCCGGGATAGAGATTAATTCTTAACATGAACATTTAAAACCTTAACCTGGGTTGTGTAGCATAACCATCATAATCAAGGCACCCATAGTCTATATGGTCCCAACTCTTCCCTAACTAGAAGGGCCTTAGTGTATGTAGCCATATGAACCAAAGGATAATTCTATGTGCATATGCCTTATAGGGGTTTCAAACCTCCCAACATATATCAAGGTTACTTAGGCACCAAATTATCTGATATGGGGAACTCGAACATCCCATATCAAATAAATAGAGGCACTTAAACCTCTCAGTTATTTAGACCCCCATGTCGGTAACTACAGTTTCAAGTATTGGTCCCTCAAGACCTCCACTTTAGCGGTTCAGCAACACAACCCTCTTTTAAACCTAATTAAAATATTTAACACACATTCCAATTAATTTAAACAATTATTCATTAAGGCATGTTATCATCATACCAACCATACTTGCAAGTTCATTACCATACCATAACCATTAAAACTCTCATGGGAAGAATTCAGAGCCTCTTAGGATCAATTATTTAGTCATACGACAAAAGTACAATTCCCAAAGTTCAATAAAATCCATCCATTATTCATTAACCTTTTATGACAATGGATTAGTGTAAGTGGGAAAGTTAGATCATGTGAAAAAAACATATTCCATATCAATTGCATAATTTGGGTTGAGGGAACATAATTTCCAAAACCATATCATCGCAAACTCATCAAATCAACGATAACCATGACCCCTTAGTTTATTCACCATTCCCATGCACTCCAAAAGTTCAAAATCATTAATAAATCATAAACAATGCAAAATAAATCACGGGGAGATCAATTTATGAATCAACCGTGCCATGATCCTCAACCCATATCAAAACCTATGATTAAAACCAAATGAATAACCATATAATCTTCTGCTTTACATAAAACAAGTTTAAAGGTAGAGTGACATGCATAATAAATCAATAGAAACCATGGGAAAACCATTTAAACAACTTATATGAAAAACCCTTAACCCATAGTTCAAAACCCAACATCAAAATCATGAATAATAAACCAATTTCCATGCTAGTAATAAAATAAAAGTGTAGGAAAAAGGGTAACTGCCTTGTACACATAAGAATTGAAAAGTAATTCAATGGTTGAAACCCAAAAGACGAACGTATGATGAAATCCTTGACTCTCTTATGAGTTTTAAGTTTGAGAGTGAAATAGTTGTCTTCGTATAACGAAAACTAATGGAAATAGGCTAATATAGTTCTTAAAGGTCGTTCATAGTTGAAATGACCCCAATACCCCTTATCCCAAATAAATAAAACAAAACAAAATAATTTTAACATAGGTTTGTGGAACAAACCTTATCACAAAGGCTAACCTTCGTGCCATAGAGCCTAACGCTAAGACTATTCTCTATGTCCTGGACCTTAACACAAAGAAGATCCCCTATGATATAGGTTTATCGCATAGGATCACTACCTTCGAGGTCCAAAACAACCTTGAACTCCATTCAAAAATTATGAAACTCTCTTAGGATACCCCTTTAACATACCTAAACACAATTTAAGTCAAAAAATTGAATTTATGAATACGGGAGGGACAAAAATAAAATTCTCAAAATTTTGAGGGTGTTCTATGGCCCAACATAGGTCCGGGGAAAAACATATTCAACCCGTTTCCACCAATCTCTCATAAAAATCTGAGAGCTTCTCAATAATTTATTCCAATGATATGCCCCACTGAGCGAGTAACTTTTTCCTAATAGGGTCCTTATAGTACATAATCTGAGACTCTGTGAAGAGAAAGTAAATTTGATCAGATTCTACCATCTTCAGCTATAAAGGACTGAACACCACACAAAAAATTAAACTTTAAGATTATCATGTGAAAACAATGCTATGTGACTCAGTTAAGCTAAAGAAATGGTACATGGGTCTAATTTGGACTTAAAAAGAGAATTTATGATTTTGAAAGATAGGCCTCAGATGTTGCAGTCGTACTCTTATTGAATTGCGATAGCAACACTTATGAGGCATGGCATACAAGCCTCAAGTCTTGCATTGCAATTCATTGAATCATGATCACAACACTGCAATCACACTTTAATGACTTGAGATTGTGGTACTTCAGGATGTTATATGGAGCTTTATCAAGATTCAAAATGTCAATTTCTCTGCCAATTTATGTTCATAAAATTTAATTAACACAAAATATAAAACATAATTTCTAGACACTTAACCATGCCCTCTAATTCGTAGCAAACCATCAAGAAGTTCAGTTGTGCATTTTACCAAACATTTGGTGTACACCTATATTTAATACTCATTTTGACAAATTTAGGTACTAAAGAATTATCTAATAATGCACACACCACCACCACCAACGACCATACAACAAAACATTAGTTTAGACACCAATTATGCACACGAATCATAAATTTAGGCCATGGTTATAAACATGCTACTAAGGCTCACATTTAAGCATAATAGAGGGTATTTGAAGGATATACCTAATGCTTGGATTTAATGGGGTGATATGAACTTTAACACTGATTATAATGATGAAAATTGAAATTTTTTTTGGGTATTTGAAGGGGGATTGATTGTAGGAACCATTTTGGAGATGGTTCCTTTTTATAACCACTAGGTTTGTAATCATGATTAGCCTATGAAATTGTAATAACGAGGGGTCCCCGATCATTGTTATCTTATGTAATCGAGGTACCTAGGGAAACACTATAGAAGACCTAACTCTTTGGATTGCTATCACGATCACGGCACCTAAGACTAGGCTTAATTCACCTATTTTTTTAGTTGTTTTACCTCCAACTCAATTCTACCCTACATATCATTTCCATACACCTGTAGAGTGCCAAGATTGTATGGATTAATAAAAAACAAAACAAAAACTACACTAAAAATAAAAAATCAAAGGATACAGGATAAATTCATGGCAATTATGGGTTGCCTCTCATCCAATGCCTAATTTAATATTGCGGGATGACGTTAATCTATCATCTAGTTGGTTTATTAGGGTGAAGTGACCCAAGATCCATTTTTTCATCCACAACGTAAATCACTAACACCACTTCTAACTCCATCGATTTCTTTTCAATTTTTCACAAACAAAAAGAGAATTCATTATTATGTATTTAAAACTTCATATCTCTATACTTCATATCAACTAAAGATCTTTCAATTTATAAGAATGTCTTCCTAAGTATGATTGGTATATCATGGTTGATTTCATAATTAAGGATGACAAAATCCATCAAAAAGATTAACTAGTCAACCTTAACCACCACATCATACAACACGTCCACCGGTTCTTTAATTGGACAGTCCACTATCAAGAGTCGCATGGTGGTAGGTATGGGGAAACCCAAGACTTTATTTGATACATGGAATATGACATCAAGTTAACACTAACTCCAAGATCACAGAATGATTTTTAAAATTTTTACATCTCGATGGTGTAAGGAATGGTGAATGCATTTGGGTCTTCTTTTTTACTTACCACTATATTTTCCATGATAGCACTATAATTATGAGTCACTTTGATGGTCTCACAATCCACAAGACACTTCCTTGCCATCAAGTTCTTCATGGATTTAGAACAACTTGGTATCTCTTAGAGAGTTTCTAACAATGGAGTATTAATCCAGAGATTACTAAGTTTTGCAAGAAACATTTTGAATATATCTTTTTCATCTTTCTTGTAAGCCTTTATGGAAAGGGTGGAAGAATTTTCATTGGGGGAAATGGAACACTTTTAGGGTCATTCACCTTTTTCACATCACCATCAATCATCTTAGAACCTCTCTCATTATCATCCTTCTCTTCAATGATCATCCGTTCCTCAATAGTTGTTTCCTTGATTTTGAAGCATCAACACATTGATCTTCTAGCCTCTTTACTTTACCACTTGCTTATTCATCATGTGACTTTAATTTGGCTTCTCATTGACTTTAACTACACTTTTACCAAGATTTTTACTGATTCTAGTGACAATCGCCATAATGTGGGCGTCATTCTTTGGATTGGCCACCGCGTCACTAGGTAAACCTTCTTTAGGTCTAGGAAAAAGTAGGGTTGAAATTTGGCCTACTTGTGTTTTAAATATCTTTATGGAGGCTGAATGCTATGTGACTTTTAGTTTAGTTGAGAGAATTCATTTTTCATCTCCTTTACTATTTTGTCAGTACCTTCTACAAGCACCAAAATCAAGGTAAGGACATCCTCGATTATAAAATTTTTTGGATTCATTGATCTTGATTACTTATCTTTAACACGATCATAAGAGGGAATATATCTATCATATCCTATCTTATTATTCCTTTAATCTCAGTCTCTGTCCCTCTCTCTGTCGCTCCAATTATAATCTAAATCTCGATCATTCCAATATTGATTCTTGCCTCACCTTTGGTAGATGGGGTGGGAACCTCTTGGATGGTTTGCTAAGAACCTTATATCCTCATTAAGAGCATCTCCTTCTTAATCATCATTGGACTTAGTACCTTTGGAAGCAATAACATTGAACGCTTTAGGAGGGCCTCCCATCACATGCTTCATGAGGAGGTCAAGTTGGATTATTTCTAAATCTATATTCTCATCCCTTCCCTCATCCTTCCTTCTTTGCTCTTTGTTTCCATAAAAGGCGGGCGGGGGGTGGGGGGGATCCCATGGCTACTTTGGTGTCTCGGGTGTACAACCCTTTATTTTGTTTTGTAACTTGGTTGAGAAAATTTGATTAAACCCCATAGGATTACTTGACAAGGGACCCTACGGATGCATTTTCAACCATGGTTTTAATCAGTTGGTCTAATTCTCAATAAAATATTTGGAGAAATATTTTCTCCGATATTTCATGGTTCAAACATTGAATGATCTTGTCATACTTCATATAAGGGCTCACCACAAAGTTGACAAAAATTTGTGATTTCATATCTTAGTTGTAGCATTCTAGAAGAAGGGAAATATATATCCAAAAAGGCCTTGGTAAGCTCAACCAATGAAGTAATAGACCCTTTGGGTAGAGACCTTAATCATAAAACTGCTTCTTCCATCAAAGAAAACAAAAAATTTGCAACCAAATGGAATCTTGAGAGATGTGAGCAATATCAAATGGGAAGCACACATCAATGAAGTTTTTGAAATATACATTTGCATCTTTGTGTGCTTGGCCCACAAATAAACCTTTTATTTTTAACAAGTAAAGCATTACACTTATGACATGGAACACTCCATTCCTTTTCGTTGGTGGGATATGGATGGCACCTACACGCCCTGTATCCACAAAATGATCCATATCCTATCCATCAAATAATTCAGAATTGCTCCTATGTTGGCTCATCGTGTCATGATTGCTATGATAATAGCCTAACAAAATACAAAAACAGCAAATAATGTAAACTAGAGCACCATGGCTAACCCAAAGTTACTAACAACACTACACAACTAAAAAACTATGTTTCACTCCCCAACAATGGTGCTATTTTTTATAATGCCCAATTTAGACTTTAAATTTGGTGAAAGATGGATGTTGTGAATATATACCCAACATGAGTTAGGGTCGAATCCTTGAGGAGTACAAAATTGGTTTTCAAAGCATACGGTCTGTTGAGAGTTAACTAAGTGTTAACCTATAATACAAAATTTAAACAATACATAAAAATAAATTAGGCGCAGTTTGATTTAGAACTTTGTTAAATATACTTACAAAATAACAATAATATGGGATCGAACAATTGATATGTGTACCAAATAGAGAGAAACCTTGGGGATATGCTATCCTTGGTGGTGTTTATGCATTGGTAATCAATATCTAGTCCAAGTTTTAGCTAAGGGTTTTGGGTAGGCAAGATTTAGGGTCTTAGTATTAAACTTTCAATAAAACACTAGATTTCACTAATTGTTTCTTTCAAACAGCTGATGAGCATGTCAAGTTTACCAATCCATTATGTCAAACTAGCATCCTTATTTCTTAGGCAATACTTTTAAATATAGCTAATTCAAATAACACCCTTATTTCTAAGATGATGTTTGTAAATAAGCTAATTTAAGTTATTGTTCACAATTACTCCTCACTCATATCCCTTTTTCAATGATCATATAGTATCGAAGACAATTGGGGTTTTAACCCACAATTCTTAATTGAACCATGGATTAAGAGCAAAACCCATCACAATTAACTAAATATTTGAACTAACAATCAAAACCCACACATTAATTACCACCTAATCAAACATAACCCTAAGATATAAGATTAGCTACTCATGAAAATAAAGGAGAGAAATATACCCAAATTGGCATGTAGTTTATCGATCATGAGCAAAATAAGTATAATCATAAACTTCAATTCAATCAAAACTAAAATCTCTCTTGGATTCAACATGAACAATTATTTCCTCACTCAATATAGTCTATTTCTCCCCTAAAAATGGAAAATAGAATTACGAAAATGTGGAGGATTTTTTTTTTGTATCTTTTGATTTTTCAAAGTGAAATTCCATATACGCCGCTCAAATTTCTCGACCAGTCGCGATCGCCATCTATTGGTGGTGATCATGAACCCTAGTGGGTGATTCTATTATTGTTAGAGAAATCTATAGGGGTTGTGTGGTGTCCATATTTCACAGGGAGACATTGGTGGGTTTGGTAGAACTTGATATTTTGAATCTTGATATAATCTTATGGATGGATCAGCTTTATCTGTGTTGTGCTTCTCTAGATTGTAGGACCCAAAAGGTCAGTTTTAATTTTCTTAGTAAACTAGTGATTGAGTGGGAGAGGAGCACTTTAGTTCCTAAAAAGATATTTATTTCCTATCTTAGAGATTAGAAATTGATCTCCAAGGGTTATCTATACTATTTAGTTTAGGATTGTATCTCTAAGGGTCCTTCTTTTCAATCTATCCCCATGGTTAATGAGTTTCCTGAAGTGTTTGTTGATGATCTTCTTAGATTCCCTCTTGATAGGGAAATAGTTTTTGGGATTGATCTTTTACCGGATACTCATCCCATTTATATTTCTCCATATAGGATGGCTCTAGCTGAACTTAAGGAACTTAAGAAGCAGTTGAATGATGTTCTCGATAAGGGTTTTACATGTACTAGTGTTTCTCAGTGGTATACTCCTGTACCGTAAGACCCGATAGAAATCCTAAGAGTAACTCAATCCCTTAGAGCTTAATAAGGGGTCCCAGACTTAGAAAAAATCAGCTAAGTGTTAGGACTTAGCCTTTTCTAAATCCCTTCAACTTTTGAGGAATTTATTTACAGCCTTACCTAACTTTGAAAGTTAGTTTTTATACTGATTCAAGATTGGGGAGTCAATAGTACATCTTGGGTGAACCCTAAAATAGCAGCTCAGGGCGATTAGCCCATGGTGCCTTACCCAATATAGTGCTAAGGGAGGCCCACGATGGAGACCGCAGTGCTTTAGACAGAGCGGCGCTCCAGAGGCTGCGATGTCCTGGCTAGTCCGGTCCGAGTAGTCCTATGCCTCTCATGTGTTTGACAAAATGCCTAAGCGAATAAATTGTACACTGTGATCTATTGGTGACCTTATGATGAATCCATGCTAGAACTACATGTTCCAAATTTCCTCTCATGTTAAAGCTATTCCTTGTAAATGTTTGATGGAATGTCCATGAGGATTGAATAGTAAAATTCTGATATGCTAGTATGCATTTCCATTCATGTACAAGCCTATATGTATGGCAAAAGTCTCAATGATTGCATTGTCAGTATTTGACTATTTCAATGTTTACAAGAATTACCATGTATTAGTATTATCTATGCTATAGAGTATTGTGGGTATTTAATACCTAAAATTTTAACTATTCTCCTAGAGCCAGTATCAGTTAAAGAATAGTATCAGTCATGTTACGATCAGTAGAACTCTGAGTCAGTTATAGAATTCAAGAAACTAGTAAACTCTGCATCAGT
Organism: Capsicum baccatum var. pendulum; assembly: GCA_030864225.1. Taxonomy (NCBI): domain Eukaryota; kingdom Viridiplantae; phylum Streptophyta; class Magnoliopsida; order Solanales; family Solanaceae; genus Capsicum; species Capsicum baccatum. Next base: position 227,543,516 of record CM061556.1, read on the forward strand.
TTAGTTTAGTTATATAGTAAGATCAGCAATAGTCCAGTCCATCCTAGTACAATTTAGAATTCAGTCCAGTGTCTATTCAGTTGGGAGTAGGATTCAGCACCGAGTGAACCCAAGGATGGGGATTCACATTCCAGAACTAGGTAGCCACCACAGGTTGAGACATCAACCCTCCAGTTGAGGGTTGATAAGGAGATTTAGCCTGCTAGTTGAGGGTACCACCTTTCTCATTTAGAGCACCTACCAAATAAGGGTAACTCAGTTTGTCTTTACCCATGGCATGGTACTGACATCCTTCCATTGAGGGTAATAGGTTTGACCACATTCAGTTCAGAAAGGGGCATATCAATTAGATGATTACTTCCCACAGTCTCAGTTTTAGTTCCAGCATTAGTTATAACTTAGTTTAGTTCTACATAATTAGGACTGTCATACATAGTCACTCAGATCAGTACGAAACTCAAATAACTTCCATAAAATTAGGACTATCATACACAGTCACTCAATTATTAGTAGTATAGCATCAATAAACTCAGATATTAGTGAATCTGTATTCAGAACACAGTATTTAGTGTTATCATGATCTCAGTTATAGTTTATGAATTCATGCAAATCCTCATATTCAGATATACTCATGTCATTCAACCAATATTATTCATACATATAAACCCATTCATATCAGCCTACCTCACTTAGCATACCAGTAGATTTAAAGTACTTATATATACTTTTCTCTTGTGTTGCGATGTCTTATATCATAGGTTAAGATGCATAGGATCCCGATTGCACTTAGTAGCCCATTCTATCAGTATCAGAGTTAGTGGGGAGTCCTTATAGTTCAAGGATAGATTTATCATTTCAGTTATATTAGTACTAAGTTCATTTCACTAGTCGAAATTAGCTAGAGACTAGTCCCATCAACTCTTTATTTAGACAGTAAAGGCTTTTCAAGACTAGAGTATTTCAGTCAGATGTTCATTTTCAACATTTTTATTCTATATTAATTTCAAATTTGAACCTAATGGAAAATTTCCACCTAATTTTTACATAATTATAATATGGTTATTCGGTTATTATAGCAGGTACCAGTCATGGCTTAGCTTGTGATACTTCGGGATTATGAGCACCATGTAGCATCCGGGGTACAGACTCGGGGAGTTACAAACTTTGTATCAGAACCTAAGGTTCAAAAGAGTCCTCGGAAGTCTAAAAGCCACATCTATTAGAGTATTATCCAGGAGTGTGTAGCGTGCCATAGTTTTGGAAAATAAGGTATGAGGCATTTTAAGGAAAAGTTTCCCCTCTTTTAGTATTCATATCGTGTGTGTGAGCATGAGATCAATCTAAGACCTCAGTCTAATCCTTTCTTTCCTTTCATTTATAGAATATGCCTCCAAATAAGAACAAAGGAAGAATAGGAAATCAACCATCACCTCAGCCCATTTAAGAAGATCCTTTGGACGAGCATGTCTCCCACGCTGAATTTAGAGTAGCCTTAACCACACTTGCTCATTATGTGGTAGCCTATAATGAATTCCTGACTGCCGGTCTAGTCAACCTAATGGCCAATACTACTGCAACCAGGATTTGGGACTTCACTCAAATGAACCCTCTATCTTTTTTAGGTCTAAGTTAGATGAGGACCCTTAGGAATTTCTCGATCAGGTACAGAAGATTACAAATATAGTTGGAGTAATAGATAGTGAGAGCGATGAGCTAGCTATATATTAGTTTTAGGATGTGGCCCACTCATAGTTTAAATAGTAGAAAGAAGAAATGGCCACAAATGCAGGGCCCACAGAATGGGAGGAGTTTCCCACTGCTTTTCTGGATAGGTTCTTCCCATTGGAGTCACGAGAAGCAAAGGTTTTAGAATTTATTAATCTAAAGTAGGGAAACATGACAGTGAACAGGTATTCTCTCAAGTTTACTCAATTAGCTAGATACGCTCCCCAGGTGGTAGCGAATGTCAGAGTCAAGATGAGTAAGTTTATGTCAGGGGTATCTAGTAGTGTGGTCAAGGAGTGTAGGACCGCAATAATGATTAAGGAGATAGACATATCCAGGATCATGGTCCATTCTGAATAGATAAAGGAGGATAAGAATAGGGAGAAGGAAAGGGAGAGTAAGAGATGAAAATAGGTAGTTTTAACTTCTCTCAACCTAAATTAGGGGGTGAGAATCATCCTCAGTTCTACCCAAAATCCTTAGTTTCAGCACCATTCTCAGCTAGTTCTCCAATTCCAAAATTCAGAGATGGCAATAAAGGTAGGGCACCAGGACCTAAACCTTAGGGTAGTATCAGCAGCACCTGAACTAATCCTCTTGGTTAGAAATATGGCAAAAACCACCTGGGTATCTGCAGAGCTGGAAGTGATGTATGCTTCGGGTATGGCAAGCCAGGTCACAAAGTTAGAAATTATCCTCAGTCAGGTTCCCAGGGTCAGTATAATTATCCCTTAGACCAAATAGAACACCTGAACTAGTAGGGTGTCTCTCCCAATACCACCAATGTACAACGACCAAATATATTTTATGCACTTTAGTCCTGAAAAGATTAAGAAAGCTCTCCTAATGTGGTCATTGATACGTTATAAGTTTATCATTTACATATTTATGATTTGATAGATCTAGGAGAGTCTTTGTCCTTTGTAACTCTATATATAACGGTTGACTTCGGATTTAGTCCAAAAATCTTAACTGAACCTTTCTAAGTCTCTATCCCAGTAGGTAAATCTATCATAGACCAACGGGTGTACAGGAACTGTCTAATTATGGTATCTTTAAAAGTCACCTCAGCATATGTAGTTGAGTTAGAGATCATCGATTTTGATGTCATTCTCGACATGGATTAGCTTCATTCCTGCTATGCCTCAGTCGACTGCAGAAATAGCATCGTCTAAGTTTAGTTTTCAAATAAGTCCAACCTTAAGTGAAGGGGTAGTACTTCAACACTTAGGGGTCAAATTGTTTCCTACCTAAGGGAAAGAAATGTGATATATAAGGGATGTGTTTACTATCTCATTTGAGTCTGGAACTCTTGTTCAGAAACCCCTACTCTTGAATCAGTGTAAGTAGCATGTGAATTCCTGGATGTGTTTCCCAAAATCTTCTCGAAGTTTCTCCCAAAAGGGAAATTCATTTCAGAATCTATCTTTTTCTAGATACTCATCCTATATATATTCCACCATACAGAATGGCACCTGTAGAACTCATAGAATTAAAAGGAAAATTGAAGGATCTCCTAGATAAGGGATTCATCAAACCTAGTATGTCGTCGTGGGGTGCACCAGTTTTATTCATGCCTAATAAAGGCAACTCTCTTAGAATATGTATTGACTACTGTAAGATAAATAAAGTCATGATCAAGAACAAGTATACTATCCAGAATCGATGACTTGTTTGATTAACTTTAGGATGCCAATTACTTTTCTAAGATAGACCTCATATCAATCTATCATCATATTAGAGTCAGGAAATGTGACATCCCAAAAATAGCCTTCAGAACTCAGTATGGTTACTTTGAATTCTTATTCATCTTATTTGGTCTTACCAATTCCCCAGCAACTTTCATGGTCTTGATAAACCGTGTGGGTTCAAATAGTACTTAGACATGTTCATCATAGTCTTCATAGATGACATTCGTGTCTACTCTCGCAATGAGTGTGATCATGCAGACTATCTTAGAATAGTCTTACAGACTCTCAAAAACCATCAACTGTTCACCAAATTTAGTAAGTACAAATTTTAACTAAGGTCAGTAGCTTTCCTCGGTCATATAATTTTTGGTGTAGTCATTTGAGCTGATCCCCAAAAGACTGAAGTGGTAAAAAATTGGCCTGAACCCATCTTTCCATCAAATATTAGGAGTTTCTTGGGTTTGGATGGCTATTACTGATAGTTTGATGAAGGTTGTCATCTATTGTATCCCTTATAACTATATTGACTCATAAAAAAGTCAACTTCCAGTGTTCAGATTCTTGTGAGAAGAGTTTTTAGGAGTTAAAGACTCAACTCACTATAACTCTAGTTTTGACTCTACTAGATAGTTTAGACAAATTTATGGTATAGTATGATACTTCCACAGTTGTTTTGGGTGTTTATTGATAAAGAGAGGTAAGTTCATAGCCAACTCCTCTAGACAGCTTAAGCCCCATGAAAAGAACTATCCTATTCATGACTTTGAATTAGCAATAGCAGTATTTGCTTAAAAGATTTGGAGGAACTATTTGTATAGGGTGCATGTTGATATGTTCACTGGCTATAAGAGCCTGCAGTATGTGTTCTCTTAGAAATACCTAAACCTCCATCAGATAAGGTGGTTAGAGTTGCTAAAAGATTATGACATGAGCATTTTGTATCACCCAGGCAAGACTAATGTAGTTGATGATTCTCTCAGTAGGATGTCTATGGGTAGTGCTGCTCATGTGGAAAATGATAAGAAGAAGTTATCCCTAAAAGTTCATCAGCATGCCTGACTAGGTGGTCACTTAGTCGATTCAGAAAAAGGTAGTGTATGGGTGCAGTGTTGTTCAGAATCATCTCTCGCTTCCAAAGTGAAGGAAAAGCAGCATAGGGATCACAGTTTAGTCAAGTTGAAAGAAGCAATTAGAGATGAGAAAGTAGAAGTTTTCTTCCTAAGGGGAGATGAAGTGTTGCTTTGCCAGGGTCAGTTATGTGTTTTAGGTGTAGATGACTAAAGGAAATAGATTTATGCAGAAGTGCATGGTGCATGCTACTCGATTCATCCAAGGTCCTGTAAGATGTACCGCAACTTGCAAGAAGTTTATTGGTGGAGTGGGATGAAGACAGACATTAAAGAGTTTGTAGCTAAGTGCTCTACATTTTAGCAAGTTAAGATTGAGCATCAGAATCCTAACGGGTCTATGCAGGAGTTCAGTATCCCCACTTGGAAGTGGGAGGAGGTGAATATGGAGTTTGTGATGGGTTTGCCTCGCACCTCTTATCTGCATAATTCAGTTTGTCTCATTGTAGACAGGATGACCAAATCAGCTTATTTCTTACCAGTTCATACCATCTATTAAGTTGAGGACTATGCTAAACTCTATATCAGAGAGTTGGTCAAGTTACACGAAGTTTTGTTATCCATTATCTCAGAAAGAGGTACCCAGTTTACCTCTTATTTCTTGAAAATATTACAAAAGGGTCTTGGAACCCAAGTTTACCTCAGTACAACCTTCCATCCTTAGACAGATGGTCTAGTATAAAGGACTATTTAGACTTTGAAACGTATGTTAAGAGCATGTGTCATTGACATTAAAGGTAGTTGGGATGATTACTTGACTTTGATAGAGTTTACATATAATAACAGGTACCATTCCAACATTCAGATGGCTCTATTTGAAGAGCTTTATGGAAGGAGATGTAGATCCTCTTTGGATGGTTTAGAGTAGGTGAGCTCACAGTATACGGGCCTGAATTGGTTTTTGATACTTTAAAAAAAATTTAATTGATTAGAAAATGGATTAAGACAACTCAGAGTAGACAGAAATCGTACAGAGATATGCAAAGAAAGAATCTAAAGTTCTAGATTGGTGACTATGCGTATTTGAAAATATCTCCAATGAAAGGAGTGAAGAGATTTTTCAAGAAGGGGAAGCTCAGTCCATGATATGTTGGTCCGTACCGAATTATCAACTATTTTGGAAAGGTATATTACGAGCTTGAGTTACCTTCATATCTAGATTTATTACATCTATTTTTCCGTGTATCCTATCGTAAGAAGTACATTGGTGACCCAGCAGTCATAGTCCTTATTGAGCACCTAGACATGCTTAAGACATGCAGACCAAGTATCCTTACCTCTTTTTTGCGAACTCAGACTCAGCCCAAAGTAACAGTTTTTCTTCTTAAACTTACTCAATTTCATGCTCAGATTTACCTTACAGATTTGGTGTCAGTTACCATTGCATATTCAGTCATACATTCATGAGTCAGTTAAGTCAGATATTCAATCATCATATATGCATGTGTTGTATAAAATTTTAGTATGTTAGTAGTGTCAGTCATGCAATCATGTTCAGTTGTACATGTTTGGTACATAAATTCAGGCTATCAGTATTCTCAGCCTAGCTAGCCTCATTCGCGGATGGATGTTCCTAAGAGGGAGATATTGTAAGACCCTGCCTAAATTCTAACAGTTACTCAGTCCCTTAGAGACTTACAAAAATCCAGCTAAGTGTTAGGACTTAGTCTTTTCTAAAAACCTCAAACTTTGAGGAATTTATAGCCTTCCCAACCTTCGAAAGTTAGTTTTAAGTTAATTCGTTATTGGAGGAGCCAATCGTATATCTCGAATGAGTTTTGGAATTTTCGGACAAGCGTTAGGGCATGTTTGAAACCCCAAAATAGCATCTCAGGGAGATTAGCCCATAACGCCTCACCCAATCTGATTCTTAGGGAGGCTTGTGATGGATACCATAGTGCCTTGGCCAGAGTAGTGCTCCAGAGCCCACAACGACCTGGTCAGTCCAATCTGGAAAGTCCCTTTATCCAATAACTCCACAACATGCGATTAAATTCCCAAATTGCAAAATTACTCTCTTTTTACAAAATCCTCCCAAGAATAAGTCCTAGATTTATCAAGTTCAATAAATAAACCTCAAGAATTCACCCCAATCTCCATGAAGTTAGCAATTAAGGTATGTGAAGTGTTCATCCAAGGGTTTTCTTCCACCATTGGAGTTCAATAAACCTTTTTAAAACTTGAGTTATGATTTCCATGATGTGAATTAGATTGTGCTCATGTTGATGTTGTTGTATGGTTTCCAAATTGTGATCTTTATTAAATTTCATGAAATTATGTTAGCATGTGTGTCGAATTATGATTCTCTCCTGTTGAAATCATTGAATTATGATTTTACTTTGGTAGTCATGACGCATTAGCATATTCTTAATGCCCAAGTATAAGGCTATGCCTTCCATGTGTTTGACACAATGCCTAAGAAAATAAATTATACATTATTATCCATTGGTGACCTTATGATGAATTCATGCAATAACTACATGTTCCAAATTTGCTCTCATGTTAAAGCTATACCTTGTAAATGTTTGATGGAATGTTCATGAGGATTGAATAATAGAATTATGATATGCTAGCATGTGTTTCAATTTATGTACTAGTCCAAATGTATGTAAAAATGTCTCAATGATAGCACTGTCAGTAGTTGACTATTGCCATATTTTCAAGAAATACCATGTATTAGTATTATCTACTCTATCGAGTCCTGGGGTTATTTCATACCCAACAATTTAGGTGTTTACCTTGAGCCAGTGTTAGTAATAGATTAGTACCAGTCATGTAACGTTCAGTAGTACTCTCAGTCAGTTACAGAACTCAGGGAATCTAGTAAACTCAATTTCAATTCAGTTCAGTTATACAGTAAGATCAGTAATAGTCCAGTCCAGCCTAATAATTTTTAAAATTCAGTCCAGTACCTATTCAGTTGGGAGTAGGATTCAACATATAGTTAACCCAAGGATGGGGACTCTCCTACCAGTAGAAGGTGTTATCCTTAGAAGCAGTCATTGTGTTCCAGAACTACGTAGCCAGCATAGGTTGAGACATCAACCTGCCAGTTGACGGTTGATGAGGTGTTTTAGCCTACTAGTTAAGGGTTGATGAGGTGTTTTAGAATTTCAGTTCAGGGTACCACCATTCTCATTCAGAGCATCTGCCAGATGAGGGTGACTCACTTTGCCTTTACCCGTGGCATGGTAATGACACCTTTCAACTGGGGTTACATATTGGACCTCAATTAGGTTAGAGAGGGGTATGTCAGTTAGATTATTACTTTCTATAGTCTCAGTTTTAGTTCTAGTATCAATATAGAACTCAGTTCACTTCTACATAATCGGGATTATCAGACATAGTCACTCAGATCAGTATGGAACTCAGATTATTTCCATAGAATTAGTACTATCACACATAGTTACTCATTTATCAGTATTATAGAATTAATAAACTCAGATATTAGTGAATCAGTATTCAGAACTCAGTATTCAGTATTATCATGATCTCTATAACAGTTTATGTATTCATACATATCCTTTTATTATGATATACAAATGTTATTAATCCAGTATTGTTCATGAATATAAACCCATGCATATCATCCTATCTCACTTAGAATACCAGTATATTCAAAGTACTAACACATATATTTCTCTTATACTATGATGTCTTATATCATAGGTTCAGACGCACGGGCTCCTAATCGCACTTAATAGCCCAATCTATCAGCAGCAAAGTTAGTGGTGAGTCATCATAGTTCAAGGATAGATTTATCATTTTAGTTATATCAGTACTCAGTTTATGTCACTAGTCGGAATTAGTTGGAGACTTGTCCCATCAACTCTTTATTTAGACAGTAAAGGCTTTTTAAGACTAGAGTATTTCAGATAGATGTTTAGTTTCAACATTTTTATTCAGTAGTTATTTTAGATTTGAACCTTTAGGTGGATTTCTGCCTAACTTTGGCATAATTACAGTAATGTTATTCAGTCATTGCAGCAGGTACTAGTCATGGGTTAGCTTGTAGTCCTTCGATATTATCAGAACCTTGTAGTGTTCATGGTACAAACTCAGGGTGTTATATGTACTTTTCATTCAAAATAAATATGGGTCTTTTCAAATGTGTATAGACTATTGTCAGTTGAATAAGGTTACAGTGAAAAATAAGTACCCTCTTTCTACGATTGATGTTCTTTTCGACCAACTTCAAGGTTCTAGTTTTTTTCTACAAGATTTATCTTTGCTTGGGCTATCAGCAGTGAAAATTAAGGAGGTTGATATTTGTAAGACTTATTTTTATACCGTGTATGGTCATTATGAATTTTTGGTTATGTCATTTGGGTTAACTAATACTCCGGTTGGTTTTATGGATCGTATGAATTGGGTGATCAGGTAGTTTCTAGATTTGTTTCTGATAGTCTTCATTAATGATATCTTGGTATATTCTAAGAGTGAGGAGGATCATGCCAGTTATCTCCAAAGTGTACTGAAGACTCTTAAGGACTAGAAATTGCATACAAAATTTTCAAAGTTTGAGTTTTGGTTAAGTGTTGTGACCTTTCATAGGCATGTTATTTCTACTAAGGAGATCAAGGTGGATACATAAAAAGTTGAGGTAGTTAAGAGGTGCCCTAGACCCACGACTCCAACTGACATTAGGAGTTTCTTTGGCTTGGTTGGGTATTATAGGAGGTTTATAGAGAGTTTCTCATCTATTATTGCCCCTCTAATGAAATGAACACAGAAAAAGGTTAAGTTTTTATGGTTTGATGCTTGTGAGGGATGTTTTGAGAATTGGAAGGATAGATTGACCTCTGCTTCGATTTTGTCCCTACCGAAGGGTACTAATAGGTTTGTTGTCTATTATGATGCATCTTTTGTGGGTATGGGTAATGTGCTGATGTATCATGGTAATGTTGTAGGTTATGCTTCCAGAAAGCTTAAGGTGCATGACATAAATTATCTGAATCATGATCTAGAGTTAGCGGCGAATGTCTATTTCTTAATGGTATAGCACCATTATTTTTATGTGGTGTATGTAGACATTTATTTAGATCGTAAGATCTTGCAGTATCAGATCATATGATCTTAAAGTATGTGTTTATACTGAAGGAATTGAATCTCATGTAGAGGTAGTGGCTCTAATTGCTTAAGTGTTATGATATGAGTTTGGACTACCATCCATGTACAACAAATTTTGTTTTTTATACTCTTAATAGATTATCCATGGAGATTTTATCTCATATTGATGAGGAGAATAGAAGGTTGGTGAAAGATTTTCACTGGTTGGTTAACTTGAGAGTCTATCTTTTGGACGCTGAGAATAGAGGGTTGATTGTCCAAGAAGTGGTTAAATTATCTCTTGGGATTGATGTGAATGAGAAATAGGGTTTGGATCCCATACTTATACAGATTAAGGATGATGTATGTCAGCAAAAGGTTATGGCTTTAGAGATTGGGGAAGAAGGCACCTTGAGATATCAAGGAAGATTGCGTATTCCTGATATAGATGGGTTGTAGGAAATGATTTTAATTAAAGATCATGAGTCCCGATATACAGTTCATCTGAGTTTGACTAAAACATATCATGATTTAAAAGCGATAAACTGATTGCATAATCAGAATAGTGATGTGGCAAATTTTATGGATAGCTGTATGGTTCGTCAGCAAGTCAAGGTTGAACATTTGAGGTCAGGTGGTATGTCTCATGATATATAGTTGCCCATATAGAAGTGAGAGATGATTAATATAGATTTCATTATGGTCTTTCCACGGTCTTGCAACTAGTATGGTTTTATTTGGATTATTATGGATGGAATGACTGAGTATGCCTATTTCTTATGTATGAGGACTACCCACTCAAGAGAGGGTTATGCCAAGTTATTTATTAAGGAGATAGTTAAGTTGCATGGGAAGCCAGTTTCTATTATTTTAGATTAAGGTATAAAGATTTCTTCTCATTTCTAGCATTTGTTTCAAAAAGGCTTGGGTACACAGGTGAACCTTAGCATTACATTTCACCCTCAGACGGATGGACATGCAAATAGACTATTCAGAATTGAGAGGACATGCAAATGGCCCGTGTGATTGATTTTAAGGGAAGTTAGGTTGATTATATTCCTCTTATTGAGTTTTCTTCCAGTAATAATTATGATTCTAGCATTCAAATAGTTTCTTTTGAGGATCTTTATGGTTACAGGTGTAGGTTTCCTATTGGGTGGTTTGAGGTAGGTGAGAATAGGTTGTTTGGTCTTGAATTGGTTTACTAAGCCATGGAAAAAGTAAAGATGGTCTCCTATTGGGTGGTTTGGAGTTGGTGAGACTAGGTTATTTGGTCCTGATTTAGTTCACTAATCCATGGAAAAGGTGAAGGTGATTAGAGAAAGACTTAAGACTACTCAAAGTCTCCACAAGTCGTATAAGGATGTAAGGTGAAGAGAGTTAGAGTTTAAGGTTAGTGATTGGGTATTCTTGAAGGTTTCTCCTATGAAAGGAGTTATAACTTTTAGTATGGAGTAGAAGCTAAGTCCCTATTACATTAGTTCGTATTAAATTTTCAGAAAAGTTAGGAATGTTGCTTATGATTTAGACTTACCTGCAAGTTTTTCTTCAATTCATTCTTTCTTGCATGTGTCTAAGTAGAAAATATTTTTGGGTAATCCTTCGTTTATAGTTCAAGTTAAAGATGTTGGTGCTATACATTCATTTTATTATGAGGAGATTTCGATTAAGATATTAGATAGGCAAATCCATAGATTGAGAACTAAGGATGTGCTTTAGTAAAAGTTCTTTGGAGGAATCAAAAGATGAAAAAGGATAAATGGGAAGCGAAGGAAGACATGATGTCAAGTACCCATGCTTGTTCTCTACGTTCGATGAAAATGTTTGAGGAATGGGTTCCATTTCATTTTTATTACTTTTCAAAACTGTCCTTGGATTCTGGTTGTATTCTGTCTTGTATTATGATAAGGATACTCCTAACTTCTTATCTGGGGATGAGTGATCCGAAGAAGGGTATAATGTAATACCCAAAGTATTGTACTCTAAAATATCTAGAGTGTTGTTAACACTGCCATGACTATGACTTAGGTTATGATTCATTACACTTGTCATGAGTCAAAGGATGGGACTCATGGTATTACCAGTGAGTGACTCGGGTTGGGGTCCCTTGATAATGAGTCCAGGGTATGACTCGTCATAGGGTGGTAATCGTGGTCTTAACAATAAAGATACCTAATGTATCTACCTTGACCATGAGTCGACATTACGAGTAATAATATTAGACAATGATCTTGGGTGTATTTATACACTAAAGAACCATAACTTACCCTTATTTTAGCTAAGTTTTGAGAAAAAGTGCCTAGTTTCTTATGTTTTTATTCTACTTTGATGTAATTGAGGTAACCTATATGATTAGCATGATTTCATGTGTTAATGAGGTAAATAGATACATGATGGAACTACGGATTGATGATGATAAATCACACAAGAGACAAGTAGTTTGTTGGTACAAATATGTCACCTAGAAACTATGCCCAAGACTAATTTCTCATTTATAATTAGTTCAGTGACTTAGATGGAAATTATGAGAGAAAACATTATTAAAAAGACTTGATCGTGAATTTTTATCATTATTCATTATTCTGTGTTATTTTTGCAGTAAGAGTGGTGTCTTAGCACGAAGGGAGAAACATAACTTCGTCTTCTCCGTCAAGATTGTGTTTAATTTTTGGTATGATGAATATTTATATTGTGATTCCCATTTTATTCATGAGTAGCTAAGTTTATTAGTTAGAGTTATGGAAGCCTTGTAGCATACAATCTATCACTTTGGGTTTTTTTAATTCATCATGTATTGATCTGCTTACATCATACTATCTTCGTTTATCTTGAATTCTCATGGTTGCAAACATAGAGGATGTGCCTTAAAACTCAACCTATTCGATAGAAAGGTTGAGGTTTGGAAAAGAGAGTAGTGACAAGAAAATAGGATTTCCAACCCCTATTTCACATGTTAATGCCTTAACAGGATTAACTAGTTGGAGATTTTGTATTATTTTTGTAAACACTTTTGATTCGGAAGAACTAAAGTGAATTAGTCCTTGATGGTTGAGAAACACTAGGATTATGTTATTAAATATAATATGTTTCTCTGTAAGCATGATACATGTATGAATTCGTAAAGCCCATAGTTATAAAGTATTGAAAATTGCAAGGTGGACATAACCCTAGCTTGCTATTTCTCTGAGTTCGAATACTACTACACATATCTCATCTTGTTAAACTGAAACCATTAATTTGTGAACTGAATCAAATTCCTCTTTTTTTGTAATACGAAAACAAATGATTAAAAGTTAACTAATCTGCATACAACTTAATTAGAACCATATTACCTATGGAATTCGACCATAACCTAGTTGGGTTATATATTTGACAACGACTTCTTACACTCTTGTAAGAGAGTTGTAATTTGGGCGTATCAAATTTTGACGCCGTTGCTGGGGAATACGGTTGTTGAATGTGTTTATGTGTGTCAATTGAATGTTAGTGAAGTTTCCTTATTTTATGTTTATTTGTTGTTTTTGTTCATTATAGGATCATTATTGTCTATGCCATGAACAAGAAGTTAAGTAGAACCATTATTACCCTTCAATCCTGAACCTCATCTCATTGAAAGAATGGTTAACCAGTAGGAAGCTGGAAGATTAGCAACTTTGGATAATGCTCAATTAAATCAACAAAATGTAGATAACCTAGGTTGGGTACCCTATCTGTATGAACAGTAACTGGGAGATAATGATTTTATTGACCCGACTTATAGGAGACATGCAGCGGGAGTAGTTGCACCTGTAAATCAAAATCATTCATTCTGAGGAAGACTAGACTGCCAAGAGGTTTAGTTTGATATTGAAAATAATGAGGACAATTCAGATGGAGGTGGAGCTATAGGGGAAATCATTCTACCACCACTAGCTCCTGGGTAAAATTCAACAACACCATTACTATGATCCAACTACTGAATCTGAAAGGACTCTTTGGTGGATTACCTGGTGATGATCCAAATCTATATTTGGTGAATTTTATCAATATTTGTAAGTCGTTTTATAATCTTGGAGTGGCAAAAAATACTCTTTTTTTGAGATTGTTCATACTATCTCTGTCTAGAGAGGAAACTATGTGGTTCAATGAGCTGACTCCTAATTCTATGACAAACTGGAGGCAATTAAAATGAGCTTTCCTAGAAAGGTTCTTTGTTCCCTCCAGAATGTTACAGTTGAGGGATAACATCAGCAACGTAAGGCAATTGGCTAATGAAGCTTTGCATGAGACTTGGTCAAGGTTTAAAAGAAGTTAACTCAATGCCCAAACCATCAGATGACTGATGAACACTTGATTGAAACATTCTACAGGGCTTTGAACTCACTTACAAAGACAATGGTGGAAAATACTATAGGAGGAGCTTTTAAGGAGCTCACCTTTACTGAGGCTACGAACATGTTAGAAAGAATGACAAAGACAAGTAGATCTTAACATAACAGATATTCTATAGTAGCAAGAAATACTAGGTCTGGTGTAATATCAGCAGAGCAACATAGGAGAAAAGAGGAACGTGATTAGCATATGGCTTACATGAAAACCCAGATGGATCTGTTACAAAATATTTGCTATCAGGGAATATAGAAAAGGTCAAACCTGTGGGGTCCCACAGTAAGAGAACTGACTCAAACACTGAGGAAAAGGCTAACTTACATAACCAGGGGGTTTCCGGACCGGTGGTCAAGGAAACCAAGGTTTGAACCATCAAGGAGATTGGAAAAATAAAAGTGACAGGAGTGGACCGTATGTACCTCCTAGCATCCATGATAATGCTGCTACCAGTTCAGGTAAAATATCCATAGAGTAAACGATGGAGAAACTATTAAAGGGAGTTGAGGCGACCAATTCTAGGGTGACCCCTATGAAGAGTGGCATATCTTCCATGAGTCAATTAGTAAATTCGCACTCAACTTCTACTAAACAACAGGAGTAGCAGATGAGACAATTATCCACAACATTTAACTAAAGATAGAATAGGACTCTACCAAGTAATACAGTTCAGAATCCGAGGACTGATGGATCGTGTATGGCTATTACCACTAGGCGAGGTAAGATGTTATCTAGTCCAGGATTAGGACCATCCTCTTATACTGATGCGATCAAAATGGATTAGGAGATGGTTGATAAATCTTTAGTGGTGCCTTTGGAGTTGGGAGGTTCAGAAAAAAAGTGCGAACGTGGAACAACCACTTAAGATGAAACATGTTAATAATGTGGCGCAAGTAATAATAAAGGAGGTAAAAGTTGCTCCAGTTGAAATACCAAGGCCACCACCACATTTGCACAATGATTAAAGAAGAAAGAAGATGAAGGCAAATTTAACAAATTCATGGCTACGTTAAAGCAATTGAGAGGGAACGTGCATTTAGTTGAAGAACTTGAGCATATGCTAGGATATACTAAATATATAAAAGATTTTGTGACGAAGAAAAGAGCGGTAAGCTACAAGGTCACTATTATAGAAGAAGGAAGACCCAGGATCATTCACCATCCCTTGTACGATTGGGTCTCTGGATTTTTCTAAGGCCTTATAAAATCTGAGAGCTAGTATCAATCGGATGCCGCTAGATGTTTATAAGAAGTTGGGTTTGGAAAACCCCACACCCAAAAACATGTGACTTATAATGGCGGATAGATCAGTGAAAAGGAAGATTGGGATTCTAAATAATGTACTTGTAAAAGTGTCCAATTTTATATTTCCTACCAACTTTGTAATTCTTGATTGAGAAGTGGACTTTAAAGTACCCATAATTTTGGGCAGACCATTCTTAACAATTGGGAGAGTGTTAGTTGACCTGGATTTGAATGAGCTGAAATTTAGGCTCAATGAGAAAGAAGGTAGTTTGTAAGTATGTCTGTCCATAAAACAACAATAAGAGATGAGTGTCTTCTCAATTGTTGATGTATTCAATAAAGATGAGTGAGGTGTAACAATTAAGGATAGGTCTATTGTGGATACCATAGATGGTATAGTTGAACTTACAAGTAAGGATGTTAGTGACTTCAAAGTGGCTAGACTAGGAATAAAGCATTTTCTTGATCCAACAAAGAAGGTACAGATGGTATCATCGATGTATCTTGACAAAGTTTGAGTAGTCAAGATAATAGAGTCATTCCTCAATGTTAAATTAGGCACTGCATGGGAGGCAACCCATGATTTTATTTTATTTTATTATGTTAAATAAAAATACTAAAATAACAGTGGAGCCCTGACAAAAATTGCAACTCTTGGTGGGAGGCAACCTATCCTTCTAATTATTTTTTTGTTGTTTTTGATTAAGTGTAGGTGCATGAAGTACTAAAAAGGTGATTGGTACCAAATTTGATTTGGAATTAAGCCATATCAATGATTGTAAGTTTAGGAGTAACGGGAATATTACAGGTAAGTTATAGTGGTCAATTGTTAAGGCTTGAGTCATGATTCATATTAGATTTGTTCTCCAAATTATGTTAATTCAACCCTAAATGTTTCACTGGAGGTGCGAGGGCAAAGGCCCTACGGTATAGACCTTTTTTAATGACTCAAATTATGCCTCATATGGAAAATGGGGTGCATGGCATTTAAGTGTACTATAGGGTGTGTCACACACAAGTTTACGTAGGCCATGGCAAAGGCATCGCCTAAGACATAGCCTATGCCTACTGCTTCAAGTAGGCTTTACCATGTGTGGCTCACACTTAAACTTGTACAACACCTTATGCGGCGCACACCTTAATGTTGGAGATTCTTTATAGGTCGCATACCCAACCACACACCCTCACTGTTTCACTTGTATGATTACCAATTAGGCACACACTTTAAGTTGTGTGATTCCATGAGCGCTGCCTAATTGCACTGATGCAATATCATGTGCTCCAGACACCATAATGCTTATACTCACTGACTCACGTGTATGATACCAAATGCGACGCACTCTTAAACTTGTATGATGAGTTCTATGATGCATACCACTAAAAGTTGAACATAGTATCCGATTTTAACTTGGGTAAACCCGATCTGGATTTTTTCCTTTAAATAGACTCCATACATAAATACCCAAATTCATCCTTATTTCACCCCTAAGCCGTACAAGGTTTTTCTCTCAACATTCCCCTTATCCTTTAAGATTTTTCTTTACTTCATAATCTCATCAATTCTCCTTTATTTCTTCAATCTTCCATCTTTAAGGTAAGTTTTTCTTTTCTTAATCCTTAAGTGTTATGACTTCATTTTGTAGTTTTTAATTGATTTCTTGAGGATTATAGACTAAATTCTTGCCATGGCTATGTCAAAGAGAGGTGTTGAGTATCTCGGGAAGATAAACATCATTGTTGTAGTACTTTGAGCTTTTGAATGTGATAAAATTGTTCATAACTAACGTAGTTTAGTTGTGTGTCCATTATTTCACAACTTACATGATGGAACATGGTGTTGGTTAAATCGTGTGAAAGTGATGGTGTTTTGTATATATTGATATATTGAAGCTCTAAGGCATAAATTTGTTCAAAAATTATTTCGTTGAAGTAAAATTGGTGGAATTAAAGTGAGTGAATTGTATTGTGACTAATGTTTGTGTACCATATCAAAGTATATGTCGGTGAAGTCTGAGTACCCAACAATAACACTTAATTGGTTTATACTAAACAATTAAGTGTGGGGTGGTAACTTGACCACCTTTATCTTAATTGTAGTTATTTTTATTATGTGTGGCTTACATGGATGTTGTGATGAATATAGGAAAAATAGCTCTGATGATGATCTACATGCAGGTGGTATAAATCCTAATGTTGATGAGAAGTACTACTAGCCAAGTTCTTTATCTTGTTAATTGCACTGGGAACAGTTCTTAGCTTAAGTGTGGGGTGACTGGTTACTTTGCTATTTGTTTTGTAAGAAGATAGGACCTTCTCTTTTGTACACTTCCATGATAGGATTAGTTATTTTGTTTATTTTGTTTTTGGTTAGATATTTGTTTGATTTAGTCATAATTAGGTGCTTTTATCGATGATGTATGGATAACGACCATCTAAGGAGAAAATTGTTCATTTACTTGCATGTAACTATTCTTATGGATCACATAATATTATAACATAAGTATGTGATGGATCATTACATTCGAAACACCTAGGCACTAGTTGTGACTCTTGTTGGGATTGTTGATTTTATTTTAATTCATTAAATTGTTGGGTCAAGAATCTATAATTCTCTTAATTTAGTTGACCATATGCCATGAGTGTGTAAGATTTTTGTATATTCCTTATTACAACTGATGCTAGAACTTGCCTGTGTGTGTGCAAAGTAAAATAAAGATTGTGAGTTTAGGAGATGATTTAGGTATTTCTTTGAAAGCCATTGTTCATGCCTTCTTTTGACCTACCTTTGCACATTAGCTTAGGTAGCCCCATTGAGCCTATAGCTTATTCTTGTGTTAGCCTCATATGTAGCCTAACTGATGATAGGCGGATTTACACGCCTATATCAATATATTTTGCCCATATTTTAGCCTAGTTTTTAGAACAAATTATATATTTCATGCACTTTTAGTCCTTTTTCCTATAAATGAGCTAACGAACATAATTAGTAAAGTTTCAGGTATAAATGATGCAAAATTCAGCATTTTATGGCTTACTTGACGCAAAAGAAAGCTCACGAAGGAAGGAAAGGGAGTTTACACGCCTAAGGACCAAAATTGTTGCGTGGAAAATCTGTTCCAGGCTAAAACAACATTTCTGAAGACTTTGGGGACTTACAGACACAAAGCTGGATTTGGACAATGATACATTAACCTAGTACAATTGGGTTATGTATTTCATTAGTTTATTTGGATTATGATAATGTTACATTAACCTAGTACATTTGGGTTAAGCATTTCATTAGTCTAGTAGGATTTGGTTATTTATTTCATTAGCTTAGTAGGAGTAGGATATGGGTATTATAAATACCCTATCATGCTAGAGATTTTTATTCATCATCTAACAATCTTCAATGCACACTCTTCTCTTATTCATTCTCCAACAATTAATTCACCTTCTTATTTTCTATTCATCTATTCCACAACAAGAGAATCGTTACTTGCCAAGGAATCACGCCTCACGCATATCACTTGATCCACACGCCATTAATCAATATTGTGATATAACAACAATGTCAATCGTGATCTCCTTCGCATTCATGGGTAACTAAACCTCTCTGTTGGGGTTATGGAAGCCGAATGAGTTACTATCTATTGCTGTAATTTTGTGAGTTCGAGACACGTATATTGCTTATATCATTATTCTCTTCATCTTAATCTACATTCTTTGCGGTTGCAAACGCAAGAATACGCCAGTCTAACATTTAACTTGTTCGAGAGAAAGGTTACTTGTCTGGAAAAGAGATAATGTCAAGGTAGTAGGACACCCTTTCCTATTAAAAAGCTAGTGCCATAACTGGACTAACCTCTTGGAGAATTCGTACCGTTAGACACGCTTTAAGCTCGAGAGAGTTAAAGTGAAATAGTCCTTGTTGAGGTCGAGAGACGCTTGGATTTACCATCGAATACAATTCTCTATAAGCAGTTGCATGTCAGAATTCTACACACTCATATCCAATAGAGACGTATACCTCAAAAGGTGGACATAACCCCAACGCTTCAATTCTCAATGTTTACAACTCACGTAACAATTTCTCTCTCTTTACTTTATTATTTTCAGCTTTTGTTTACATTACTTGCAAAACAAGAATCCCCCCATCTTACGAGACTTGCACCAAAAGTTTAGTAATTTTGCTTACTTGTTGGCCAAGCTATTCCCTGTGGGATCGACACCCAACCCAGGTTGGGTTCTATATTTTCTAACGACCGCTTTACACTCCCACGAGAGCTGTAGATTGAGCGTTATCAAAAATTGGCGTCGTTGCCGGGGAATACGAGTGTCAATCAAGTTTGTGATAATTACTAGACCCTTTGGTCAAAGATTCTCGTACTTTTACTTTTAGTTGTTCTTTTTTTTTTAGGTTTTTTCAGTAAATCAATGGACGCACAACGCGAAGTTGAAAGGATGGCTGCCCAAGTACACCAACAAAACATTGATAACCCTGGGCGAGCAACAAATCCTGACGATGAAGATTTAAGTGATGACGATTTACTAAACCCTATGCGTGATGCTGAAATTATAACACCTGCCAACAGAAGAGGTCGACAAGCTCGGCATAGGTATGATCACCAACCGTTGCAGCCAGCTTTCGACGATGACGATGATGATCTTGATGGTGCCGGAGCCACTGGAGCTATAATTCCACCACCATTAGCACCCGGAGCCAAGTTCAACATCACAAGCACCATGATTCAGTTATTGCAACTCAAGAGATTATTTGGTGGAATAGCAGGCGATGATCCGAATATGCATCTCATCAACTTTTTTTCTATATGCAAGTCTTTTAACAATCCTGGTGTTGGTCAGAATGCAATTCGATTACGTCTATTTCTATTGTCTCTGTCTGGGGAGGCAACACTATGGTTGAATGGGCTGACTCCTGATTCAATTACAAATTCGAGGCAATTGAGAGACACTTTCCTACAAAGATTCTTTCCGCCATCCAAACAAGCACAATTGAGAGATGAAATCAATAACTTTCGTCAGCTTCCCACTGAAGCTCTTCATGAAACATGGGAGAGGTTCAAGATAAAGCTATCGAGATGCCCAAACCATCATATGACTAATGTTCACCTCATGGAGATATTGTATAGAGCCTTGAATTCAATAACTAAACCAGTGGTGGACAATGCAGCTGGAAGTTCTTTCATGGACCTCACCTTTGGGCAAGCAAGCAATATGCTAGATCGTATGACGAAACAAAGTAGAGCTTGGCATACCAGGGATTCTGAGGTAGCAAGCACCACTTTATCTATTGGCATGACTGCAGAACAAAGGAGAAGAGAAGAGGAACGCGATCAAGATATGGCGCACATGAAAACCCAAATGGATCTTCTTACAAAGCATCTATTGGGGAAGACTAAAAAAGTGAAAGCTATTGCGTCAAAAAGAAGAAACGAATTTGATTCGGAAGAGGAGGCCAACTACTTGAACAATCAGGGGGTTTCCGAGGGAATACCCAAGGAAACCAAGGTCGGAACTATTATGATAAATCTGGAGACAAAGACCAAGGTAGTTGCAAGAACAATAATGAAAAGAGTGGTTTGTACGTTCCCCCTGGAAGATGTGACACCACCACATCTAATTCTGGAAGTATGAAGGACATGATGTCTAAATTATTGAAAGGAGTGAAAGCAACGAGTGCGGGAGTAACAGAGGTAATTAATGATTTGTCCGCCATGAAATAATTAGTAGATTCACATTCCACTTCAATTAGACAACTAGAGCAGCAATTCAGTCAACTTTCAGCAGCACTCAACTAAAGAAAGGCCGGTACTTTACCTAGCGATACTGTGCAAAACCCAAGGAATGATGGGTCATGCATGGCCATCACTACCAGAAGTGGTAAGGTGCTGGAAACTTTAGCAAAAGGCAAGAAAGTGATTGACGAAGTTGCGGACATGGATGACAACGCAAAAGGAGAAGATGCCCCAGCTACTACTCCTGACGTCAAGGACGCCACATCCAGCATGGTGCAGCCTGGAAAAGTGGGAAAATGGAAGCAAGAGGAGAAGAAAACTGTGGAGAGAACACTTCCATACCCACCACCACCTTTTCCCCAAAGATTGAAGAAGGTGGCGGATGACACAAGGTTCAGCATATTCATGAATATGTTAAAGCAGCTGACCATTAATGTTCCATTGGTGGAGGCACTTGAACAAATGCCTGGGTATGCAAAATTTATGAAGGATCTCTTGACAAAGAAGCGGGCAGCAAGTTAGGACTTGGCGGATAATGTTCATCATTGTAGTGAAATTGCTATAAGATCGCTAGTTCAAAAGAAGGCAGATCCTGGAGCTTTCACTACTCCTTGCACAATTGGATCGTTGGATTTTGCTAAGGCATTGTGCGATCTAGGTGCTAGAATCAATTTGATGCCACTATCCATCTACAAGAAGTTGGGGTTAGGCGATCCAACACCAACCAATATGAGGCTCGTGATGGCTGATAGGTAGGTAAAACGACCTGTGGGTATCTTGAATGATGTGTTGGTGAAATTTTCTTCATTTATCTTTCCTGCAGACTTTGTTATTCTGGATTGTAAGGAGGATTCTAAAGTTCCCATCATCCTGGGACGTCCCTTCCTTGCAACTGGAAGTGTGCTTATTGACATGAAAGATAATGAGCTTTTGTTTCGAATTAATGACGAAGTGGTACAGTTTGATATAGGCAAAACAATGAAATATCCCAGTGATATGGATGAGTTATCTGTAGCTGATGTTCATCATGAGGATATGAAAGCATTATCTATAGAGAAACAGCCTACTGTTGAGCTATTGTCTGTGGCGCCACTGAATGTTGAGCATGAGGACAATGAAGAACTTATGGGTGATCTAACAGAAACAGAACCGTATACTCCTAAGCAACCAGAATGTGATCTCAAGAATCAACCAACAGCGAAGACTCTCATTGACGAGCCACCAATGCTAGAAATGCAAGAGCTCCCCGATTATCTAAGGTATGTGTTCTTGGAAAGTAGAAATATACTTCCAGAGAGAGCAGATGATTTAAGTGAACAGCACGTAGAAGCTCTCATCTCTGCTCTGAAGTGATACAATAGAGCTATGGGTTGGACTATTGATGATATAATTGGTGACTCTCCGGAGAAACGTAGGAGCCATCTTGAAGAAGATCGCATGCCCACAGGTAAGCTTCATTGTAGTCTAAATCCTTTCTAGAAAACGATCCATCACTTACCTTGATGAAGTCTGAGTACTCGAGGTAACTATGTCGAGCCACGACAATAAATAAGGCGCTAGATAGGAGGCAACCCATTGTTTCATCATTTTATCGTTTTATCGATTTATTATTTTTCTTTTAGTACTTGTTTTGTTTTGATAAATGAAAAATCCAAAAATAAGAGTCGTGCCACGACCAAAACTAAGGCGCTTGGTGGGAGGCAACCCATCGTACTAATCGTTTTCATTTGGTTTTGAGCAAAAATAGGTGCAAGAGGTATTCAACGAGGAGATTGATTTCAATTGACGATTTGGACGCATTGTATGGTAAAGTCGGTAAGTTAGGAATGGTGATGCATAAGGCTATGGATTGAGAATTTCTCACATCAAAATAGGCATCGAGAAAGGCTAGGCCTTGGTAAAACTAGGCGACGAATGATGCACAACCTATCATATAGCCTAAGGTCTCGGAATCTAGTGTGCTATACACTATGCGCCGCCTATTCCTAGGTATGCTTTTGACTATGCGCCGCCTATGCTATGGCATTTGGTCTCAGTATCTCATATGCCATAGACTATGCGGTGCATATGTCTACAAATGCCATAGACTATGCGGCGCATATGTCCCATTATGCTATAGACAATGCGCCGCATATGTCATTGATATGCCGAACATTATGCTCCGCATATGTGGTATTTTTGTCTCCAAAACCGATTGTAAATGGGTCAAAACCCGACCCATTCTCTTCCTATATAAAGGGGACTTAGTTTTAAAACACAACCACACTAAAAATTGACCTAAGGGCACCGCATATACATCCAAATCCTCTCAAAAGTTTCTTCTTTTGCTCTTCCAATTCACAAAACCATCTCCACAAGCTTCAAGCAAGTAAGTACTCTCTTATTCTTCATTTATTTCTCGTTAGTACTACGTTGCCATGTCTATTATGAATTGCTAAATCGTATAAGACTGTTGGTGATGTTCATGTGATTTGATTGTTGATACAAAATCATGTGGGTGAACATATACGTAGGAAGTTCTTGACTTGTTTCCGACTTGAATTTGGTCTTAATAGCATTGTTATGATATTTGCGGAATTACTATGGCTATGAATAGTGCTTAAAATTATTGTTTGGATACTACATGTTAGACTATCCCGGCCATTGGGATAAGACTTATAGTGCCTACCGACATAAGAGGTTGTGATTATTGTAAGAATAACAATTCCATGTGGTAACCCCTATGTAGTAGTGTTGTTATATCTAACATGAAAGTAGTCCAATGGCTACAAGTAAGTGATGCATTGCTGATTTTCTTGTCGAAATACAATCCTAAAACGTATGTCAACGAAATCTGAGTAATCGACTACTTTCACCTCACTGATTTGTGGTAACAAAACGAAGTGTGGGGTGGTACCCCTACTGCTTGCTTATAGATTGTATCGATTGAGATTGTGCTGCAATTAACACTATTTCTAGTCTCAGGTACAATGGCACCTAAAAGCGAGGCAAGGCAAGGAGAAGGCTACCACCTCCCAAAAGGGCAAAAAGAGAAGTCGCAAGGACCAAGGAGAACCCTCCTCGTAGCAAATACCTCGACTCACGCTTGGAATTAAGTGGGATACTTATGAGGAACTTCTGAGGATGAAGACTCTGATGATGATTCCAATGCAAGGGGTATGACCCCAGACATAGAGGATAAGTCCGACCAACCAGGTTCCTCGTATTTATTTTCCACTGAGGACAGTGTCCCGACTAAGTGTGGGGTGGTGGTATTGCATGTTATACTTCTCTATTCGCATCTATGTTTGTTTGCTTTTGTTTCATTTTTGTTTCGTTTTGTTTTTTTAGTAGTTAAAATATTTTTTTCTAGCTTTGCATGAAATTATTTTGATAGGCAGCATGCGATTATAATAAGAGTATGTGTTACAATTGTGACTATTGAGACGTTTAGGCTCTAGTTGTGACTCATTATGTGATATTATGTGATTCAATTCCTTCACTTGTTGGGTCGAGAGTCTATATTACTTCCAACCAAGTCGACCATGTGCCTTGTGTGTGAGAGATTAATCGTATATTCTATGATTGTGGCTGATGCTAGAACTTGCCTGGTATGAATACAAAGCGAAAATAAGGAGTGTAAGTTTAGGATATGATTTAGGCATTTCTTTGGCAACCTATATTTGTTTATCTTCAGTTTTACCTACCCATAGACATCATCCTAGTTAAACCTTTTTGAGCCTTTAGCCTATTTCTTTGACAACCTCGTATGTAAGCCTAATCCATTTCTTTCAAGATCGTAATTTGATCCAAATTCCTAAGTGCTTTAAAGTGAAAAAGTCATGTGACAACATAAGAGGAAATGGGGTGAGTATGATGCTTCAAATTGTAATGATATTTGAATGTGTTATGAAAAAGAAAGTGCTATCATAATAGGTATGTTGTGAAAAGAAAAAGGAAAACAAAGCTGAAAAGTGAGTTGTGCTTAAAATTGAAAAACAAAAGAGGAGAACAATTGTGGTAGAACAAAAGAAAGAAAAAAGGTTGAAAGAAAGAATAAGTGTCAATGATACAATGTGATGTATTAAAGCGCTTAGGAACCTAGTCACTATTCTTGGCCAAAATAGTCCTACCCGTTTTTAGCCTACATTACAACCATCAAAAGACCTACTTGATCCTAATCTTAACATTCCGACATTTAGTGGAGTACTACATTTAGGGCAAGCTTATGGTGATCAGTTGCTACATATGAATTCTTTGTGAGAGTGAGAGCAAGGATATTTTGATACCCATGTTTGAAAAATATGCTATACTTGTGATTGATTATGGGTACTATATTGTGAGACACACATGGTTGATGAGCTTTGGATAGTTGTACATAATTCTATGTACCTTAACGTTTACATGCGAGTTGATCACCATCACTAGTCTACGCTAGTGGTTAAACTGTTTCTACTTATAATCGGAAAGCTACTCTTTGTTGATAATTGTTGTGCTTGTCTTGAAGAATGTTTTGTGTTGTTGTTGTAAAAACCCTAAGTTGATGTTTTGAAGGCCATGATATGTTGTTCGAGGACGAACAAAGCTCTAAGTGTGGGGTGTTGATGATAGGCGGATTTACACGCCTATATCAATATATTTTGCCCATATTTTAGCCTAGTTTTTAGAACAAATTATATATTTCATGCACTTTTAGTCCTTTTTCCTATAAATGAGCTAACTAACATGATTAGTAAAGTTTCAAGTATAAATGATGCAAAATTCAGCATTTTATGGCTTACTTGGCGCAAAAGAAAGCTCACGAAGGAAGGAAAGGGAGTTTACACGCCTAAGGACTAAAACTGCTGCATGGAAAATCTGTCCCGGGCTAAAACAGTATTTCTGAAGACTTTAGGAACTTACAGACACAAAGCTGGATTTGGACAATGATACATTAACCTAGTACAATTGGGTTATGTATTTCATTAGTTTATTTGGATTATGATAATGTTACATTAACCTAGTACATTTGGGTTAAGCATTTCATTAGTCTAGTAGGATTTGGTTATTTATTTCATTAGCTTAGTAGGAGTAGGATATGGGTATTATAAATACCCTATCATGCTAGAGATTTTTATTCATCATCTAACAATCTTCAATACACACTCCTCTCTTATTCATTCTCCAACAATTAATTCACCTTCTTGTTTTCTATTCATCTATTCCACAACAAGAGAATCGTTACTTGCCAAGGAATCACGCCTCACGCATATCACTTGATCCACACGCCATTAATCAATATTGTGATATAACAACAATGTCAATCATGATCTCCTTCGCATTGATGGGTAACTAAACCTCTCTGTTAGGGTTATGGAAGCCGAATGAGTTACTATCTATTGTTGTAAGTTTGTGAGTTCGAGACACGTATATTGCTTATATCATTATTCTCTTCATCTTAATCTACATTCTTTGTGGTTGCAAATGCAAGAATACGCCAGTCTAACATTTAACTTGTTCGAGATAAAGGTTACTTGTCTGGAAAAGAGATAATGTCAAGGTAGTAGGACACCCTTTCCTATTAAAAAGCTAGTGCCGTAACTGTACTAACCTCTTGGAGAATTCGTACCGTTAGACACGCTTTAAGCTCGAGAGAGTTAAAGTGAAATAGTCCTTGTTGAGGTCGAGAGACACTTGGATTTACCATCGAATACAATTCTCTATAAGCAGTTGCATGTCAGAATTCTACACACTCATAGCCAATAGAGACGTATACCTCAAAAGGTGGACATAACCCCAACGCTTCAATTCTCATTGTTTACAACTCAGGTAACAATTTCTCTCTCTTTACTTTATTATTTTCAGCTTTTGTTTACATTACTTGCAAAACAAGAATCCCCCCTTCTTACGAGACTTGCACCAAAAGTTTAGTAATTTGGCTTACTTGTTGGCCAAGCTATTCCCTGTGGGATCGACACCCAACCTAGGTTGGGTTCTATATTTTCTAACGACCGCTTTACACTCCCACGAGAGCTGTAGATTGAGCGTTATCACTAACTTGTTTTTTAAAAGACTGTAATTTGATCCAAAAGTTCCTAAGCTCTTTAATGTAAAATCAATTTGAGTTAAGAGTTTGACAATAAGAGTAAAAGGGTGAAATTGATTATCCAAAGTCTACTTATTGGCGTATGAAATTGATACAAAAGGGAGTAACGAAAATTGTTGAAAAAGTTTCAAATTTTATCCTTGACATGTTACAATGAACCTGTTTTTGCCATAGTCCTTCTTGGACATTGAGCACCTCAACTAAGGCAAAATTTCTTAAGTTGAGGGTGGCTATCATAGGGGTTTGTAACGTGAAATGGGTGAAAAAAAAAGAAAAAAAATTGAAAGGGTTGCATACTCCCACCATAGTGTTATTAATTAGGATTCATGGTATGCTGTGAAAAACCAAGATATGGATAGATGAAAGTGGTGTAAATTGGTTATTAGAAATTGGTCTTAGTTGCATAATGTAGTGTATTAAAGCTCTTAGGGAAGATAGTCACTATTTTGGGCCAAAATAGTTCCTGCCTACATTACAACCCGTAAAACACCTATTTGATCCTAATCATAGAATTCTGATATTAGTGGAACATTACACTAAGGGCAACCATATGGTCATCAGTTGTAATTTGAGAATTCTTTGTGAGAGTGAGCACAACTTGATTCTTGTACCCAATTTGTTAGAAATTGCATGATTGTGAGTGATTATGGGTAACTTTCTTGTTGTGAGAGCACATGATTGATGAAGGTTAGGTAATTTATATGATTTCTTTGCTTAAATGATATGCATGAATTTTCCAACTTATTGAGCCTATTCTTGAGGGTAGGTTGTTTTCAGTAATGGTTGATGAATCTACTTCTTGTTGAATATTCATTGTGTGAGCCTCTTTGAGCATCTTGTATTTCCTTTGTGGGTTTTAAATCTTGTGTATGCGTAAATGGATAAGTTGTTCGAGGATAAAAAAAGCATTAAATGTGGGGTGGTGATCTTGAGTGTATTATACGCCTAAGCACCATAACTTACCCATATTTTATCTAAGTTTTGAGAACAAAGGACCTAGTTTCTTATGTTTTTACTCTATTTAGATATAATTAAGCTAACCTATATAATTAGTATGATTTCAGGTGTTAATGAGGTAGACAGAAACATGATGGGACTACGGATTGAGGATGACAAATCACACAAGAGAAAAGTAGCTTGTTGGACCCAATGTGGCGTCTAGAAACTATGTCCAAGATTAATTTATCATTTATAATTAGTTCAGGGACTTAAAGGCAATTATGAGATAAAAGATAATTTAAAAGACTTGATGCTGAATTTTTATCAGTATTCATTATTCTGTGTTATTTTTGCACTAAGAGTGGCAGCTTAGCACGAAGGGAAAACCGCAACTTCATCTTCTCCACCAAGATTGTGTTTACTTTTTGGTATGATAAAAATTTCTATTGGGATTCCCATTTTATTGATGAGTAGCTAAGTTTATTATTTAGGGTTATGGAAGCCTTGTATAATACAATCTATTACTTTGGATTTTTGAATTCATCATGTATTGATCTACTTTCATCGTACTCTCTTCATTTATCTTGAATTCTCGTTGTTTCAAACATAGAGGATGTTCCTTAAAACTCAACTTGTTCGATAGAAAGGTTGAGTTTTGGAAAAGAGAATAGTGACAAGAAAATAGGATTTCCGACCCCTATTTCATATGTTAATGCCTTAACTGGTTTAACTACTTCGAGATTTCGTATTGTTTTCGTAAACACTGTGGATTCGAGAGAACTAAAGTGAATTAGTCCTTGATGGTTGAGAAACACTAGGATTATGTTATTAAATACAATATGTTTCTCTGTAATCATGATACATGTATGATTTCATAAAGCCCATAGTTAGAAGTTATTAATAACTACAAGGTGGATATATCCCTAGCTTGCTATTTCTCTAAGTTTGAATACTACTATACATATTTCATCTTGTTGAACTGAAACCATTAATTTGTGAACTGAATCGAATTCCCCTTTTTTTGTAATATGAAGACGAATTATTAAAATTCAACTATTCTGCATAGAACATAATTAGCACCATATTACCTGTGGGATTTGACCCCAACCTAGTTGGGTTATATATTTGACAACGATGTAATTTGGGCGTATCAGATAATGAGTTGTGATGAGCGATTTGTGCTCATAACAGTAAGGTACCAAGATTGTGACCCTTTCATGACCCGAACTAGGGCCTGGCCATAGAGGATATCTCAAGTCCCAAGTGGACCGTAGATCACCCCCTACACCTAACAAAACAAAACACAACATCCTCTAATGTCGGATGAAATCCAAATATAAAATAAGATTGCATGCAACAAGCTTAAGGAAATTCAAAACATATATAAACCGACGACCGGTGACTGGTCAAACAGCAGACAAACACTACCCAATATCCACAGTAATCCAAACAAAGCCTCTACAAAAACTAAATATCAATAAAGTGTCAGGACATGCCCCTGACTATAGCCAAAAACAAGTCTAAACAGTTTGACACATAAGATACAAAAACATTAAAAGTGGACTTCCAAAGTATGGAAGCTCACCACTTCATTGTCGATTCATGAACTAATCTAGAATCCTAATCACTGAGCATGAAAAGTAAAGTATGGCCAGTTCCTACATCGCATAGGGTTAAAGTATCCGAGTTCTATCATGAAACTCAGGGATAAGGATAATATAATGATATAGTCAACAGTTCAAAATCATTTCACGTAATCAAATACATATGCATATACATATATATATACATATATACATATCTATCTATATATATATATATATATATAGAGAGAGAGAGAGAGAGATCACATATAGGGATAGGGAATAAGGTTTAATATTCATTTAAAACTTTATCTTGAATTGTGTAGCTCAACCATCACAACAAGTACCCATGGTCTATATAGTACCCATCTCTCACCCCCTGGTCGGGCCCTAGTGCATGTTCCTGCATAAATCAAAGAATAATCTCATATATATATGCATGGCAGAATCAAACCTCTCAACCATATATTGAGGTGAATTAAACACCCGACCATGTAATGATGTGCGGGGGACTCTAACATTCTAAATCATGTAATAATAATAAGAGGGACTCGAACCTCCCTGGTCTTTAGAACCCGACATCGATAAGCGTAGTTTTCAATATTGGTTGCTCGGACCTCCACTTTTATGTCTCACCTACACAACCCTCATTAAAGCCCAATTAAAATATCTATCACACATTCCCATTCATTGAACCATATTTCACATTAAGGCATACAATGTTGGTATCATCATATCAACTTCACTTTCATGGTAACAACAACATGCAGAAACAATTACCCCAATTGGAGAAATTGACAACCACTTTGGTTATATTATTCAACAACTGATGAAAATACAAACCCATAAGGTTCAATTCCAAATCGAAATGCAATAGTTGAAAATTCAATTCACATGTTTCTCATAACTAAAACCAATTTCATAGTATGGGGTTGAGTTCATAACCACTTCAAAAGTCACATGTTTTGGGAAAATCACAATTCCCTAGTTCATTCACCATACCCATGCACCTACAAGTTCAAAACCATAATTAAAGCATGAATCATCACATCAAAACCATGAGAAACACTATTTAATTCATGAATAATCAAAGCCCTCAACCCTTGTTTCAAAGACAACATAAATAGCTCATAAAAATTAGTTTAAAACATATACTTTTACCAAATTAACAATAAAGAAAAAGTAAAATCCTGAAATACCAAGTTACACGGAAGTAATTCAACCCTTGATACTTTGGGTAACCTACTTCTTGGAAACCCTAAATATGTCTGCTTAAGAGAACTTGGAAGAGGTTTGGAAGAGTTTGAGTACGTTAAGGATGAAATATAACCCCCTTAATTCCTTTATGTGGGGTTTTAATTGGGTGAGGAGGGAATTGTCCATAGTGACCTTAAATTAAAAGCTGAATTTTGTCATCAGTGACGATGGGTCACTATATGATTGGTATAGACTCATTATGGCTTGTCACCCTGAGTTGTAGACAAGATAGTTACTAGGACACCCACACATTGTTGACCATACAACTCGATGGGTACTACTCATAATGGGAGACTATGCTCGTAGGGTTCAGTCATAGTCAACACAGTAAACACTGTATATCCTATGATTTTCAGCCAACGACTTGTACCAAATCCATACAACTCTTAGTGAGATACTCATACTCAGAGTAGAATGTTGCCATATACTTTTTGTTTTGGTTACAATTAAATCCCAATGACTCGTCATAGATCTTTATGACTCGTATCCTTCTATCATACTCATGTCAACAACTCAAGCACAATGCATAAGACACCTTAGACTAGGGTCACATAACCAATCAAGACACCCTATGACTCATAGGGATAATACGTAGTCAAGGCAGTTAGGATAAAATTTTGGAAAATTTTCAAGGATAGAAAAACCCTAGGTGTTACATACTCCCCCTAGTATCATTCTTCCTCAAATGATAGGACAAAGAATTTATTAGCACGATTATACTCCACACATAACAACTCTTACGTTTAAGATAGAAAACAAAGACACTGAGGAATTTACAATTTCCTTTAAAAAAGATATAAAATAAAATGTTAAAGGATACATATACCTTAGGAACGATTATCAGGAATAGGGAACAAGAATGAATACTAGGACTTTATGTCCTCCTTGGCTTCCCAAGTAGCTTCCTCAACCTTTTGGTTTTACGAAAGAATCATTACCGGAGCCACTTCCTTTGTATGCAACCGATGAACTTGCCAATCCAAAATCTCAATCGGGACCTCCTCAGAGGACAAGGAATCCAAAATACCCACCTCCTCCAAGGAAGCAATCGTCGAAGGATCACCCACATACTTTCTCAACATTAAAAAATGAAACACCAGATGAATGGAGCTCAAACTAAAAGGCAACACCAATTCATAAGCAACATTTCCAACCCTATTCACAACAAAGTACAGACTGACAAAATGAAGACTGAGCTTCCTCTTTCTTGCAAAACTATATCACTCCCTTCATAGGATACCTCAAGAATACCCAATCAGCAATACTGAGCTCTAACTTTCTTTTCCTTATGTGTGCATAGGACTTTTTGTGACTTTTGGCGGCCTTAAGTCTATGGCAAATCACCTTCACCTTCTCTATGGCTTGGTGAAATAAATCTAGAACAAACATCTTGTTTTCACCAATGCCAAACCATCCAATAGGAGATCTAAACGTCCTACCATACAAGGCTTCAAATGGGGTCATACCAATACTAGAGTGATGAATGTTATTGTAAGAAAATTTGATGAGAGTTAAGTTGTAAGACCCCGTAAGATCCTAGATTATTTCATTTTTTTATTGTATGTTAAAGGGGTTCATGACTTAGAAAATTTCACTAAGTGTTAAGGAATAGCCTTTTCTAAATCCCCTTAAACTTTGATGATCTTATTTTCGACCTTCCCAACCTTAGGATACAATTTGTAAGTTGATTCATGATCGAGGTTGCCGATAGTACATCTCGGGAGGGTTTTAAATTTTTTGGGCTAGGTTTGAGACCTATTCGGATGGTCAAAAAAGTGAGGCTCCACGATAGGGTCGTGGTGCACCGCATTTTGCGTTGGTGGGGATAAACACGATTAGATCCATATTACATTAAGTGAGCACTGCAGTGCACTGCATTTCTCATTGGTCAGTCCAGTTCAATTTAATAGGTTTTGTTCCACGAGGATTAATTGAGTTATTTCCCTACCTTATCCTAACCATAACATGAGATTTAGGGTCCCAAAAGCATTATTTGTCATCTTGTACACAAAATTCTCTAAAAAGAAAGAAATTTTATCTCAAGAACAAACCTTAGCCTTTTCGAAATTCAAGCTCAAGCTTTAAGAAATCACCAACAACTTTCACTAATTCATCAATTAATGTATGTGTGATGCTCATCCATGGACCCTTTTCACCCATGGAGTCCAATAATTAATTTTCAAGTTTAAAGCCATGATTTTTACATGTTATCATGAGTTATATTCATGAAGCTAATATAAATTTTGATTACAAATTATGTTTACCATGTGTTTTCGTTGGAAATTGTCCTTGACATGTTGGAATGATGATGTTCACATGTTAAATCCTAAATCCACGATTTTAGCATTTCAATTATGTTTCTATCATATGTTTTTAACTATTCTCATACTTAAGGCGATGAATTTCAAGTCTTTGATGAAATGCATAAATGATTTGGGTTTTGAACAATGACAACTTATAATGTTTTTGAAGCTTCAGTATGTTCCTATTGTTATTGTTATCAAGTTCTAGGGGATATGGATACCCAAAATTTAGCTGATTACCTAGTTTTTATTATGTATAGAATGATTTTAGTTATACCATGAGCAATATATGTCAGTTAGTTACTAGTGTCAGTTGTGAGTTCAAATAAGCTTTGTCCAGTCCAGTAATCAGTGTTTTTCGATTGGGAGTAAAAATTAGCACCGAGTGAACATAGGGATGGAATATCCCCCATCAGTAGGCATTAGGTACTTTTCTCCTCCGTCAGTAGTCATGAGACGTTAGTAGTCATCCCTAGGTTCCAGACCTACGAAACTACCATATACTTTGATGGGTCCCCTATAAGTTAGGCATGACACCCCCGTCCTTCGAGATATCAAATTAGTGGATCCACACAACCAATGTTAGTACTCATTGCATGGTGCTGACCACTTCAAACTGGGGTTACAGGTTGGACAATGATAATACACGTGGCATGTCGGTTATAGATTTCTATTTTAGTTTTGCTTGACCATAGCATACAGTTATCAATTATTCAGTATTAGTACTTCAGTTTACAAACTATATCAGAATCATGTTTTATGCCTTGTCATGCATTCTAATATTTTACAGCTTTTATGCATTCATACTCATTTATCTCATGCTATTCAATCAGTTATTATCTCATGCATATAACCTATGCATTTTATCCTAACCATATCACATATATTAGTACATTCGAAGTACTGATTGCATACTAGTTTCTTGTGCTATGATATCTTCTATCATAGATTCGGATGCTCAGGTTCTCGATCATACGTAAATATTCCAGGGCGTCAGTAGCAGTAGCAGTGTTGAGTCCCTATATATCGAGGACCATTTATGGTTATTTTAGTCTTTTATATCAGTAGTTAATCATAGTCAGTTGGGGGCTTGTCCCATCAACTCCTCAAACAGTTAGAGGCTTTTAAGGCTATTTCATACAGTTAGTCAGTTATCAGTTGTTATTATCAATCTTCTCAGTGTTGTTTTCAGATGCTTTTAGAATTATTATTTTAATAGAATATTTTAGTATTTAAAACCTTATGGTGAT
Organism: Capsicum baccatum var. pendulum; assembly: GCA_030864225.1. NCBI lineage: Eukaryota > Viridiplantae > Streptophyta > Magnoliopsida > Solanales > Solanaceae > Capsicum > Capsicum baccatum. Next base: position 227,577,852 of record CM061556.1, read on the forward strand.
TTCGATTAAATTCTGCACGTGTTATTCTTTTAGCTGTTTTATTCAATTCTCACAGCAGGTACTATCTCATGGGTTATCTTGTGGTCTCTCGGGACTGTAAGCACCGTGTGGCATCCAGGGTGTATTCTTGGGGTGTTACAAAATTGGTCAACCCAACTACCACCATAATCAAACACATAAGCCCAAAGAATATCTTCCACGACCCGAATTGATATTTTTTCTTGCCCATCCATCTCCGGGTTGAAAGTATACTAAGGGTAACCATAATCTCCGAACCTTATTGGAACAACCTCCAAAAGTGAGATGAGAACTGAGTTCATCGAGAACATATGATGAAAATTAGAGTACCATGTGACTATACGATCTCCTAAATGAACAACTTAGCGTAATCCTCATAAGAGAAATTAGTCCTTACTGGCAAGAACTGAGTAGACATAGTTATCCTATCTATGATGATCCATATTAAAACAAACTACTAGTGAGACAACATAAGACCGGTAATAAAATACATATTAATTCTTTCCTATTTTCCATACTGGTAGTTCAATCTCTTTAGTCAACCCACCGAGCCTCAAGTGTTCCATCTTCACTTGCTGACAAACCATGCACAAGCAAAAAAATTGGACACATCCTTCTTCATATTATTCCACCAATAAATCTCCTTACGATCATGATACATTTTTTTCGAACTAGGATAAATAGTATAACATGACTCATGAGCTTTGACCAAAATTCTTTGTCCCAACCTATCAACCTAGGGAACACATAGTCTACCTTGGTACCTTAAGATACCATCACCACCAATCTAAAAAATTATCACCTTCTACCAAACCATATTATTCTTGATTTGCATTAGGATAGGATCCAACACTCGCTTCTCCTTCACTTCAGCACTAAGAGATAACTTTGCCACCTCTTGAAAAATCATACCACCATGTTCAGAATCTAAGAGTTGAACTCCTAGATTATTCAAATGGCGAAGATCCTTCATTAATTCCCATTTTTCCTCATACACGTGAGATGATCACCCTATGGATAACCTCTTAAGAGCATCAGCAAACACGTTAGGTTTACCTGGATAATTGTGGAGACTCATGTCATAGTCCTTTAGCAAATCAAACCACCTTCTTTGCCTGAGATTTAGCTTCTTCTGATTGAACGCATATTATAGGCTCTTATGATCATAATAAATATCAAAGTAGACCGCCCTACAAATAATGACACCAGATCTTTAGTGCAAACACCATGGACAATAATTCCAAATCATGATTCAAATAACTCTTCTCATGAACTTTAAACTGTCTTAAAGAATAAGAAACCACCTTGCCGTATTATATCAACACACATCCCAATCTAACCCGGAGCGCATCACAATAAACCACAAAACCATTAGTGCCCTAAGGAAGAATCAAGACTAGAGCCAAAGTAAACTTATCCTTCAGATTCTTGAAACTACCTTCACAAGCATCAGACCACAATAATTTCACCTTCTTCTGCGTCAACTTAGTCAATGGGGAAGCAACGAAAGAAAAAATCTCCACAAACCTTCTATAATAAAAGGATAAACCCAAGAAGCTTCGAATATCGATTGGAATTGTAGGCCTAGGACATTTGTTTAACACCACAACCTTCTATGGATCCACCATGATAGCTTTAATAGAAACAACATGACCTATCTAAGGAAGAGGTGATCTACATGATCCGCTTCTCTCTTAGAGTACACCAAAATATCATTGATAAAGACAATGAAAAACAAGTCCAAAAATTAATAAGAACCAATTTATAAGATCCATAAATACTATCAGTCTATCAGTCAAACCAAATGACATCACCAAAAAATCAAAATGACCATATCGGGTTCAGAGAGAAATCTTAGGTATATCTGTCTCCCTAATCTTCAATTGATGGTAACCAAACCAAAAATCAATCTTAGAAAAGATCTTATCTCTCTAAAGCTTATGAAAGTGATCATCAAACCTCGAAAGTGGATACTTATTCTTCAAGATCACCTTATTCAATTAGAAGTAACCAATACACATCAAAAGGGACCCATCCTTCTTATGCACGAAAAGCACTAGAGAACCCTACAGAGACATACTAGGATGTATAAAACCATTATCCATAAGGACTTTCAATGCTCCTTAAGTTCTTTCTACTCGGCCAGGGCCATTTTGTAAGGAGAAATAGAAATAGGACAAGTTTTTGGAAGAAGATCAATCCCAAAATCAATTTACCTATCAGGAGAAATACTAGGAAGATCATCAGAGAAAACCTGGAGAAATTCATAGACCATAGGGATAGTCTTCATAGAAGGACCATTGGATCCTGAATCTTTAACATGCACTAAGTGATAGTGTCACCCTTTAGAAACCAATTTCTGGGCTTAAATATATGATATGAACCTTCCCTTAGGTACTAGGGATACCTTTCCATTCAATCACTGACTTATTAGGGAAATGGAAGCTGACCCTTTGGGTCTGACAATCAAGAAGCGCATAACATGAATGCAACCAATCCATCCCCAAAATCACATCAAATTCTACCATGTCTAACTCGATTAGATCCACCAAAGTCTCCCTACCATGGATCGACATCACATAACCCCTATAGACCCTTTCTAACCACAATAGAGTCACCCATCGAGGTGCACACAAAAAAAGAACCGAAATACTCTCAGGATCAAAACCAAAACAAATAGCCACGTAAGGGTCATATAGAGAGTGTAGACTCGGGATCGAGTAGAGAATATACATTATGAAAGAAGAGTTTAAGCATACCAATAACAACATCGGGGGACACGTCAAAATACTGGTGGATGCAAACAGCATACTGACAGTTTTGACCCACATCAAAGCCAGAGGTAGAAGTAGCACCCTTTGGTGCAAGAGCAGATTGAGTAGCAATAGGAATCTTATTCACCCAGAAGCAACCTTAGAAGAACAATACCTCTGTATATGACCAATCTGACCATATTTAAAGTACTTGTTTCTCTCTTATTTGCAAAAACCATGATACAACTGACCAAAAAATCTACAAGTAGACTATGACAAAGCTAATGAGCCCCACTAGCATGCAAATGGGCTTCTGGTACTCTAAACCCATTATCATACTCAGAATAATGATCGCCCGATGGATGAGGATAAGGAGCACTAACCCTAGAGTAGGAACCAGAATTACCCCATTTATTCTTAGACCACTTTGCACCGACTCTACCACTCTGCTACTAACCTCTACCTTGATCCGAGTGGTAAAACTTCTTACTCTGCCTTTCACTTATCTATTCTTTATTTCTTTTTTATTCTTTCTTTTGTTTTATATACACCATAAGTCTAGAGATGTCCATATCTTTATTCAACAAGACAGCCTTACTCTCTAAGATCAACTCATGAGATATCCCAGAATTAAACATCCCCATTCTATCCCTAATGCTAGGCACCAACTTAGGAGCATAATGCAATAGCTAATGAAACTTTAAGGCATACTTGTTTACTGATATTCTACCTTGCTTTAAATTCAAGAATTCCTTAGCCTTTTCCTCCCCCAACTCCTGAGGAAAGAAGTGATTAAGAAAAGCATTAAGAAGTTATTCCACAAAGAAAAATCTGCATCATAACCCCTAGACTAATTCAGCTCCTCATACAATTGGTATGCTGCATCCTTTAACTGATAAGCATAGAACTCTATGCCATCCACATCAGTGGCATACATCACACAAAAGATTTTTTTCATCCCATTAATAAAATTTTTGAGGATATTTCTCAACTTTAGAGCCAGTGAAAGTAGGAGGACCTAATATCAGAAATTGGCCAACTCTAGTGGCCTCAAAGGATGGAGCAAAAGAAGAAACTCGCTCAGTCTTAGAGGCTACCAACTGGGTAATCAAATGAATTAACTAGGTAAACTCACGATTAGACATATCAACTCGAGGTGCCTGAGGGTGGATAAGGGGAATTGATGGAGCTCTATCAGGGCAATCAAAAGAAACGACCCTAGACCAGGTTTGAACTCCTAGAATAGGATGAGCTCTGTCAATATTATCCTCAGATGGGATAGAAGAGTTCCCATAGATATCAGATATTCTTGGAGGCAAGATCTAAAAGGAAAACAAATAGTAATTAGAGAGATTCAAGGCGTTAGATTATATAGGTCAAAATAGAATAATAAAAAATGAAATTATTCCTAAATATATCATAGTGTCTCCCTTATAATTGTAGTGCCCTACACACCAATAAATGAGACTCTATTTGATATGGCTTTATTGGACAACCAATGACTTCAAACCTAGGCTTTCATACCATCTTTTTCATAACAAAACCAAGGTCTAGCTGTGATGGGTAGCTCAAATCCTACGTGGACCAAAGATCACCCCCGCACTTAACCAAACCAAATATAACATCCTTTAATATTGAATGAATTCCAAACATATAACAAGATAACATACAACAAGATTAAGAAAATTCAAAACATGTTTATAACCATCCAAACAATCAACCAACGCTACCCAATATCCACAGTAATCCAAAAAAAACATCTACGAAAATTGAATATCAATAAAGTATTGAGACATACCCTCAACTATAGCCAAAACCAAGTCTAAATAGTCTAACACATAAGAGACCAAAACATGAAATATAGACTTCAGATGTATGGAAGCTCACCACTTCATGTCAAATCATGAACTAATGTCAAATTGAAATCACTAAGTTGGAGAAGTAGAAGTATGGCCAGAACCTGCATTGCATAGGAATACAACATCTAAAGACGGTTAATAGTTATAGAGCTAGCATAAAACTCAAGGATAAAGATAACATAATGACATAGTAAGAATTTCAAATTCATTGCACAATTCAAATGCATATAAATATATGTATATATATGTACATATATAATATGTCGGGATATGGAAGAAGGTTTAACATGAATTTAAAACTTTATCCTAGATTATGTAGCTCAACCATCATAATATGTACCCACGAGCTATGTGATGTTAGGCGTATTTACACTCCTAAAGCACCTTACTTTTAGTCCTTTTTCCTATAAGTGAGCTAACCAGCGTGACTAGCAAGTTTTCAGGTATAAATGATGAAGATTTTAGCATTTTGTGGACTGTTGGACCCCAAAGAAAACCTCAATGTAAGAAGGACGGCAGCTTCTGGAAACTGATGGACTGAAAGTGATGCATGGAGAACTTGTCCCGGGCAAAAACAGCATTTCCAAAGACTTGGGGATCAGCAGTAACTTAGTAGGATTAGGATAAGGATGCAGTAACCTAGTAGGATTAGGATAAGTACGCAGTAACTTAGTAGGAATAGGATATGGGTGTTATAAAAACCCTATTTTGCTGAACTTTTCAGCAATCAATTCCGCCCCATTCTAATTCATTCCTCCCCATTCTTGTTAATTCTTCCGATTTTCTTTCATCAATTATGAGTAGCTAAACTTCTTTGTTAGGGTTATGGAAGCCTTATGAGATACTATATATTGCTATGAGTTTGTGAATTTGTGATACCTATGCTGCTTATATCATTACTCTCTTTATCCTAATTTAAATTCTTGTGGTTGCAAACATATAGAATACGCCAGTATAGCATTAACTTGTTCGAAAGAAAAGCTACATGTCTGGAAAAGAGAGAATGACAAGGAAATAGGGCTACCAACCCCTGTTTAAAAGTTAGTGCCATAACTGGATTAACCTCTTAGAGAATTTGTACAATTAGACACGCTTTAAGCTCGAAAGAGTTAAAGTGAGATAATCTGTGATGATCGAAAGACGCTAGGATTTACCATAGAATACGAATCTCTATAAGCGCATGCATGTCTGAATTCTGCATAACTCATAGCTAATAGATACGTAGAACTCATAAGGTGGACATAATCCTAACTTACAATTCTCATTGATTAAAACCTACTAAACATTCCGTTTTTACTTAGCTATTTCGCTAATTTTACTTCACGCATAAAAATCCCCCCTTTTCCACAGAACTTTCACCAAAAGTCTACTAATCGTTGCATACTTACTGACCAAGTATTCCCTGTGGGATTCGACACCTAACCCAGTTGGGTTCTATATTTGACAGCGACCGCTTACACACTTACAAGAGCTGTAGTTTGAGCGTTATCACTATATGGGCCCCATCTCAACCCCCCCTAATCGGGCCCTAATACATGTAGCTACACGAATTAGAGAATAATCTCATATATATGAACAGGGGACTGGAACCTCTTAATTATCTACTAAGGTGATTTAAGAATCCAATTATGTAATAATGTGTCGGGGACTCGAACCACCCAAATTATTTTATCATAATGAGGGGGAGTTGAACCTCCCTAGTCATTTTGATCCCACATCAGTAAGCACAAATTCTAATATCAGTCACTCGGACCTTTATTTTCCCTACTCAGCTACGCAACCCTTATTAAAGCCCAATTAAAAACAGTTATCATATATTCTCATTCATTGAATCATATTTTACATTAAGGCATATATTGTTGGTGTCATCATACCAACTACACTTATAAGGCAACGACAATATGTAAAAATATTTACACCACTTAGGGGAATTCACAACCCCTTTTGTTCAGTTATGCAATAGTTTATGGAAACACAACCTACAAGGTTCAATTCAAAATCATAATGCAACAGTTCAAGGAAAATTCAATTCCCACGTTTCTCATAACTAAAACCAATTTCAAAATATAGGGCGGAGGTCATAACTACTTCAAAAGCAACAAGTTTGGGGAAAATTACAATTCCCTAGTTCATTCACTATACCCATTCACCCACAAGTTCAAAACAATAATTAAAGCATGAATCATCACATGTATACCAAGAGAAACATTGTTTAATTCATAATCAATCGAAACCCACAAACCTTATTCCAAAGACAACATAAATAGCTCATGAATATTACTTTAAAATATATGCTTTAAGAAATTAAAAATGAGGGAAGAGTAATATGCCTGAGATACCAAGCTACACGAAATAGATGACCTACTTCTTAGAAATCCGAAGTATGGGTGCTTAAGAGAATTTAGAAGATTTTAAGTATGTTAAAGATGTAATATAATCCCCTTAAGTGCTCTATGGACATGGGGTTTTAATTGGGTTAGGGGGAATTATCCAAAGTTCCCTTAAATTAAAAGCTAGAATTTTGTCATTAGTGACTATAGGTCACCATACGACGTGTATTAAATCATTACAACTCGTCACCCTGAGTCGTAGCCAAGATAACTCCCAAGATACCCGTACACTATTGACTCTACGACCTAACTGGTACCACTCATAATGGGATACTATGACTCATAGGGTACAATGGTAGTAAACTCAAAACCCAATTGCGTAAACACTATGACATCCTATGATTTACACCTAACGACTAATAAAAACTCCTTATGACTCTTAGTTAGCCAATCAGACTCAGAGCAGAACCTTGCTACATACTTTCTGATTTGATTATGATTCAATCCCAACAACTCATCATGGATATTTATGACCCGTATCCTCAAGTTGTACTCAGGATAACACCTCCAGCACCATACACCGGACACTTTACGACTATGGTTACATGACCCTTCAAGACACTATGACTTATAGGGGTAAATATTATATAAGATAGTGAGGATTAAATTTTAGAAAATTTTCAAAGACCAAAAAACTCAGGGTGTTACAGACGCTCAGGTATTGAGTTTAGGTAACGACCTATGGCCAGACCTCATAAGTCATTACCTGGGCCCAATTTTTCTGCATGTCTTAATTAAGGTTATTTTGGCCTTTTCATTCCATCCATCTATTATCCCATGACCTACAAACACTAAAGGACCCGATTATCTTAAATTACTCAAAGCAAACAGTACTCTCATCATATTAAACCCCCAAGTGAAGAGAAAACTAGGGTCCACAAGGGATTTAATACCTAGACTCTGATCTTTTTTTTTTAATTTATTTTGTGTTTCAAGAATTTCTCTTATATCTAAACTTTTATTTTTCATCTAAGCATTAATTGATTCAACATTTACATGAATTGATAGTTTGGTTTGAAATTTGGGTGGAGGGGTTTTGATAATGGTTATCATACTTATTTTTTCCATATTTTAAATATTTCATTCAAGATTTTATTATTGGTGTTGGAACTGAATGGGTGATTGGTCATGGAGATTGGAATGGGGAACATGGGTTTTCCCAAATTGTTGAATTTCGACTTGGTAATGGTATTAATCACAACCCATTTTTATGACTTTATTTTTAATATGAAATCTACATGATTTAACTCACTTTTGGAATCATTGCATTGCATTAATGGACAAATGGATAAAAATAGTTTTGAATGGCCTTGAGGCCATGGTTTTGATTAAAATGAAAATTTGGAGTCTAAAGGTTAAATGAATTGGTTATGGCATAATGGAATTAGCTTGTAAGCATAATTGGTATGATGATACCAGGTTGGTAAATGCCTTAATAAAGAATCCTTGGATTAATAGATGGATTTATGTTCAAACTCTTTTAATCTAAGCTTAGAGGGAATTATGCATCTAACCATTAAGGTGGAGGCCTCGGGGAGGGGGGGACAACACTGAAAACCACATTTGCCAGTGTAGAAGTCTATATAACTATGTGCACCACATAGATTAGTAATTTTCCTTGGTTGAAGTGAGTTAAACCAAAAATTTCTTATTTCATTTTCAATAAATAGGTGAATATCCAAGAAAAATGAAGAAACACTAACCGATTAATGAGTATCCATGCAAGAGCCCTGATCGGAGTCACAATAATCAAACTATGTCTCATCGACTCATGGGAAAATTAAATCAGTACAAGACACCGATCAAGGATCTTGAATAGATACTCATAAATCAGTGAGTTTTTCTTCATTTTTTCTTGGATCTTCACCTATTTCTTGGAAATTGAAGAAGCAATCTTTGGTTTCCCTCTTTTCAACCAAGGCGAAATACCAATCTATGTGAAGTGTTATCGCTGAGTTGACTTGTCTTATGCTTCTTCTTTTTAATATCACTATTCCTGTCTCTCTCTCTTCATATTCCTATTAATTTTAATAGTTAAACCTCCATCCATAACACCAAAAACCCACATTTTCCATGAAAGAATCAAATGCGTCTAGATTGATTTTCATTTCATCCAATAATATTGTCTCATCGTTCTTATTTCTCTCCCTTTCCTCCCTTCTCATTCTTTTATTGTTGATCTATTTACCAAAGCCCTTTCAAGTCTAATTCATCATTCTTTTCTCACCAAGTCGGGGTCTTCTTGCTACCCTTCTAACTTTAGGTGGTTGTTGACCATTATTTTTCTCACAAGAAAGATTTCTCGTAGCCTATGTCAAATAAGAAGAGCAAGCTTTGTTCAGACAAAAACTTTTTAGCTTTCATCTCTTTTATCAAAATAATTGGGCCCCCATTACACAAACATATGTGTCCCAATATCAATCATTCAAGAAGACTAAATATATTTAAACCTCCTACAGTGTATACCTAGTAAATATTTGTAAAAAATTTACATAAATTCTTGAATATTTTCTCATAATTACATATAATTTTAACTTTTTTCAAAACTTTCCAAACTGTTGTTCTTATGATTTTCAAATACTTAATACTAATATACATACAAGATTTGTTATACATGATGAAAAACAACTAATTAGCACTGATTTGGCAAATTAACAAAAATTGATGCAATCAAGGAGTGAATTACTCATAAATCTTAAATTTAACATAAAATATCCCTAAAAACGTATGTTAGTTAACAATCATAGTTTTTGAAAGAAGTCTTTCTACAATCAATTAGAAGATTCTCTATTCTCCTCTATTTATTAGTAGTTTGTTTTATTTTTCAATGATTTTTAATGAATATTTTGGGGTTATTACGGCATTCTAGAGATTGATCTACCGATGTAAAATATAAAGGATATAAGAGTGATGGCATTGTAATCGGTGAATATATAACCTATGAAAAATTAATTTTTACCATTGCATCAGATCTTGAAATTGGTGAAACAAGTAAAACGTTGAAGCTCGATATATTATTGAGGGAAATTCAGCTCCTTTGTTGATTCGTAATGATATGAGGGTGAAACTCTATATCGAGGTTAAGAAAAGTGTTTCAGATTTTGGGATATATCCACTGTGCATAACTAAAATTGATAAATATGAAAGGAAAATATTGTTTGAGGGTGGAAATAGTCCTATAATGTATTTGGAGACTAATAACCCAGAAAGACTAGCAAGAGCTCTTGCTAATTCTAATATGTCGGAGCCTTTGTCCGACATTAAGGAGAACAAAATAATTTTATATTGCTACAATGCAGTCATTAAGGAAGGTAATGGTAAAGCATGTTATTAATCATTCTTTCAATTTTAAAGTGTTAAGACCAGACAAACAAAGATATGTATCTGGTGTTTAACATATTAGAGATAATTAGGTATCTATTTTATATTTATTATGTATCTCATGTATTTTATATTAAATTTTATTAGTTTATACATAACGAGAATTGTTGTGATATCTGTTAATTTGATGTATCTTATGTATTTTACAACAAGTTTGTTTAGTTAATACACAACAGTAACTGATGAGATAGAAGGTAATTAGATGTATCTGGTGTATAATGTATTCATAAGAAGGTTGTATCTCATGTTTATTCATTATGCTTGCCATTTATGGAGCAATACGTTTGATTAGTTAATACATAATAGTTATTACTAAGATACATTTCAATCAAAATTTATCAGGATGAGATACATAATTAATGAGAAAGAGTACAATTACAATTGAAAAACACAATTTGTGTTTGTTATGTGATAAAATCTATGAGATACATTTATTGTTACATTCAAAAGTCCAAATAATGTTAAATGATAAAAATAAACGTCACCTTGTTATTAATTTGTTACACATTTGTTAATACAAATTTTGATCCAAATCTGGTTGTTCTTTTTTTTTTTGCAGCTATGTCCTAAAATGTTATTCGGTGTATTGTGGCTCAACTTTTAAGGAGTCATGTTGAAAAGGTTTAGTACTTTTCAAAGTAAGCGTGTTTCAGGATTTTCACGCATATTCTTTGAAAGATAAAATTTTCATCTAAGTTCAAGCTACGATATCGTTTGTTAGCATTTTTAATCCTACGAAATTAGCCAATCATAAGATAATACACATGCCAATTGACATAATTGAAGATATTAAATCTGCTCTTAGTGTCGATATTAATTATCAAAAAGCATAGAGGGTGAAAGAACGTGCAGTTGAGATGCTAAGTGAAAGCCGATTGATGTTTACCGTCTAATTTCTAGATACATATATATGCTAAATTCAGTGTATCCCGAATCGCATATTAGAATGCATAATTTCAAAGATAGCAAGTTTATGTATCTTTTCATATAATTACACCCATTGATGAGAGAATTTCAATTTTATAGGCCGGTAATTGTAGTAGATGGGCTCATTTGGGAGGTGCATATAAAGGGACATTCCTATCGGCAAGTACTCTGGATGGTGAAGGTACTTGAAATGAAATATTTTAAATATAATTCTGCAATTTATTTTTAAAAATTTATTCATTTTTTATGTTGATTTGCTTGAATGATTAGTACGGTAGAAATAACATAAAAATTTGTTTCTAATTTTAGGTCGCATATTGCCAATCGCCTATAGTGTTTTATATTTTTAAAATGATAATTCATGAAATTAATTTTTTGAGAAATTTAAATGTGTGTTTGGAGAGAGATAAAATATATGTATTGTATCTGATTGTAACGAAAGCATAATTAAAACTTTCGGCATTGTGTATCCCAATATTCATCATCTTACATATATATGGAATCTATGGGAGAATGTATGCAATAATTTTAGGACGAGCAAAGACAGACTTAAAAAATTTTCTATGCAATGGATAAGGCTTATAGAAAAGGAGATTTCAATTTTTTTGGATCAGGTAGGCAACATGAACCATAGAATGAAGTCGTAGCTTGAGATTATTGAATTTAAAAAATGAAAACGCGTGTATTCTCCAGTTAATTGAGGAAGAATGATGATGTCAAATATAGTTGAGTATATAAATGGAAAACTAGTTGATACATGTAAATTGCCTACCTTTGATTTTCTAGAACAAGAAAGAAATCTATTTGGATATTGGAATTGCAAAAATAGAGAAAGGGCGTAATATACAAAAACGTCATTGGATAAAAGATTCCACAATATTCCTCAGTTAAATACATCAAAATCTTCTAGGTTGAAGGTTAGTTATTATGTATACTTTTATTAGGCTACTTGTTTATTGTTATAGTAAAAAAATAGTACAGTTATATCATATGTTATAATTGACTTTCCATCATTATTCTATTTTTGGTTTGGGAGAGATATGTAAATACCTACAAGAATATAAGCGATACAAAATTATTTTAACAAGAGATACATACAATATCATGTTTATGCACTGAATGCTTTTTGTTAGGTTAATGCTTCATCCCTGTAAGTGTACTATGTTTATGATGACGGAGAAAATACATTGTATGTCTAGATAGGAGAACGTGCAATTATGAAATATTCCTATTGGACGAGATAACGTGTTAGTACATATTAGTAGTTCAAAAAATCAAGCATGTAGATGACATCAATCCTTATTTCATAGAGTATTACTATCCAGAAACGTTAGTGAAGACATATAAAGTTTCGATGTTTCCAACGTCAGATAAGAAAGATTGAATTATGCCACAGAAAATTCAAGATGAATTTGTTTTATCACCAAAATATAACAGACCACCTATAAGTTCAAAGAAAGTCAGGCACAAGAAATCAAGTGAAACTTTCACATCGAACAACAACTATTCTGGGAGATGTGGTTATGAAGATTATAACAAATGTACTTGTAATTTCTTTTCAAAAGAGGAGTGAGCTTGTAGTCCGCATACGATTAAGATAGTTTACTTTTTAGCAGTTAATTGTTTTGTTTTCTTATTTAGACATCATTATTTGTGAAGTTATTTTTAATTTATAACTTTGTGAGTAATATTGGTCAGAATATATTGTTAGCATTACCTCTAACTTATTGTCAGATGTGTGTCATTGTGTTACGTTAAGATGATAATAGACTAAATTTAGATATTAAAATAATTATTTAAGTACATAATGTGCTATGTAACTTCTTTGTTGCATGTATAAGGTACATATATTTTTCAATTATAAACATCTCTCTATAGAATTGTAAAGAAATGAGGTAATTATTTTTATATAAGTCATGAAAAATGTTTGTTTGTAATAAAAACTTTTGTATGACATGAAATATATGGTGTATTTAAGATACATAATTAATTGATATATTACATTGGGCAAATAACTATATTTAGTTGTATATAACTCATATTGCTTTATGTGAATTCTGAATGTACACGTAGGATGTAATTGTACATACATTTAAATGTATTTATTAGGATACATTATGAAACTTTAATTTCTCATGAGTTATTATATTTTAGTAGATAGATAGTTGCAGTATAAAATGAAAGTTTACTAATGTATCTATTGCATTAATCCGCTAATCTTATCCTTGTTTTAAAGAAATTGTAATATTGCAGAAATATGTAAGGAAAAAATAGTGGAATAGCACTGCTAGATTAGAATTAATTTAGCATAAAAACACCAAGTATTTATCTTTTTCAACAACCTTAAAAATATCACTAAATGTTTATAAAATATTAATAAGAAAAGACGGACAACTTCAAAATTTGAAATAACCAACAAATTGACAACTACTCAATATTAACAAAACGATCTTTTCTGGTGGTATGAAGCTGCATTTTGATTTCGATAGGTCTTATTGTCACTAAAATATCCATTCTATGCCTCTTGAACTCCATAATGCACAAAAGTGAGGTATATCTCAAGTGGTGATATTGACCAATAATCCCCGAAGATTAGATGTCTAATCTCTCACTCAAATACTCGGCGAACACAACCAAAAATACACTGCAATCCCTACATCGCCATTCATAAACAAATAATATTTACCCATATGTTGATAAATAAAAATCAAAATATGAAAAAATAAGGTGATACATACAAACTGTCACTATCTTATTGTGATATTCTAGTAACATACTCCACTAGAAACAGGTCACTTTCAATCTTTTTCTTGTAAGATTCAAGCGCAGATCAGTCAGTGGTACCTTTTGTTCAAGAAAATTATTGTAATGAAGGTAAGTTGTGAGAATTATAGCCAACTTTTGAATCTTTCTTGACTGTGTTTTGTTCCGTGATGAGGACATCGAATCATATACATAAATACAACACTCCTTAGGAGCAATGACTGTCAGTACACAATGAAATTCACCATCACAATTTAATAGAAAAATACCTTATTTACAATGTGCCCAGGTAGACCAACAGGTGTACTTAATCCCTCGATTTGTGTTAATTAGTGACTCCACTAATCAATAACATTAGAACATGCAAATGCATCTTGAGTTGGAAGATCCTTATCCCTATTTGTTGGATAGTAATTGTTATACACCTTAGTAATTTATATTTTGAAAAAACAGTCCGCGTGGTGTATCTGCATATTAAAAAATTTTGGTGCTTATACTTCTCCTGAAAGTAGTAGAAAATGACATTCAGATACTGCATAAGTGATAAGAAATATACGAGATATAAGAACATGAGTTTCTAATATTATATAGTAATGAAAATTAATAGTAGATACATGTGACTACTTATGTAATCAAGTTAAATAAAAATACAAAAAAATATATATGGAACAGTCTAACATTAACAAGATATACAAAATTATGAATAATGAAACCTAAGAGATTCATAATGAAACCTAAAAGATACAAGATTATGAATATGTATCTCCGTAAATTATGAGTAACAATATTAATAAAAGAGATACATAATGAAACTTAAGATTAATAGTATAATATTAACAATAGATACAAATTTATGAGTAACGATCTGCATATATATCTCATAATAATTAGAACAAGAGATACATAATGAAACCTAAAAGAGACACGATTAAGAATATGTATCTCATAAAAATTAACCAAAAATATGAAATTTCCCTTATGTAACTCTGTAAAAATAATAACAACAACAATAACAAATCCAGTGTATTTCCACATTGTGAGGTCTGTGGAGGGTAAGATGACGCAGTTCATACCTCTACCTCTAAAGAAGTAGAAGGTTGTTTCTGATAAACCCCCGACTCAAGACACAGAATAATAAACAAATTCATAGTAAAGCATGAAACAAGATGACATAAAATAAATACGACACCCACAAGTAATAGTAAACAGAGAAAAGTAAACAGATTCGTAATAAAGCATGAAACAAGGTATCATAACAAGAATAATACCCCCACCAAGTAATGCCCTACACTAGCGACCCAAACTAACCCTAGTCTTCTGCCCTAATTCGTATTCTCCAGATCTTCCTATCTAGGGTCATGTCCTCAGTGAGCTGTAACTGCTCCATGTCCTACCTAATCACCTGTCCCCAGTACTTCTTTGGCCTACCCCTACCCCATCTAAAACCATCCAAATCTAGCCTCTCACACCTACGAACCGGGGCATCCATGCCCCTCCTTATCACGTGTCTGAACTATCTCAATCGGACTTCCCACATCTTATTCTCCACTAGAGTCACACCAACCTTCTCTCTGATAGCCTCATTCCAAACCCTATCCCCCCTATTCAGCTCACACATCCAACGTAACATCCGCATTTCTGCCACAGATACAAATGTATCTTATTAATATATAACAATATGTACAATATCAGCCTTTTGTAACATACTTAAAAATAGAAAGATTCAAAATTATTTATAAGTAACAATCTTAGGTAACAAGAGATACAAGCATGATGCATTCGTAACATACTTATATAACAAAATATCAGCCTCCAAGACTTATACTAAATTAAGTATTCTCCTGATGTGACAATTTAAAAATAAAGATAAAGGACATGGTTATACCTCATCAGTCCATTATTTATCCAATTCTTCGTCTTCAAAAATGCAACTACAAAATCTAGTTGTAGAAAATCAATACTTTCACACTTTACTCTATAGTGATCATCCTTATCTTTTCTATAAATTTGTAACAGTAATTTACAATTAATATACGTGCATTATTAATGGTGAACTTACTTGTATAAGTTTAGCTTGTAAAAAAAAATGTTATTTATTCCTCAAAAAATGTCGTTTGAGACATCATACCTACAGTTATGATGTCTTAACCTATATTGGCTACATAGTTCTAGAACGCAAGGATTGCTTCTGAGAATCACATCTTCTACTGGCAGGTGAGTTCCCATCCTTGGGTTCACTCGGTGCTAATTTCTTAGTTCACGAGATTACTTAGGTTACTAAATTATTAAACTTTTCTGAGTCACATGACTGACTGATTTCTACGGATCATGGCTTGACTGAGGATATCATGAAAACATGACACTGATTCTAGGAATACATCTAAATTGTTCGGTACAAGTACCCCCAGGATTCGATGGAAAGAAATTGACAAAGCATGACTTTATTGAATACATAAATAATATCCCAATCCATAGTACATTTATTGAGGCAATTCATTAAACATATGATATGAATAAGCTTTTACATAAATGGGTATTTCATAAGATTATACTAGTTGGGCATTTTTACCTTTACATTGACATTTAATCAAACATATGGAAGGAATAGTATATGTAGACAACAATATATAACAAATAAACATCATGATTTAACTCTAATTTCATCATCCAAGGGTTTGATCATAGGTCCACATGAATCTACCTTTATATTAATCAATCCATATAAAATTTACCACCCAACATGAATTAGAATTCAATTGGTCATTATCAACATGAACAAAAGCAACCCAACTTGAAATTTATAAAGAAATCCATACAAATAAACTTTGAAAAAATATTCTTGGGCTTCATGGATGAAAGGATTCCATGAATGAACACTATGCATACCTGGGTTCAGTTTCTTGAAGTACTTGAACTTGAAGAATTTAAATCTCGTAGTTCTTGAAGAAGATTTAGATTTTATTCTTGGGGATTAATCTTAGAGGGAAAACCCTAATTTTGTTGTTGTAGATGGATAGTGAATTTTTCTAGCTTTGGTCGGAGATAACTAGGTATATAAATGGGTGGTAAAATATGAAAAAACCCTTTAGAAATGGATTTTAAATAATTGAACGGAACATACGTCGGTCTATGCGATGGTTCATCGCTGGGTCAATTGTCAATCGGACTAATCATCGCAGTGGGACCAAAACTGGAACTTACTACCTTGGTACAATGGTGGGGTGAGATGGTCCATCGCTGGGTCTATGGTCTATTGGTCCTGACCGTCGCTTCTAGGTAGAATAGAGCCTCACTGTTTTCCTTGCGATGGCGTGAGCGATGGTTTGTCATCTTGGATCATCGATAGAGGGCAGAAGGTAGTCATACTGACTTACTTTGATGGTCATGGGTGATGATCAATCGCTAGTACGATGGTCCGTCGACCTCACCATCGCACTTGGGCAGTTTTTCTACCTTCTGTATTTTGGCCATAACTTTCTCTTTCGATGTCGTAATTTGATGAAATTAGTATCAATGGAAAGATTATTCAATTTCCCACATTACATAAATTGAAAATCTTAAAAATACCATGTGTACAAAAGTGAATTCATCTTTCAAAGAAATCTTTTAACATTTTTGGGACAATTTCAAGCTAAGAAAATGTATGGGGTATTACAATATCTCCCTCTTACGAACATTCATCCTTAAATGAAACTGAGTGAGGGGGAAAGAATATAAACTGATGTACATACTAAACATGACTGGCTGGAATATAATTTCATAACTGACATGACTGATAACTGAATATATCATACTTAACATACATATCTGATGCATGTATAACTAATTCATGAATGCATGACTGGGTGTTCTGATGAACTAAGTTTCTTATAATGAGAATGTATAATTATATAATTGAGTAGATACATGAATGCATGATTGAACATACAAAGGTACTTGATACCAAGTTTGAGATGAACACTGAACATGAAACTGAGTAAGCTTAAGGAGAACTATTACCTTGATCTTGATCTGAGTTAGCGGAGAAGAGGTGAGGATACTTGGTACGCATGTCTTCTTCTTCTTCCAAAGTAGCTCCCTTGAAGAACTAATTTTTCCAAAGAACTTTAGCTAGAGGGACTTCGTTGTTCCTTAATCTACGATTCTTGTAGTCTAGGATTTCATCTAGAATCTTTTCATAAGAGAGGCTATTCTGAACATTGAGCAAAGAGACATGGAAGATTGGATAAACTGATGTTAGATCTGAAGGTAACTCGAGCTCATAAACTACTTTGCCAAAGCGATTGAGAATCATGAAGGGACAAACATATAGGGGACTAAGCTTTCCCTTCTTGCCAAACCTCTTCACTCTCTTCATGGGAGAGATCTTTAGATATACATGATCACCAATCTCAAACACACAGATGACCCTGAAAATGAAGAACACCATCTCCATCTTGGGAGAAAACCTCTACTTTCTAATCCTTGACTGACTCTTTTAACTTAACAAGGCTAGGATCCTTATCTTTCTTTTATTTCACCTTTGAAACTAGAGATGATTCTGAACTACTCTGAACCTATATATCACCCTGCTCTGTATTGACTAAGAGAAGGCCTAGTCTGTCAAGCTGATGGACTTCTTGGGCTAACTTCTTCTTACTGTCCTTGACATGAGCAACACTACCCATAGACAGTCTACTGAGAGCATCGCCTACTACGTTGGCCTTCCCTAAATGATAAAGAACACTCATGTCGTAATATTTCAAGAGCTCTAACTAACTTCTATGATGAAGATTGATATCTTTTTAAGAAAAGACCTACTGAAGGCTCTTATGATCTGTGAACACATCTACATGAACACTGTAAAGATAATGCCTCCAAATCTTCAAGGAAAATACTATGGAGGCTAACTCAAGATCATGAGTAAGATAATTCTACTCATATGGTTTAAGATTTCTAAGAGGTGTAGGCTATGACCTTACCATGCTGCATGACACAACCCAAACCTACTTTGGATGCATCACAATACACTACGAACCCATCTAGACCATCTGGAAGTGCTAGAATTGGAGCTGAGGTAAGTCGAGTCTTCAACTCCTAAAAACTCTTCTTGCAAGGATCTGACCACTGAAACTTGACTTAATTCTGAGTCGATCTAGACATAGGGGATGCAATAGAAGAAAATCCCTCAACAAAACATCTATAATATCCATCCAAACCCAAGAAACTCCAAATATCTGATAGAGAGACAGGGCAAGGCCAGTTTCTTACTGCTTTATTTTTTTGAGGATCTACTTTAATGCTATCACCAGAAATAATATGGCCAAGAAATATTACTGACCTTAGACAAAACTCACACTTGATAAATTTGGCGGATAACTGATGATATCTGAGAGACTGAAGTACAATTTTGAGATAATCTACATGATCACACTCACCGCGGCAATAGACCAGAATATCATCTATGAAGACTATGATGAACATGTTTAAGTACTGCTTGAACACATGGTTCATCAGGTCCATTATATCTGCTGGGGTATTGGTCTGACCAAAGGATATGACTAGGAATTCAAAGTGACCATACCAAGTACGGAAAGTTATTTTTGGAATGTCACATTCTCTAAGTCTCAGCTGATGATAGCCGGATCTGAGGCCTATCTTAGAGAAATATCTAGCACCCTAAAGTTGGTCAAACAAGTCATCAATTTTGGGAAGAGGATACTTGTTCTTGACTGTGACCTTATTAAGTTGACGGTAGTCTGTACAAATTCTAAAAGAACTATCTGTCTTGCACACGAATAATACTGGAGTACCTCACGAGGATATACTGGGTCGGATGAATCCCTTATCTAAGAGATCCTTTAACCGCTCTTTCAATTCTTTAAGTTGTGATGGTGTCATTCTGTATGGCGGAATAGATATAGGATAAATATATGGAAGAAGATCTATGTCGAAGTCTATTTCCCTTTTGAGAGGAGATCCTAAAAGATCTTCAGGAAAGACATCTGAATATTCATTCACAACTGGGACTAATTCAAGACTGGGAATTTTGGAAATAGTGTCCTTAACACGAACAAGATGATAGACATATCCCATAGATATCATTTTCCGTGCTCGATGGTAGGAAATAAGCTAACCTCTGAAAATGGATACACTACCCTTCAACTCTAGGATAGGTTCATTTAGAAACTGGAACTAGACTATTTTATTTTTGTAGTAGACTATGGCATAGCAGGAATGAAGCCAATCCATGCCAAGAATGACATCAAAATCAGTCACCTCTAATTTGACTAAGTCTACTGAAGTGACTTTCTGAATATCATAACTGGGCAGTTCCTATATACTCACCGAGATATGATGGTTTTACTACTAGGGTAGAAACTAAAAAGGGCGCTGCTAGAATTTTAGGACTAACTCCAAAATCAACTGTTATATATGGAGTAACAAAAGACAAAGAATCACCTGGATCTAATAAACCGTAAACATGCACATGAAAGATCTGTAACGTACCAGTAACCATATCATGAGAACTTTTCTAATCTTGCCAGGACTGGAAAGAATAAAGTCTGTTTGGGCGTTGCCCACCAGTAGCACTGGAGGTAGTACACTACTGATTTGGGCAACTGAACTGAGCTGAGGAATGGTTCTATTGACCCTGTGGACTAACTGTGGACAATGTCTAACTCTATGGCCTAGTTTTCCAGACACTAAATAGGTATCACTACCAGCTCTGCAAGTACCCTAATGGTTATTACCACAAGTTTGACAAAGTGAATAGGTACAGACACTGATAACACTGCCCTAAGACTAAGAGCCTGGTGCTCTATTTGTAAACTTAGGCAGAGGAGCACTAGCTGAAGAATGACCTAGAACTTAGGACTTATGATGAAACTGAGAACGGTTTCCTCCTTCTGATTTAGGATGAGCAAAGTTAAAACTACCTGTCCTACTCTCTTTTTTTACTTATTCCTCAACTTAATCTTCTGCTCCTCTATCTGCTGAGCATGAATCATAAGCTGGAAAATCCATGTAACTATTTATCATGGCGTATCTACACTCATTAACTACACAATCATTTAATCCTAAAACAAACTTACTCATTTTGGCCCTGCTATCTGCAACCACATGAGGGGCATATCTAGATAATTGAGTAAACTTAAGAGAATACTCATTCATATTCATATTTCCCTACCTGATTTTCATGAATTCTAACACCTTATCTTCTCTAAGCTCTAGGGAAAAGAATCTATCAAGGAAAGTAGAAGCAAACTCATCCCACATAACTGACCCTACATTAACTGCCCTTTCTGACTTCCACTACTTAAACCAAGTGTGAGCAATATCCTGCAACTGATATGTAGATAGCTCAGTACTCTCACTAGAAGTAACCCCCATAATGTCTGTAACTTTCTATAGTTGATCAATGAATTATTAAGGGTCCTTATCTACCTTAGACCTGAGATAGGATGTGGGGTTCATTTGGGTGAAGTCCCGTATCCTGGTTGTAGTTGAATTGGCGACTTTGTTGGCTGGAACAATAGCTGGTCATTCATTCTGAGTAGTAACTGACTGAGAAATAGTAGTGAATGCAGCTCTGAACTCTTCATAAGAAATATATTCGCCTAAACGTACTTCTGGCTGAGGGGCTAACTGGTTTCTTCTTTTTGGAGGCATGTTCTATAGAAAACGGGGTGAAATAGATTAGACTGAGAGATTGACTTGAGACTATTACCACTTCCATGACATGAATACTGAAATAAGGGAAATTATTCCTAAAATATCTTATAACCTCTTCAACATAAATGTGGCACACAATACACCCATGCACAAGACTCTACTAGATGTGACTTTCATACTTCCTAGGACTCTATTAAACCTTAGACTCTAATACCAAGTTTTTAAAACCCCGATTCTAGTACCTGGAATGATACACGGCGATCATAACACTGAAAGACCACAAGCTAACCCATGACTGATATTTGTACCTGTATACTACATAAATATAATGTATAATACAGAAACATGAACTGAAAGGCCATAAGGTTCAAAACTGTAACATAGGATCTAATAAATCATAACATATGGGTGGGGTATGAAGTACCTAAAACAACTAAAATAACTAACTGAACATGATAGTCTGGAAAGCGTCTAACTGACTGAACGGTCTGAATAAGGAGTTTATGGGAAAATTCCCTAACTAAATCCAACTAATAAATAAATTAATGAGATAATAAAGTGATGATCATGTCCTCAAAAGATGAGGACTCACTTCTAGCTCTGACTACTGAGACTGGAATCTACTGATGCTTTGGAGCTCGTATCTTTGAACTTATGGTATAAAACACCATAGCACAAATACGTCAGTACTTTGAATATACTGATATGCATGTGAGGTAGGTTGAATGCATGGAGCTCATATGCATGAACAATAATAACTAACTAACTAATATGAACCTGAGAATACATGCATGCATACATAGTAACTATATGTGAAATCGTGATAACATGAGTTTACTGGTAACTAACATGACTAATGACTGTGTTCTGATAACTGATAACATGAGTGACTGTATCTAATAGTCCTAAATCTTATGAAACTAGCTGAGATCCACATTATATCTAAGTTGACTGTATCTGATAGTCCAGATTCAATAACATAAAATTATGGGAAATAGTCATCTAACCGACATTCCCCAAATGATGCATTATAGCTTAATTAGGGTCCAATCTATTCCCTGATTGGAAGGGTGTCAATATCGTGTCAATAGTAAGGACAACATATGAGTGACCCTCATCTAGCAGGTTCCTCTAATGAGAATGGTAGGAACCCCTAACTAGCAGATTAAGCCGCATCATCTACCCTCAACTTACAGGTATGATTTCTCAACCTACACTGGCTATGTAGTTCTGGAATACAAGGATTTCTGCTAAGAATCACACCCCCTACTAGTAGGTGAGTTCACATCACTGAGTTCACTCTATGATAATTTCTACTCCCATCTGAATAGACACTAAACATGACTAACTGATTTTAATTTAGACTTACTTTACTGAATTCCATTAACTGACAGAATACTATTAATATCTTACAACTAACTGAGTTCATGAGATTACTGAGGTTATTGAATTACTAAGCTATCATATGTCACACGAATGACTGAGTTCTATGAATCATGGATTGACTGAGGATATCGTGAAAACATGACACTACCCCTAGGCATACAGCTAAATTGTTGGGTACGAGTACCCCCAGGACTCGATGGTAACAAATTGACAAAGAATACCTTTCTTGAATACATGACCAACATCTCAATCCATAATTCATTTATAGAGGAAATTCATCAAACATGTGATATGCATAAGCTTGTACATAAATGGGGATTTCATAAGATCATACTAGTTGGGCAGTTTTTTTCCTTCACATAGGTATTTAATCAAACACATGGTATGCATAGTATATGTAGACAACATTATATATTAAATAAAGATCATGATTCAACTCTAATTTCATCATCCAAGTGTTTAATCATAGGTCCACATTCATCTACCTTTATACTAAACAATTCCACATAAAGTTTACCACCAAACATGAATTAGAATTCAATTGGTCATTAGCAATATAAAAAAAAGCAACCAAACATGAAATTCATAAAGAAATCCATACAATTAAACTTAGAGAAGAGATTTTTTGTCTCCATAGACAAAAGGAGTCCATGAATTAACACTATGCATACCCGGGTTAAGTTTCTTGAAGCTCTTGAACTTGAAGAATTTGAATCTCTTAGTTCTTGAAGAAGAATTGGATTTTGTTCTTGGGGATTAATATTAGAGGGAAAACTCTAATTTTGTTGTTGTAGATGGATAATGAATTTTTAAGCTTTGGTCGGATATAACTAGGTATATAAATGGGTGGTAAAAGACCAAAAATCCTATATAGAAATGGCTTTAAAATAACTAAAGAGAACGTACGATGGAGGGTGTGACGGTCTGTCGCTGGGTCAACTGGCCATCGCACTGGCCGTCGCACTAGGATCAAAACTGGAACGTACTTCCTTGGTACGATGGTGGGGTGCGATAGACCGTCGCTGGGTCGATGGTTCATCAGTCCTGACCGTCGCTTCTAGGCAGAATAGGGCCTCACTGTTTCCTTTGTGACAGTTTGACCGATGGTCTGTCACTAGTCCGACGGTCCGTTGGCCTGGGCCGTTGATCCAGGGCAGAAGGTAGTCACACTGCCTCACTACGACGGTCATGGGCGACATTCCATCGCTAGTCCGTGGTCTATCACCTCACCATCGCACCTGGGCAGTTTTATTGCCTTCTATATTTCAGCCATAACATTCTCTTTCAATGGTAGATTTTGATGAAATTGGTATCGATGGAAAGCTTATTCAATTTTTCATGTGGCAAAAAATTAAAATATGAATCTAATGGTTTACTCCGTGAAGAAGTTGAGAGTTTTTTCCTATACACTAATTATCTTCTTAAATAAGATAACCGAGGACAAAAGAAATTTAAAAGAATCCCTCGAGAAGTGTTAGTTAGAAGTCATTGAGTTCATTTTCCAAATGACATAACTCATATGTGAAAAAGAAAATTAAAGAATGATCTAAGCACATGCAAAGAAGAGTTGGTTGAACTAAGTGTGCAGGTAGTTGAGCATCAAGCATCTTGCAAG
This sequence comes from Capsicum baccatum var. pendulum, assembly GCA_030864225.1. Lineage (NCBI taxonomy): Eukaryota > Viridiplantae > Streptophyta > Magnoliopsida > Solanales > Solanaceae > Capsicum > Capsicum baccatum. Next base: position 227,602,600 of record CM061556.1, read on the forward strand.
AATCTATCATGTGAAAATGATCCGCTAATTAACCATTAAGCGGTAGTACCAATATAGTATCCAAATAAAAGGCTGGGGGAAGTAGTATATAGTTTCAATTGGAAGAAGAATTAGCTAAAGCTAACATGGTTGTCTCTCTTCAGAGGTACTTTATTCTTGGAAGGGAGTTGGCTAAAGTAAAAACTATACTTTCAAAAGCACTCACATATACTTATTTACCACAAGGATTTGAAATATTTAATAGTCAAGTTCCAACCAGTTGGAGTAGTTCAGAGACTTCCTAATTATACTATAAAGCACTTAAAGGGAAAGGATAATCACTCAATATCACAATGTGGAAAGCATGGTCACTTAACAAAAATGTGTTCCTTCAAAGAAACAAATTAGGGGGAGATAGGAAAACTCACTGCTCCAAAAAGAGGGAAATAGAGATAACCCAACTGGACCAAGAAGAATCTAACTATGCTCTATCCTCCAATTGGGAATTCTGACGAAAATGGATTTCTAACACTACTGATTGATTTATGATACAGGGCAATGCAGGGGGGAGCATCAATGCAGGAGACGTTAGAGATGGCTTCCCAAGACATATAACTGAAAGAATGAAAGAGTGCCTCTTACATCAGTTCGTAGAGGGAGGTAAAAGTTTTTTCAATATACTTTTATGTTCCTCAAGAATATTTTCAAGGAACTGGTTGACAAAGGATTGAGGAGAGAGAACCTAGGTGCTTTAGAAACATGGTGGTTGGTTACAAAAGATTTTCCTTGGTGCCTATGACATGGTAAGCAGGTATCCTGGCTGTACATTGGCATACATGTCTAATTCAATATCATATCTTCACACATATAAACCCATGGTAGGAGAAAAAGGCTATAGGAAAGAGTTGTGAGAAAGAACAAAGTTATTAAAATATTGTCCTTTCTAAAGGAACCGGGTTACAAATTAGGTTAGTACTACTACCCATTCTTAACTATGACTACTTAAATATTTAATGATTGTTCCATGTCATTTTGTTGCAGCTCTCAAAAGAAAGCCATCTGACTTCTAAACTGATCAGTCCTATCCATCTATGCGGACATGTGTCCCCAGACCTATCATGGCCTTTAATCTCAATCATTCTCTCATGGTGTGAAGCCCAAAAATAGAAGTTTCTCTTCTTTTTAAAAAGAATCTCTCTCATCAAATTCCCAAGTACTCAAAGATATTATTCCTCTTATCACTCTCTAATTCTTCTTCTAAAAAAGGGAAAGAAAATTATTTTTTATCCATACATAAAAAGCTATGAGCTTCTGGCAAGACTAACTCTAGTACCAAACCTTTTCTTCCACCCAAACTCTATTTATCAGTACTGGAAAAGCTAGTTTGTAAATCATAAAAGAAAGAGAAGTGTGAGAGAAAAAATATATTGTCAAAGTTGAGTTGGTCGATGAAAGGAAGATTGATATTGAAGTATCAAAAGATGATGCTAAGAGAATATTCTATGGTAGAAAGGGTAGTAATATTGAGCATAGGTTTATAAATTTGAGTGACTATAAGAGTGAGAATTTTAACTCTAATTGTGAGAAGTACATTACTGGTGCTAGTGAAAACCAAAGAAGAAGCGAAGGCAGATCAATAAAGACTGGAAAAAAAGGTCCTATTAAGGTGCTGACAAAGAACGTAGTTGCATCTTAGGTATGTCAAAAAGGGCAAGGGGAGAGGAAGAGACTCTTAAGCATCAGAATGTTTTAGGAAAATTAATTCTTAACCCAATCGTACTAGAAACAATAGAGTTTGTCAGAATATTAAGATTCAAAATTGGGACCACTTGTTCAAATTTGATGCATCCTATTTGTATAAGGAGGAGGTGACTACATTTTATCAAAACCTAGAGATTTTAGATAATAGATGGTATCTAACCTCTCTAGTGAATGGCATGAAGAGATTTTCTTTTAAATTATTGTGTTCCAACTATCGGGATCAAATTCATAAAGTCAATAAAGGGGTATGCTGAGTTTTTAAAATGTACGACCCGTAAGATCCTAGATCATTTCATCTTACTATTGCATGTTAAAAGGGTCCAAGACTTAGAAAATTTCATAAAGTGTTAAGACTTATTCATTTACAAAGTTAAACTTCGATAATTTTATTTTTGACCTATCTATGATCAAACCATTGATTTTAAAGTTGATTCATGATCAAGGTAGTCAATAGTATGTCTCGGGTGAGTTTTAGAATTTTTTTACCATCGTAAGGGAATGTTTGGACTTCTAAAACAGTATCTTCACTGGGATAAACCCACGATGCCCTCTACAGTGCATCGCAGTGGTGCCCGCAGCGCCCACTCCATCATCCCCCATTTTTTTCCATCTTCTATTTCTATTTTCAAAGGGTAATTGGGTCATTTCACTTTACCCAATAGGTCCATAACAAGGGTTTGAAGGTCCCAAAAGAATAATTGGTCATATTTTACACAAATTCTCTCAAAATAATGCCATTCTCTCTCAAGAACAAACCCTAGCCTCTCCAAGATTCAAGCTAAAGCTTCAAGAAAACCACTAAGAAGTTTCACAAATTCATCAATTAAAGTGTGTTATATGTTCATCCATGGGTCCTTTTCACCCATAGAGTCCAAGAATCCATTTTCAAGTTTAAAGTTTTGATCTTTACATGTTATTATGAATTATATTCATGAACTTTCATGAATTTCAATTTTTATATCATGCTTACAAATTAATTTTGTTGGAATTTGTCCATTACACATTTGAATGGTGATTTTTTCATGTCATATCCTTAACCCATGAATTTTAGTAATAAAATTATGTTATTATCTCATGTTTGAATATTCCCATGCTTTAACTCATGACCCAAATGTGTTTGATGAAATGCCTAGATGATTGGATTTTGAATATTGACTTCTTATTATGGTTTTCAAACCTTTAGTATGTCCAATTCATATTGTTATCAAGTCTTGCGGGTTATGAATACCCAAAATTAGCTGATTATCTAGTTTTCATTATCTATAGAATGATTTCAGTTATACCATAAGCATTATTGTTCAATTAGTTGTTAGGCTCAGTTATGAAGTCAATTGAGATTAGTTCAGTCATGATTTCAATTGAGCTTAGTTCAGTCCAAAAATTAGTGTCTTTCAGTTGAGAGTAAAACTTAGCACCGAGTGAACATTGGGATGGTGTCTCCCCCATTAGTAGGCATGAGGAATTTTCCTCCCCCGTCATTAGGAATGAGACATTAGTAGAAGTCCCTAGGTTCCAAACATACGGCACCACTGTAGACTTTGAGGGGTTCCCCATCAGTCAGGCATGACACCCTCATCCTTTGGGACATTAGATTAGTGGTTCCACACAACCAATGTTAGTACCCATGGCACGGTACTAACGCCCTTCCAACTAGAGTTACATATTGGACTGATAGTACACTGGGTATGTCGGTTATAGCTAGCTCCAATAATCTCAGTTTAGTTTCAGGTTTGCTTGACCATAGTACACAGTTAGTAGTTATTTAGTATCAATATTTTAGTATTCGAGTTTACATATTACTTCAGTATTATGTTATATTCTTGGTCATGCATTCTCAGATCATAAAATTTTATAAAGTAATACGCAGTTATCTCATGCTATTCAGTCAGTTATTATTCATGCACATGATCCCATGCATATCATCCTAACCCCATCTAGCATACCAGTAGCCCATGCACATGAGTCCTCATATTTCGAGGACCGATTATGTTTATTTTAGTGTTTCTAGTTCAATAGTCAGTTAGAGTTAGTTGGGGAATGTCCTATCAACTCTTATTTAGTCAGTTTTAGAGTCTTTTGAACACTTCAGACAGTCAGTCAGTTTGTCATTATTTTATCAATTTTCAGACAATTGTTTTCAGATTTATAATTTAGTAATATTTTAGAATTTAAAACCTTATGGTGTATTTTAGTTATTTCACACAGGTGTATTTTGTTATTATTATTCAATTCTCATAACAGGTACCAGTTCATGGGTTAGCTTATGGTCACTTCTGACCATAACACTGTATGGCATCCAAGGTGTACTCACGGGGCATTACAAAATTTGTATCAGAGGCTAAGGTTTTAAAGTGTCCTAGCGAGTCTGAAAGCCTCGTTGAGTAGAGTCTTATGCATGGGTGTGAAGCGCGCCACAATTATGGGCAAGACATTTTAGGAAAAGTTTTCCTTCTTCAGTATTCATTTGATGCGAATAAGCATAACCTCAATTTAAACTCTCTTTCTAATTCAATCTTCTTCCCATTTACAGAACATGCCTCCCAAAAATAATAATTTAAGGAGAAATGGAAATCATCCCCCACCTCTTCCTGTTCAGGAAGATCCCATAAAGAAGCATATGTCTCTCATGCCTAATTTAAAGCTACATTCACTGATTTAGCTTACTCAATACAACCTCAAATTAATTATCAGGCTATTGTCCTAGCCATTCTAGTATCTAATACTTCCATAGCAAGGATTCGAGAATTTACCCAAATAAACCCTTCATTGTTTTTGGGATTTAAGTTTGATGAGGATTCACAGGAGTTCCTTGGCATATTTTAGAAGGTAATTAACATTATGGTTGTGACTTTTAGTGAGAGCATAGAGTGGGGTGCTTACCAGGTGTTGGATATAGCTCACAGCTGGTATAAGCAATGAAAGGGATATAGAAGCACAAATGCAGGGCCTGCTGAATAGAAAGAGTTTGCTATAACCTTTAATGATAGGCTCTTTCCTTTGGAGTTAAAGGAAGCTAAGTTATTGGAGTTTATTAACTTGAAGTAGGGCAAAATGAGTATGTGGGAGTATTCTCTTAAGTTTATTTAGCTGGCAAGGCATTCTCCTTATATGGTGTCTGATAACTATATAGGATGAGTAAGTTTGTCTGTAGTGTAGCACATAATGTGGTCATGGAGTGTAGGACCACTATGTTGATTAAGGAGATGGAAATATCTAGGCTTATGGTCCAAGGTCAATAGATTAAGGACAAAAGTGTAAGAAAAGTTGGAGAGTGAATAAGAGAGACAGAATAAGTTGCTTTAGTTTTGCTCAAATGAAGCCAGAGTCAGTTACATTAGAAAGCTTCAGCCCTAGCTCTGTCTATAGCTAGTGCGCCAGTGCTGAAGTTTAGAAATGGTATTCAGGATAGGTGATAACACCCAAACTACAACTCTCGTAAGAGTGTAAGCAGTCGCTGTCAAATATAGAACCCAACTGGGTTGGGTGTCGAATCACACAGGGAATACTTGGTCACTAAGTGTTGTACTCTTTAGCAGACTGTTGGTCTAAAATTCTACGGAATGGGGGGATTTACTTGTGGCATGAATTATGAGTATCAAAGTAACGACTGAATGCTTTGTTTAGTAAAATTTAATCATAGAGAATAATAAGTTAGGGTTATGTCCACCTTATGAGTTCTACATATCTATTAACTATGAGTTATGCGGAATTCAGACATGCATTCACTTATAGAGATTTGTATTCTAATGGTAAATCCTAGTGTCTCTCGGCCATCCAGGATTATTTCACTTTAACCGTCTCGAGCTTAAAGTGTATAAATAATGGTACAAACTCTCCATGAGGTCAATCCGGTTAAGGCATTAATGTGTAAACAGGGGTTGGTAGCCCTATTTCCTTGTCACACTCTCTTTTCCAAACATATAAATTTTCTCTCGAACAAGTTAATGCTATAATGGCGTATTCTATATATTTGCAACCACGAGAATTTAATTAAAATGAAGAGAGTAATGATATAAGTAGCATACGCATCAAGAATTCACAAACTCATAGTAATAGATAGTATATCACAAGGCTTGCATAACGCTAACAGAGAAGTTTAGCTACTCATGATTACAACGGAATTCGCAATAGATATAATCATCATACCACAACTCGAATAATTTTCGCGGGGGGATGATTTTAACGTAAAAGAGGTATGTCGTTTTTCCTCTTAGTTCGTTGCTCTCAAGAGAGTCGTGTTCCTCTGTCAGAAATTGTAACGTGAATAATCCCACGTGTCGAATGAAAGAAAAATAATGAAAATAAGAATTGAATGATTATGCTTGCTGAAAAATTCAGCAAATAGGGTTTTTATAACATCCTTGTCCTAATCCTACTAGGTTATTGCTGCACCCCTAAGTATTAAGAAATACTGATTTTACCTGGGACAGATTCTCCATGCATCACTTTCAGTCCGCAAGCTTCCAAAAGCTACCTTCCTTCTTACGTGAAGTTTTCCTTTGTTGCCCAAAGGTCCACAAAGTGTTGAAATCTTCATCATTAATACCTGAAAACATGCTAATCACGTTGGTTAGCTTACTTACAGTAAAATGGACTAAAAGTGTAGGAATTATATATTTTATCCTCAAAACTTACCCTAAAATATGGGTAAATCATGGTGCTTAAGCGTGTAAATACGCCCAACATCAACACCCCACACTTAAAGCTTTGTTCGTCCTCGAACAAAATATTATGTCCATGCAAACATCTACTTAGAATTTCACAGTAACAACACAAAATGTTCAACAAGACATGCATGGCAATCATTAACAAAGAGTAGTTTTCTTAATCACTAATAGAAACAATTCAACCTCCAACCTAGACTCGTGATGATGGATAATTCGTATCCACAAGTTAAGGCACAAAGAATCATACACAACTACCCAAAACTCGTCAACCATGTGTGTCTCACACAAGATATTACCCATAATCACTCATAAGTTTTGCATTTTTCGAAACATAGGTACAATATTCTCCTTGCTCTCACTCTCATAAAGAATTCATATGTTGCAACTGATGACCATAGGTTTTCCATTAGTGTAATGCTCTACTAATATCAGAATGCTAATATTAGGATCAAATAGGTATTTTACAGGTTGTAATGCAGGCTAAGGGACAGGTAGGACTATTTTGGCCAGAAATAGTGACTATGTTCCCTAAGTGCTTTAATACATCACATTATGCCATTAACACTCTCTTTTAAAAAACTCTGCTACCTTTCTTTCACATACCACCACTTTTCACCTGATTTTGTTATTCAACCAAAAACACAATTATCTTTTTAGTTTTCGATTTCTTTTTCTTTTCTTTCTCCCTTTTTTTTAATATTATAACACACCTCTATGATAGCACTTCTATGATAGACACTCTTTTTCACAACAATTTCAAGTACCAATATGCTCTAAGGCATCACTCTTACCCAATCTCCTCTTATTTTGTCACATGACTCTACCATTTAAAGAGCTTAGGAATTTGGATCAAATTATGGTCTTGAAAAAAAATGGATTAAGCTACATATGAGGATATCAAGGAAAATAGCCAAAGGCTCAAAGGGGGTTAACTAGGATAATGTACACAGGTAGGTAAAAAGAAGGTAAACAATTATAGGCTGCCAAAGAAATGCCTAAATTATCTACTAAACTCACACTTTTTATTTCGCTTTACACACACCAGGGAAGTTCTAGAATCAGTCACAGCACAGAATATACTATAATCTCACACACACAAGGCACATAGTCAACTTTATTGGGAGCAGTATAGACTCTTAACCCAACAGATGAAGGAATTAAACCACACACTTATCACACAGTGAGTCACACTTAGAGCCTAAACGTCTCAATAGTAATGATTTTAGCAGAAACTCTTGTCATAATACCATGCCACCTATCAGAACAATTTCATGCACTTTATGCAAAATCACAAAAAAAAATTCGAAAATTTAATTACTACTAACTAATTACGACTAATTAAAACAAACAAAAATAAATAAATGTAGGCAAGGAATTACAGCATACAAATACCAGCACCCCATACTTAGACGGGACACACTGCCCTCAGTGGAAAATAAATAAGAAAAACCTGATTAGTCGGACTCCTCCTCTATGTCTGGGGTCATACCCCCTACATCAAAATCATCATCAGAGTCGTAGTCATCAGAGTTCTCCTCCACATCTGAGTCTAGCATTCGGTGATCATCATCGGTCGACACGTCATCATCGAGAGGTTCCTCAAAATATACCCCTACTCCACACATAGCCCGCGCATGCTCATTCATCGGGTAGTCATAATCCAACTACTGGAGCTCTGCATCAGTTGGAACACGACCCCCACTCATCATGGTAAACCTCATCATGGCATATAAATGGCGGAAGAAACTTTCGTCGTGAGCATGCCGTTCTGCAGTGGTCAGGTTAACGCCGTTCATAGTTTCAGAATCTTTAACCTTTGTTAGATCAACCTTTTTCGAGTTGTGTGGAAGCTTATGATCTGTAGGTTCCTCTTTAATGTCTTCCTTCCTTAATATCGCAGTCAATAGATTGCCAAAACTGAAGTGGGACCTCTTACGTAGCTTAGCCTTACGCATTAATGATCGTATAATCGCACCAATGTTGATGGGAATATTAGTCATCAGAGCGTACACCAAGCATACTCTATCTCGTGTGATCTTTGTGTACTGTGACCCAGGAATGAGGCAAGAGTTTACTATCCTCAACCATATCCGAGGTTCTCTGTTTAGGGAAGCATACCGGAAGGTGTTGTGTCGACCGGTATCCTTATGACGATTCCAGCATGCCATTGATCTTGTTCTGCACAGTGTGTGTCTGATTGACCTGTACGGAGGTCTTTGTTGAAGCTCCTTGAGCGGTGATGGATCTATACATGGAAGACCCATAAAAGTGTTGAAGAACTCCGCATTCAGTTGTAAAACTTGTCCCCGAATCTTTACTTCACTTCCGGTAGTCTTTGGGGACCAATTTGCATAAAACACTCGCGTTAAATCAAGATTGCATTCTCCCATGTCTCGGAAAATAAAATCAAGATTTAGCGCCATGATTTTAGCCAAAATGCGAAGTTCTCTCTTCGCTAGACTCTCCTTCTATATCAACTCCACGTGAACATACTTTTTCACTTGGTTGTTCTTGTACCACTCCTTTTCTTCCTCCTTTAGTACCCACTTTATCCCGAACATGCATCGCGGTATTTTCAGTGAGTAGGACTTAGCTTGCTTTTTTTTCCCCTTTTCGTACCTTTCTGTGAGGTGGACGCTTTTCTTTTCCTTGTCGTCCTTTTGGTGCCATTCTACCTGAGATTAAAATAGATTCATGTTAGCTCATATCGGAAGATTTAATCGACAAACAAATAATAGTGGCACCACCCCACACTTAATTTATTGGTACAAACTAATTAAGTGTGTGGTGTCGATTACTCAGACTTCATCGACATACATATAGGCGATATGTTCCAACAAAACATTTAGCACAGTCATACTTTCATGTCATCTTAACTATCTTGTCCAACTCTATTTCATGTAATCTTGACTATACTTTCATGTTTGGATTAATGCACTTTTTGAACAAGACTACTACATAGAGATCGAATCAATTTATGGCATAGAAATAATCACAACATCCCATGCTTGTATTCAATCATAATCTTTATCTCGATGAACGAGTCATTCAAACATTCAAGCATTCAATTTTGAAGTTTATGTAATTAACTTCACCATGTCGATTCCGCAAAAGTATGACAGTGTATCATAATTAAATACAAGTTGGAACCAAGTCAAGAACACCTACACGTATTATTTTACTCAACTAGACGTATCATAACAAACCAAGCACATTCAAATCACCTAACATCACTTCAAGATCTAGCCAATTATTATAAGCATAGTATTGTAACACTTACGGAATATAAAAGAAGAACTTACTTGGTGATGTACTTGGAAGATGATCTTGCAAGGTTAGATGAGCAAAAATAAAAATTTTGAGAGATTTGGGAAGTAAAGGCGGCACCTAGGTTAAGCAAATAAGTGTGATTTGTTCTAATTTTGAAGATCTATTTATAGAACAAGCTATGGATCGGGTTTAACCCATGTAGAATCGGGTTAGGAGACCAAAAAGTAAGGTTAGGCGGTGCCTAATGCTTTCCCTATGCCTAGCATAGGCGGCGCCTTTACCAAAGCCTAGTTGAGCATAGGCGGTGCCTATGTTATGGCCTAGTTGGGAATAGGCGGCGCCAATGCTATGGCATTGTAGATTCAGAGAGCAAAGGCAATGGCATAGGTAGCGCCTTTAGCTTTGCCTAGTTGAGCATAGGAGGCGCCTATGCTATGGCATTGTAGATTCATAGAGCTTAGGCCATAGCATAGGCCTTGTCTTGTTCGTTGCCTAGATTTACATAAGCCTTGCCTTGTTCGTTGCCTAGATTTGCATAGGCAATGCCTAACTAATAGCCTTTGCTTCTTCATTCCTAACCTGCCACCTTCAACATGACATACTTCCAAATCAAAATTTGGGCTTGATCTCCTCCTTTATACATCTTGCACCTACACTTACTCAAAGACAACAAAAACGATTAGAACGCTGGGTTGCCTCCCACTAAGCGCCTTAGTTTGGTCGTGGCTCGACTCTTTTTTTTGGATTTTTATTTAACAACAACAAACTCTTAGTAAAACAAAACTATTAAAGACGATGGGTTTCCTCCCACCGCTTGATTTATTGTCGCAGTACAACATAGTTACCTAGATTACTTAGAATTCATCGAGATAGATGGTGGATCATTTTCTGAATGGGTTCAGACAAAACTGATGCTTCATTTCGGGCACGCACTCTTCTTCGAGATAAATCATATGCATATATATCCTAGGAGGGATACCAATTATATCATCAATAGTCCAATCAACGGCTCTCTTGTATTTCTTCATAACTGAGATGAGAGCCTCTACTTGTTGTTCACCTAAATCGGCCACAATAATCAGCGAAAGTATATCACCACTTCCCAATAGTGCATATTTTAGATTACTGGGGAGCTCTTTAAATTCTAGCACTGATAGTTCTGCAATGGAAGTCTTTGCTGTTTGTGATGGTTAATTCTTAAGATCAAGGTCCATCTTCTTAGGAGAATGATAATAGGACCTTATTCCTATTAGAGAACAAATAGTTACTTCATAATCTTCAACATCCTCACGCTCAACATTCATAAGCACAACCGCCAATGGATCAAGAATAAGATGCTTCTCTATAGATAATTCTTTCTGATCCTCATAATAAACATCAGCTACAGAGAACACATCCATATCTTTGGGCTGCTTCATTGATTTTCATACATTAAAACGGACCACTTCATCATTCAGTTGAAATAAAAGCTCATTAGCTCTTAAATCAATAAGCACACTTCCAGTTGCGAGGAAAGGACGACCCAAGATTATAGGAACTTCAGAGTCCACCTCACAATCCAAAATAACAAAGTATGCAGGAAAAATGAAGGAAGAAACCTTCACTAACACATCATATAAGATACCAATAGTTTATTTTACCGACCTATCTGCCATCACGAGCCTCATATTGGTTGTTATAGGATCGCCCAACCCCAACTTCCTGTAGACGGATAGCGGCATCAAATTGATGCTAGCCCCCAAATCCCATAATGCCTTAGCAAAATCCAAAGATCCAACAGTGCAAGGAATAGTGAAAGCACCAGGATCTGCCTTTTTCTGAACTAACGATCTTGTAGCGATTGCACTACAATAATGAACATTGTCTGCCAACTCATAACTTTCTGCCCGCTTCTTTGTCAAAAGGTCCTTCATGAATTTCGCATACCTAGGCATCTGTTCTAGCGCCTCTACCAAAAGGACATTAATAGTCAGCTATTTCAACATAGTCATAAATTTATCGAACCCGGTATCATCAGCTTTCTTCTTCAGTCTCTAAGGAAAAAGTGGTGGTGGAAGGAGAAAAGTTTTCCCCACCACTTCCTTTGTATCTGGCTTTCGATGATCTTCAGGCTGTAGATGTCTAGGGGTGACATCATTTACACCCTCCTCAGCTTCTTCGGCATCTTCGCATTCTGCATCAATAACATTATCTGCTATATCATCAACCACCTACTTACCCTTGGATAGATTGTCCAACACCTTACCACTCCTCGTAGTAATAGCCATACATGATCCGTCGTTCCTTGGATTTTGCACAGTGTCACTAGGTAAAGTGCCAGCCTTTCTTTGAATGAATACCTCTGAAAGTTGACTCAATTATTGCTCCAGCTATTTTATTGAAGTGGAATGTGAGTCAACCAATTTATTTATTGATGACAAATCATTCTATACCTAGTTTACTCCCGTATTTGTTGCCTCCACTCCTTTCAATAGTTTAGCCATCATATCTTCTATGGAAATATTCCCAGAGCCAGACGCCACGGCTTCACGGTTTCCAGGAGGAATATACAAACCACTCCTGTTAGTGTTATTCTTCCAACTACCTTGATCACAGTCCTTGTTTCCAGATTTATCATAATACTTCTGACCTTGGTTTCCTTGGGCATTGCCTCGGAAACCCCCCTGATTATTTAAGTAGTTAGTTTCTTCTTCAGAATTGGGTTCATCTCTTCCCTGTGACAACATCTTTGACTTTTTTGGTCTTCCCTGATAATAAATGCTTGGTAAGAAGATCCATCTGTGTTTTCATATGTGCCATATCTTGATCACGTTCCTCTTCTCTTTGCCTTTGTTCTACAGTCATGCCAATAGATATGGTAGAGCTTGCTACCTAAGAATCCCTGGTATGCTAAGCTCTACTCTGCTTTATCATACGATCTAGCATATCACTTGCCTGAATAAAAGTAAGGTCCATGAATGACCCTCCTGCAGCATTATCAACCACTGGTTTAGTCACTGAATTCAAAGACCTGTATAATATCTCCATCAAGTGGACATTGGTCATATGATGATTTGGACACCGCATAAGTTTGTTTTTGAACCTCTCCCATGTTTCATGGAGAGCTTCAGGTGGAAGCTGTCGAAAATTGCAGATCTCATCTCTCAACTGTGCTCTCTTGGATGGCGGAAAGAATCTTTCTAGGAAAGCATCTTTCAATTGCCTCCAATTAGTGATAGAATTAGGAGTTAGCCCATTCAACCATAGAGTTGCCTCCCCATATAGAGACAATGGACATAAGAGAAGCCGAATTTCATTTTGTACAACGCCTGGATTATCGAATAACTTGTATGTAGATATAAAATTGATCAAATACATATTCGGATCATCGCCTGCAAGTCCACCAAATAACCCCTTGAGCTGTAATAGTGGAATCATGGTGCTAGTAATATTGAACTTGGCTCCAGGTACCAAGGGTAGAGGAATAATAGCCCTTGTGGCACCAGCCCCGTCCAAATCATCATCATCATTGTCAAAAGGCATCTGCACAGCTCGACGTTCAGGTCTCAATCTAGCTTGACTATCTCTTCTATTCACAGGTTCCTCCACATCATCATCATGCCTTGGGTTTAGTAGCTCACCATCACCCAGGTTCTCATCATCAGGATTTGTTGCACTACCTGGGTTATCAATATTTTGATGATGCACTTGAGCAGCAGCCATTACAGCTAATCTAGCCTTCTCCTACTGAGCAGACCTTCTTTCAATGTCTCGTTGAGCCTCCATCCTGCCAATAAGTTGCGGTTTAGGGTTTATGGGTAATAATGGCTGACCTGAACTTCAAGTATTTGGCATGCACTGAGCAGAACCTGAATAAAACAAAAAAAAATAAACAAAAAGTAAAATTCAAGAATCGTTGACCGAAAGGTCTAGTAACTATCACAAACTTAGTTGACAATCGTATTCCCCAGAAATGGCGCAAAAATTTGATAACGCCCAAACTACAACTCTCGTAAGAGTGTAAGCGGTCGCTGTCAAATATAGAACCCAAATGGGTTGCGTGTCGAATCCCACAGGGAATACATGGTCACTAAATGTTGTAATCGTTAGCAGACTATTGGTCTAAAATTCTATGGAAATGGGGGATTTACTTATGGCGTGAATTAAGAGTATCAAAGTAATGACTGAATGCTTTATTTAGTAAAATTTAATCACAGAGAATAATAAGTTAGGGTTATGTCTACCTTATGAGTTCTACGTATCTATTAACTATGAGTTATGCGGAATTCAGACATGCATGCACTTATAGAGATTCGTATTCTAATGGTATATCCTAGTGTCTATCGACCATCTAGGATTATTTAACTTTAACTCTCTCGAGCTTAAAGTATATAACAAATGGTACAAACTGTCCAAGAGGTCAATTTGGTTAAGGCATTAACGTGTAAACAGGGGTTGGTAGCCCTATTTCCTTGTCACACTCTCTTTTCCAAACATGTAACTTTTCTCTCGAAAAAGTTAATGCTATAATAGTGTATTCTATATGTTTGCAACCACAAGAATTTATTAAAACGAAGAGAGTAATGATATAAGTAGCATACTCATCAAGAATTCACAAACTAATAGTAATAGATAGTATATCACAAGGCTTCCATAACCCTAACAGAGAAGTTTAGCTACTCATGATTACAAAAGAATTAGTAATAGATATAATCATCATACCACAACTCGAATAATCTTCACGAGGGGATGATTTTAACGTCAAAGAGGGATGACATTTTTCCTCTTGGTCCGTTGCTCTCAAGATAGCCGTGTTCCTCTGTCAGAAATTGCATCGTGAATAATCCCACGTGTCGAATGAAAGAAAAATAATGACAATAAGAATTGAATGATAATGCTTGCTGAAAAATTCAGCAAATAGGGTTTTTATAACATCCTTGTCCTAATCCTACTAGGTTACTGCTGCACCCCTAAGTATTAAGAAATACTTATTTTGCCCGGGATAGATTCTCCATGCATCACTTTCAGTCCACAAGCTTCCAAAAGCTGCCTTCCTTCTTACATGAAGTTTTCCTTTGCTGCCCTAATGTCCACAAAGTGCTGAAATCTTCATCATTAATACCAGAAAACATGTTAATCACGTTGGTTAGCTTACTTACAGGAAAATGGACTAAAAGTGCAAGAATTATATATTTTATCCTGGAAACTTAGCCTAAAATATGGGTAAATCATGATGCTTAGGCGTGTAAATACGACCAACATTAATAGGACACTAGGCACTATGACTCAGGGTAGTATGAACAGTGGTCGGACTAATCCCCTTTGCCGGAAGTGTGGTAGAAATCATCAAGGTGTATACAATTATGGCAACAATGTGTGTTTTAGATATGGCAAGTCAGGCGAAAATTTGAGGAAATGTCTTACAGGTATGTTGAAAACTAGGAATGATTATCAAAAGGGTCACATTAAATCTTCAGCAGCACTCGCAGGTCGCCCAACTCAGCAGGGCACCACTTCTAGTTCCACCAGCGATCAACATCAGAATAGAATGTATGCACTTCAGTTCCGATAGGATCAGGAAAGTTCTCCTGATATGGTTACTGGTATGTTACATGTCTTTCATTTACATATTTATGATTTGATAGATCTTGGACATTCACTCTCTTTTGTAACCCCTTATATAGATATCAACTTCAGATTCAGTCTTGAAACATTAGAAGAACCTTTCTCAGTGTCCACTCTAGTAGGTGTTTCTATTATAGTCAAGCAGGCATACAGTAACTGTCCGGTAACAATATCCTAGACAGTTACTTCAGTTAAACTTGTGAAGTTAGAGATGACTAATGTTTTTTTCATTCTCAGCATGGATTAGCTTCACTCAGGCTATACTTTAGTTGACTGTAGAAATAGAGTCATTCAGTTTCAGTTTCCAGATGAACCAGTTATTGAATGGAAGGGTAGTTCTTCAGTGCTTAGGGTTCAGCTTATTTCATACCTTATAGTGAGAAAAATAATATCCAATGGTTGTGTTTACCATCTAGTTTGAGTCAAATACTCTAATTTTGAGACTTCAAATATCGAGTTAGTTTCAGCAGTGAGAGAATTTCCAGATGTGTTCCCTGAAGATCTTTTTGGGGTTTCTCCCAAAAGGGAAATTGACTTCGAAATAAACCTTCTTACAGATACCCAGCCTATCTTATTCTGCCCTCCGGAATGTTTGTAGCCAAACTTAGAAAGTTAAAAGAATAGTTGAAAGATCTCTTAGATAGGGGATTTATTAGGACCAATGTTCCCCCAAAGGTTGCTCTATTCTTTTTTGTGTGTAAGAAAGATGGTTCCCTTAGAATGTGCATCAATTACCATTAGTTGAATAAAGTCACAATCAAGAATAAGTATCCACTCCCCAGAATCGATGACTTTTATATCTTTAAACTAAAAGCTGAAATCTTATGAACAATATCTTATGTGAAATAATATCTGAAATATATTGTGAGCCTTACACTTTGTTTTTAAAAGCTTTTCTGTTTGGATTACTCTTTTTTGTAGGAAGGTCCTTCTAACCACCTACATTATGTGATCTATCATAGTGTCCAACGTGTAGTTCCCTTATGGATAAGCCTCACATTGGGGAAAGGTGTCATATTCTTTCCAAGGAGTATAACCTAAGCTAAGTGATCACAATCTGTATCTGTCATCCATATAAATGAGAATAATTTGATAATCTAAACCTAAATTGTCTCATAGTTTTGGGGATTGTAAACATACCCAACTTAGTGCTAAATACTAATCCCTTTAATTTGTATGCTCATTCTGTAGGAAATTGACTTTTAAAGCAAGTATGAGGGTTTACAATGAAAACCAATCATGACCCTATTCACTTTAAACTGTAATAAAGCTTTAAAGTGGATTCCATATCTTGGCTGAGATCAAAAGATAAAATCTTGATCAAAATCTAAATTTAACTAATGATAGGGTGCTTAAAGTATAGACATTCTTGAAATATCAATATTCAAACTAGGGCTAAAAAATCCATGCATCAAATTCATGTCAAATCATCATAAAGTTCATGCTTAATAATGAAAGTCTTGAAAATTCAATTCTAAATCTGGCAAATAAGGTCACACGCAAAAAAAAATACGAAATTAAACATGCAATTCAACATCTAAATCACTTGTAACATCATAATATTCAAACAGTGATGAGTGGGTATAAACCCTAGACTGAAATTCATATAATTTCATGTAAAATTAAACTTTAAAACTAATTTTTGGCAAAAGGATGAGAGGATTATCCTTTTTCATAACCCCACATACCTTAATTAATGATTAGATGATAAAGCTTGAACTTTGGGTTCCTATTTTTTCTCTTAAAGATATTGAATTGGGAATCTTGATTTTTGGGTTATCTTGAAAAAAATGGTGGAATTTGGATTTCTTTGGGTTTAAAATTTGAAGCACTAGGGTTTCTTGAGAGTAATTTGATGAATAATGAGCATATTAGGCTAATAATTGGTTAAATCTAATGTTTTTCACGAATTGGGAGCTTGGGAAAAGACTAAATTGCCCATTGAAATTTTAAGTTTGGAATCAGAGTCCTGATTTTACACTACAGTGCGATGTGGTGCCATCTTTGTGGCTTACTGCAAAAGGGATGAGTGCTATTTTGCACTATGGCACTATGTGGTGCTATTGCATTGCGTCACTGGAAAAAGGATGAGTGCAAATTTGCACTCCACCGCGATGTAATGTTTTCGCGATGCTTCACTTGAAAAGGATGAGTACAAAATTGCACACAAACACGACTCGGTGTCTTCTCCAGCATAATTTCTAGTGCGACACTGGCCAATTACAGTGAGCTACTGGAAAGGGGCGAATGTGATTTTGGGGTTCACCGTGACGCAGCATAATCACAGTGCTATCTCGTTGTCTTACTGCCTCACATAAAAAATTCCGTAACTTCCCACCTGGGTATCGAACTTAGGGGAAATTGGTATCATTGGAAAGCTGATTCAATTATCTATAATTGGGTGGGTATAGAGATGGAATATTTTACACATATCAAGAGTTATTCACTTTTAAATTTAACCCTTGACACACTAGGAGCTAAATAAACTAAGAAAACTTTGAGGTATTACAACAGCTTAAGCCTCATTAAAAGAATTATCCTACCCATAATCTTGAGTTAGCAGTTGTTGTGTTCTTCTTGAAAATTTGGAGGTACTATATTTATAAGGTGTATCTTGATATGTTCACGGATCACAAAAGCTTGTAGTATGTATTCTTACAAAAAGATTAGAATCTTATCAGAGAAGGTGGTTGGAATTATTGAAAGAATATGAGATGAGTGTTTTGTATCACCCGAACAAGGACAATGTAGTGGAAGATTCCCTTAGAAGATTGTCAATGGGTAGTGTGGCTTATGTTGACAATGATAAGACGAAGTTAGTTTACGAAGTTCATTATCTTAATTGATTAGGCATTCGTTTGATTTATTCGGTTGAGAGTTGTGTATGGGTTCAGAATATTTTGGAATCTTCTTTGGTTGTTGAAGTGAAAGAAAAGCAAGATAGGTATCCTAGTCTAGTTAATTTCGAGGAGTTAGTCAAAGATCAGAAAAAAAGAGGTTTTCTCTAAAGGGGTATATGGTGAGTTACGTTTCTAGGGTAGACTCTATGAGTCGTGTATTTATGGTTTGAGATAGAAAATTCTTGCAGAAGAATATGGTTCACGTTACTCTATTCACCCAAGCGCCACTAATATGCATCGCGATTCATGGGAAATCTATTGGTGTAGTGTCATAAAGAGATATATTGCAGAGTTTGTAGCCCAGTGTGCTAATTGTCAATAGGTTAAGGTTAAGCGCCAAAGGTCTAGTGCACTATATAGGAGTTGTGTGTCCCCACTTGGAAGTAGGAAGAGGTAAACATGGCTTTTGTGACAGGGTTGCCTCGTTCACGTCTCCAGCATGATTCAATTTAGGTTATTATAGATAGGAAGAAAAAATTAGCCTATTTCTTTCTAGTCCATACATCTTATTCACACAAGGATTATTCCAATCTTTATATTAGAGAGTTGTCTAGGTTGCATGGAGTCCATTGTCCATTATTTAAGATAGAGCTACTCAGTTTACCTCTCACTTTTGTAAAGCTTTTTAGAAGGGTCTTGGTACCCAAATTTATCTCAGTACAGTCTTTCACCCTTAGAAAAATGGTTAGTCAGAGAGGACCATTTAGACTCTAGAGGACATGTTGAGATCTTATTTTATTGACTTTAAAGTTACTTGGGATGATTACTTTCCATTGATTGAGTTTACCTAAAATAACAGTTATCATTCCAATATTCCGATGGCTCCATTTGAGGTTCTTTATAGGAGGAGATATAGATCTCCTATTGGTTGGTTTGAGGTAGGTGATACCATGTTGATCGACTCGAATTCAGTATTTTATGCATTAGAGAAATTTCATTTAATCAGAGATAGGCTTAAGGAATCCCGAAGCCATCAGAAATCCTATGCAGATATGTTTGGCAAGAAGCGGAAGCTTAGTCCCCGATATGTTGAACCTTAGAGGATCTTGATCCATTTTTGTAAAAGTAGCTTATGAGCTTGAGTTGCATGCAGATTTGGCATCAGTGCACGCAGTATTCCACGTCTCTTTGTTAAAAAAGTGTATTTGTGACCTAGCAGTCATTGTTACTTTAGAAAGATTAGATTTTCAGAACAACCTTTCTTATGAAGATGTCCCAGTCAAAATCTTAAATTTTCAGATTCATAGACTAAGGAACAAAGAGGGTCCCTTAGCCAAAGTTCTTTGGCGGAACCAGTCCGTTGAGGGAGTCACTTGGGAAGCTGAAGCAGATATACAAACCAAGTACACTCATATATTCTCCGCAAGCACAGACTCAGTTCAAGGTAACAGTTTTCCTTAGATTATCTCTTTTCCATTCTCAAATCCAGCCATACTATTATTTTTATGTCAGTTCATAAACTCACAAACCATTTCATCAGTCGCCATGTTTCAGATTTAGTCATGTAATCATGTTTTCATTCCTGTATATTCAGCCTGTAATCTCAGTACCTTAGTATTTCTCAGCTTAAGCAGTCTCATTTAAGGATGAATGTTCCCAAGGGGGAGATATTGTAAGACCCCATAAGATCCTAGCTAGTTTCATCTTACTATTGCATGTTAAAGAGGTCCAAGACTTAGAAAATTTCACTAAGTGTTAAGGCTTAGTAATTTCCAAATCTCCTTAAACTTAGATGATTTTATTTTGGACCTTCTTGAGATTGGATCGGTGATTCTAAAGTTGATTCATGATTGGGGTAGTCAACAGTATGTCTCGAGTAAGTTTTGGAATTTTTGGACCAGCATAAGGGCATGTTTGGACTTCTAAAATAGTAGCTTAACTGTGATAAGCCTGCGATGCCCGCTGTAGCGCACTGTAGTGGAGTCCATGGTGCGTCTCCGCTCCATCACCTGCCCCTTATTTTTTCTAGATTTTATTTCTTCTTTTCAAGGGCAATTTGGTGATTTACCTTCACCCAATAGGTCCACAGGACGGGATTGGAGGTCCCAAAAGCATAATTAGTCATCTTTTACACAAATTCTCTCAAAATAAAACCATTTTTTCTCAAGAACAAACCCTAGACTCTCCAAGATTCAAGCTCAAGCTTTAAGAAAACCACCAAGAACTTTCATAAATTCATCAATTAAGGTATGTTGGATGTTCATCCATAGGTCCTTTTCACCCATGGTGTCCAAGAAAATATTTTCAAGTTTAAAGTTTTAATCTTTACATGTTATTATGAATTATATCCATGAACATCTATGAATTTCAATTTTTATATCATCCTTACAAATTGGTTTTGGTGGAATTTGTCCAAAACACGGTGAATGGTAATTTTTGCATTTCATATCCTTAACCTATGAATTTTAGTAGTGAAATTATATTATTATCTCATGTTTAACTATTATCATGCTTTAACTCATGACCCATATATGTTTAATAAAATGCCTAGATGATTGGGTTTTGAGCATTGTCTACTTATTATGATTTTTGAAGCTTTATTATGTCCTATTTTTATTGTTATCGAGTCCTGGGGGTTATCTGTACCCAAAATTTATCTGATTACCTAGTTTTAATAATAGATAGAATGAGACGTTAGTCACAGTCCCTAGGTTCCATACCGATGCGACCATAGACTTTAACGGGTCCCTCGTCAGTCATTCATGACACCCTCATCCTTTCGGACATTAGATTAATGGATCCATACAGCTGATGTTACTACCCATGGCACGGTAATAGGTTAGACCCTAATAGTAAATTGAGGCATGTCAGTTATAGCTAGCTTCCATAGTCTCAGTTCAGTTTCAGGATTGCTTGACCATAGCATACAGTTATCAGTTATTCAGTATTAGTATTTTAGTATTCCCGTTTACATATACTTTAGTATCATGCTATATGATTGCCATACATTCTCAGATCTTACAATTTTATGCATTAATACTCCATTATATCATGTTATTCAGTCAATTATTATTCATGTACATGAGCCCATACATATCAACCACATTTAGCATACCAGTACATTCAAAGTACAAATCACATACTTATTTCTTGCACTATGATGTCTTATATCATAGGTTCAAATGCTCAAGTTCCTGGCCACACTTAGATATTCCAGTGCATTAGTAGAAGTATCCATGGTGAGTCCTTCTAATTTGAGAACTAATTATATTTATTTCACTATTTTTAGTTCAGTAGTTAGTTGGAGTTCGTTGGGGAATGTCCCATCAACTCTGATTCAGTTAGTTTGAGAGGCTTTGGGACAGTCAATCAATTTGTCATTTTTCAGAAATTTGTTTTTAAATTTATAATTCAATAATGTTTTAGTATTTAAAACTTTATGGTGTATTTCATTTATTTTGAACAGGTGTATTTTGTTATTATTATTCAGTACTCACAGTAGCTACCAACTTATGGGTTGGAATGTGGTCGCTTGTAATTATAAGCCTTGTGTGGCGTCCATAGTGTAATCCTGGGGAGTTACATAAAATTTTGTGGTGTAGTTGATGATCACAACCTGAAAGCTCTGACAAAAGACATATCAAGAGAGACTTTAAATTTTTATGTCAGCTTGTGAAAAGTACATTGTTTCCCAGGTATGACAAAGAGAACACGATAACTAGTACAGATTTGCTTCTAATGGAGATGATATTTAAATAGAAGAAAGTTAACCTTCTTATTATTTTTACTAGACAGATAAGTACTTTCATCAATGTCAATGCTGATAGGCATGGGTTACCTCTGGGCTCTAGATGGATAACTTGTTTGTTTACTTCAACATTGAGTGTAGGAAAGTGAATGTTTACTTAGGGTAGGGATGTACAATATCTCATCTCATAAGCAGAATGAATTCCCTCTTAATATGAGTTATAGAGAGCCCACATCTCTAGTTTCTGATTTTATGGATGAACAAAATTGGTTGAAAAAAGAAATAGTGACTTTAATTGCTTTACTTGGCCTATAAGATGCAGAAATAAGTCTGTTGAAGCTTCTTTAGCAGGAAAAAGTGAAAAGGAAAACAAATTCAAGATAGAAAGTGTCTGTTGCAAAGTTCTACCCTACAGGAAAGGGTGGAGAAGTCCAAAACTAAGAATATTCATCTAAAAGATCTTCCTTCAAATCATATCTTGCCCGGTTCCCTCTTCCTTCCTACTAG
This sequence comes from Capsicum baccatum var. pendulum, assembly GCA_030864225.1. NCBI lineage: Eukaryota > Viridiplantae > Streptophyta > Magnoliopsida > Solanales > Solanaceae > Capsicum > Capsicum baccatum. The sequence goes on from CM061556.1 coordinate 227,624,976, forward strand.
CAATCTCCTTAGTTCACTCAACTGTTTTTATTTTTGGTGAATGTTTTGCACAATTGTTTTTAATAGTTTATGGTTATTATTTTTGCAATTGGTTTGTGGTACTACCTAATGTATTAATTGATGACATCTTTTTGTGCTATCACTTCTCCTATCTTTATTTAATTCTTTGTTGCTTATGTTAACATTGCCTCAATAACCATGAATTGAATTGTATGACTTATCTATGCATAGTTTACTACCTAACCCTGTCAAAAGAGGGAAAACAAATTGCATGTGTAGATATTAGTGTAGATCTGTAGTTGTGAAGATACATGCAAATTGCATTTGTAGATATTGGTGCTATATATTGTGCATGCTTTTGTAGATATTGGTGAAGATATACGTAGTTTTCTATGTAGATCTGTAGTCTGTAGATGTAACTCCCCGAGACTACCCCGTAGACATCACACAATGCTTAGGACTATAAGTTATCCCAAGATAACCCTTGTACTGGCATAACTCGTGAGCAATTGAGTAAGCTACATAAATCTTAAAGAAATGAGCGGAAGAATAGTTTTTAGTTTAACATCATCAAAATAAAACTATTAAAATGATTACAACTCTGGATATACAAAGCAAACAAAACAAAAATCAAATACATCAACTCTACTAGCTGTCTATAAATCCTCTACTAGTATTGACTATATGTAGTCGAGATATTGATCCACATTTATCCTAAATCAATATGATAGAATAAGGAAAATAAAATGCTACTCGAACTATGATTGAGTTGATCCCTCAAATCAAAAGGACTAATCACTTACTGATTGGAAGCTGCAAATTGTCTAATTATGATGTGCATGCTACGAGTTGTACCTATATTATAAGAAAATGTAGTACATAGACATATATGTGGATTAGTACTTTTGGAATGTACTGATTATGTGGGGGTGAAGGCATAAGTAAAAACAACAACTTAATGTAAATATAAACCTTTAAACAATGCATGATAAGTGTAAATGACTTACCTTGGGCTTGAATAAAACAAAAGTTGTAAAATCATAAACAGAAGTAATAAATCATAAAGACAATCTTTGTGATCCATAATACTTAGTTTCTAAAATCCTTACTTTATTCTTTCTTAGGGAGGTTCTTCTAACCAACATACACCATGTGAGTCGTAATACCCCATACCATCCTTAGCTTAAATTTGTCCTTAGAATATTAAGGGATAGCTTCTGAAGGGAATGGTATATCTTTGGTGTGGATTTCTTAAGATTTTAACCATAAGAATGGTATTAGTATTTAGCACCGAGATGGGTATGTTACCAAGGTTTCATGCCCCAGAACTGTGTTCCACCATAGAATTAAGATTATTCCTACTTATACATGGATGACTAAGATTGTGATAACATAAGATAAGAAGTTTTATTCTGATGGAAAGGGTAGAACAGCTCTCCCCAACTTGGGCAGGACGTGGGACTCCATGGATGCTTACATGGTGTATGTCGGTTAGAAGAACCTCCTAATAAGATGTCCCCTACTCTTATAATTGTCTGTTGGCATAAATCCTTAAGATAAAAGCATATGTTTTAAAAGTTATGGTTTTAAGATTTTGAAAGTCTTGAGATGAAGTATTCCCCTTACAAATTAATGAGATAATGTAGCATATTTCAAAAAGAATAGATTTTAGAATTGAATGTAATGGCTCAAAGGATTTATATTATATGTTTTATTGTTTATGATTTATAATCTTCAGTGTTTAGATTATTCAAGCCCATGTGAGTCATTTACATTTAGCATGCAAGATTTTACAAATTGGGATGATATTGTTTACTTATTTCATTAACCCCCAGTACATCATCAAAGTACTGATCCACATATACGTCTATGTGTTATATTGTCTCATATGTAGGTTCAGGTGCTCCATCTCAGTAACGTGAGTAATTTTTAAGCATCTCATCTACATCCCTGCATTTGGTGAGTCCTCTTAGTTTGGGGACTTAACTAATTATATTTTTATTTTATAAATAGATGTTTTTGTATTTATTTCAGATAGTTTGAGTCTGCTAGGACCTATCCCAGTGACTTTCTAGATTCAATTAGTAGAAGCTTGTCAAACTACTAGATTCATTTTAGACTTTTTATTCATTATTCAGATTCTTCAATATTGTTTTACCAAGACTTGTGAGATTAGTATGTTTTAGATAAGATTTGTCCATTTATTATGATTTCATATTCATTTCCACTTTTTGGCATCCATATTTAGTAGAAAGCAGCCAAGGTTAGCTTAGGACTACTTGTAGTTTGGAGCATCATGTGGTATATCGGGAACTCAAATTTCAGGGAGTTACGAACTTGGTATCAGAGCCTAAGGTTTAGAGAGTTGAAGGGAGTCAGATAATCCATTTACATAGAATATTGATCATTGGTTTGAAGTTTACCACATCTATGAGAAAGAGGTTATAGAGCATTTTCGGAAATCATCTCCCTTTTTAAGATCTATCATCCATTTAGTGTCTCTACCTACTTCTTACTTATTCTTTCACGTGACAAAAAATTCCTACTCACCGAGCATGTAAAAATGATGACCAACCACCTCAGCCAGCAGATCCTTTAAATGAGAATGTGTCATATCCAGATTTTTGAGTTGCTTTTCATGCACTACCCAAGCTGTGGCAGCTAATGTTCAGGGCAACCATCAAGATGCATCCCCACTTCCACAAGATGGGGACTTAGTCACAGCCTTAATTCAAGATTTTATGAGAATGAACCCGCCAGAATTCTTTAGGTGGAAGGCAGATGAGAACCCACAGTTGTATTTAGATGAGGTAAATAACATCACCCGAATTATGCATATTTTAGAAGAAAGGAGTGTAGAATTTTGATCCTATAGGATAAAGGATATTGAATATGATTGGGTGGTAATGTGGAAGAAAAGTAGAGGGGAGAATGCAGCTCCCGTGACTTGGTCGATATTCTAGGATGCGTTCTTAGACAAGTTCTTACCACGTGAGATGACGAAAGCTAAGATATAAGATTTTATGAACCTGAGGCAGGACTCAATGATAGTTAAGGAGTATTGCCTCAAGTTCAACTAGTTTTCAAAGTATGCACCTAAACAGATGGCTGACCCTAGGTCAAGCATGAGTAAGTTTGTGACTGATGTGTCTGGGTTGGTAGTTAAGGAGTGTAGGACTACAATGCTTATTAATGATGCACGCTCAGTAGGTTGAGGCAAAAAAGTTAAAGGAAAGAAAGAGAGCAAATAAGAGGGCTAGAATAGGGCAATTTGATCATGGTCAGAATAGGTCTGGAGGAGGAAATCGTTTGTAGTTTCATAATCATTTATCTATGCCTACAACTTCTTCAACCAATGCTCCTGTACCTAGAAACAGGCAGGAACAATGGGGTAAGTCTTCTATGTCCAAATCTCAGAATAGTGTGAGTGGTAATCCTAGTTATCCACCATGTGCTAGGTGTGGTAAGGACCATTCGGGTGAGTGTTTGTGGGGTCGATAAAGTTGTTATGATTATGGCCATTTGGGTCACGAAATCAAATAATGCCTACATGCTAGATAGGTAAATAGAGATATTAGTCCCCAGACTCGGGATACTAATGCTCCAACTCCTCTAGGTTGCCCAGCCCCTCCTCAGGGTGCATCATTCAGTACCAGTGGTGGTCAACGTCAGAATTGGTTTTATACTTTACCATTCCACCAGGAAGAGGAGGATTACCCAAATATTGTTACTGGCATGCTTCGTGTATTTCATTTTGATGGTTATGTGTTGTTTGACCCTGGGTCGAGTTTTTCTTATGTGACCTTACTAGTTGCAGTAAATTTTGATATAAGTTCTGAAAAGGTCCCTGAATATTTCTTAGTTTCTACTTCATTAGGTGAGTCTATTGTTGCCAAGTAGGTATATAAAAAGTTTCCTATCATTGTCCTTCATAAAATTATGTTAGCAGACTTGATTGAGTTAAACATGGTTGATTTTGTTCTTATTCTTGGTATGGATTGGCTCCATTCTTGTTATGCAACCATATATTGTCACACCCGAGAGGTAAAGCTCCAGTTTCTAGATGAGCCAGTCTTTAAGTGGTCGGGTAATTCGGTGTCTCCCAAGAGTCATTTTATATCTTATCTTAAGGCCAGATAGTTGATTTCCAACAGTTGTATTTATTATATAGTTTGAGTTAACGACACTAAGTCTGAGACTCCAACAATTCAGTCCATTCGAGTAGTCAATGAGTTTCCTAATGTTTTTCCAAAAAATCTCCCAGGGGTACCTCCTGATAGAGAGATAGAATTTAGTATTGACCTTCTCCCATATACGCATCCTATTTCTATCCCACCATATCATATGGCTTCCATAGATCTTAAGGAGTTGAAAGAGCAACTCAAAGATCATTAATATAAAGGTTTCATAAGGCCTAGTGTTTCTCCATGGGGCACTCTAGTCCTATTCGTATAAAAGAAAGATGGTTCTTTGCAAATGTACATTGACTATCATCAACTAAATAAGGTCACAGTCAAGAAAAAATATCCTCTTCCAAGAATTGATGACTTATTTGATCAACTCCAATGTGCAAGTTATTTCTTAAAGATAGACCTTAGATCCGGCTATCACCAGCTTATAGTAAGGGAATGCGATATTCTAAAAATAGCTTACAAAACCTGTTATGGTCATTTTGAGTTTCTATTAATGTCTTTTGGGCTAACAAATGCTCCAGCAGCTTTCATGGACCTCATGAACCGAGTGTTCAAATTATATCTAGACATGTTTGTCATAGTATTCGTAGATGATATCCTTGTGTACTCCCGTAGTGAGGATGACCATGTAGATCATCTTTGGATTGTCTTGCAAAATCTTAAAGATTATAAATTGTTCATAAATTATAGTAAGTGTGAATTTTGTCTAAGATTAGTAGCCTTTCTCAGTCATATTATTTTAGTTGATGGCATTAAAGTCAATCTCCAAAAGACAGAATCCAAAAGAAATTGGCCTATACCTATCTCTTCGTCATACATTAAGAGTTAATTGGGTCTAGCTGGTTGTTACATACATTTTGTTGAGGGTTTTTTCTCTCTATTACGTCTCTTATGTCTAGATTGACCCAAAAGAAAGTTAAGTTCCAATGGTCAGTTTTTTGCGAGAAAAGTTTTCAAGAGTTAAAGACTCAACTCACTACAACCCAAGTCATAGCGTTACTTGATGGTATGGATAGTTTTATGGTGTATTGTGATTCCTCTAAAGTTGGTTTGGGTTACATGTTGATGTAGAGAGGTAAGGTCATAGCCTATGCCTCTAGACAGTTTAATACTCATGAAAATAATTATCCAACTCATAATCTTGAATTAGCAGTTATGGTGTTTGCATTGAAAATTTGGAGACACTATCTGTATGATATGCATGTTGATATGTTCACGGACCACAAAATTCTACAGTATGTGTTTACCCAGAGATAGTTAAATCTTCATCAGAGGAGATGGTTAGAACTATTGAAGAATTATAATATGATTGTGTTGTATCATACATGCAAGGCTAATGTAGTGGCAGACGCCCTTAGTAGATTGTCTATGGGCAGTGTTGCTCATATGGATAACGATAAGAAAGAGTTAGCTTGAGAAGTTCATCAGTTGGCTAGATTAGGTGTTATGTTGGTTGATTCAGCTAAGGGAATGTTTGGGTTCAGAGTAGTTCCGAATCTTCCCTAGTTTCAGAAGTAATGGAGAGGCAAGACATAGATTCTAGTTTGGTCAAATTGAAAGAGTCAGTGAGAGACCAAAAGGTAGAGGTTTTCTCCCAATGGAGAGATAGCGTGTTGAGATACCAAAGTATATTGTGTATGACATGTGTTGATGAGTTGAGACAGCGGGTTATGGATGAAGCTCATGGAATGCATTATTCTATTCAACTAGGTGCTACCAAGATGTACTACGATTTACGGGAAATCTATTGGTGGAATGGTATAAAGAGAGATATAGCGGAGTTCGTAGCTAAATGTGCAAATTATCAGTAGGTTCAAGTAGAGCAACAAAGACCTAGTGGTACGTTGCAAGATTTGGTATCCCCACTTGGAAGTAGGAAGAGGTGAATATGGATTTTATGACTGGTTTACCCCATTTGTGTCATCATCATAATTCAATTTGGGATATTATAGATAGATTGACTAAATCAACACATTTATTGCAAGTTCATAAATCCTATACAGCTGAGGATTATGCTAAGTTGTATATTCGAGAGTTAGTCAGGTTGCAGGAGTCCCCTTGCCTATCATCTTGGATAGGGGTACTCAGTTTACTTCTAGTTTTAGAGAGCCTTTTAGAAAGGTCTTTGAACCCAATGCTATCTTAGTTCAACTTTCCACCCTCAGACAGATGGTCAAGCAAAGAGGACCATGCAAACTCTAGAAGATATGTTAAGGGCATGTGGTCTTGATTTTAAAGGTAGTTGGGATGAGCATTTTCCATTGATTGAGTTCGCTTATAATAACAGTTATCATTCTAGCATTCATATGGACACATTTGAGGCTCTTTATGGGAGGATATGTAGATCACCCATAGGTTGGTTTGATATGGATGAGGCCACTTTGATTGGTCTCGATGCAGTGTCTGAAGTTATGGAGAGAGTTAAGTTTATTAGGGAGAGATTGAAAGTACCCCAGAGTCATCACAAATCCTATGCAGATGTAAGAAAAAGGGACCTCGAGTTTGAGGTTGGTGATTTAGTGTATCTTAAGATATTAACCATGAAAGGGGTAAAAAGATTTCACGTCTCTATGCTTAAGAAGTGCATCGGTGACTCCACCATTGTAGTTTCTTTAGAAAGCTCACATATTCAGAACAACTTTTCATATGAAGAGATTTTAGTTGAGATTTTAGATATCTGATCCATAGACTAAGGAATAAAGAAGTTCCCTTGGTCAAAGTTCTTTGGCGGAATTAGTTTGTTAAGGGTGCCACTTTGGAAGTAGAAGCAAATATGCTAGACAAGTACTCTCACCTCTTCTCCACATACTTAGATTTAGACGAAGGTAATACTCTCTCTTGATAAATTTCTTTCCTATATATACATTCAGCTATATAGTTGTCCTTATGTAAGTTCATGAACTCACAGAATTACTCAGAACCTCAGAATGATTTAGATTGAGTTACTCAATCTATTTACATTGTGCAAGCTATTATATATATCCTCAGATTCCTCTGTATTTTTAGTCTAATTTTTAACATTAGAGGATGAATGTTCCCAAGGGGAAGATATTGTATTACCCCGTACCATCCTTAGATTAAATCCGCCCCTAAAATATAAACAGATAGATTCCAAAGTGAATGATATTTATTTTGTATGGAATTTTCTAGTTTTAGACTCTTCAATGCGTAGGTAATTGAATTAGCTTTCCAATGATATAAGATTCACCTAAATCCGATAACTAAGTAAGAAGTTATGGTTATTTTATGTTTTGATCGTAAAGAACTATCATTTCGGTCATTAGCGCATCGCGGAGAATGTTTAAATGATAATTGTCAAATTCCAGTGCACCTCCAAGATATTGGTGCATCATGGAGAGAGCCAATTTCTCGTTTGTCAATTTCCAGTGGGACTTTGTTTTACTGGCGCATTACGCCAGTGGTTAAAATGGAAAACTAAAGGGCTCCGCAATGGTGGCATGTCGTGGTGAAAGCCCAATTCACATTCATCCATTTTCCAGTGAGACACCACAATAGTGGCGAGGCGCGGTGTCCACCTAGTTCAAAAAATGTTACATTTTGTCAATCCGTTTAGGGGTTTAAAGAGGGTGCTTTTGTCATTCTCCCAACCCCTAATCCATCTTAAATAATGAATTAAACCCTTTCAAAGCACTTTACATCCACTTTTCATCAAATCTCTCTCAAGCAAAACCCTAGCTCATCAAACTTTCTCCCAGAGTAATCCAAATTCCTCCATTAATTCCCCAAATAAATTCAAGATTGAGGATCCCCAACACAAGAACTCTAAGAATTCATCTCCAAAGCATCAATAGAAATCTAATATTCAAGTTTTTCATCAAAGATTACCAATTAAAGTATGTGAAGTTTTTCAAAAAGGATAATTCTTTCATCCTTGTGCCCAAAACTTATTTTAATTATAATTTTTCTTACTTTTATGTGATTTTCCATAAAATTGAAGTTAGGGTTTATACCCAATATTTCTTCATATAAGATTTTAAGATTTCAAATGATTTAGAAGTTGAATTGCAAGATTATGTTCATATTTTCATGCATATTGCAGTAATTTCCAGATTTTGAGTTAATTTATCAATGATTACATTACAAAGTATGATTATTATGATGTTTTAACATGAGTTGATACATGGGTCATTAATCCCTAATTAAAGATTTCTATTTCAATATTGTTTGTGCTATGATCACCCTAAGATAATATTATTCTCAAATTATAGATAAAGATTTGACCTTTTTAGTCCTGGACTAAGATAAAGAATCCACTTTGTTCATATGACTTGAGATTTAAATAAAAGAAAGAGCATAATTTATTTCCTTGTAAGCCATTGTACTATTTTGAAGTGAATTTCTTATTATTTTAAGCATAAGAATGGGAGTAGTATTTAACACCAAGATAGATATGTTACCAAGTTTTCATGCCCCAGAATTACGTTCCACCATAGGATTAAGATTATTCCCGCTTCTACGTGGATGACTAAGATTGGGATCACTCAAGATAAGAAGTTCTATTCTGATGGCAAGGGTAGAACAACTCTCCCTAATGTGGGAAAGACATGGGACTCCATGGATGCTCACATGATGTATGTTGGTTAGAAGAAACTCCCAATAAAATGTCCCCTACTCTTACCAAAGTCTGTTGGCTTAAGTCCTTAAGATAAAAGCATATGTTTTGAAAGATATGGTTTTAATATTTTTAAAGTCTTGTTATGAAGCATTACCCTTACAAATTGATAAGATAATGTAGCAGCTTTCAGAAAGAACAGATTTTAGAACTGAATGTATGGCTCAGAAGATTTATGAAATATGTTTTATTGTTTATGATTATGATCTTCAGTTTTTAGATTATTCAAGCCCATGTGAGTCATTTATATTTATCATGCATGATTTTATAAATTGTGATGATATTATTTACTTATTGCATTCATCCCCATTTACTCAGTACATCATCAGAGTACTGATCCACATATATGTCTATGTGCGATATTGTCTCATAATGTAGGTTCAAGTTCTCATTCTCAATAGCTGAGTGATCTTTGAGAATCCCATATACATCCTTACAGTTGGTGAGTCCTCATAGTTTGGAAACTTAACTAGTCAAATTTTCAGTTTATCAGTAGATATTTCCATATTCATTTTAGACAGTTTGAGTCAGCTGAGGCCTGTCCTAATGACTCTATAGATTTAGTTAGTAGAGGATTATCAGACTACAACATTCAATTTTAGACTTTTAATTTAGTATTGAGATTCTTCAGTATTTTTTTACCAAAACTTGTGAGATTAGTATGTTTCAGATAAGATTTCCGCATTTATTATACTCTCTTATTCATTTCTCCTATTTTGAGATCCATACTTAGTAGAAACCCCCAAGGGTTAGCTCAGGACTACTTATATTTCGGAGCACTGTGTGGCATCCCGAGACTCAGATTTCAGGGCGTTACATGAGCAATCATGGAGTTCAATGTCCTACCCATGATGTGGAGAGCTCATGTTGGGAAAGTTGTCCTATCTTTTCCATCGTAATAGGACCTTAACTTAAGTGATATCTATAGTTAACCTAGATTAGGACTTTAAACCTACGGTCAAACGTAGTTCTGGGGCACGAGACCTTGGACTCATTCCCAACTCAGTTCTAAATACTACTCCCTTAATACTTATATGCTTATACTTTAGGAAATCCACCTTAAAATAGCATAAGGGTTTATAATGAAAACCAGTTATGCTTCGTTTTGCTTTAAACTATAAACAAAATGAACAAACGTAAATTCCATATCTTATCTTAGGATCAAAAAATCCATCTTTCTTTAAATCTTTGTATAAAACAATTAAAGAAACTCAAGACCATAGTCTTCTTGAAATCTCAAACTCATTTTTGGTATAATTTTATCAAATAAAACTTAAAAGCATGGTCTTCTTGAAATCTCAACAGTTAAACTTAAGGCTTAAACTTTATATTGTAAACTCATGGTAATTCATACCAAAACTTCATGCTCAATATAATTACTAAAGTACTTCAATAATAATAGGTCAAGATAGTGCAATCTCATTCATAATGTAAATCTTATAAGTTGAAACATAAACATAAGAACTTCTTGATTTACTTAAATCTTTAAATCTCATGATAATAACATAATTCAAGAATATAAAAACTTGGGTATGAACCCTTCTTCAAAACAAGTAAGTTAAATTTTAAAATCATGCAATTTAGGCACAAGGGTGAAAGGATACCCTCGTTCATATCGCCACAAACCTTACTAGGCTTGATTCAATGAAGAAATCTTTACCTTCAAAGACTTGGAGATGATCTTGAAAGCTTTTCTAGAAATTCTTGGACTATATAACATAAATTCTTATTTATCTTGAAAAGAATGTAACATGAAGTTGAAGTTCTTGGGAGGAGGTTAGGGTTCGTTCTTGGAGAGAAAGGCTTTTTTAGAGAGAAATTATGAATAAAGAGGCCAATAATGCTCCTTAGAGTCTTTAATTATGTGTTATGGACGAATTTGGGTGGGAATAAATGACCCATTTGCCCTTAAAAATGCGGAACCAAAAGCTATAAAATAGGAGTTGGCGATTGAGTATGCGTCGTGGGATAATCGCGCGGCCTCACGACCTCTCTCATGAAAAAGGCTATAACTTTTTGCTCTAATATTGGATTAAGGAACTATTAGTATTAATGTAAAGATAACTCAATTATCTACAATTTGGTGGTTCTTTATCTACAAAATTATATGTTTATTAAAATTTATATACGTTCAAATTAGACACTTGTAGAATAGAATACCAAACTTTGGATGAATCTAAGGCTCTTATCTCAACCTTGCTCTAAGTGATTTCTATGAATAATTTTCAGCTAATAAGAACCTCACACACTAGGATAAAGATCATGACACATGCACTTAAATTATAAATTAAGAACTGGATAAAGACACCTTCATCATAATGCGATGATGTGCTCATCGCTATACCCACTGCAACGAACCACTATCACGGTGAGGTTAAGGAATAGAAATTTAAAGGTGACCCAATACTCTTCTTACAAAATCAAAAACTTCCCCAAGATATACTACTTACTTCCCTAAACATGAATTAACTCAAAAACTTATGTCTTGGGGTCGGAAAGCCTAATTTAAAAGTCCTCGAAGTTAAGAGGCCAAAAATATGACTAAGTCTTGAAAACTTAGTAAATTTTTTAGGTTCTAAGTCTCTTATGCATGCACTAGGATCCGAACTAAACTAAGGATAGTGCGGGTTATTACAGTGGGGTGTGCTAATAAGGATAGGGGTTCTTTCATTCAGGGGGAACTTACATACTCATTGATAGGGGGAATAAGGTGGAGGATTATTTATTCTTATAGGCATCAGTGATAAGGGAAATTGGTTGGGAAAATTTGGTTTGGTATATAGTCTTGTGGTTTATGTTGTGTTGTTGTAGTATGGGTTGTGTTGTGTAGAATTTGTTTGAAGATGTTGAGTATGTTGATCTGAATATATGGGTTTGTCATCATCAAAAAGGATAAAATTGTTAAGTCCTTAGTTTTGATGATTGAAAAATTCATAGTTTGAGACCGATTCCTTGAAGCTTTTTTATGACGACATTTGCCTCTACACATTACATTATAGGTTGGTCTCACCTGTCTCTGTTACAGTCAACTTTCCAACTGACCTATAGTACAAAAGTTGGTGAAAAGTTGTTGTCACCTTTTTGCCTCAACAAATGAGAACTCTTCTAGGTTTTCTTGTGTCACAACATGTAATACTCATCTTCCTTAAGAAAAAAAAAAAAAAATTTCCATATACTTACAATTGAAGATCTTTCTGAAGTGTTGCGTGCTACAATCAAAGGAAGGAACTATAATAGGAAACTTGTTGTTCATCTGGTTGTATTTTTATTCCCTTGTTATAGTTTAGTCTTTGTATTTAGTTTCTAAAAGTCTGCCTACTTTTGCTTATGATTGCAGTAGGTGGTGTGGTGTACCATCTCTTGTAAATCATCTAAAGTTAGGTGATTTTCCAATCTAGAGTTAGCTTGAGGAGTCTAGTTAGAGTTAGATGGAGGTAGAAATAGTAGAGTTATTGCTTGGTTTCCTTGTAATAGTGTTATTTCTAGGAAATAAAGAATTAGAAGGTTAATCGTTGGAGTCTGTATTCAAGGTATTTCTTGAATATAGTAGAGCTTGAAATCCTGGAGGCAGGTCATGGCTTTTCTCCCTTGAGTAAAAAATTTCCACATAAAAATTCTGTGTCTTTACTTTTTTGCACTCCTGCACTTATTATTTTATTTATCTTCTAGTTCTTGTTCTTTGTACGATTCTAGGAACAGTTACCAAAGTTGAGGAGAAACCCACCCCAGCCCTTGATTTTGTCTTTTGGTCGGACTTCGAGAACTGTGGTGATGTTTGTTGGCCATTAAAATTGCACGGTGGAGCATCTTTTTTCATGATGACAAAACTGCTTAGACAAAGTTTTTGATGTCCCTGTGATCTATTTTTATTTTGCATTATGTCTCTTAGAATATTCTTTATTGCCTATACATGAATTGTTGTGTCTGATATATGAACTGCCTTCTTCAAATGCTCTAGAGGTTTAAGAACGAAATCATCAAAACTATCTTTAACCATACCGACTGTTGCTTCTTTAACTTTAAAATCAATTTGTATTGGCATAGTAGTTGATGAGGATGGAACCAAAGATGATACGGAATCATATGATGCAATACTTATCGGTGGCAACTTGAGCATTTCCAACTTCTCAACAGTAGAATATTGGAAAACAAATACTGTGAAATTTTTTTTACAAAATGATAAGAAACAATTTTAATGAAAAAACTAATTTCTGATAAATATATCAGTGCTTACACTATGATATCAAACACAAACTAAAAACTTTGAAAACTACATTAAATGACTATATACATTAATAAATATACCTTGCTAAATATTCTATCCATGAAAAGATTATATTGTGGCCTGATTTCCTTAATTTTCCAATTTAAAATCGTTGGTTTTGGTTCCTGGAATGAACAACTATGGAGTTTTCAACTTTTAAACGGCTTTCGACATCCAAACATTGAATATATGTGCCATCCCATACAAATGATATAACTGCTTCTGGATTAAATACTTTTGTCTTAGAGAAATTATCAACTTAGAGAAAGCAAGTTTTCCCCAAGGAAAATCCATATACCTATCATCCTGCACCATATTAAAATTCACCAAAGAGACGGGTGCATCCTTTAACTAAGAAAACAAGAATGGGTGTGAAATATAGAATTGTCACGTTGAGAGCATTTTCATTACCATCAAATTTTTTTTATCAAGAACCATTATACCAAAGTAATCTTATCAACAACATTTGTTGATTGCAGGAAATATTTTTACATCAATATGTTTTAAGATCATTCAGAATATTTGAATTCTTCAATATTTTTGTGCATTTTAAACCAGTTAATAGGGCAAATCCAAAGATGAAAAATCTAAGAATATTTCCCTTGCCGCATACATGAAGTTTAAAAGGGTTGTTCTACTGTACCTCGAGCATCAAGAGACATTTAGTAATTTTTTCTATGTAATTAAACTTTGGCATCTTTAGCTAAAAGCCAAAGTATGTCTCACTGAACATCTCAATACTTATTTTGACAGAATATCTTCAAAATCTTCAAGTAGCTTGGCATTGCATCAGGTTGCAAACCTTAGTCAATGTTATGGAATATCATTTATTACATATTTCATACCTTGACAAAGAGATACAACTAGTGGTTACTAATTAGAAAAACATATCACGGTTATTCAAAATATATCAGTATAAATAGTATATTTGAATCTAGCATAAATATAAGAGATACATAATTCATATATGTAACAGGTGCAATGATACATAATTACAAATATAGATACAAATGTTATCCTTCCGACTATGTACAAAAATATGAATGAGATACATATAAAAAAATATGTATTAGGTGTCGACATACAAGATTATGCACATGCAACATGGATATATAACTACTAAATTTATATCTTTTGTTAATAAACATGTATCTAGAAGTAAAATATGTAAAAATACAAAAATTTACAAACCTTTGGTAGGATGTTCCTTGTTGTCACTTCAACAGCTTTTTGTTTCATAGCACCACCTTTTCGACTAGAAGTTACTAAATCTCTTTTTTAGCATCATCAACTACTTTTTCCTTTGAATTTTGTTTCCATCTTTTCTCGCAATTTCTTTATTTTTACTGAATCATTTCGGTGTTTAGTTCTATTTTTATGAAAATCATTAAAAATATTATCAAAAACACAAGGAACAAAATCAACAACATCTATATTAAGTTTGATGTTGTCTATTTGAGAAATTCCTAAACTAAAAGAAGGCAAAGAATCTAGATCCATTGTAAAAATTGATATTGTAATAAAAATTGAATTGATGAAGGTTCAATTGCTTCGAGTATACAACTTCAAATAACAAAATTAACAAAATAAATTAGAAAAAGTTCAAGAGGAAACTACCATTTTTGTAGTTGTTCAACTCTGAGAAAATATTAATAAAGAAGAAATTGGAGAGGACAACTAATTTTCGAAACACCGCATATTGTGGAGTAACTGTTCAATGTGATTGCTTGAACAATGTCGTTATTGTAGCAGTTGACTCTTGTATGTTGTAACCTTTCAAATAGGGACTGCAAAAGAAGTTTGAGGTGTTTGTAGAGGAAAGATTAAAAAAAAAGAAATTTTACTACATTTAATAAATGGTTGGGAATTTTTGTAGTATAGTAAACTTAAGCAGTACTTTTATGTATTTTTTTCTAAATATTTCTTCCTAGTTTTGCCTACTACACCCCTAATAATTGTAAAGAATATTTCCTAGTTTACATATTGATAGTGCTTAACCAATAATGTATAGGACCACAAAGACGTTAGGTATAGGATTAGAAGTTTTTTGTTCCATTCATTGCTTGTATATATACAGGAAGGGTTGAAACACAAGGGTTTATTATATGCAACCTATGTTTGAACCCCTTACCTTGTGGTCACATGACAATTTGATCAGTGTTACTCCAAGGCTCTCCTTCTAGATTCAAGTCCTTTCTTTTACAAGTTAGAGATCAAGAATACAAAAATATTCTCCATTCTTTTGCTGGGGTTTCTATCAGAAAATATCTTTGGCCACTATATGCATTAGCCTTATTTGTGTTTTTTACTATTTGTAATCGCACTTGCAGATTCACAACTCTTCAGAATAACAAGTTTGACTTAAATTGCACCAAAATTTTGAAATAAAATTTATTTCCAATTATCTTTAAGAATTTTATTACTGGTTGACTCACTAGTGGGCAAAAGCAAATAAAAGTTATAAACAATATCTAAATCAATAATTTAAAAAGTAGACTACAAAGTGTTAAAATAATCCATCAAGTGTAATTACTCATCTTAACAGAGTGAGTTAGGGATCACAATTAACTAACTTAACTAATCAAGTAGTCGGATATGTCAACTAAGCAGTATTCTACCTATAGATTAGGCTCTCCATATATATATATATATATATCCTTAACTCTATGTTAAGTATTCAAGATGACAGATGAATCAATAATAATTGTCTATTATCTTTTTTTATTTGTTCATTTTTCTCCGCATTGTTTTCTATCTATTTCATACTCTTCTAATTGAAACTTTGCATAATGAGGTCATGCTTGAATTCATAGAAGAAGAATTAGAATTCTTCATGGTATCAGAATAAACCATCGTGATGATCATGCAGTTCATATAAGATTTTGGGCATCTTCTCCTAAACTTAGTATCAATAAATGATCATCTCAGTTCTTAAATCTGCAATTCAAGAAAATCTACACTTTTGTGTATTCTTCGAGTTGATCAAGAATGTCAACCAATAATAAACATACTAGTGGAAATCTAAACAATCTATAGATTCCACTATCAACAACTAATGACAATCTAGCAGGCAGTCACAGTTCATCAATAATAGCTCATACCATTAATCATAACCACCTACTCTTCTTGAATACATCGAATATAAGTGACATTTCTCTGATTTCTTTTCAATTATTCAAGATTGAGAATTACTCTCTTTGGAGTAGATCTATGTGTACTACCTTAATAGGAAGGAATAAATCAGGTCTATGGAACCTACAAAAGAGAGGTGTTTAGGACAGAATTGTGGGGTCAATGGGAAAGAGTGAATGCTATAGTACTATCTTAGATTATGAATTTTGTGACTAATAATATGCATAGTGGAATTGTTTATGCATCTAATTCTTGGTATGTTCAGGAAGAGCTAAGGGAAAGATTCGACTAGGTTAATGGCTCAAAAACATTTAACTTGCATAGGGAAATTTCTTCTCTGACTCAACCAAAAAAAGGGATCGAGACGTCACACGGTGCTCAAGACTATAATTAGTCTCAAGCTAACCCTGTAAGCCTTCTACAAAATTTGAAACTCATAATAGAGAAATATAAGCATAAAATCAATGTGGAAGTCTGTCTGATCTAAGCTAAAATTTGTCTGAGCATAATATCTGAAAATACTTAACTTAAAGTCTGGACAATCAACACTGAAAATCTGAATCATAACTAGAAGTCTGACAAGCCTCTACTACTAACATCTAGAGAGCCACTGGGATAAACCCCCATCTGACTCGAATTGACTGAAAATACTAGATCAACTACTATAATAAGCTAGAAAAATGAATAATTAGGTCCCCGAACTATGATGACCCACCAACTGTTAAAATGTAGATGAAGATGTGCCAAATCACTCACATTGTTGAACTGAGAAGCTAAACCTACATTATTACAAAATGTAACACATAGACATATATGTAGCTCAGTACTTTTAGAATGTACTGAGCATGTGGGGGTGAATTCATAAGTAAAACAATATCTTAAGAATGTTATAAATTTGTAAAAGAATGCATGCTAAGTGTAAATAACTCACATTATCTTGAATAACTAAAAACTGAGAATCATAATCATGAGTAGTAAAACTTGTTGTATAAATCTAGTGAGTCATCACACTTAGTTATACAATTTGAACTTGGGTTCTATCTTTAAATCATGCGACCTAATTTTAGAAAAAACTCACTTTTATATCTATAAACTAAAAGCTGAAATCTAATAGCTAATGCCTTATGTAAAGCAATTTCTAAATAAAGTTGTGAACCTTTACACTTGGTTTCTAAAAGCTTTTCTGTTAAGATTACTCTTTTCTATAGGGAGGTTCTTCTAACCGACATACATTATGTGAGCTATCATAGTGTCCAACCTCAAGTTCCCTTATACAAAAACCTCACGCTAGAGACAGGTGTCATACTCTTGCTAAGGAGTTTAACCTAAGCAAAGTGATCATATATGTAACTGGCATCCATATAGAAATGGGAATAATCTGATAATCTGAACTTATGTTGGCTCGTTGTTCTAGGGCATATAAACATACTCAACTCGGTGCTAAATACTGCTCTTTTTAATTCGTATGCTCTTTCTTTAGGAAATCCTCTTTAAAACAAGTATAAGGATTTATAATGAAAAACCAATAGTGCATCTATTAATTTAAATTATAGCTGAAACTGTAAAGTGGATTCCATATCTAAACAAACATCAAAAGATCAAATCTTGATCAAAACCTGAAAATAAACTAATCATAAAGTGCGTAAAGCACAATGGTTCTTGAAATATCAATATTCAACTAAGGCTTAGTAGCCCATGCATCAAATTCATGTCAAATCATCATAAGGCTCATGCTTAATAATGAAAGTATTGATAATTCAACTCTAAATCTAGAATTTAATATCATATGCATAAAAATATGAAAGTAGACATGCAATTCAATATCTAAATCACTTGTAATCTCATGATCTTTAAATAGTGATAAGTGGGTATAAACCCTAGACTAAAATAAATACACTTTCATGAAAAATTCAATTTTAAACAAATTTTGGGCATAAGGATGAAAGGATTATCCTTGTTCATAACCCCACAGGCCTTAATTGATGACTAGATAAAGAATCTTGAACTTTGAGTTTCTATTTGTGCTCTTGAAGATTCTTTCTTGAAGATCTTGAATTTTGGGTTATCTTGGAAAAGGAATGGTGGAATTTGGATTTCTTGAGGTTTGAAATTTAAAGTTCTAGGGTTTCTTGGAGAGAAATTTGATAAAAAGTAATCGTAATATTCTTAGATTAGGTTTAATTTCTTATTTTTCACAATTTGGGGGCTTGGGAAAAGACTAAATTGCCCTTTGAAAAATAAATCTCGAAACTGAAATCCTGATTTTGGGGCTCAGTGCAATGTGGAACCATTGCGGTGGCTTACTGTAAAAGGGACGAGTGGTATTTTGTACTATGGTGCGATGCGGCGTAATAGCATTGCGTGACTAGAAAAAGGACGAGTGCCATTTTGCACTCCAATACGATGCGGTGTTTATTCTATCGACAATTATAGAGCGATACTGGCAAATTGTGGTGAGCTACTAGAAAGGGACGAATTATATTTTGATCTTCACTGTAACGCGGTGCAATCAAGGCGCTCCACTGGAAAACAAAAAATTGCGAATCTGCACTTCACCACGACGCATTGCTATTGCGGTGCTCAATCACTTTTCACTAAAAGTATCATAACTTCTCAACAAGGTATCGTATTTAGGAGAAATTGGTATCATTGGAAAGATGATTCAATTATATACAATTTGGTGGGTCTATATCTGCAAAATTCAAATGTATCAAGAATTATACACTTTTAAAGTTGACCCTTGACATACTAGAAGCTAAACGAGACAAAGAAAAGTATGGGGTATTACAATATCTCTCCCTTGAGAAAATTTGTCCTCGAATGAGACTAGTTAAACTGAGGATACTGAGGAACTAAGACTACATACTAGAATGCACAACTAAATTAAAATTGGATGACTGAATCTAAAATGTACTGAGTAATTGAACTAATATGTGAATGCATGAATTGAGATGAATATAATCACATGGCTGAAACTGACTAATGGAAAAGAACTAAATTAAGGAAGACTATTAATTTAGGCTGAACGTAAGTTTGTGGAGAAGAGGTGAGGATACTTGGTTCGTATGTCTGCTTCTGCTTCCTGAGTAGAACCCGCAACGGACTGATTTCTCCATAGAAATTTCACCAAGGGAACGTTTTTGTTCCTTACTCTACGAAGTTGGTGATCAAGAATCTCTACTGGAAGTTCTTCATATGAATGGCTATTCTAAATATCTGTGCATTCTAGAGGGACTACAATAGCCAAATTATCCATGCACTTCTTTAATAAGGATATATGGAACACTGGATGAACCGATGAAAAGTTTGTAGGTAGCTCAAGTTCATATGTTACATTCCCCACATGACTAAATATCCTATATGGACCCACATACTTGGTACTAAGGTTCCCTTTTTTGCCAAATATCATCACCCTCTTCATGGGTCAAACCTTTAAATAAATAAGATCATCTACTTCAAACTAAAGATCTCTCCTTCTTATGTCTGCATAAGTTTTCTGACGACTTTGAGATATTTTCAATCTCTCTCGAATCAACTGACTTTCTCCCTAGCTTCAAATACCATCTTCAACGTAATCAAAGTAGCCTCACCTACTTCGAACGAATGGACTAGTGACCTATATCTCCGCCCATAAAGAGCCTTAACTGGGCCATCTGAATACTAGAATGGTAACTGTTATTGTAGGAAAACTTGATCAATGGAAAATGGTCATCCAAATTACCTTTGAAGTCAAGAACACATGCCCTAAACATATCCTCTAAGGTCTGAATGGATCTCTCTTCTTGACCATCTATCTCTGGGTAAAAAGCTAAACTTGGATGAACTTGGGTGCCAAGACCCTTCTAAAAGGCTTTCCAAAAATCAGAGGTAAATTGAGTACCCCTATCTGAAATGATGGACAAAAAAACTCCATCTAATCTGAATAACTCTCTAACATACAACTTGGCATAATCTTCAGCTATGTAAGACGTGTGAACTAGTAAGAAGTGGGCTAATTTAGTTAATCTACCTATAATAACCCAAATCTAATCATGTTGTCAGTGAGAATTGGGAAATCCTATCATAAATTCAATATTCACCTCTTCCCACTTCCAAGTAGGAATACCAAACTCCTACAATATACCACTAGGTCTTTGGTTATCCATCTCAACCTCTTAACAAGTTGCACACTTAGCCATAAATTTTGCAGTACCTCTTTTAATACCACTCCAATCCCGTAAATTATGGTACATCTTGGTGACTCCTGGGTGAATAGAGTAATGCGCAGCATGTGCTTCTTCCATAATTTGTTGCCTCAAATTGTCAACCCACAGCATACACAATCTACTCTGGTATCTCAACACACCATCTCCCCCTTGGAAGATAACCTCTATCTTCTTGTCTTTAATTGAACCCTTTAGTTTGACTAAACTGTACTTCTTATCATTCTTCTCTTTTACTTATACAAGTAGAGAAGATTCTGAACTACCTTGAATCCAAACATTCCCCTCAGCAGAGTCAACAAACCTCACACCCAATCTAGCTAACCGGTGATCTTTTCAACCTAATTCTCTTTAATCACTCTCCATATGAGCAACACTGCCCATAGATAGTCTACTAAGGGCATCTACAACCACATTGGCCTTATTCGGATAACACAACACACTCATATCATAATCTTGTAATAATTATAACCATATTCTCTGATAAAGATTTAAATCCCTCTAAGTAAATAGATATTGCAAGCTTTTTTGATCCGTGAATACATCGACTTACATCCCTTAAAGATAGTGTCTCCAGATTTTCAATGCAAATATCACAACAGCTAGCTCAAGGTCATTGGTAATATAGTTCTTTTTGTAAGGCCTAATTTGTCTAGAGGCGTAGGCTATGACATTACCTTTTTATATCAAAACACAACCTATACTGATTCTATAAGGAACAAATAGAAAATGAATCCATTTGTACCATCAAGTAATGCTAAAGCTAGGGCTGAAGTGAGTTGAGTCTTCTACTCCTAAAAAATCTTCTCACAAGAATCTGACCACTAAAACTTTACTTTCTTCTGAGTCAATCTGGACTTGGGGGATGCAATAGATGAAAAACCCTCAACAAAACATCTATAATAGCCAGCTAAACCCGAGAAACTTCTTATGTCTAATGGAGAGATAGTTCTAGGACAATTTCATACTTTTTCTATCTTTTGGGGATTAACTCTAATGACATCACTAGAAACAATATGGCCGAGGATAGCTACTGATCTTAGCCAAAATTGACATTTGCTGAATTTGGCAAACAACTTGTGGTCCCTAAAAGTTTGCAACACTATTCTATGATGGTCTGCATGGTCATCCTCACTACGAGAATTTAATAGAATGTCATTGATAAAGACAATGACAAACATGTCCAAATATTGTTTGAAAACTCTATTCATCACATCCACAAAGGCTTCTGGAGTATTTTTCAACCCAAAAGATATGAATAGAAACTTAAAATAACCATAACGAGATTTGAAAGCTATCTTTAGAATATCACATTGCCTTACTCTAAGTTGATGATAGAAGGATCTAAGGTCTATCTTAGAGAAGTAACTTGCACATTGGAGTTGGTTGAATAAGTCATCAATTCTAGGAAGAGGATATTTGTTTTTGATTATGACTTTATTCTACTAATGATAGTCAATGCACATTTCCAAAGAACCATCTTTCTTTCGCATGAATAGGGTAGGAGCACCCTATGAAGAGACATCATCCGTATGAAACCTTTATCTAAGAGGTCTTTAAGTTGTTATTTTAACACTTTAATATCAGTTGGAGCAATAAGGTATGGAGGAATATATATGGACTGAGTATCTAGAAGAAGGTCAATGTCGAATTCTATTTCCTTATTGGGAGGTACCCCCGGTAAATATTTGGGAAAAACGTCAGGAAACTCATGGACTACGCAGACTGACTGAACTATTGGATCCTCAAACTTAGTGTCTTTGACTTGAACTAGATGATATATACACTCTTTTGAGATCAACTTTCTAGCCTTAATATAAGATATGAAATATCTCTTGGGATATATTGAATTACCTTCCTACTCAAAGACTGGCTCATCTGGAAACTAAAACTTCACCACTTGAGTGCTATAATCTATAGATGCATAATAGGAATTCAGCCAATCCAGGCCCAGAATAAGGTCAAAGTTGACCATATCTAACTCTATTAAACCTACTGACATGATTTTATAAAGAACAGTGATAGGACACTTTCTATAGACTCATTTAACAATAACTGACTCACCCACTGGGGTAGAAACTAAGAAGGGCTTAGAAAGTTTTTTGGGACCTACTTCAAAATTTACTGCAACTAGTAGGGTTATATAAAAAAGATTTGACCCGGAGTCTAACAACATATAAACATCAACATGAAAGACACAAAGTATACCAGTAATAATATCTAGTGAACTCTCTATCTCCTAATGGGATGGTAAAGAATAAAAACTATTCTGGTGCTGACCGCCACCATTACTGGATGATATGCCCTGAGGAGGGACTGGGTCACTTAGAGGAGCTGGTACGCTAGTAGCCTAAGTCTGGGGAAGAATATTCATGTTTCCCTGCTTAGCATACGTATACTCTTTGATTCCATGTCCTAACTTACCACAACCATAACAACCTTTCTGTCCTAACAAGATCTTACCAAGATGATTCTTAGCACAAGAAGGATATCTGGGTTTTCTACTTAAATAGTAGATATTTATGCATACAGAGTTCACCACAGTAGAGTAGTGTTTGGGATAAATGTAAAGAATAGATCCTAATGGATTACGCTAACTCCTCTAGTTTTGAATAGGCTAGAATAGAGAGTTAGTGTATGGATAGATTTAGACTCTTATAGTGTGGTATTTCGGTAAACTCTAAGTTGAATCAAACTAGCTCCGCTCTCGAGAATTGCCATGGTACTTTTAGAGGCATTGTATGGCAGGATATGTCGTCCTCTCATTTGATAGTATAAAGTTGGTAAGGGTAAGTTACTTGACCCTAATTTAGTTCACCAAGCCTTAGAAAAGGTGAAGGCGGCTCATGAGAGGTTGACAACCACTTAAAGTTTCCAAAAGTCCTATGCGGATATATGGAATAGGAATTTTGTATTGGCAATTGGGTATTCCTGAAGGTGTCTCCTATGAAGAGAGCGATGCATATCGGTAAAAAGGAAAATCTTAGTCCCAATTATGTTGGTCCCCATTTGGTCTAGAAAGAGATTGGAAATGTTTCCTATCAGTAGAGTTGCCTCCTTGATTGAACTTGATTTTCCCCAATTTTCCATGTCTCTATGTTGCGAGGATGGGTATGTGATCCTTTGTTGGTTATTCCCTTGTAGAGTGTTGGTATTTTGG
Source organism: Capsicum baccatum var. pendulum (assembly GCA_030864225.1). Lineage (NCBI taxonomy): Eukaryota > Viridiplantae > Streptophyta > Magnoliopsida > Solanales > Solanaceae > Capsicum > Capsicum baccatum. The sequence continues at coordinate 227,648,560 of CM061556.1, forward strand.
ACTTATTTCCCTATGGGGGTATCCAGGTGAGGATCTTGTATTGGAAAGTTTACTAGTAGTGAATTGTAGAACTAGCTTTGGTGAAGGTTCTATAAAATAACTAATAGTTCGGGGAATCAACTTGGGAGGCAAGAGAGTACCTGAAGTCCAAGTATACACATTCATTTTTCCATTCTGGAACTTATGTTTGAGATAATGTTGGTGTTCCCAACTTGGTTTACGTCTTTGAAAAATGATGAGATAAAATCCCCAATGCTTAGGATTGATTCATGTCTTTGTTGGAAAACGGATTAAAGTTCCCAATTCTTGAGTTTTCTTATATGCTTGAAAGTCGATGGGTGATCTTAGGTGTATTTATACACCTAAGCACCATAATTTATCCATATTTTAGCTATATTTAGAGAACCAAGTGCATAGATGAAGGCATTATGGGACTATGGAATGCAGATGGCATTTGACACAAAAGAGAGTTGCAATCTAGACCAAATATGGCGCCTAGAAACTATGTCCAAGACTAGTTTGTCATTTATAATTAGTTCAGGGACTTAGAAGGTAATTATGAGAGAAAAGATTATTAAAAGGCTTAATGCTGAATTTTTATTCATTATTGATTATTCTGTATTATTCAGAGAGAGGAGAATAGCATCTTAGGGTGGAGAGAGAGAAAAACATTTCTTCTCTCTTACTTTCACTATTCACACACCAAAACTGTCTTCTAGAGGTTTGGTATGATGAATATATTTATGATGATTTTTGTTTTATTCATGAGTAGCTAAGTTTATTAGCTAGGGTTATGGAAGCCTAGTAGCATATAATCTATTACTTTGGGTTTTGAATTCATTATGCATTGACTTGTTTATATCATACTCTCTTCGCTTGTCTTGAATTCTCGTGGTTGCAAACATAGAGGATGTGCCTCAAAACGCCACTTGTTCGAAAGAAAGGTTGTTGTTTGGAAAAGAGAGTAGTGAAAAGAAAATAGGATTACCAACCCCTATTTCATAAGTTAATGCCTTAGCAGGATTAACTACTTGGAGATTTCGTCTTGTTTTTGGTAAACGCTTTTGATTCGAGATAACTAAAGTGAATTAGTCCTTGATGATTGAGAAACCCTAGGATTATTTTATTAAATACAATACATTTCTCTATAAGCACGATGCATGTATGAATTCGTAAAGCCCATAGTTAGAAAGTATTGAAAACTACAAGGTGGACATAACCCTAGCTTGTTATTTCTCTAAATTTGAATACTACTACACATGTTTCATCTTGTTAAACTGAAACCATTAATTTGTGAATTGAATCAGACACCCTCTATTTATTTTACGGAAACGAATAATTAAAAGTTAACTAATATGCATAAAACTTAATTAGCACCATATTCCTTGTGGGATTCGACCCCAACCTAGTTGGGTTATATAATTGACAATGATCGCTTACTCTCTCGTAAGAGAGGTGTAATTAGAGCGTTATCAAAAATGGCATCGTTGCCGGGGAATACAGTTATTAATTGAGTTTATCTGTGTTAATTGACTATTAGTCAAGTTTCCTGATTTTACATTTTTTGTTATTTTTGTTCAGTACAAGCTCATTGTTGTTTATACCACAAACCAGAAGCTCAGGTGAACCATTATTACCCTTCAATCCTGAACCTCATATCATTAAAAGAATGGCTAACCAATAGGAAGCTGAAAGATTAGCCACTTTGTCTAAGGCTCAATTAATAACCCAGGTCGAGTACCTAATCTAGATGAGGAGAGCCTAGGCGATGATTTAATTGACCCAGATAATAGGAGGCTTGCAGTAGAGGTAGTTGCACCTGTAAATCGAAATCGTCCATTCAAAGAAAGATCAGACCGTCAAGCTGCACAGTTTAATGTTGACAATGATGAGAATGATTTAGATGGAACTAGATCTATAAGGGACATCATTCTACCACCACTAGCTCCCGGGGTGAAATTCAATATCACTAGTACTATGATCCAAATATTGAATCTGAAAGGACTCTTTTGTTGATTACCTGGTGATGATCCAAATCTATATTTAGTGAAATTTATCAGTATTTGTAAGCAATTTGATAATCCTTGAGTGGGACAAAATTCTATTCGTTTAAGATTGTTCCCACTGTCTCTGTCTGGAGAGGCAACAATATGGTTGAATGAGCTGCCTCCTAATTCTATAACAAACTAGAGGCAATTGAAAAAAGCTTTCCTAAAAGGTTTTTTCCACCCTCCAGAATGTTATAGTTGAGGGATAAGATCAGCAACTTTAGGAAATTGGCCAATGAAGCTTTGCATGAGACTTGGGAGAGGTTTAAAAAGAAGTTGACTCAATGCCCAAATCATAATATGACTAATGAACACTTGATGGAAATCTTCTACAGAGATTTGAACTCACTTATAAAGCCAATAGTGGATAATGAAGCAGGAGGAACTTTTATGGATCTCACCTTTACTGAGGTTGCAGACATGTTAGAAAGGATGACTAAGACAAGTAGAGATTGGCATACCAGAGATTTTGTGGTAGGAATCAATACTGGGTCTAGTATAATATCAGCAGAGCAGCTTAGGAGAGAAGAGAAGCGCCATTAGGATATGGCTCATATAAAAACCCAGATGGATCTGCTCATGAAACATTTGTTATCAGGGAATATATAAAAGGTAAAAGTTGTGGGGTCCCGCGGTAAGGGAGATAAATCAAACACAGAGAAAGAGGCTAACTACTTGTATAATCAGGGGGTTCCAGACCGGTGGTTAAGGAAACCAAGGTTGGAACCATCAAGAATATTAGAAGAATCAAAATAACAGGAATGGACTGCATGTACCTCCTGGAAGTCATGATAATGCTGCCACCTGTTCAGGAAAAATATCCATGGAGAACATGATGGAGAAACTATTAAGGGTGTTTGAGATGACTAATTTTGGGGTGACTACCATGAAGAGTGACATATCTTTCATGAGTCAACTAGTAAATTTGCACTCAATTTCTATTAAACAACTGGAGCAGCAGATAATCCAATTATCCATAGCATTTAATCAAAGACAGAATGGGACTCTACCAAGTGATACAGTACAAAATCCAAGAAATGATGGATTGTGTATGGCCATTACCACGAGGAGCAGTTAGATGTTGTCCAATCTAGAATTGGGAGCATCATTTCATACTAATTCAGTTGAAATAGATTGGGAGATGATTGATGAATCTTCAGTGGTGCCTGTAGAATTGGGAATTTTGAAAAAAAAAGAGTGCGGAAGTGGAACAAACACCTAAGATAAAGCATGTTAGTGATGTAGAGCGAGGTATAAGAAAGGAGGTAAAAGTTATTCCAACTGAAATCCCAAGGCCACCACCCCCATTTCTAACATGATTAAAGAAGAAAGAAGATAATGGCAAGTTTAGCAAATTTATGTCTATGTTGAAGTAGTTTACAGTGAATGTGCCCTTAGTTGAACCACTGGAACAGATGCCCAGATATGCTAAGTTTATGACAGACCTGTTGATGAAGAAAAGAACTGTGAGCTAAGAAATTGTAGAAAATCTTCATCATTATAGTGCTATTGCTATAATATCTGTTGTCCAGAAGAAAGCTGATCCGGGGGTATTTACTGTTCCATGTATGATTGGATGGCTAAAGTTTGAAAAGGCCCTTTGTTATCTTGGGGAAAGTATAAATCTTATGCCATTGATGGTTTTCCAAAAACTGGGTTTAGTAGATCCTACACCCACCAATATGTGGCTTCTAATGGCGGATAGATCAATAAAAAGGCCGATTAGGATTCTAAATGATGTACTTGTAAAAGTTGTTGATTTTATATTTCCTGCTGACTTTGTAATCCTTGATTACAAAGTGGACTTTAAAGTACCCATAATTTTAGGTAGGCCATTTTTAGCAACTGGCAGAGTGTTAGTTGATATGGAGCTGAATGATCTAAAATTTAGGCTCAATGAGAAAGAAGTTAGTTATGAAGTATGTCAGTCTATGAAACAACAAAAGGAGATGAGTGTCTTCTCGATTGTTGATATATTCTATGAAGATGAGCGAGATGTACCAGTTAAGGATATGTCATTTGTGGGGACCATAGCTGGTATAGTTAAACTTGCAAGCAAGGATATGAGTGACTTCAAAGTGGTTATACTAGGAATAAAGTATTTTCTTGATTGACCAAATGAGGTACAAATGGTATCATCGATGTATCTTGACGAAGTCTAAGTAATTAAGATAATTGATTAGTGCTGGGACGTTAAATCGGGCGCTACATGGGAGGCAACCCTTGATTTTATTTTCACTTTATCATGTTAAACAAAAATGCAAAAAGAAGAGTCGAACCACGACCGAAACTACAGCGCTTGGTGGGAGGAAACCCATCCTTCTAATCATTTTTTTTTATTTTGAGTAAGCGTAGGTGCATGAAGTACTAAAAAGGAGATTAGTACCAAATTTTATTTGGAAGTGAGCTATGTCAATGGTGGTAAGTTGAGGGGTGATCGGAACATTACAGGTAAGTTAGAGTGGTCAAATGTCTAAGGATCAAGTATGATTCGCATTAGAGTTGTGCCTCGAATTATGTTAATACGACCTAAAAATTTTGCAGTGTGACTTTATTTTGTGACTTTCAATGAGGTCTGTGGTGGTAGCATAGGGATCGGGCTGATAGGCCTAATCCTGAAGCCCACCACTAACTTTGATGGTGGTGCGGGGGCGAATCCCTCACTGTATGGACCTTTCTGACCAAGAGTGCACCGCATATCTTAAGGTGTGTGATTAGATATGTGCCGCATTGTAAATCGCCTATGATCACTACCGAAACTAGGCAATAACCTATGTTCTGCACATATAAATATAGGCGATAGGGTATGCGCTGCATTTCCAATTGTCTATGCCCACTGCCTCAACTAAGTGATACTTTATTTACCGCATATAAAAATATAGCCGATAGGGTATGTGCCGCATTTCCAATAACCTATGCCCACTACCTCAACTAGGCGATACCCTATGCGTCGCACATGAAAATATAGGCGATAGGGTATGCACCGCATTTCCAATTGCATATGTTGTGCAAATTTAAAAATATAAGTACCCATATTTGATTGGATCAACCCGATCCATGTCCCAACTTTTAAATACCATCTCTACCCTAAAATTCTATTCCACTCTTTTTTCACCTAAGCGCCGCCCAACCCTTTCTCTCTCAAAACCCTTCTCTTTGCTCTACTAATCTTACAAGTTCCTCACCACTTTCAAAACCCAAGAACATCAACTCACTTTCTTCAATCCTTTATCTTCAAGGTAAGTATTCTTTTCTTAATCCTTAGGTGTTGTGACTTTATGTTCTAGTTATTAATTAATCACTAGAGGATTATGAATTAAATTCTTACCATGGCTATGTTAGGAAAGTGATGGTGTTTTGTATATCTTGATATGGTTTAAAGTGTAGGGTATGATTTTGCTCAAAAAGTGTTTCATTGAAATAAACATGGGGAAATTGAAGTGATTGAATTGTATTATGACTAACGTGGTGCGCCATGTCAAAGTGTATGTTAGTGAAGTGTAAGTACCCGACAATAACACTTAATTAGTTGATACTAACAAATTAAGTGTGGGGTGGTGACTTCACCACCCTTATCTTAATTATTGGTAGTTTCATTATGTGTGGCTGATGTGGATGATAGGATGAATACAGGAAAAATAGCTCCAATGATGATCTCCATACAGGTGGCATGACTCTTAATATGGATGAGAAGTACCACTATCCAGGTTCTTTATCTTGTTATTTGCACTGGGGACAGTGCTGAGCTTAAGTGTGGGGTGGTTAGTTACTTTGCTACTTATTTTATAAGAAAATAGGACCTTCTCCTTAGTATAATTTTGTATAGGATTAGTTATTTTGTTTGTTTTGTTAGTCATTTAGTCATAATTAGGTGCTTTTCTTGATGATGGATGGATGACGACCGTCTTAAGAGAAAAGTAGTCTTTCAGTTACATGTAACTGCTCTTATGGATCACATGACATTATAACATAAGTATGTGATGGATTATTATGTTTGAAACACCTAGCCTATAGTTGTGACTCTTGTTATTGTTGGTTTTAATTGAATTCATGTAATTTTTTGGTCGAGAATCTATAATGATCTTAATTAAGTTGACCATGTTCCATGAATATGTAAGACTGTTGTATATTCCTTATTGCAACTGATGCTAGAACTTGACTGGTGTGTATGCAAAGAGAAATAAAGATTATGAGTTTAGGAGATGATTTAGGCATTTCTTTGATAGTCATTATTCATACCTTCTTTTGACCTACCTTTGTACATTATCTTAACTATCCCTGTTGATCCTTTAGCTTTTTATTTTGTAAGCCTTATATGTAGCCTAATCCGTTCTTTAATAGATCGTAATTTGATCCAAAAGCTCCTAAGCGCTTTAATGTAAAATCAATATGAGTTAGGAGTTTGAGAATAAGAGAAAAAAAGTGAAATTGATGCCCTAAAGTGTAGTTATTGGTGTGAGCAATTAATGTGGCTGGGAGTAGCTAAAATTGTTGAAAAAGTTCAAAATTTTATTCTGGACATGTTACAATGAACTTGTTTTAGACCTGGTCCTTCTTGGACATTGTGCACCTCAACTAGGGCAAATTGCTTAAGTTGAGGGTGGCTATTATAAGGGTGCATAACGTGAAAAGGGTGCCAAAAAAAACATTTGAATGGGTTGCATACTCCCACCATAGTCTTATTAATTAAGCTTAACAAATTGGGGTGAAAAGCAAATCTGTGAAAATAGCAAAAGTGGAAATTTGTTGTCAGAGATTGATCTTAATTGCATAATGTAGTGTATTAAAGCGCTTAGGGAAGATAGTCACTATTTCTAGCCAAAATAATTCCTACCCATCTTTTAGCCTGCATTACAACCCGTAAAAGACCTATTTGATCTTAATCTTAGCATTCTGATATTAGTGGAGTATTACACAAAGGGCAAGCATATGGTCATCAGTTCTAATTTGAGAATTCTTTGTGAGAGTGAGCGCAACTTGATTCTTGTACCCATTTTGTTAGAAATTGCATGATTGTAAGTGATTATGGGTAACTCTCTTGTTGTGAGGGCACATGGTTGATGAAGGTTGGGTAATTTATATGATTTCTTTTCTTGAACGATATGCATGAAATTGCCAACTTAATAAGTCTATTCTTGAGGGTAGGTTGCATCAAGGAATGATTCCTGAAGCTAGTTCTTGCTCATAATTGTTGTGTGAGCCTATTTGAGCATTTTGTTTTCCTTTGTGGGTGCTAAGGCTTGTGTAGTATGCATAAATAGATATGTTGTTCGAGGAATAACAAAGCTTTAAGTGTGGGGTGGTGATCTTGGGTGTATTTATACACCTAAGCACCATAATTTATCCATATTTTAGCTATGTTTAGAGAACAAAGTGCCTAGTTTCTTATGTTTTTACTCTACTTCTATGTAATTGAGCTAACCGATGTGATTAGCATGATTTTAGGTATTAATGAGGTAGATGAAGGAATTATGGGACTATGGGATGCGGATGGCATATGACACAAAAGAGAGTAGCAATCTGGACCAAATGTGGCGCATAGAAACAATGTCCAAGACTAGTTTGTCATTTATCATTAGTTTAGGGACTTAGAAGGTAATTATGAGGGAAAAGATTATTAAAAGGCTTAATTCTGAATTTTTATTGATTATTGATTATTTTGTATTATTTAGAGAGAGGAGAATAGCGGCTTAGGGTGGAGAGAGAGAAAAATATTTCTTCTCTCTTACTTTCACTATTCGCACACCAAAATCGTCTTCTAGTTTTTGGTATGATGAGTATATTTATGATGATTTTCATTTTATTCATGAGTAGCTAAGTTTATTAGTTAGATTTATGGAAGCCTTGTAGCATACAATCTATTACTTTGGGTTTTGAATTCATTATGCATTGACTTATTTATATCATACTCTCTTAGCTTATCTTGAATTCTCGTGTTTGCAAACATTGAGGATGTGCTCACAACGCAACTTGTTCGAAAGAAAGGTTGTTTTTCGGAAAAGACAGTAGTGACAAGAAAATAGGATTACCAACCCCTATTTCATAAGTTAATGCCTTAGCAGGATTAACTACTTGGAGATTTCATATTGTTTTTGGTAAACGCATTTGGTTTGAGATAACTAAAGTGAATTCGTCCTTGATGGTTGAGAAATACTAGGATTATGTTACTAAATACAATACATTTCTCTATAAGCACGATGCATGTATGAATTCGTAAAGTCCATAGTTAGAAAGTATTGAAAACTACAAGGTGGACATAACCCTAGCTTGTTATTTCTCTGAATTTGAATACTACTACACATATTTCATCTTGTTAAACTGAAATCATTAATTGGTGAATTGGATCAAACCCTCTCTATTTATTTTATGGTAATGAACGATTAAAAGTCAACTAATTTGCATAAAACTTAATTAGCACCATATTCCCTATGAGATTCGACCCCAACCTAGTTGGGTTATATATTTGACAATGACCGCTTACTCTCTCATAAAAGAGGTGTAATTTGAGCATTATCAATGGGTTTAAGCCCCTAATCTTTGAATTGGTCGAGTATCTTTTATAAATAATGGGTTGGAATCTCAAAGCTACTGAAATGAATAGTCGATTAGAAATGATCATGATGTGTGTCTTATTTTTGTTGATTATCTTGTGTTCTAATATGGATAAAAGTTCGCTTGATGTGTGGTAATGAGTTAACTTATGAATATGTTTCCCTTTCCCGTCATTCGAGTATGAATGATCCTAAGTGGGGGAGAATGAAATATCCAACATCTTGGCCTTCCAAAAATTTTTGGTTTTTGAGCATGTTGTCCCAGATATAGTTGGGCAAGCCACTCGTACACTTTGAATATGAGTCTTAACCTACCCATTCCTCCCTTTCTTACCTTGAGTAGCCTAGAATTATAGGATTCTGACATTAATATAACTTGGCTTCCCCCTAACCATACCGTAATTCTATGAGTCATACCAAGTGATCGTATAGAGTGAAGTCCTTGCTTGAGTGGACTATTTTGGTATGAGTGATATATATGAGTTAGGTCATAATTCATACCCTTTAAACATGACTCAAAGGTGTATGGTCATACCCTAAGCAGTATAAGTGACCTAGGTGAATCCTATGGTACGAGTTAGGGTACCACTCATACCCTAGGATACGATTAGACTCAAATGAGTCATACCCAACATCATGGACTATTTTAAATTTTAACTATGGTCCTTGTGGTTATTTCCTACACCCTAAAACTCAAGTACCTTCACTATATAAGTGTCTATGGCCATCTTAAACACATTTTGTGTGGATCTAACATCCTAAAATCTCTCTCAAACACTCTCAAAGTTTCTTGAAACAAGATTGGAGGATAGGGTTTGGAGGGTGCTATTCTAGAGACAAAGAGGAGTTAAGTTCTTTGTGGATCATCTTGTTTAAGTCATGTAACCCTTCCCCCTGTTAAATAACTCTAAACATATGTATTTTACCCTTGGATTAGTAAGTTTACATGGTGATTTTGAAATCAAATAAAAAGGGTTTTGTTCCCTAATAATGAATAATTGTGTTTCTTTCTTAGATTTGTGATCATACAAGTTATTGACGAATAATTGCATGTTTGGGTGTTTGTTTTATGTGGTTTAACATGAGTATCTAGATTAACACAAATCTTGATGATATCTGCCATAAAAATAGCCTTGTTATAGGTATGCACATAAGTTGTTTGTGAAAATGTCTAAGTAAATTTTCTAGTCAGATGTTGGAGATGTTTTAAATTAGGGAAAAGGACCAATAAGTATGAATGATTAATAAATGATATCGTGAAGGTGTTATGAGTCATGTATTGTATAATTGATGACCTTGTTAAAGGATGGCAAATAAGGGATTAAAGTTGCTAATCATAAAATTGAATTTGAATAGTGTGTTGAACTAAAATGTGGTGAGAATGTATTATAAGCTTACTAATGAAATGTGAATAGTTGTGTGGGTCTTGATGATCATATATGAATTGAATGATGAATTAAATTAAGGCATTTAGTCCATAAAAGTGATAAGTGGTTAAATGGTTGTGCGAACGCCAAATGTGTATCTATGGTATTTGTCTTGTAGAAATGAATAAGGTCAGATATTGTTAACGAATGTGAACTCTTGGCGAATGGTTTCTAAAGGCCTTGTTGGCCATACAAGTAGTCAATGGATGTCCTTGATAGATGGCTGGCGAAATGGGACATGATCCCCAAAACATGAACGTGAATTGTGTTTGAATGAAAGGTGTGTGTATGAATAGTAATAAGGAATTATTGGTATTTAGAGGTCTTGTTGATTATAAATAAAATTGCATCGGGTTGTAAACTAAGGCCTTGGGACTATCTATATGATTATGGGCTGATTGGGTCGGTAAAGATAATATGGTTGTATATAGTGTTGATATGTAGCCTTGGTGGCTATAATCACCTAATGGGTTCAAGCCCTTAAATGTTGAAATCAATTATATAGATGCTAATGCAGGAACTAATGGGTTAAGAGTTCAAATATTGACTAATGATGGTAATAAGATGACTTGTGGTAAAAGTCCTTCTTCTAATGAGTTGTGGTTAAATTCCCTCGTCTAACGACTTATGGTTAAAGTCCCTTTTCAAATTAATTGTGATTAAATTCCCTCATCTAATGGTATGTGGTTGGAGTCCCTCGTCTAAATAATGGAGAGGCCAATGGTATAGTGGCAAATAGTCCACGTGGAAGAGTTGGGTGAGTCCTAATTCCTATTCTATAGTTGGTGATTCCTACTCAAATCCATGGGGAGACAAATATTTTTAGATTGGTAATGTTTCTAGGGCATAAGGTTTAAAATCTCGAGCCAATAGGGCCCAATCCGTCTCATCTTATCCTCTTTAAAAGTTTTATGGTCGGTCATACCATAGTTGTTATGAGGAAGAGAGGAATTAGTTTTTTGGTTGTGATCAATTGGATCATATCCCTTGGGAGTATCCCATAAAGGTTTCCATTTAGGAAAATAAGATATCGGTTACTACTTCTTTATTTTTGCGCTAATGGTTCTTGTGTTGGCATTTGGTATAGGTGGGATTGTCTCAATGTTCTTACTATCTCTCGAGATTTTGAGGTATCTTGTGATACCGACCTGGTATATTGAAAACTCTTTCTTTATGGTGTGGATAGTTTTCTTAGTTTAGGGTCCCTTATCTTTTGTTACTCTATTGGTGGTTGTGTATTTTGGTTCTGGTTTCAAGGTTGTGTTGGACTCTTTTCATTGTCTGTTTCTACCCCTATAGGTGGCTCTACGATTGACAAAAGAGTCTATAGGGGTGGGTGGTATCCGTTAGTAGTAAATGGGTCATGGTGGATTCTGATGCCATTTGGGGGATGGATTGGTTGCAATCGTGTTATTCATTACTAGATTATCGGATTCGTAAATGTTGTCTTTAGGCTCCTTGGTTAGTTGGTTATGGAATGGGGGCAGTTTCATTCCCTAAGCAGTAAAGGAAAGGTTATATTTTATCATTGAACTCAGAGATTGATGTCCAATGGGGTGTCTTTATTATTTTACCAAGGTTAAACATTCTAACCTGGAAGTTCTTTATTTTTATTTGGTTCTGGTGGTGAATGGATATCCTGAGTTCTTATTTACTACACTCATGGTGTCTTTCTAATGGAGATGTTGGTTTGGGAATGGTCTTGTTTTGGACATATGTCCAATTTCTATTCTTTCTTTATAGAATGGTTCTAGTTGGGTTAAAAAAATCTTAAGGAGAAATTAAAGGATCTCTTATATAAAGGAATCGTCAGTCTTAATGATTCTTTATGGAATATTTTATTCTTGCATCCATAAGGGGGAATGGTTTCCCTTCGGAATGGATAGGCTATTGGTGGGTGAATAAGGGATTTAGAGTGTCCTCCTTATAGGGTGGACCTTATATGTATATTCCTTTTTATATGGGGTACTTTTATAGTACTAAATGGTGGTAGATTCTAGGCTTGAACCTAGATGGTAGATAATGGTAAAGAGAGTATGTTAGCTCGGGATAACAATGCAAAAATTATGGAGGTAAATTGGTAGGTTGGATGAGATTGATGATTTGAGAAATACAATAGTGGGAAAGTTGTGACTCTTAGGTCGGAAGTTTAGGTTGAATGGAGGGATTGGGGATCTAGTCATTTGACAGGTTCGATCATGGATCCTGCATGTATCTTTATCCCTATACTTGTGCTTTATGGTTGGCATGAAATCAATTATTAAATTCACGGTTTTAAATGTGGATTGTGACACAATTGGGGGTTTTGACATGATTACTCACTTAATCGATTATTTCATGGATTGTGATACATTATTCATGTTTTATTAATGTTTATGAACATTATGGGATGCATGGAAATGGTAAATGGATTTCGGGGTACTATGGATTCCTAATTAGTTGGTTTTGAACTTAGAAAATATATGCCCTCAAAATGTTTTTGAAATTTCCCTTCAATATAATTTTTTTCATACAGTTTTACTATTCTTATGTCCTTGCATTGCATAAATAATTAAAGGAACATGAATTGGTTTTGGTGGGATTCAAATGATTTTTGAAAGTCCTTGGTGGCCATGGTTTGACTTTAAATGATTCTAATTTAAATTGGAAACCTTAGAGTCAATTTGGTCTAATGATTTTTGCATGTATTTGCTAAGCTTTAGGTTACATTGAGGTGAATTTTGGGTATAAGAGAACCAAGAGTCCCTGGTGTACGTCTTCGGTGGTGCCCATTAGAGCGGAGTATTGTGCTTGTAGGTGTAATGGGAATCTTGTAGGTGTAACGGGATGAAGGTTGGTGGTTAATCTTAAATTTTCTTTCAAGAGGTGGAATTCAAGGGAAGGTCGGTTTGCATATTTGTTATGCCCCAAATCTGTACACCGAATGTTATACGTTGATCATAATCACGAGGGACCACAAGCTAACCCATGACTAGTACCTGCTACAATAACTAAACAAAAATTCTATAATTTAAGTGGAAATAGGTGGAAACTGATCATAAGGTTCAATACTATGAATAAAACTAAATACGGTATAACCATACCAAAACTGAAACATTTGTCTATGATGTTAGGCGTATTTACACGCCTAAAGCACCTTAATTTACCCATATTTTAGCTAAGTTTTGAGGACAAAATATATAATTCCTGCACTTTTAGTCCTTTTTCCTGTAAGTGAGCTAACCAACGTAATTAGCAAGTTTTCAGGTATAAATGATGAAGATTTCAGCATTCTATGGATAACTTGACGCCAAAGGAAGCTTCACGAAAGAAGGAAGGCAGCTTTTGGAAGTCTATGGACTGAAAGTGATGCATGGAAAACTTGTCCCGGGTAAAAACAGCATTTCCGAAGACTTGGGGATCAGCAGTAACTTAGTAGGATTAGGATAAGGATGCAGTAACCTAGTAGGATTAGGATAAGTATGCAGTAGCCTAGTAGGAATAGGATATGGGTGTTATAAAAACCCTATTTTGCTGAACTTTTCAGCATCCATTCAATCAATTCCGCCACCCTCATCCTTATTCCTCCCTATTCGATTCTTTCCCATTCTCATTAACTTGTTGTTGAGATTATTCTTCATATATTCGACTTTTAATTTTCACTGCAAGAGAACGATATTTGCAAGGAATTCACGCCACTAGAGCTACCAAAACATACTTCACGTGAGATTTTTATTTTGGTATAATGATAATGTCTATTGTGTTTTCCGTTGCACTCATGAGTAGCTAAAACTTCTCTGTTAAGGTTATGGAAGCCTTATGCGATACTATCTATTGCTATGAGTTTGTGAATTCTTGATACGTAAGCTGCTTATATCATTACTCTCTTCATCCTAATTTAAATTCTTGTGGTTGCAAACATATAGAATACTCCAGTATAGAATTAACTTGTTTGAAAGAAAAGTTACATGTCTGTAAAAGAGAGAATGACAAGGAAATAGGGCTACCAACCCCTGTTTAAAAGTTAGTGTCGTAACTGGATTAACATCTTGGAGAATTTGTACCATTAGTATATGCTTTAAGCTCGAAAAGGTTAAAGTGATATAATCCTTGATGGTCGAAAGACGCTAGGAGTTACCATATAATACGAATCTCTATAATCGCATGCATGTCTGAGTTCTGCATAACACATAGCCAATAGATACGTAAAACTCATAAGGTGGACATAACCCTAACTTCCAATTCTCATTGATTAAAACCTACTAAACATTCCAATTTTCTTTGTTATTTTGATACTTTTACTTAATGCCTAAACCATCCCCCCTTTTCGTAGAATTTTCGATCAATAGTCTATTAACATTTGCATACTTAGTGACCAAGTATTCCCTGTGGGATTTGACACCAAACCCAGTTCGTTTCTATATTTGACAACGACCACTTACACTCTTACGAGAGCTGTAGTTTGATCGTTATCAAAAATTAGCGCCGTTGCCGGGGAATACGGCTGTCAACTAAGTTTGTAATAGTTACTAGACCCTTTGGTCAAAGATTATCGTACTTTACTTTTAGTTGTTGTTTTTGTTTTCTGCAGGTTTTTGTTCAAGTGCATGCCCCATACTAGAAGTTCTGGTCAACCATTATTACCTATCAATCCTGAACCACATCTTATTGGCAGAATGGAGGCACAACATGAAATTGAAATAAGGGGTGCTCAACAGGAACAAGCTAGGCTAGCTACTTTGGTCGCCGCTCAAGTGCATCAACAGAATATTGATAACCCTTGGCGAACAACAAATCCTAATGATAAGGACTTAGGTGATGACGAGTTGCTAAATCCTAGGCGTGATGCTGAGCTAGCAACACCAGCTAATAAAAGAGATCTTCAAGTTAGATTTAGACCTGAACATCGAGCTATGCAGACACCGTTTGATGATGATGACGATCTGGACGGAGATGGTGCCAGATGAGCTATTATTCCTTCGCCCTTGGCACCCAGAGCCAAGTTTAATATCACTACCATCATGATTCAGCTTTTGCAACTCAAGGGATTATTTGGTGGACAAGCAGGCTATGATCCGAATATGCATCTGATCAACTTTATTTCTATATGTAAGTCGTTCGACAATCCTGGCGTTGGACAGAATGCAATTTGGCTACACTTATTTCCATTGTCTCTATCTGGGGAGGAAACTCTATGGTTGAATGGGTTGACTCCTGATTCTATTACGAATTGGAGGCAATTGAAAGACGCTTTCCTAGAAATATTCTTCCCGCCATCCAAGATAGTATAGTTGAGAGATGAGATCAGCAATTTTTGATAGCTTCCAACTGAAGCTCTCCACGAAACATGGGAGAGATTCAAGAAGAAGATTATGAAATGCCCAAATCACCATATGACCAATGTCCACTTGATGGACATACTATACAGATCTTTTAACTCGGTGACTAAGCCAGTTGTTGATAACGCAGCAGGTGGGTCATTCATGGACCTCACTTTTATTCAGGCAAGTGATAAGCTAGATCGTATGACAAATCAAAATAGAGCTTGGCATACTAGAGATTCTGAGGTATCAAGCCCTACTGTATCTATTGGCATGACAGCAGAACAAAGGCAAAGAGAGGAAGAACGTGATCAAGATATGGCGCACATGAAAACACAAATGGATCTTCTTACAAAGCATTTATTATCAGGGAAGATCAAAAAAGTAAAAGCAGTTGCGTCAAGAGGAAGAGATGAATCCGATTCCGAGGAAGAAGCCAACTACTTGAAAAATCAGGGAGGTTTCAGAGGCAATGTCCAAGGAAAACCATGGTCGGAACTATTATGATAAATCTGGAAACAAGGACTGTGATCAAGGAAGTTGGAAGAACAAGACTGACAGGAGTGGTTTGTATGTTCCTCCTGGAAGACGTGACACCGCTGCACCTAGTTCTAGAAATATGACTATGGAAGATATGATGACTAAGCTGCTGAAAGGAGTAGAAGCAAACAGCACAGGAGTAACTGAGGTAATAAATGATTTGTCCTCAATGAAGCAATTGGTTGACTCGCATTCCACTGCAATAAAACAGCTGGAGCAACAATTGAGTCAATTATCTGCAGCATTCAACCAAAGAAAGGTTGGAACACTACCCAGCGATACAGTGCAAAACCCAAGGAACGACGGATCATGCATGGCTATTACTACCAGGAGTGGTAAGGTGCTGGAAAATTCATCCCATAGCAAGTAAGTGGCTGATGATATATTCGATAATGCAAAACCAGAAGTCGTCAATGAAACTGGCGAAGGCGTCAATGATGTCACCCCGAAACATCTTCAGCCAGAAAAGATCACCAATCTGAATCAAGATGAAAAGCAATTCGTGGAGAAAACTATTCCCCTACCACCACCACCTTTTCCTCAAAGATTAAAGAAGAGAGATGATGATACCAAGTTTAATAAGTTGATGGCGATGTTAAAACAACTGACCATTAATGTTCCATTGGTAGAGGCATTGGAACAAATGTCTGGGTACATGAAATTTATGAAGGATCTCCTGACAAAGAAACAGGCAGCAAGTTATGAGTTGACAGATACTATTCATCATTGCAGTGCAATCGCTACCCGATCACTAGTTCAGAAGAAGACCGATCCCAGTGCCTTTACTATACCTTGCACTGTCAGATCTTTAAATTTTTCCAAGGAATTATGCGATTTAGGAACCAGCATCAACTTAATGCCACTATCTATTTACAAAAAGTTGGGGTTGGGGGATCCCACTCCAACCAATATGAGGCTTGTAATGGTAGATAGGTCGGCAAAATGACCTGTTGGTATTTTATGTGATGTATTGGTGAAAGTATCTTTATTTATCTTTCTGGCAGACTTCATTATTTTGGATTGTGAGGCAGAATCAGAAGTTCCCATAATCTTGGGGTGCCCTTTCCTTACAACAGGAAGTGTGCTTATTGATTTAAGAGCTAATGAACTTTTATTCCGGATAAATGATGTAGTAGTCCACTTTGATGTATGCAAATCAATGAAGCAACCCAAAGATCTGAATGTGTTCTCAGTAGCTGATGTTTCTTTTGATGATGAGAAATAATTATCCGTAGAGGAGCAGCATATTATTGACCTATTGGCGGCTGTACTTATGAATGTTGAGCGTAAGGATGCTGAAAATTATGAAGAAACTATTGGTGCTATAACAAAATTAGGGTCATATCCTCATTCTCCCAAGAAGCTGGACCTTGATCTCAAAAACTGACCTACACCACCAGCTAAACCATCTATTGAAAAGCCACCCACGTTAGAATTAAAAGAGTTGCCTAGTCATTTAAAGTATGAATTTTTGGGAAGCGGAAACACACTACCGGTCATTGTGGCAGCAGATTTGGGTGAGCAGCAAGTTGCAGCTCTCATCGTTGTTCTACGGAAATGCATAAGATCCATCGGATGGACCATCGCTGATATTATTGGTATTCCGCCAGGGATTTGTACACATAAGATTCAGCTTGAATAAAATTGCACACCCATCATTGAGCATCAAAGGCGTCTCAATCCACCTATGCAAGAAGTGGTGAAGAAAGAAATTATTAAGTGGTTAGATGCAGGGTTGTGTATCTAATATCCGACAGTAAATGGGTGAGCCTGGTACTGTGTGTACCCAAGAAAGGGGGCATAACGGTAGTTACGAATGAAAAGAATGAGCTCATTCCACTTAGACCTGTTACTGGATGGAGAGTGTGCATGGATTATCGAAAGCTGAATTCGTGGACGCTTAAGGATCACTTTTTTATGCCATTTATGGACCAAATGCTTGATCGATTGGCAGGGAAAGGATGGTTTTGTTTCTTAGATGGTTATTCCGGCTACAATCAGATTTGCATTGCTCCTGAGGATCAAGAGAAGACAACGTTTACATGCCCATATGGTACGTTTGCCTTCAAACGTATGCCATTTGGGCTATGTCACGCACCCGCCACTTTTCAGCGTTGTATGATGTCTATTTTTTCTTATATGGTTGAAGACACCTTAGAGGTGTTCATGGATGATTTTTCAGTTGTGGTTGAGTCGTTTGAATCGTGCTTGGAAAATCTAAGTATGGAGTTGCAGAGATGTATTGAATTCAACCTAGTGCTAAACTGGGAGAAGTGCCACTTTATTGTTAAAGAAGGTATTGTTCTTGGACATAAAATCTCCAAAAGAGGAATTAAGGTTGATCGAGATAAGGTTGAAGTTATCAAGAAGCTACCACCTCCAATTTCTTTAAAGGGAGTTTGTAGCTTCCTCGGTCATGCAAGTTTTTATCGAAGGTTTATTAAAGATTTCTCCAAGATTGCTAGTCCATTATGCAAACTTTTAGAGAAGGATTCAAAGTTCGACTTCGGTGAATATTTCTTGAAGGCATTCGAATGCCTCAAAGGGAAGCTAGTTGAATCTCCTATCATTGTAGCACCTAATTGGTCCCTACCGTTTGAAGTCATGTGTGATGCAAGCGGGGTAGCTTTGGGTGCTGTACTTGGCTAGAGAAGAGAAAAGTTATTTCATCCAATCTACTATGCGAGCAAGGTCTTGAACGGAGCCCAGAAGAACTACACTGTCACGGAACAAGAGCTTCTAATAGTTGTTTATTCTTTTAAAAAGTTTCGTGCTTACTTGTTAGGGACTAAAGTGGTGGTTCATACTGATGATGCAGGCCTGAGATACCTAATGACGAGGAAGGATGCAAAGCCAAGGCTAATTCGATGGGTGTTATTGTTGAAAGAATTCGATTTCTAGGTAAAAGATAGAAGAGGTTACGAAAACCAAGTGGCTGATCATCTATCTAGACTTGAGAATGAGCACATAGCGTAGCCCGATCTTATTATTAATGATGCATTACCCAATGAAGAGATCATAGCCATGATAGTGGAAGAATTACCATGGTACGCTGACTTTGCGAACTATGCGGTAAGTGATGTGATACCTGCGCATCTGTCTTTTCATGAAAAGAGGAAGTTCATGCATGATGTAAAACACTACTTCTGGGATGAGCCATATTTGTTTCAACGATGCGCAGATGGTGTTATCAGACGATGCATATCTCATGTAGAGGTGCCTAGTATAGGTGAAGCATGTCACACTTCCCAAGTTGGGGGACATCACGTAGGTAATCGGACAGCAAGGAAGGTATTGCAAAGTGGCTATTATTGGCCTTCGATATTTAAATATGCCTACGAATTTGTGAGAAGATACGACCAATGTCAGAGACAAGGCGCGATTTCGAAGCACCATGAGATGCCCCTGTCAAAAATTCTTGAAGTAGAGCTCTTTGATATATGGGGTATTGATTTTATGAGCTCATTTGTGAGTTCTTTTGGAATGAAATATATCCTAGTTTCTGTAGATTATGTTTCAAAATGGCTCGAAGTAGTAGCATTCGCTGATAATGAAGGTAAACGTGGTGTTTCTTTCTTAAAGAGAAACATCTTCTCTCGTTTTGGGGTACCATGTACCATCATAAGCGATGGAGGATCACACTTTTGCAATAAGTTGTTCAAATCCGTGTTGGTGAAATATGGGGTTAAGCAACATAAGGTAGCCACGCCTTATCACCCACAAACTAGTGGACAGGTAGAGGTCTCTAATCGAGAGATCAAGCAGATCCTTGCTAAGACTGTAAATGCTAATAGGAAGGATTGGTCTCGGAAGCTGGACGATGCACTATGGGCTTATAGGACTGCATACAAAATGCCAATTGGCATGTCCCCATACAAACTATTTTATGGGAAGGCGTGTCATTTACCCATTGAGCTCGAGCATAAAGCATTGTGGGCATTGAAGCGACGGAATTTGAATTGGGATGATGCTATGAACATGAGATTGGAGCAGCTGAATGAGATGGATGAATTTCGTCTACACGCTTATGAAAGATCAGACCTCTACAAGGAGCGGATGAAAAAGTATCATGATCAGCGGATTATTCAACGAAACTTTCAAAAGGGTGATATGGTACTTTTTTTCAATTCCAGACTAAAGCTATTCCCAGGTAAGTTAAGATCCAAATGGTCTGGTCCGTACAAAATTAGCCAAGTCTACTCGTCTGGAGTAGTTGAGCTAGAAGACAATAATGGTGTTGTCTTTAAGGTAAATGGCCAAAGAGTAAAACCATATATCGGTTCTCTTGACTCAATAAAAAGTATGGCCACCATCTATCTCGATGAAATCTAAGTACTCGAGGTAACTATGTCGTGCCGCGACAATAAAGCAAGCACTAGATGGGAGGCAACCCATCATTTTTTATTTTTGTTTTACTAAGATTTTGTTTTTGTTAAATAAAAAAAAATCCAAAAAGAAGAGTCGAGCCACGACCAAAACTAAGGCACTTGGTGGGAGGCAACCCATCGTTCTAATCGTTTTTGTTGTTTTTGAGTAAGTGTAGGTGCAAGAGGTATAAAGGAGGAGATTGGTTTCAAACTTTGATTTGGAAGTATTTTATGTTGAAGGTGGTAAGTTAGGAATTAAGAAGCAAAAGTCTATGGGTTGGGCATTTCCTATGAAAATATAGGCAACGAACAAGGCAAAGCCTATGTAAATCTAGGCCACTAACAAGGAAATGCCTATGCTATGGCCTAAGCTCTCGGATTCGACAATACCATGGCATAGGCGCCGCCTATGCTCAACAATGCCATATCATAGGTGCCGCCTATGCAAAAGCCTTTGTCTCTGAATCTAGTATGACATGGCATAGGCCCTGCCTATGCCTAACAATGCCATAGCATAGGCGCCGCCTATGCTCAACAAGGCTTTGCAAAAGGAGCCGCCTATGCTAAGCATAGGCAAAGCATTAGGCGCCATCTATGGTCACTTTTTTGTCTCCTAATCCGATTCCAATCGGGTCAAAACCCTACGCAAGCTTGTCTTATAAATAGAACCTTAGTGTTAGAACAAAAATGCATTACAAACCATCCCTAAGCGCCGCCTACCTCTCCAAATTCTCTCAAAAATGTTCCCTTTGCTCTTTTAACTTTGCAAGAACATCTTCCGAGGCCTTCAACCAAGTAAGTACTTCTTTGCTCTTCCTTTATATTCCGTAAGTACTACACTACTACGCCTATAATAAATTGTTAAATCTTGAAGTAGTGTTGGTGATTTGAATGTGGTCTATTTGTTGTGATACAACTAAGTGAGTGAAAGAATACGTAAAGGATGCTCTTGACTTGTTTCCAACTTGTAGTTGATTTTCATAGACTGTCATACTTTTGTAGAATTGACATGGTCAAGAAAATTGCATAATCTTGTAAAAAGAAAGCTTACATGTTGGAATGGATTGTTCATTGAGATGAGAATCATGGTTGACTACAAACATACGATGTTGAAATTATTTCTAATGCAATAACTTGATTCAATCTCTATGTAGTAGTCTTTGTTCAAAAGGTACATCAATCCAAACATGAAAGTATTGCCAAGATTTCATGAAATAGAATCAAAAAGGATAGTTAAGATGACAAGAAAAGTATGACTGCACTGATTATATTGTTGGAACATAACACCTAAACGTATATCGATGAAGTCTGAGTAATAGACATCGTTCACTTCACTACTTTGTGCCAACAAATTAAGTGTGGGGTGGTGCCGCTACTGCTTGTTTGTTTATTGTATCCACCGATATGAAGCTAACATGACTATTATTTTAATCTCAGGTACAATGGCACCAAAACCAAGACAAGGAAAAGAAAAAGCAACCACTTTGCAAAAAGGCCAGAAACGGGGACGAAAAGAGCAAGGTGAATCCTCCTCGCTGCAGATACCTCACCGCATGTTCGGAATTTAATGGTTCCTAGAGGAGGAAGGAAAGGAGTGGTATAGGAACAATAAAGAAAAAAAATATGTTCATGTGGAGTTGATACACAAGGAGAGCCTAGCAAAGAAAGAACCTCGCATGTTGGCTAAGATAATGGCATTACATCTTGATTTCATGTTCCGAGATATGGGAGAGTGCAATATCGATCTAACACGAGAATTCTATGCCAACTGGTCACCAAAAACTACAGGGAGTGAAGTAAAGATTCGGGGCCAAGTGCTGAAACTAATGCAGAGTTCTTCAACTCCTTTCTAGGTTTGCCATCTATTGATCCATAAATACTCAAGGAGCTGTATAATAGACCTCCGTACAGGAAAATCAGACACACACTGTGCGGAACAAGATCTATGGCATGATGGAGTAGATACAAGGACACCGGTCGGCACAACACCTTCCTATATGCTTCCTTGAATAGAGAAGGTAGGATATGGTTGTGAATAGTCAACTCTTGCCTAATTCTAGGGACACAGTACAGAAAGATAACACGAGATAGAGTGTGCTTAGTGTACGCATTGATGACTAACGTCCCTATTAACATTGGGGCAATTATTCGATCTACAATGCCTAAGGCTAGGCTGCACAAAAGGTCCCACTTCAGCTTTGGCAATCTATTGACTGCAATATTGAGGAGGGAGGACACCGAAGAGGAACCGGCTGATCATAAGCTTCTACACAACCGGAAGAAGGTTGAACTCAGAAAGGATAAAGATGTTGAATCCACGCATAGCGTCAACCTTACCACTGCAGAAAGACATGCTCACGACGAAAGCTTCTTCCGCCATTTATATGGTATGACGAGGTTTACCATGATGAGCGGGGGTCGTGTTCCAACTTCTGCAGAGCTCCAACAGCTGGATTATGACTACCCAATGAATGAGCATGCGAGGGCGATGTGTGGAGTAGGTGTATATTTTGAGGAACCTCTTGATGACAATGTGCCAACCGATGATGATCGTTGAATGCCAGACTCTGACGTAGAGGAGAACTCTGATGACGACGACTCTAATGATGATTCCAATAAAGGGGGTATGACCCCAGACATAGAGTAGGAGTCCGACTAACCAGGTTCTTCTTATTTATTTTTCACTGAGGGCAGTGTGTCCCGTCTAAGTGTGGGGTGCTGGTATTTGTATGCTATACTTCTTTATCTGCATTTGCATTTATTTATGTTTGTTTGTTTTGTTTGTTAGTAGTTAAATTTTTTTAGTTAAAATTTTTTTTTATTTTTTTTCTAACTTTGCATGAAACTGTTCTGATAGGAAGCATGGTATTATGACAAGAGTCTGTGATAAAATCATTACTGTTGAGATGTTTAGGCTCCAAGTGTGACTCACTGTGTGATATTTGTGTGGTCTAATTCCTTCATCTTTTGGGTCAAGAGTCTATACTTCTCCCAATAAAGTCGACCATGTGCCTTGTGTGTGTGAGGTAATATTATATTCTATGTTTGTGGTTGATGCTAGAACTTGCCATGTGTGGGTGTGAAGCGAAATAAAGAGTGTGAGTTTAGGAGATGGTTTAGGCATTTCTTTGACAACCTGTGATTGTTTACCTTCATTTTACCTACCCATGAACATTATCCTAGTCAACCCTTTTGAGCCTTTAAGCCATTTTCTTTGACAGCCTCATATGAAGCCTAATCTATTTTTTTCAATACCATAATTTGATCAAAATTCCTAAGCGTTTTAAATTGTAAAGTCATGTGACAAAATAAGAGGAAATTGGGTGAGTGTGATGCCTTAGAATGTATTGGTGCTTGAATTTCTGATGAAAAAGAATTGTTATAATAGAGGTGTGTTATGAAAAGAAAAATGAAGAGAAAACTAAAAAGTTAGTTATGTTTAAAATTGAATAAGAAAAGAGGTGAGAAGGGGCGGGATAAAAAGAAAGTAGAAAGGTTGTTTGAAAGAAAGTGTAAATGGCATAATGTGATTTATTAAAGAGCTTAGGGAACTTAGTCACTATTTCTAGCCAAAATAGTCCTACCCGTTCCTTAGCCTACATTACAACCTCTAAAGACCTATTTGATCCTAATCTTAGCATTCTGATATTAGTAGAACATTACACTAAGGGCAAACCTTTGGTCATCAGTTGCAACATATGAATTCTTTGTGAGAGTGAGAGCAAGGAAAATCTTATACCCATGTTTCGAAAAATACAATACTTGTGAGTGATTATGGGTGATATATTGCGTGAGACACACATGGTTGATGAGTTTTGGGTAGTCTTGTATGATTATTTGTGCCTTAACTTTTGGATACGAGTTAACCATCACCACGAGTCTAGGTTGGAGGTTGAATTGTTTCTAGTAGTGATCAGAAAACTACTCTTTGTTAATAATTGTTGTGCCTGTCTTGATGAATATTTTGTGTTGTTACTATGAAACCCTTAGTAGATGATTATATGGACATGATATTTTGTTTGGGGACGAACAAATCTTTTAGTGTGGGGTGTTGATGTTAGGCGTATTTACACGCCTAAAGCACCTTAATTTACCCATATTTTAGCTAAGTTTTGAGGACAAAATATATAATTCCTGCACTTTTAGTCCTTTTTCCTATAAGTGAGCTAACCAACGTGATTAGCAAGTTTCCAGGTATAAATGATGAAGATTTCAACATTCTATGGATAACTTGACGCCAAAGAAAGCTTCACGAAAGAAGGAAGGCAGCTTTTGGAAGTCTATGGACTGAAAGTGATGTATGGAAAACTTGTCCCGGGCAAAAACAGCATTTCCAAAAACTTGGGGATCAGAAGTAACTTATTAAGATTAGGATAAATATGCAGTAACCTAGTAGGATTAGGATAAGTACGCACTAGCCTAGTAGGAATAGGATATGGGTGTTATAAAAAACCTATTTTGCTGAACTTTTCAGCATCCATTCAATCAATTCCGCCACCCTCATTCTTATTCCTCCCTATTCGATTCTTTCCCATTCCCTTTAACTTGTTGTTGACATTATTCTTCATCTATTAGACTTTTAATTTTCACTGCAAGAGAACTCTATTTGCAAGGAATTCACGCCACTAGAGCTACCAAAACATACTTCACGTGAGATTTTTATTTTGGTATAATGATAATGTCTATTGTGTTTTTCGTTGCACTTATGAGTAGCTAAAACTTCTCTGTTAAGGTTGTGGAAGCCTTATGAGATACTATCTATTGCTATGAGTTTGTGAATTCTTGATACGTATGCTGCTTATATCATTACACTCTTCATCTTAATTTAAATTCTTGTGGTTGCAAACATATAGAATACTCCAGTATAGAATTAACTTGTTTGAAAGAAAAGTTACATGTCTGTAAAAGAGAGAATGACAAGGAAATAGGGCTACCAACCCCTGTTTAAAAGTTAGTACCGTAACTGGATTAATCTCTTGGAGAATTCATACCATTAATATACGATTTAAGCTCGAAAGAGTTAAAGTGATATAATCCTTGATGGTCGAAAGACGCTAGGATTTACCATAGAATACGAATCTCTATAAGCGCATGCATGTCTGAGTTCCGCATAACTCATAGCCAATAGATATGTAAAACTCATAAGGTGGACATAACCCTAACTTCCAATTCTGATTGATTAAAACCTACTAAACATTTCGATTTTATTTGTTAGTCTGATACTTTTACTTCACGCCTAAACCATCCCCCCTTTTCGTAGAATTTTCGATCAACAGTCTATTAACAGTTGCATACTTAGTGATCAAGTATTCCCTGTGGGATTCGACACCAACCCAGTTGGGTTCTATATTTGACAACGATCGCTTACACTCTTACAAGAGCTGTAGTTTGAGCGTTATCAGTCTAAAAATATGCTAGTCTGGAAAGCCTCTACTGTCTGAATCATGGAGTTGATGGGACAAGCCCCCAACTAACTCCAACTACTGAAAATAAACTGAACCAATGAAATAATGATCATGTTCTCAAAATATGAGGACTCACCACTAACTCTGACTTCTGAATATCTAAACTGCTAAGTATTGTCGGGATCTCATACATCTTATAACGCCCCAAATATGGTACCCTAGACACTACACGGTGCTAATAATCCTGAAGGACCACTAGCTAATCCATGACTGATATTTGTAACTGAGCACTTAATAATATATTGTAAAAATGTGGAAAACTGGCGGACAACTTTCCATAAGGTTCAAATACTAAATAATACTGAATTAAACAATGTTTGAATAAGGTATAATAATACCTTAAACTGAAATAGTTGTCTGAACATGCTATAGTCAGAAAGCCTCTAAACTCTATAACTGAGGAGTTAATGGGACATGTCCCCAAATAACTCCAACAATTGAAGTAAAATAAGTACTGAAGTAATAGAATAATAGAACATCCTCGAATGAGGAGGACTCACTGCTAGACTATCCGCTGAACGACTAATCTGCTAAGGATGCTCTGGAGTTCATACATCTAAACCTATGGTATAAAACACCAAAGCCAAAAGAAAAGAATGCATCAGTATGTGAGAATATACTGCTACACAAAGTGAGGTAGGATGAATGCATGGGTTCATATGCATGAACTGTAACTGATTGAACATCATGAGAATATTGAATGAGAATACATGCATGACTATGTAGACTGTAACTGAAATCATGAGGATTTTGAATACTGAGTATACTGATAACATGGATTACTGATAATTGATATAAATGATACTAAGTGACTGTATCTGAAAGTCTTGATTCTGATGGAACTAGCTGAGTTTCTTATTGAACTGAGTGAATGTATCTGACAGTCCTGATATCTGTAGAACTATCTGAGTTCTATTACTGAGACTGAGATTGAAACTGTGGCAGGTAGTCATCTAACCGACATACCCTATATAAAGTACTAGAACTGAGTTGGGGTCTAATTTATAACCCCAATTGGTAGGGTGTCAATACCGCACCACTGGTACAGACAAGTTATGAGTGACCCTCATCTGGGAGTGTCCCCAAAGGAGAATGGTGGGACCCTCAACTGGCAGTGTTAATCCACCTCATCAACACTACACTGTTAGTGTTGATGTCTCTAACAATGCTGGCTACAAAGTTCTGGAATGAAAGGATTGCTTCTAAGGGTCACACCCTCTACTGCCAGTGTGAGCCCTCATCCTTGGGTTCGCTCAGTGCGGAATCCTACTTCCAATTGAATAGACACTGAACTGGATATACTGAGATGAACTGGACTGTTCACTGTGTTCCAGGGACTAATGAAATATTACTAAATTCTGTTAACTAATTGAGTTTACTGAGATTACTAAGATTACTGAGTGGGACTGGACTGATACTGAATTTACTGAGTTATCCTGAGTCATGTGACTGACTGAATTCTACTGATCATGGCTTGACTGAGAGAATCTTGAAAACTGACACTGGCTCTAGGCACACAGGTAAATTGTTAGGTACAAGTACCCTCAGGGCTCGATAGCATGAAACTGACAAGACATAACACTTCTTGTACACATGACCATTGTCAATAATTCATAATACAACCAGTGGGGATTTCATGAAGAACAAGACAATTTAGAGGAATGCATTCAAATATATGTCATGGTTTCACAATTCTAGTCTCATGGGCATTCCATCAAACAATTTCAATGGATAAAATAGCCTCGGAGTCATTTTTGAACATAAGGGTATAGCATTAATTCATTATTTAGGACCTAATGAGTCGTAATGCTTAATTTTTGCTCTCTTGGGTATTTTATCAACACCTTACATGCATAACTTTAGGCATAGGCATGAACTATTTTTCTTGCACACGAATAAGACCGGTGACCCCACGGGGACACACTAGGTCAAATGAATCCCTTATCTAGATGATCCTTCAACTATTCTTTCAATTCTCTAAGTATTGCTGGTGTCACTCTGTATGGTGTAATAGATATAGGGTAAGCATCTAGAAGAAGGTCGATGCCTAAGTCTATTTCCCTTTTAGGAGGAATTCTTAGAAGATCTTTGGGAAAGACATCTGAATATTCATTCACTACTAGAACTGAATCAATACTGGGAGTTTCATAACTAGAGTCCTAAGCTCATATAAAATGGTAGACACATCCCTTAGATATCATTTTTCTATCCCAAAGATAGGAAAGAAGTTGACCCCTAAAAGTTGGATTACTACCCCTCCACTCTAGGATAGGTTTATTCGAAAATTGAAATTGGACAATTCAATTTATGTAGTCGACTATGGCATAGCAGGAATTAAGCCAATCCATGTCGAGAATGACATCAAATTCAATAATTTCTAATTTGAGTAAGTCTGCTGAAGTGACTTTCTAAGATATCATAATCAGAAAGTTCCTGTATACCCATCGAGCTATGATAGTTTTACCCACTGGGGTAGATACTGAAAAGGGCTATTCTAGAATTTCAGGACCTACTCAAAATCAACTGATGTATAAGGAGTAACAAAAGGCAAAGAATCTCCTAGATCTACCAAAGTGTAAACATGTACATTAAAGATCTATAATAGACCAATGACCACATCAGGAGAATTTTTTTGATCTCGTTGGGACTGGAGAGCGTAGAGTCAATTTGGGCGCTACCTACTGGTGGTGATAGAAGTACCACCCTGCTGATTTGGGAGACTAGGCTGAGCTAAGAAATGGCTATGCTAACCCTGAAAACCTGACAGGGGATAATATCTGACTTTGTGGCCTGGCTAGCCATATTCAAAACACACATCACTGCCAGCTCTGCAAATACCCTTGTGGTTTTTACCATAAGTCTGACAAAGAGGATTGGTTCGAGCACTGCTAACACTGCCCTGAGATTTAGAGCCTGGTGTCCTATCTTTGTTACCCTCCCTAAACTTAGGAACTAGAGCACTGGCTAAAGAAGGAGCTGGAACGGATGACTTTGGGCGGAACTGAGAATGGTTACCACCCTCCAACTTAGGTTGATTAAAGTTGAAGCTACCTATCCTAGCTTTTTTACTCTGATTTTCCCTCTCCTTAATCTTATGCTCCTCTATCTATTGAGCATGGATCATAAGACTGGCTATATCCATCTTACTAATCAATAATACAGTCCTACATTTCTTGACCATACTATCATTCACCCTAAAATCAAACTTACTCATCTTGGCCCTTCTATCTGCCAGCACATGAGGAGCACATATAGATAATTGAGCAAACTTAAGAGAATACTCTTTCACTTCCATGTTTCCCTGTCTGAGGTTGATAAATTCTAACATCTTAGCTTCCCTTAGCTCTAGGGCAAATAATCGATCAAAGAAGGCAGTGGCAAACTCCTCCCATTTTATGGACCCTGTGTTTCTACCCCTCTCTTCTTTTCACTATTTGAACCATGTGTGAGCCACATACTATAACTAATATACAGCTATCTCAGCACTCTTACTAGCTGTAACCCTCATGATATTTGTAACCTTTTAAACCTGATCAAAGAATGTCTGAGGGTCCTCATCTATCTTAGACCCAAAAAATGATGGAGGATTCATTTGGATGAAGTCCTAAATCCTAGTTACAGCAGTGTTAGCCACTGGATTGGCCATAATAAAAGATGGACATTCATTCTAAGCAACAACTAAATTAGCAAGAGTAGTGAATGCAGCTCTAAACTCTGCATGAGAGACGTGTTCATCCAAGGGATCTGCTTGGATGGGCTGAGGGGATGACTAATTTTTGTTCCTTCTTTAGGAAGGCATGTTCTATAAACAAAAAGGGAGAAACGATTAGAATGAGAGTTAATTTTGAGCTCCTACTCACTGGCACAACATGAATACTAAAAGAAGGGGAACAATTCCTAAAACATCTTATAGCCTCTTGTACATAAATTTGGCGGGCAACACACCCATGTACAAGACTCTACTAGATGCAGCTTTCAGATTTTGTAGGACTCTATTGAACTTTAGGCTCTGATACCAAGTTTGTAACGCCCCATATTTAGTACCCAAGATGCTACACAGTGCTAACAAACCCAAAGGACCACTTGCTAACCCATGACTGATATCTATAACTGAGCACTTAATAAAATAATGTAAGAATATGGAAAACTAGAAGAAAACTTTCCAAAAGGTTCAAATACTAAATAATACTAAAATAAATAATGTATGAATAAGGTATAATAATACCCAAAACTGAAATAACTGTCTGAAAATGCTATAGTTTGCAAAACTTTAAACTGTCTGAACTGTGGAGTCCATGGGATATGTCCCCAACTAACTCCAATTATTGAAGTAAACTAAGTACTAAAATAATAAAATAATAGAACATCCTTGAATGAGGAGGACACACTGCTAGAATATCCGCTGAATGTCTGATCTGCTAAGGGTGCTTTGGGTTCATACATCTAAACCTATGGTATAAAACAACAAAGCACAAAAGAAAAGTATACATCAGTACGTGAGAATGTACTGGTACGCAAAGTGAGGTAGGCCGAATGCATGGGTTCATATGCATGAACAATAACTGACTGAACTTCATGAGAATATTGAATGAGAATACATGCATGACTATAAAGACTATAACTAAAATCATGAGGATTATGAATACAGAGTATACTGATAACTGATATAAATGATACTGTGTGATTGTATATGATAGTCTGGATTCTCATAGAATAAGTTGAGTTCCATATTGAACTGAGTGACTATATCTGATAATCCTAAAATTTGTAGAACTATCTTAGTTCTATTATTGAGATTGAGACTATGGGAGGCATTCATCTAACCGACATGCCCCATATAACGTAATATAGCAGAGTTGGGGTCCATTCTATAATCCTAATTGGAAGGGTATCACGACTGCACCACTATCAAAGAAAAGCTTTAAGTGACCTTTATCTAGCAGTGTCCCCAAAGAATAATGGTGGGACCCTCAACTTGAATTATTAATCCACCTCATTAACCCTCAACTGTTAGTGTTGATGTCTCAACCTATGCTGGAAACATAGTTTTGGAATTCAAGGATTGCTTCTAAGGGTCACACCCTCTACTGTCAGTATGTGCCCTCATCCTTGGGTTCGCTCGGTGCTGAATCTTACTCCCAACTAAATAGATACTTAACTAACTATACTAAGATGAAATGGACTGATTTCACTGAATCTCGTGGACTGATGAAATATTACTAAATTCTGTTAACTAAGTGAGTTTACTAAGATTACTGAGTGGGATTGGACTGATACTAAATTTAATGAGTTTTCCTGAGTCATGTGACTTACTGAATTTTACTAATCAAGGCTAGACTAAGAGCGTCTTGAAAACAGACACTGGCTCTAGGCACACGGCTAAATATATCGGTTACAAGTACCCCCAGGACTCGATAGCATGAAACTGACAAGATATGACACTTCTTGAACACATGACCATAGTCAACCATTCATAAAACAACCATTGGAGATTTCATGAAGAACTTGATATTCATAATATTGTACATGTAGAGAAATGCATTCAAATATATGTCATGGTTTCACAATTTTAGTCTCATGGGCATTCCATCATACAATTTCAATGCATAAATAGCATGGGAGTCATTTTTGAACATTAAATCAATACATCATGATTGCATAAATCAACACAATTTTATAGATTTCAACCCACATGCTAGCATAGAATTATGAAAACACATTAAATATTCAATCTTGGGAATCATAAAACACATCAACAAGGCCATAATCAACCCACAACATGAACGTAATAATTTATGATTTTAAAATAGGATTCTTGAGATTCATGGATGAAAGAAAACCTTGAATGAACACTTGACATACCTTAGTGGATGATTTCTTGAATATTGATGGAGGAAAGTTTTAATTATTGACTTAAAATTATCTACCTAGGGTTTTTTGTTCTTGAGGAATAGAGAAATAATGAATGCATTTCGCCAAAAGAGGGCTAAATATCGTGTTATGAGGACTGAAGGTTAGGGGAAAAGACTTAATTACCCTTAAAACCGTGGAAAGACTAAATACTAGGCATCGATGCAATTGGAAAGGCGGGGTGGTAATGGCATTGATGCGATACTCAATGTGTCACTCCATGATCGCGCCGAGCCTCAATACTTTTACTGTCAATTCTTGCAACAATGTTAACCAACACGATAGGCGATGCGACACGCTAAGATCACATTATTCCACTATTTTAGGAATCTAACCGTGGTTTTAATGATGTTCGAAAAATCCAAAACTTGTCCATGAATACCTATTGACCTTCAAAATTTGATAACGCCCAAACTACAGCTCTCGTAAGAAAGTGTAAGCGGTCGCTATTAAATATAGAACCAACTAGGTTAGGTGTCGAATCCCACAGGGAATACTTGGTCACTAAGTGTTGCAATTATTAGTAGACTATTGGTCGAAAATTCCACGACAAAGGAGGGATTTGATTATGCGTGAACTAATGATTACAAAGTAACGAATGAATGATTTGTTTAGTAAGATTTAATAACAGAGCTTTATAAGTTAGGGTTATGTCCACCTTATGAGTTCTACGTATCTATTAACTATGAGGAATGTTGAATTTAGACATGCATGCACTTATAGAGATTCGTATTATAATGGTAAATCCTAGTGTTTCTCAACCATCAACGATTAGTTCACTTTGACTCTCTCGAGCTTAAAGTGTATAACTAACGGTACAAACTCTCCAAGAGGTTAATTCGGTTAAGGCATTAACGTGTAAACAGGGGTTGGTAGCCCTATTTCCTTGTCACACTCTTTTTCCAAACATGTAACTTTTCTATCGAACAAGTTAATGCTATAATGCCATGTTCTCTATGTTTGCAACCATGAGAATTAAATTAAAACGAAGAGAGTAATGATATAAGTAGCATACACATCAAGAATTCACAAACTCATAGTAATAGATAGTATCTCACAAGGTTTTCATAACCCTAACAGAGAAGTTTAGCTACTCATGATTACAACGGAAACCACAATAGAAATAATCATCATACCACAACTAGAATAATCTTCGTGATGGGATGATTTTAACGTCAATAGCCAAGTAACGTTTTGCCCTCTAGCCGTTTTTCTCAAGAGAGTCGTGTTTCTCTGTCTAAACTTACAGATTCTATAAACTAAATAATGATTAAAAACATCCCATGCTGAAAAATTCAGCAATAGGGTTTTTATAAGGTCCTTGTCTACTAAATTACTGCTGCATCCCTAAGTATTTAGAAATACTGATTTTGCCCGGGACAGATTCTCCATGCATCACATTCAGTCCACAAGCTTCCAAAAGTTGTCTTCCTTCTTACGTGAAGTTTTCCTTTGCTGCCCAAAGGTCCACAAAGTGATGAAATCTTTATCGTTAATACCTGAAAAACATGTTAATCACGTAGGTCAGTTCACTTAAAGTAAAATGGACTAAAAGTGCAGGAATTATATATTTTGTCCTCAAAACATAGCTAAAATATGGGTAAATTATTGTTCTTAGGCGTGCAAATACACCCAACATCACCACCCCACACTTAAAGCTTTGTTCGTCCTCGAACAAAATATTACGTCCATGCAATCATCTAACTAGAATATCACAGCAGCAACACAAAATGTTCAACAAGACAGGCACAGCAATTATTAACAAGGAGTAGTTTTCTTGATCACTACTAGAAACAATTCAACCTCCAACATAGGCTCGTGATGATGGTTAATTTGTATCCACAAGTTAAGCCACAAAGAATTATATAACACTACCCAAAAATTATCAACCATGTATGTCTCACACAAGATATCACCCATAATCACTCACAAGTTTGAATTTTTTGAAACATGGGTACAAGATTCTCCTTGCTCTCACTCTCACAAAGACTTTTTATGTTAAAACTGATGACCATAGGCTTGACCTTAGTGTAATGCTCCACTAATATCAGAATGCTAAGCTTAGGATCAAATAGGTCTTTACAGGTTGTAATGTAGGCTAAGGGACAGGTAGGACTATTTTGGCCAGAAATAGTTACTATGTTCCCTAAG
Organism: Capsicum baccatum var. pendulum; assembly: GCA_030864225.1. Lineage (NCBI taxonomy): Eukaryota > Viridiplantae > Streptophyta > Magnoliopsida > Solanales > Solanaceae > Capsicum > Capsicum baccatum. Next base: position 227,682,319 of record CM061556.1, read on the forward strand.
CACTTTAATTCACTACGTTATGTCATTAACACTCTCTTTTAAACAACCCTTCTACTTTCTTTCATCTACCACCCCTTTTCACCTATTTTGTTATTCAATTATAAACACAACTATCTTTTTATTTTTCTATTTTTGTTTTTTTTTCTTTTTTTCTTTTTTTTATTTGATTTATTTATATATATTTTTTTTTCTTTTTTTTATACAACACCTCTATGATAGTCACTCTTATTCACAACAATTTCAAGCACCATTACATTCTGAGGCATCACTCTCACCCAATTTCCTCTTATTTTGTCACATGACTCTACAATTTAAAATGCTTAGGAAAGTGGATCAAATTTAAAAAAATGGATTAGGCTATATATGAGGTTGTCAAAGAAAATAGATAAAGGCTCAAAGGGGGTTAACTAGGATAATGTACAAAGGTAGGTAAAAAGAAGGTAAACAATTACAGGCTGCCAAAGAAATGCCTAAATCATCTTTTAAACTCACACTCTTTATTTTGCTTTACACACACACTAGGAAAGTTCTAGCATCAGTCACAACACAGAATATACTATAACCTCATACACACAAGGCACATGGTCAACTTTATTGGGAGCAGTATAGACTCTTGACCCAACAGATGAATGAATTAAACCACACATTTATCACACAGTAAGTCACACTTAGAGCCTAAATGTCTCACTAGTAATGATTTTAGCACAAACTCTTGTCATAATACCTTGCCGCCTATCAGAACAATTTCATGCAAATTTGTTCGAAAAATTTAAGTACAAACTAGAATAAATGTAGGCAAAGAAGTACAATACAGCATACAAATACCAGCACCCCACACTTAGACGGGACACACTACCCTTAGTGGAAATAAATAAGGAAAACCTGATTAGTCGGACTCCTCTTCTATGTCTGGGGTCATACCCCCTACGTCGAAATCATCATCAGAGTCGTCATCCTCAGAAGTTCCTCAAAATATACCACACTTAATTCCAAAAGTACGTCGAGGTATTTGTAGAGAGGAGGACTCCACTTGATCTTTTCTTCCCTTTTTCTGACCTTTCTGCGAGGTGGATACTTTTTCTTTTCCTTGTCGTCCTTTTGGTGTCATTCTACCTGAGATCATAATAGAGTCATGTTAGCTTCATCTCGGAAGATTCAATCGAAAAACAAATAGTAGTGGCACCACCCCACACTTAATTTGTTGGCACAGACTAATTAAGTGAGTGATGTCGATTACTCAGACTTCATCGACATCCATTTAGGCGATATGCTCCAACATCATGTTTAGCATAGTCATACTTTCATGTAATCTTGACTATCCTTTTCAACTTTGTTTCATTGGATTAATGCATTTTTTTGAACAAGACTACCAGATAGAGATCGTATCAAGTTATTACATAGAAATAATCACACCATCTTATCCTTGCAGTCAATCATGATCGGTATCTTGATGAATGAGTCACTCAAATATTCAAGCTTTTACTTTCAAGATTATGCATTAACCTCACAATTTTGATTTTATAAAAATATGACAATGTATGACAATCAAATGCAAGTCAGAGCAAAGTCAAGAGCACCCACACTTATCCTCTCACTCGACGAGATTCATAATAGCAAACCAACCATATTTATTTTATCACCAAACACCACTTCAAAATCTAATAAAACATTATACATATAGCATCGCAATAACTATGAAATATAAAAGAATAAGTTACTTGGTGATAGATCCAGAAGATGAGCTTGCAAGATTAGATGAATAAAAAGAAAAACTTTGAGAGAATGGGGAAGCTTGGGCGGCGCCTATATGGAGCAAACAATTGCATTTTGTTCTAAGGTTGAAGATCTATTTATAGACTAAGCCATGGGTCAGGTTTTATCCATGTAAAATCGGGTTAGGAGACAAAAAATGTATAAGTAGGCGGCGCCTAATGCTTTGCCTATGCTTAGCATAGGCGGCGCCTGTGCTATTGCCTGGTTGGGCATAGGCGGTGCCTATGCTATCGCCTAGTTGATCATAGGCGGCGCCTATGCTATTGCCTTATTGAAACAGTGATCATAGGCAATGGCATAGGCGGCAGCTTTAGCTTTGCCTAGATTTGCATAGGTGGCGCCTATGTTATTGCCTAGATTTACATAGTCCTTGCCTTGTCCATTGCCTAGATTTGTACAGGCCTAGCCTTGTCCATTGCCTAGTTGAGGTAGTGAGCATAGGCAATGACATAGGCCTTGCCTTGTTCATTTCCTAGATTCGCATAGGCATTGCCTTGTCCATTGCCTAGATTAGCATAGGCAATGCCTAACCGATAGCTTTTGTTCCTTCATTCCTAACTTACCACCTTTAACATGGCTTTCTTTCAAATCAACATTTGGGATAAATCCTCTCCTTTATACGTCTTGCACCTACACTTACTCAAAAACAACAAAAGCGATTAGAAGGATGGGTTGCCTCCCACCAAGGTCCTTAGTTTTGGTCGTGGCTCGACTCTTCTTTTTGAATTTTTATTTAACAAAAACAAACTCCTATGAAAACAAAATGATTTAAAATGATGGGTTGCCTCCCATGTAGCGCTTGATTTATTATCGTGGCACGACATAGTTATATCGATTACTTAGACTTCATCGAGATATATGGTGCATTATTTTCTAAAATTATTCAGACGACGCTGATGCTTAATTGTAGGTACACAATCTTCTTTGAGATAAATCCTGTGCATCCATAGCCCAGGAGGGATACCAATTATATCATCAATAGTCCAACCAATAGCTCTCTTGTACCTTTTCAGAGTAGAGATGAGAGCCTCTACATGTTGTTCACCTAAATCAGCCGCAACAATAACTGGAAGTGTATCACGACTTCCCAAAAATGCATACTTCAGGTGACTGGGAAGCTCTTTCAATTCTAGTACTGGTGACTCTTCAATGGAAGTCTTTGTTGTTGGTGAAGGTCGATTATTAAGATCAAGGTCCAGCTTCTTAGGGCATGAGAATATGACCCCAATCCTGTTAGAGCACAAACAGCTTATTCATACTCTTCAACATCCTTAAGCTTAAAATTCATAAGAACAACAGCCAATGTCTTAACAATAAGTTGCTTCTCTACAGATAAGTCTTTCTCATCCTCATAACAAACATCAGCTACAGAGAACACATTCATATCTTCAGGGTGCTTCATCGATTTGCATACATCAAAGCGGACCACTTCGTCATTCAATCAAAATAAAAGCTTATTGGTTCGTAAATCAATAGGCACACTTCCTGTTATGAGGAAAGAACGACCCAAGATTTTGGAAACTTTAGAATCCACCTCACAGTCCAAAATAACAAAGTCTGCAGGAAAAATAAAGGTAGAAGCCTTCACCAATACATCATATAAGATACCAACAGGTTATTTTACCGACCTATCTGCCATCACGAGCCGCATATTGGTTTGTGTAGGATCGCTCAACCCCAACTTTCTGTAAATGGATAGCGGCATCAAATTGATGGTACCTCCCAAATTGACAATGCCTTAGCAAAATTCATAGATCCCACCGTGCAAGGAATAGTGAAAGCACCAGGATCTGCCTTCTTCTGTACTAAAGACCTCGTGGCAACTGCACTGCAATGATGCACATCATCCGCCAGCTCATAGCTTGCTGCCCGCTTCTTTGTCAAAAGGTCCTTCATGAATTTAGCGTACCCAGGCATCTGTTCCAGCACCTCCACCAAAGGAACATTAATAGTCAATTGCTTCACCATGGTCATGAATTTACTGAACCTGGTGTCATCAGCTTTCTTCTTTAGTTTTTGAGGAAAAGGTGGTGGTAGAAGGGGAATAGTTTTCTCCACCACTTCCTTTTTATCTTGCTTACGATTATCAATCTTTTCAGGCTGCTGACGTCTAGGTGTAGTGTCATGAACGTTTTTATTTCGATTTTCAGCTTCTACAGAATCATCACAATCTGCTTCAATCACATTCTCCTCTTTCTTATCAACCACCTGCTTGCCTTTGGACGATTTTCTAACACCTTCCCACTTCTGGTAGTAATAGCCATACATGATCCATTATTTCTTAGATTTTGAACAGTGTCTCTAGGTAAGGTGCCAGCTTTTCTTTGGTTACATGCCGTTGATAGTTGACTCAATTGTTTCTCCAGTTGTTTTATTACAGTAGAAGGTGAGTCAACCAATTGATTTATTGAGGACAAATCATTTTTTAACCCAGCTACTCCCATGTTAGTTGCTTCCACTCCTTTCAACGGCTTAACCATCATGTCCTCCATGGACATCTTTCTAGAACCAGATGCAGCAGTGTCACGACTTCCAGAGGAACATACAAACCACTCCTGTTAGTTTTATTCTTCCAATTCCCTTGGTCTCGATCATTGTATCCGGATTTTTCAAAATAGTTCCGACCTTGGTTTCCTTAGGCGTTGCCTCGAAAACCCTCCTGATTATTCAAGTAATTTACTTCTTCTTTAGAATTGGAATAATCTCTTCCTTGTGACACAATAGCCTTGACTTTTTTGGTCTTTCCTAATAATAAATGCTTGGTAAGAAGATCCATCTGCATTTTCATGTGAGCCTTATCCTGGTCACGTTTCTCTTCTCTTCGCCTCTGTTCTGCAGTCATGCTAATAGATATAGTAGAGCTTGCTACCTCAGAATCCCTGGTATTCCAAGCTCTACTCTATTTTGTCATACGATCTAGCATACCACTTGCCTCATTAAAAGTAAGGTCCATGAATAACCCACCCACAGCATTATCAACCACTGGCTTAGTCACCTAATTCAAAGCCCTGTATAATATCTTCATCAAGTGGACATTGGTCATATGATGATTTGGGCACCTCATAAGCTTCTTTTTTGAACCTCTCCCATATTTCGTGGAGAGCTTCGGTTGGAAGCTGTCGAAAATTGTTGATCTCATCTCTTAATTGTGCTCTCTTGGATGGAGAAAACAATCTTTCTAGGAAAGCGTCTTTCAATTGCCTCCAATTAGTAATAGAGTCATGAGTTAGCCCGTTCAACCATAGAGTTGCCTCTCCAGATAGAGACAATGGAAATAAGTGCAATCGAATTGCATTCTGTCCAACCCCTAGATTGTCAAACGCCTTGCATGTTGAGATAAAATTAATCAGATACATATTCAAATCGTCTCCTGCAAGTCCACCAAATAACCCCTTGAGCTGCAATAGCTGAATCATGGTGCTAATGATATTAAAATTGGCTCCAGGTGCCAAGGGAGGAGGAATAATAGCCCCTGTGGCACCAGCTCCATCCACATCATCATCATCATCATCAAAAGGAACCTGCACAGCTCGGCGTTCAGGTCTCATTCTAGCTTGATGATCTCTCCTATTCACAGGCACTGCCACCTCATCTGCACGCCTTGGGTTTAGTAACTCATCGTCATCCAGGTCCTCATCATCCAGATTTGTTGCCCGACCTGGGTTATCAATATTCTATTGATGCACTTGCGCAGCTGCCAATGCAGCTAATCTAGCCTGCTCCTGTTGAGCAGCCCTTCTTTTGATGTCTCGTTGTGCATCCATTCTGCCAATTAGTTGTAGTTTAGGATTTATGGGTAATAATGGGTGACCAGATCTTCGTTTTTTGGCATGCACTCTACAAAACCTGAACCAAACAAAAACAACAAACAAAAAGTAAAAGTATAGAATCTTTGAGCAAAGGGTCTATTAACTATCACAAACTTAGTTTACAACCGTATTCCCCGGCAATGGTGCCAAAATTTGATAACACCCAAACTATAGCTCTCGTAAGAAAGTGTAAGCGGTCACTGTCAAATATAGAACCCAACTGGGTTGGGTGTCGAATCCCACAGGGAATACTTGGTCACTAAGTGTTGCAATTATTAGTAGACTGTTGGTCAAAAATACCATGAAAAAGGGGGGATTTGATTATGCATGAACTAATGATAACAAAGTAACGAATGAATGATTTGTTTAGTAAGATTTAATAACAGAGATTTATAAGTTAGGGTTATGTCCACCTTATGAGTTCTACGTATCTATTAACTATGAGGAATGCGGAATTTAGACATGCATGCACTTATAGAGATTCGTATTATAATGGTAAATCCTAGTGTTTCTCAACCATCAAGGATTAGTTCACTTTAACTCTCTCGAGCTTAAAGTGTATAACTAATGGTACAAACTCTCCAAGAGGTTAATCCGGTTAAGGCATTAACGTGTAAACAGGGGTTGGTAGCCCTATTTCCTGGTCACACTATCTTTTCCAAACATGTAACTTTTCTCTCGAACAAGTTAATGCTATAATGCCATGTTCTCTATGTTTGCAACCATGAGAATTAAATTAAAACGAAGAGAGTAATGATATAAGTAGCATACACATCAAGAATTCACAAACTCATAGTAATAGATAGTATCTCACAAGGTTTTCATAACCCTAACAGAGAAGTTTAGCTACTCATGATTACAACAGAAACCACAATAGACATAATCATCATACCACAACTAGAATAATCTTTGAACTGGGATGATTTTAACGTCAATAGCCAAGTAACGTTTTGCCCTCTAGAAGTTTTTCTCAAGAGAGTCGTGTTTCTCTGTCTAAACCTACAGATTCTGTAAACTGAATAATGATTAAAAACTTCCCATGCTGAAAAATTCAGCAATAGGGTTTTTATAAGGTCCTTTTCTACTAAATTACTGCTGCATCCCAAAGTATTTAGAAATACTAATTTTGCCCGGGACAGATTCTCCATGCATCACATTCAGTCCACAAGCTTCTAAAAGCTTCCTTCCTTCTTACATGAAGTTTTCCTTTTCTGCCCAAAGGTCCATAAAGTGCTGAAATCTTCATCTTTAATACCTAAAAAACATGCTAATCACGTAGGTCAGCTCACTTAAAGGAAAATGGACTAAAAGTGCAGGAATTATATATTATGTCCTCAAAACTTAGCTAAAATATGGGTAAATTATGGTTCTTAGGCATGCAAATACGCCCAACATCACTGATCATGAATCAACAAAAATATAGACCTTTAAGGGATTTTAAAGTTGTGAAATGAGATTGCCAACTTTCGAAGGCCAATGAATGTACTGATATGCTAAGTGAGGTAGGCTTAAATGGATGGGTTCATATGCATGAACAATACTGACTGACTGACATGAGTTTGCATTGGCTCATTGGAAATTGTCTCTGGGGGCCAAGGAAAAATATTGATCGACGTGATGGATGATGCAACAAATCGACATCACGTAGATACACTATTTTGGATTCCCAAATGTGGTTCAAAAGAGGTCTAAAAAATTTAAAACTCATTCGAGAACACCTACTGACATTTTTAATCTTGAATCATCCTAAAGATCAATATTTTAAGGTCATAGGGGTCGTAAAATAGAGTCGCCAACTTACGAAGGCTAAAATGACGCTAAGTTTGAGTACTTAGCTAAAATTTTCTAAGTCTGGGACCCCTTAACAAGTTTTAAGGGACTAAATTAATCTTAGAATTTTGTGGGGTCTTATATTATCTCCCCCTTGGGAATATTTATCCTCGAATGAGACTATCTAAAATGGGAGAACTGACAGACCGAACTCATTTATTAGACATGTATAACTGAAGTATGATTTCATGACTGACATTATTAATATATTGAATTATCATACTGAACATGCATATCTGATACATGAGTACATAGATGAACATAATTTGTAAATGCATAACTAGGATTACTAATAAGCTAAGTTTATCATGCTGAACATGCATATCTATGCATGAATACATAACTGATAATACAATTGTGACACTTACCAAATCTATAAAAGGGAAATATAAGCATGGAACTGAGTTAGTTCAACGGAAAATTATTACCTTGGGCTAAGTCTGGATTTATGGAGAATAGGTGAGGATACTTGCTCCATATATCTATTTTTGCTTCCCAAGTATCTCTCTCAATGGACTGATTTCTCCAAAAACTTTGACTAAAGAGACTTATTTGTTCCTCGGTCTACGAATTTGATAATCAAGGATTTCAACTGGGGTCTCTTTATAAGAGAGGTTGTTCTGAATTTGTATTCCCTCTATAGGGACTATGACTACTGGGTCACCTATGCATTTCTTAAGTAAGGAGACATGGAACACTGGATAAACTGAATCTAAGTCTAAAGGCAACTCAAGCTCGTAAGCTACCTTTTTAAAATGGCTGAGAACTCGATAAGGACTGATATATTAGGGACTGAGCTTCCCTTACTTGCCAAACCTCTTTACTCCTTTTATAGGAGAGATTTTCAAATACACATAATCACCAATATCGAACTCAAGGTCTTTTTTACGCACATTTGTATATGATTTTTGTCAGATCTAAGATGTCTTAAACCTTTCCCTAATCAACTGAACTTTTTCTAAGGTATCAAATACCAAATCAGGCCCTACCACTACGGCCTCGTCCACTTTAAACCAACCAACGGTAGATCTATATCTCTTCTCATAAATGCCTCAAATAGAGCCATCTGAATGCTGGAATGATAGCTATTTTTCTATGCAAATTAAATCAAAGTAAAGTGTTCATCCTAACTACCTTTAAAGTTTATCGCACATCCTGTCTAAGAGGTATAATTCTCGATTGAATAAGAGGTATGGACAGATACAAAATGAGCTGATTTGGTTATCCTGTCTATGATGACCCAAATAGAATCATGTTGGCGATGAGTACAAGGCAAATCGATCACAAAGTCTATGTTCAGTTCTTCATATTTCCATATGGGAATATTAAACTCCTGCATGGACCCACTAGGCTTCTAATGCTCAATCTTAACCTACTAACATGTTGAGCAATAGCTAGAAACTCTGTAATGTCTCTCCTCATCCCACTCCACCAATAGATCTCCCATAAATCACGGTACATCTTAGTGGCCTTGGATGAATAGAGAAGCGCACACCATGCATTTCTACCAGAATCTGCTATCTTAGGTCTTCTACACCTAGCACACACAGCCGACCCTAGCAACACAACATACCATCTCCCCCTGGGGAGAAAACCTCTACCTTCTGATCTCTGACTTACTCTTTCAAATTGACTAGACTGGGATCCCTTTCCTACTTTTCCTTTACCTTAGAGACCAGGGATGATTCTGAATACTCTGCACCAATACACTACCTTCTGCTGAATCGACTAAGCAAATTCCTAGTCGGGCAAGCTGATGAACTTCCTGGGCTAAATTCTTCTTACCATCCTCCACGTGAGAAATACTACCCATAGATATCCTCCTAAGAGCATCAGTCACTACATTGTTTTTACTTGGATGATACCGGATGCTCATGTCATAGTCTTTCAACAACTCCAACCACCTTGTCTGATAGAGGTTTAGATTTTTTTGAGAGAACACAAAATAAAGGCTCTTATGGTCAGTTAACACATCAATGTGCACTCCATACAAATAGTACCTCAAAATACTTAAGGAAAATACTACTTCTACTAACTCAAGTTCATGAGTAGGATTGTTCTTTTTATGGTTCTTAAGATGTCTAGAGGAATAGGCTATCACCTTACCTCTTTTCATCAAAACACACCCCAAACCAAATCTAGAAGCATCACAATACACAACAAAGTCATTTGAACCATTGGGCAGGTCAAAACTGGAGTTGTAGTAAGTCGATTATTCAACTCCTGAAAACTCTTCTCTAAAGAATTTGACCACTACAATTTGACTTTATTCTGAGTCAATTTAGACATAGGGGATGCAATAGATGAAAATCCCTCAATAAAATATTGGTAATAGCCAACCAAGCCCAAGAAAATCCTGATATCTAATAGAGAGATGGGTCTGGGTTAGTTTCTTACTACTTTGTTCTTTTAGAGATCAACTCTAATGCATTCACCAAAAATTATATGATTGAGGAAAGCTAGTGACCTTAGAGAGAATTCACACTTACTGAATTTGGAGAATAGCTGATGGTTTCTCAGAGTCTGTAGTACTATTCTGAGATGGTCAGCATGGTCATGCTCACTGTGAGAGTAGACAAGAATGTCATCTATGAAGAACATATCCAAGTGCTGCTTGAACACACAGTTCATCAAGTCTATAAAGGCTACTAGGGCATTGGTAAGACCAAATGACATGACTAGGAATTTGAAGTGACCATACCAAGTTCTGAAAGTTGTCTTTGGGATGTCATATTCTCTAAATCTGAGCTGATGATAGCCTGATCTGAAGTCTATCTTAGAAAAATAACTAGCCCCATAAAGTTGGTCAAATAAGTCATCAATTTTAGGAAGGGGATACTTGTTCTTGACCTTGACTTTATTTAGCTGACAGCAATCAATACATTTTCTAAGGGAACCGTCTTTCTTATGGATAAATAAAATTGGTGCACCCCATGGGGATACACTGGGTCTGATGAATCCCTTATCTAAAATCTCTTTCAATTGTTCTTCTAATTCTCTAAGTTTTATAGGTGCCATCCTATATAGCAGAATAGAGATGGGTTATGTATCTGGAAAAAGGTCTATTCTGAAGTGATTTCCCTTTTAGGAGGAACTCTGAGAAGAAATTTAGGCAACATATTTATGAATTCATATGCTACTGACACTAATTCAAGATTAGGGGCTTCAGAACTGGAGTCCTGGACTCGAACGAGATGTTATACACATCCCTTAGATATTATTTTCCTTTCCCTTAGGTAGGAAACAAGTTGACCCCTAAGTGCTGAAGTACTACCCCTCCACTAAAGGATGGGTTCATTTAGAAACTAAAATTAGAAAATTCTATTTCTGTAGTTGATTGAGGAATGGTGGGAATAAAGCCAATCAATGTCGAAAATGATATCAAAATTGGTCATCTCTAATTCAACTAAGTATATTAAAGTGACTTTCAGAGATATCATAATTAGACAGTTCCTGTATACCCACTGGGAAATGATAGATTTACCAACTGGGGTAGACACTAAGAAAGGCTCTACTAGGAGTTTGGGACTGACTCCGAAGTCAGCAGCTAGATATGGAGTAATAAAGGACAAAGAAGCTCCTGGATCTAGCAAAGCATAAACATATAAATGGAAAAATTGTAATATATTAGTGACCATATTGGGAGAACTTTGATGATCCTATTGGGAATGAAGAGCACAAAGTCTAATTGGGTGTTGTCTACTAGTGACACTGGAAAAGGCACCCTGCTGATTCAGGCGACCAGACTGAGCTAGGGGATAGTTATGCTAACCCTGATAACCTAACTGAGGACAATCATATTATTGTGCCAGCTCTGTAGATACCCTGGTGGTTTTTACCATATTTTTGACAAAGGGAATCAGTTCGAGCGTTATTGACACTGCCCTGAGGTTTAGGTCAAGGTGACCTATCTCTATTTTTATCTCTGAAATTTTGGCACTGGAGCAATGGATGAGGATGGAGCTAGAATTGAGGATTTTTGGTATAACTGAGAATGATAACCATCCTCTGACTTAGGCATAGCGAAGCTGAAACTACTTTTTTTTGCTCTCTTGTTCTCCCTTTCCTTCTACTTGTTCTTGGCCTCTTATATATACTAAGCATGGACCACAATCCTGGATATGTCCATCTCTTTAATCAGTATTGAAGTCCTACACTCCTTGACCATACTGCTAGACACCCCTGACACAAACTTACTCATCTTTGCTCTACTATCTACTAGCACATGAGGAGCATATCTCGAAAATTAAGTAAACTTGAGAGAATACTCTTTCACTATTATGTTGCCATTCTTTAGATTAATAAATTCTTGCACCTTTGCTTTCCTCAACTCCAGTGGGAAGAACCTATCCAGAAAAGCAGTGGCAAACTCCATCCATTCTACGGGACCTGCATCAACGGACCTCTTTACCATCCACTATTTAAACTATGAGTAAGTCATATCTTGTAACTGATATGCAGCTAGCTCGGCACTCTCACTAGCTATAACCCCAAGATGTTTGTAACCTTCTGTACCTGATTAAGAAATTCCTGAGGGTCCTTGTCTGACTTAGACCCAGTAAAAGATGGAGGGTTAATTCGGGTGAAGTCCTAAATTTTGGCTGCAATAGTGTTGGACACTAGGTTGGCCAAAATAGTAGTTGGACGTTAATTTTGGGTTGCCACAGAATGAACTAGGGTAGTAAAAACTACTCTAAACTCAGCGTGGAAGACGTGTTCATCTAGGGGATCTAGATGGATGGGCTAGGGTTCTGGCTGGTTTCCCATTCCTCTTCCTTTAGTCCTCTTTGGAGGCATTCTATAAATGGAAAAGAAACTCGGATTATACAAAGATTTTAATTGGAGCTCATGCTCACTCGCACGACATGAATACTGAAAGAAGGGAAACATTTTCTAAAAATCTCACAACCTCCTGCACAAAGGTATGGCGTGCTACACAACCATGCACAAGACTTTACTAGATGCGACTTTTAGACTTCTTAGGACTCTGTTGAACCTTAGGCTTTGATACCAAGTTTGTAGCACCCCGAGTTTGTACCCCAGATGTTATACAGTGCTTATAATATCGAGGGACCACAAGCTATCCCATGATTGGTACCTATTGCAATAATTGGACAACAATACTATTTAAGCAAAAATAGGTGGAAACTGACCATAGGGTTTAATACTATAAATAAATATAAATACAGTATAACAATACCAAAACTGAAACATCTGTCTAAAAACACTCTAGTCTAGAAAGCCTCTACTTTCTGAATCATGGAGTTGATGGGACAAGCCCTCAACTAAATCCAACTACTGAAAATAAACTAAACTACTAAAATAATGATCATGTCCTCAAACAATAAGGACTCACCACTAACTCTAACTGCTGAATATTTGAACTTCTAAGTATAGTCAGGAGCCTGTGCATCTGAACTTATGAAATAAAACATCATAGTGCAAGATAAAAGTATGCATCAGTACTTTGAATGTATTGGTATGCTAAGTGAGGTAGGCTTAAATGTATGGGTTCATATGCATGAACAATACTGATTGAATAACATGAGTATAACTGAGTGAGAGTACATGCACGAATACGTAAACTATAACTGAGATAGTGATAAAACTAGATACTGAGTTTGAATACTAATTAACTACTATCTAAGTTTATTGATAGTAAATTACTTATAACTGAGTGACTATATCTGACAGTCTTGATTTTATGGAACTATTTTGAGTTCCGTACTAAGCTGGGTAACTGTATCTAATAGTCCTGAATCTGTAGAACTGAACTGAGTTCTATGCGGAGACTTAATCTAAAACTAATATTGTGGGAATTAATTATCTAACCAACATGCCCCTGTCTGAACTGATTGGGGTCTAACCTGTAACCCTAACTAGAAGGGTGTCAGTACCATGCCACGAGTAAAGACAAACTAAGTCATCGTCATCTAGAAGGTGCTCTGAATGAGAACGGTGATACCCATAACTGGCAGGTTAAAACACCTCATCAACCCTCAACTGGTAGCTTAAGCTCACAACTTATGCTGGCTATATAGTTCTGGAATACAAGGACTGCTTCTAAGGATCACACCCTCTGTTGGTAGGTAAGTCCCTATCCTTGGGTTTACTCGGTGTTGAATCCTACTCCCAACTGAAATAGACACTGAACTAAATTTCTAAACTGTTCTAGATATGACTAAATTATTACTGATCATACTATTTATCTGAGCTGAACTAATTATACTAAATCGGACTAGACTAATACTTATTTTACTAAGTTTTCCTGAGTTCTGTGACTAACAAAATTCTAATGATCATGACATGAATGACATTACTCTGTGACTGACCATGGCTCTAGGTAATCAGCTAAATTATTGGGTATAAAATACCCACAGGACTCGATAGCATAATTATAAGACATGGCACAATCTCGAAACATGACAGCTAACTACTTGATCATCATTCATTCATTGGGAGATTCTAGAAAAAACTTAGATGACATGAACTTGAATACATGATAACGCGATATAATTTCACTATTCAACTTATATAAACAATTCATCAAACACTTGAAGAACATAATTGATGCACATGACACTAAAACAATATGTACGCATCATAATTCATTTTCACATTTACAAGTTCAAGGGTTTCAACATGGATTTACATGATAATGCACACATATCAATTAATTTTACATGAATCTTTTAATAAATCAGGAAATAGAAACCCAATTAAAATATTGGCCATGAATACCCTTTAATTCCAAATCATGGAAATCATAAAATTAAGCTACTTGAAGTTTTAAAAGAGGTTCTTGGACTCCAAGGGTGTAAGGAACCCTTGGATAAACACTTCACACACCTTAGTGCCTAAATTCTTAAGGATTGGTGGTGGGTTCTTGAGTTCTTGATTTTAAATTTATCCCCCTAGGTTTTGTTCTTGAAAGATTTTGAGAGAAAATAAGTATACTTTGGTTAATGAGGGTTGAATATCGTGTTTTAGGGTTGAATATCATGTTTAAAATGACCCATTAACCCCTAAGGATGCAGCTTTTTAATGACTGAAAACTGGACTAGCGATGTGCAGGAGACGTACCACGTCATTGGCATCCAAGAACACCTAATGACATTCCTGATCATGAAACAACCTAAAGATCAATATTTTAAGGTCATAGTGGTCATGATATAGAGTTTCCAACTTACAAAGGCTAAAATGACACTAAGTTTGAGTATTTAGCTAAAATTTTCTAATTCTGGGACTCCTTAAAAAGCTTTAAGAGACTAAATTAAGTTTAGAATTTTATGGGTTCTTATAATATTTTACTTATTGTTTTCTATATCGGTTAATAGAGTACTCTCCTAGTGTTACATGTATCCATATAACACTCATGACTAAGGTTTGTATTTTGATTCGCTGTGTTCCTTGGATATGAGTCTTTACCTTGTGTTAAGTTACTCATGGTATATATGGTTGTGTTTCTTTCAGTTTCTAGTCTTAAGGACTTCTTTTATGGTATGGTTATGTTGGTATGGTTATTCAATATGTTTTAGGTAGTTGTTATATGGTACTTTGTGCCTATGGATCCGTATCTTATTTTAGGGGACTTGCCTATTGTGGGATTAGCAATTCTTGTACTTTAGTTCTTATATGACTCATCTTATGTTAGAATGGTACTGTTTTGAGGAGCATAGTAATGTTTTAAAATGGGGAATGTAGAATTCCTTAAGTGGAAGAGATTCTTGGGTGACTACCAGAGTTAAGGTTTTGGAAGGTAAGGTAAGGTTGTTGTCATGACAATTGGTTTAGAAAAGAATAGAGGGTGAAAACCTTTGTGAAATATTAAATAGTGCTAGTTCTTTTAATGGATAAAGCATACCGCAGGTATATGTGGTAGACTTGAATTGTTCTGATTAGTTGATAGGCCCATAGTTGTGTTGGATACTTGGGAGGTTTGATAAGTCATGGTTTTATGAATTATTTTTCATGGCATAGTACTCTTATGGTCTTGGATGTTCAATTATTGGTTGGGGATCTTAGTTCAAATGGTTGGATATAGTTTGTTCATATCCTTTAATCATGGTTTTCATATTATAATAGTGATAGAAGTGGGGTAGTATTTCAGGATAGAAACTAGGAAGTAACGCCTGGTGGCCTAAGTTAACTCCTCTTAGATTTGGATAGGCTTGAATATGGAATTGGTGTTCTATAGTTAGACTCAAGCTCTCATAGTGGTGTGTCATGGTAAAATCTAGATCTACTCGAACTCTATGAGTTTGTATTGGGGTAAGGTTTG
Organism: Capsicum baccatum var. pendulum; assembly: GCA_030864225.1. Taxonomy (NCBI): domain Eukaryota; kingdom Viridiplantae; phylum Streptophyta; class Magnoliopsida; order Solanales; family Solanaceae; genus Capsicum; species Capsicum baccatum. The sequence continues at coordinate 227,698,012 of CM061556.1, forward strand.
GATGGACCTTAGTTGGTTGACTCTTTTGGTTTTGGTACCTTGAATTCCTTGATTTTAAGGGGGTCTCGATGGGGATCCTGTATCAGTGAGTTTTCTAGTTGCGAATGAAATGTGTGGCTTGGTAAAGGTTCCATGGTAAAACTAAAAGCACGAGAAAGCCATTTGGAATGCGGAATAGGACATAGAGTCCAAGTGTCCATGTTGGTTCTTTGTTTTGAAAATTTGTCCGTAGGGTGTGTGTTCTTCAACATTTCTTTGTTTTCAAACTTTGTTAAAGTTTAGGAACGGTCCTTTCTAACACCCTGATTCGTTGAAACGAAATGCTACACGATGCTCATGACCCCGAGGGACCACAAGCTAACCCATGACTGATATATGTACCAGTATACTGTAAATCATGATATAATAATGCAGAATACATAGAACTGTAAGGTCATAAGGTTCAACCGAATAAAATCATGTGGGTGAAAATACCCAAACCAACTCAATATGAAAGCTAAGTCTGAACGTAAATCTGAACATAAATCTGAAAGCCTCTAAACTATCTGAATAAGGAGTTGAAGGAAATGTCTCCAACTAACTCCATAAAACTGAACTGAAGAAATAAATAAGTGTATCAAATCATATTGTCCTCGAATCAAAGAGGACTCACTGTGTCTCTGCGACTGGAATGCTACCGCTACTATTGGGATGGAGCTAGTGTCTCGGAACCTATGGTGTAATATGAAAAGAAAGCACCATAGTACAAATACGTCAGTACAATTGGAGTACTGAGTATACGAGGAAGGTAGGCTGAACATAAAGGGTTTCATGAATGAACACTGACTGACTAATATGAACGTGGGAGTGAAAACACACATATATAGAAACTGGTACCGTGAATACGTGATAGCATGACCTGTAAGCTAATACATGGTTTACTGATAACTATCATGAATGAGGCTGAAACTGATAACATGGACGATTGTATCTAACAGTCCTGTATATACTAAAATTTGAAGAACGCCCTGAGTTCTTTTACTGAGACTGATACTAAAATTATGGCAAATAGTGTTTAACCGTCATGCACTATGTATGCCTGTTATGGCTAAGCTGGGGTCCTATCTTTTCCCTGACTGGAGGGTTGTCAATACCGTGCCACAGGTAAGGACAGCCTATGGGTGATCGATATTTGGTGTGTACTTAATGATAATAGTGGGAACCCTAAACTGACGGGTTAAGCCACCTCATCAACCCTAATCTGACGGGTTATGATGTCTCAACCTACGTTGGCTACGTAGTTCTGGAACACAAGGATGGATACTAAGAATCAGACCCTGAACTGGCGGGTGAGTTCCCATCATTGGGTTCACTCGGTGCTAACCTCTACTCCCATCTAGAGGGACTGGAAATGAATAACTAATTGTACATGACTTAATCTTACTGAATACCGTTGACTAGAGGAATGTTACTAATATCTGACAACTGACTAAGATTATGACATTTTCCTGAGTCACAAGACTGACTGAAGTCTATAGAATCATAGATTGGGTTCGGATATCGTAAAACATGGCATGGATATAGGCACACATCTATAGTTTTCGGGTACAAGTACCCCCAGGACTCGATAGAAGGAAACTGACACACATGACTGACTAGATCATAAGAGTAGAGTCCACAATTCACAATATCATAAGTGAGGATTTCATAATAAGAATAATTCTTAGCAAACTATCACATGATAGGGAATGCACACAACATGTATATACTTGCATGGCTTCAATAACATGGTCATTCCATATCACAATAATATCATGGGCATCTCATACAACTTCTTTAATTCAAGACAATATCATGGGGATCACGTTGAAGATAAACTTAGAACATGAAATAGTCATTTAGGACTTATTATGTCATAAAAGCATGATTTCTATTTCCTTAGGTATTTTCACAAACACCTTACATGCATGTCTTACACATAGGTGGATTCATCAATATTATAAATATTCAACCACCAATATTACATGTTTATACGTTAAATACCACCATATCCTCACACAAAATATACAAAGATCCCATCTTAGGCATCATCAAACTCCAACCACATGAACATCAACCACTAAAAACATAAACATCATAATACATAATTTAGAATATGGTTATTGAGCTTTATGGATGAAAGGAGTCCATTAATCAACTCACGCATACTTTAGAAGAAAGATTCTTGATGATTGACGGAGGAATTTCCTTGAAATCGGATCTTCAAGCTTAGTTATGCAACCCTAGTTTTTTCTCTCTTTTAGTGCTTTTGGATGATGATCTTTGAGATGATAATAGGGTTGTAATATATTTAGAAGCTATATATTTCATAGGGTTAAGTTTAGGGACATGTAAGGAGTGTTAAAAGACATAATTACCCTTAAAATAACTCAAAACGAAGTGTTTTTGGCACCTGAAACTGACTTAGGCGGCTGCCAAGTGATTGCCTAATCTAAGTTGGGTGGTACCTAACCAATCGCCTATGTTTGGTTGGGCGGCGCCTAACCAATCGCCTATCCTTACTGTCTCTCACAAAAATGGGCATAACTTTTCGCTTGGGTATTGGATTAAGGATAAACTGGTATCACTGGAAAGCTAATTCGATTCTCTACAATTTGGTTGGTCTAAATCAGCTAAAATACCATACTAACATCGAGTTATACTCTTTCAATGATGACTTTTGCTAAATCAAACACTAAAACTTGATGGATTAAAAAACTCTTAGCTTGTATTACCTTAAGTGACTCATAAGAACATGCTTAATGCATCATAAGCTATCCTATCACTAGGATATTCATTGTAAATCATGTAATCAAGTATGAATCACAGGATAGGTGATTTTATACATAGGAATACTTATTCACTTTCTAGCTTAGAAACATCTGGGGTATTACAATACCTCCCCCTTGGGAATATTCGTCCTCGAATAAGAACTTACTGAGAAGGGATACAAGACAATAGAACCTGAACTGAACATGAAAAACTGAAACTTTATCTCATGACTGACATTCTAAACATACTGAACTCGTGCATATCCGATGGACGAACAACTAACACATGAATGCTTGACTGAGTACGAAATGGTTAATAGGTACCAATTTTATGCTGGAAACATGAACATGAAACTGAATAAGCTTAAGGAGAACTGTTACCTTGAGCTTGATTTGAATTGGCGGGGAAGAGGTGAGGATACTTGGTACGCATATCTGCTTCTGCTTCCCAAGTAGATCCCTCATGAGACTCATATCTCCAAAGAACCTTGACTAGAGGGACTTCTTTGTTCCTCAATCTACGAGTCTGATAATCTAAGATTTCGACTGGAATCTCTTCATAAAAGAGGCTATTCTGAATGTCAATGCTCTGAATAGGGACAACTGTTGGTCCACCTATTCACTTCTTGAGCAGAGAGACATGGAAAACTGGATGGATTGAGGCTAGATCTGAAGGCAACTCAAGCTCATAAGCTACCTTGCCAAAGCGACACAGAAGTTTGAAGGGACCGACATACCGAGGACTGAGTTTCCCTTTCTTCCTAAACCTATTCACTCCCTTCATGGGAGAGATATTAAGATAGACATAATCATTGACCTCAAACTCAAGATCCTTTTTATGAACATTTATATAGGACTTCTATCGGCTCTGAGCAGCCTGGAGTCTCTCTCTGATCAACTAAACTTTCTCTAAGGTGTCGAATACTAATTCAGGACATATGGTTGAGGCCTCACTAACTTTGAACCAACCAATCGGAGATCTACATCTCCTACCATAGAGAGCTTCGAATGGCGCCATCTGAATACTAGAATAATAGCTATTATTGTACGAAAACTCAATCAAAGGCAAGTGGTCTTCCCAAATTCCCTTGAAGTCAATTGCACACACCCTTAGCATACCTTCAAGAGTCTAAATAGTCCTCTCTGCTTAACCATCTGTCTGAGGATGAAATGGTATACTGATATGGACTTGGGTACCGAGACCCTTTAAGAACACTTTCTAAAAGTGAAAGGTGAATTGGGTACCTCTATTTGAGATGATAGATAGTGGAACACCATGTAACCTGACTAACTCCCTGATATAGAGTTTGTCATAATCCTCGGCGGAATAAGAAGTACGAATAGGAAGTAAATGATCTGACTTGGTCATTCTATCTATAATGACCCATACTGAATCATGCTGATGACGAGTTTTAGGTAAACCCATCACAAATTCCATGTTCACTTCTTCCAACTTCTAAGTAGGAATGGTGAACTCTTGCATGGAACCACTATGTTTCTGATGCTCTATCTTAACCTGCTATCATGTAGAGCACTTATATACAAACTCTGCAATATCTCTCTTCATCCCACTCCACCAATAGATCTCCCACATGTCACAAAACATCTTAGTGTCCCCTGGATGAATAGAGTATAACACACCATGCACTTCTACAAGAATTCACTGCCTCAATTCATCTACCCCTGGAACACATATACGACCCTGACAACGAAGAACACCATCTCCCCTTTGGAAAAAAACCTCGATTTTCTAATTCTGAACTGACTCTTTGAGCTTGACAAGGCTAGGATCCCTGTCTTGTTTTCCTTTCACCTCGTAAACTAGAGATGACTCTAAACTACTATGATCACATACACCACCCTCTAAAGAATCAACAAAGCGAACACCTAGTCTGGAAAGCTGATGGATCTCCTGAGCTATTTTTTTATTACTATCCTCAAAATGAGAAATACTACCCATGGAGAGTTGACTGAGAGCGTCGGCCACAACATTGGCCTTTCCCGGATAATAAAGAACAGTCATGTCACAATCCTTTAATAGCTCTAACCACCTTCTCTGGCGAAGATGGAGATCTTTTTGAGAAAAGACATACTGGAGGATTTTCTGGTCTATGAAGACATCTACATGAACTCCATAGAGACAATGCCTCCAAATTCAAGGCAAAAACTACCGTTTATAACTCAAGATCATAAGTAGGATAATTCTTCTCATGTGGCATAACAGTCTGGAGGCGTAGGCTATGACCTTACTATGCTGAATGAGCACACAATCTAAACCCACTTTGGATGCATCACAATAGACTACAAAACTATCTGAACCATCTGGAATAGCTAGAACTGGAGCTGAGGTGAGTAGATTCTTCAACTTTTGAAAGTACTTCTTGCGTGAATCTGACCACTAAAATTTAATCTTCTTCTGTGTTGATCTGGACATGGGATATACAATAGAAGAAAATCCCCCGACAAACTATCTATAATAGCCAGCCAAACCCAAGAAACTCCAAATACCTGATGAAGATACGGGTCTGGGCCAGTTTCTTACTGCCTCGGTTTTTTAAGGATCAACTCTAATTCTATCACTGAAAAAAATATGGCCAAAATGCACACTTGCTGAACTTAGCGAATAACTGGTGATCCCCGAGAGTCTGAAGAACAATCCTGAGATGGTCTGGATGATCATTCTCTGTGCGAGAATAGAAAATAAAATCATCTATAAAGACTATAACAAACATGTCCAAGTACTACTTAGACACACGATTTATAAAATCCCTAAAAGCTGCAGGGCCATTTGTAAGACCAAATAACATGACTAAAAATTTAAAGTGACCATACCGAGTACGAAAAGCTATCTTCGGAATGTCACATTCTCTAACTCTGACCTGATGATAGCCTGATTTGAGGTCTATCTTGGAGAAGTAACTAGCACCCTGAAGTTGGTCAAATAGATCATCAATCCTAGGAAGAGGATATCTGTTCTTGACAGTGACCTTGAAACTGAACTTTTCTATTTCTGCAGTTGACTATGGCATAGCAGGAATGAAGCCAATCCATGTCGAGAATTACATCAAAATTAGTCATCTCTAACTCTACTAAATCTGCTCATATGGATTTATGAGATATCATAATTGGTCAATTCCTGTATACCTGTCGGGCTATGATGGTTTTACCCACTGGGGTAGAACTAAAAAGGGCTCTGCTAGGACGTCGGGACTGATTCTAAAATTGCTTGCTATGTTTGGAGTAACAAAAGACAAAGATGCACCTGGGTCTAGACAAGCATAAACATAAACATGGAAAATCTTTAATGTACCAGTAACGACCTCAGGAGAATTTTCCAGATCCTGTCGATACTGAAGAACATAGAGTCTGTTTGGGTGTTGCCCACTGGTAGCACTGGAAATGGCACCCTGCTGGTTCAGGCAACTGGACTGAGCTATAGAATGATTTTACTGACCCTGAAGACTTGACTGCAGACACTCCCTAATCCTGTGTCTTGGCTTGCCACAACCAAAACCGACATCACTACCGGCTCTGCAAATGCCCTTGTGGTTCTTACCACAACTCTAATAAAGGGGATTTGTTTGAGCACTGCTAACACTGCCCTGAGATTTAGATCCTGGTGCTTTTTCACTATTGTAGTATCTGAACTTTGGATACCACCATATCCTCACACAAAACATACAAAGATCCTATCTTAGGCATCATCAAACTCCAACCACATGAACATCAACCACCAACAACATAAACATCATAATAAATATTTTAGAAGGTAGTTCTTAAGCATCATGGATGAAATGAGTCCATGAATCAACTTACGCACATCTTAGAAGCAAGATTCTTGATGATTGACGAAGGAATTTCCTTGAAATCAGATCTTCAAGCTTAGTTATGCAACCCTAGTTGTTTTTCTCTTTTAGTGCTCTTGGATAATGAGATTTGAGCTGATAATAGGGTTGTAATATGTTTAGAAGCTATATATTTCATAGGGTTAAGTTTATGGACGTGTAAGGAGTGTTAAAAGACTTAATTACCCTTAAAATAACTCAAAATGTAGTGTTTTTAGCACCTGGAACTGACTTAGGCAGCTCCCAAGTGATTGACTAAGCTAGGTTGGGCGGCGCCTAACCAATCGCCTATTTTTGGTTGGGTGGCACCTAACTAATCACCTATCCTTACTGTCTCTCACGAAAATAGGCATAACTTTTTGATCGGGTATTGGATTAAGGCGAAATTGGTATAGTTGGAAAGCTAATTCGATTCTCTACAATTTAGTGTGTCTAAATCAACCAAAATACCACACTAACATTGAGTTATACTCATTAAAACATGACCCTTACACAATCAAACACTAAAACTTGATGGATTCAAAAACTCTTAGATTGTATTACCTTAAGTGACTCATATGAACATGCTTAATGTATCATATGTTATCCTATCACTAGGATATTCATTGTAAGTCATGTACTCAAGTATGAATCACAGGATAGGATATTTCATACATAGGAATACTTATTTACTTCCTAGCATAGAAATATGTGGGGTATTACATCCTTCTTGCATCTTTGTTTCCTAAGTTAGTCAGAGGTTGGAATGAAGGTTTTGGGGTGTAAATCGTTCTTGGGGTATATGATGATCTTCTGATCTTGGTTTATGTTATTTTCCTCTATTTTGGTTGGTGGGAAGTTTATGTGTTATCTTGTTCTTGTCGTTACCCTTAACATATCATTTGAGGATGAATTATCCTAGTGGGACACTATAACACCCCGAGAATTTGACCCTTGTAAAATTTCTTAGGCTTCAATCATTTTTAGCTTGGTACGACTCAGGAGAGTCACTCATACCCCTTGGATACAACTTGTGGGCTATCATGAGGGTTCACTCATACCCTAGAAGGCATGCTGGGCTTGGATACCGCCCAAGATACTACTCAACTAGGTAAGAGTTTTATGGGAACATATGAATGGTGCAAGGCAAGTCATATAGTGCATGTTTGAGTTGTCTTTTGGAATCTATCCAATATATAAGTGTTGGATATGATTAAGGCTGTCACTCGTACCTTTAGGTATGATTTAATGAGGTGTAAGTCATATAGAAACCAGTAGGTAAGGTCATGGAAAGGTTTGGATATGAGTTGTGTTACCACTCTTACACTAGGATATGAATGGTAAGGGGGAGTCGTACCCCTAGACGTGGCTCATTTTAATTTTAAGTCAAGAGGAGTTTGTACATTTACTACTCCTAAAACCGTATGTCCTAATGTTATATAAACCTAAATGTCCTTCCATAACACTAGTTAAAGGATTAAAAGACCTCAAATACTCTTTCAAACTCACTTTTGGAAGATTGGAGGCAAGGTTTTCTCAAGTGTTCTTCAAGGTCTCAAAGATCAAGATTTCTTTCGTGAATCTTCGTGTATAAGGTATGTAATCCTTCCCTCATTATTATTTCAAACTAAAGACAAGTGTATTGTATTTTAAACATTGGTTTATGGGTCATGAATGGGGGATTTTGTTATATTGTTGAGGGTCTTGATGCAAATAGTTTGGTATTGGTTTAAACTATGTTTTTACATATTTTTGGTAATGTTTTTCATATGTGGTAATTGGTTGGTTATGGTTTAAAAAATGGGTCTTTAGTAACCCTAATTATAGTTATTTATTTTATGATTTAGGTCTTGGTAAAGTTGTTCCTTCAACATGTTTGATAAAATGCCTCATAGAATGTTTTTACTCTATTATTGGATTTTCATTTATACTCTTACATGGTTTGGTTTGGTAATGGAACTCTAAATGGTTTTGAATGGTTTTTCCTGGCTTATCTAGTTTAAATTATATAAATGCTTTAAATGTTTGTCTTGGTCTAAAATAGTTTGTAATGGTTTAAGGAGTAAAGTTTTTGGTGGTTATGATTGATCTACTTTGAAAACCTTGCGGGATATATGGAGATCCCTCAAGTGAATGCATTGATAAAATTAGTTTAAATGGTTTGTAAAGGTAAAAGTCTAAAGGGTTATGCTTTTAGGGAACATGGAAGTCCCTCAAGTGGTTTAATATGTCTAATGCAATGGCACTTGAAAGTCTCGTTAACCTATAAATGCTTGGCTATGGATATTATTTGCAAGTAAGGGGTGGTATGATGATACCACTAATATTGTTAATAAATGGAAAATATATTAGTTGGTTATTTTGAATAGGTTTTAGTTGGGTAATAATGGAGGGATGTGTAGCAAAGCCATGGTAGGTGGAAGTCCCAGGGGGACCAAAATGGGAAACTCATATTTACCGATATGAAGTTGGTCTTAATGATCGTGTGCATGATGTCAGACTTTATTTTGGGGATGTACTAGTCATCCCATGGGATACTTCCCTGGTCATGCGGCTACACACACTGGAACCTTTTTTGTAGGGCAGCTAAAAAGCTACACAACCCAGGTAAAGGTTTTAAATGCATGCTAAACCCAGTTCCCTTTCCTGGCATGGATATATATATATATATGTATATATGGTTGTATGCATTATGGTTGGTTTTACTTGGTTTTATAAATGACATTATTTTATCCTTTTCCTGAGTGCTTTCTAGTGTTCACCCACTAACCCTTCTACTAGCGGTTGTATACCCACACTATGCATCAACCAGCCATTTTATCCCTCTTGCTTAGTAATAAAATTCGGATACAATCGATGTTGGATTGAAGTGGTGAGCTTCCATAGTTTGAAAGGCATCTATTTCATGTCATGGTTCACTTTACATATTTTTTGTCTTTCATATACTTTGGTTTTTGGCTATAGTTGGGGGAATGTCCCGACAAGGTACTCCTTGGTTAGTCTAGAGGATTTGTATAGACAATTGTGGACTTTGGTATGGCATGGATGGTTTATGTTATATGTATACATACTTACATTAGTTTATTATCATGGTTTTCGTTATTGGCTTCCGCATTGGTTTGGTTGAGTATTGGGTGATTGGACTTCTTTGGGTTGATCTCCGTTATAGACTTATCCCAAAGTCTCAATGTGAATGAACACGTTCTCTTGTTATATTTTCAAAACTTAGCCAACTCAAGTTATATGTAAGGTGGTTGGGTTGGGTGATAAGGGGTGGTACCCGATTTCGGTTGGACTTAGGATGCCTATTACATCTAGGCCCTGGTTTGGGTCATGACACCTGGATCTTCTCTATCTTGCTGGTGAAAATTTTGATTTGGTTGGCTATGGTAATATAGAATATGCAGGGTACCTAGTTAACAAGAAGAGAACCTCAAGAATATCTCATTTCATAGTGTCCTCTTTGATTTTATGGGGTACTAAGAAACAAATTCTATGGATTTTTCCACTATTGAAGTAGAGTATGTGGTAGCTCTTCTATGTTGGGCTCAATTATTTAGGATCAAATAATAACTTGAGGACTTTGGAATCATATCAAAATGTGTTTCTTTGTTTTTTGATGACATCAGTGCAGTAAATATGGCTAAGAATCCAGTTCAACATAAGAGAACCAAGAACATAGATGTCAGGCATCACTTTCTAAGGGATAATGTGGAAAAAAGGTTGATCAAAATGATTTTTTGCAACACTGAGAACCAAATGTATCATATGTTCACCAAAGCACTCAACATGAATAAGTTTGAAATAAATAGGATAAAGTTGGGTCTTATTCAACAAAATTGACCATATTTTGTACTCTTTATTCATTAAAGATAGGTATGATTTGGTAAGAAAGTATCCCTGCAAAGTAATGCTTCACTTTTCTAACTCAGTCTCATATATTTGTAGATATACAACCATGGTAAGGAGAAAAATATTAAGGACAATAATGAGACAACTTCATGCACAACGCTCAAAAGATCATGCAAGTATTAGGTCCCTTGTAAGGTTAGATCCATGGCACTGCTTTTTAATAAGAGTGTTTTTAAAACTAAATCGGGTATGCCACATACTCTTCCACATTATCCAAAAGGCTACAAAAGTACCTTTCATCCCAAATGTCACACTCATCCCTCGAAACAAGTTGCCTCACTCACACCCCTTCAAATATAAACTGTTCCCTCTTATCTCTATTTAAAAATCACCTCTTTCTCTCACTCTCTTATCATTTACTCCCATATTCTTACAAACATCATTTCCCCGACTCTCTGTTTCACTCTTCATATTTCTTAAAACATATAACGATCGAGAAAACTTTTATTCATATTTCATTCATCACTTGCATCCCCATCTCCAAGTGTGCCTAATGCACTCCAAGTTGTCTGTCCCATATCTTATACTGAAACTGACTTGCACAATCCATTTACGTCCATCTAGTTTACTCCTTTTTTATTTCCAAGTCATGTTGTTCTCTTCATTCCTATAAAAGCTAAGAATATATTGTCATCCTCTCATCCAATAATGGTCAGCCAAGTTACTCTTTCTACTACTCTAGTTGTCTCTACTCCTATTGAAAAAAGTCAGAGCTCTTTCCTGATCTGTCATCTCAACTCGATCCCTAGGTCTCCCCATCACTCACTTTATCAATAACTTCTGCACCTGAGAGACCCATTTCTTTGATTACTCGGGAGAGTCATGTCGCAGATAAGAAAATATTTGATAGTGATATGCCCATTAAAAATGGAACGTCCTTTCGTATTCTTACAATGAGAGAAGAAATAGTTATTCAAGGGTTCAGTGCTCTTAGTGAGGAATTACCTAAAGGAGTGGTAACTCCCACTCCCCAAAGTATGACAACAATTCTAGGTATCTTGCAACACGACCTCAAAATGATGATCCTGAGGGTTTTGAATAGGAGATGCACTATCAAGTTCTTGATGTAATCCCTAACCAAGTTCAAGCACATAAAACTGCCAACTATCATGATAGATCATATGCACAAGGTGATGAAGGCAAAGGATGGCAAGCATGGTTTGGCTTTTGGGTTCCTACTGAATAGAGTGTTTACATATTTTGATGTAGAATGTGTCCCTAGGAAGGATGGATCAATTAAAAAGATGTTTATCTTATCCATCTTGGAGGAAAATGAGTACATCCCTCAAAGGAGTAAAGTAAAGTCTAAGTCTTTGGTGAAAGATCTAATTGAGGTTCAACCCAGGTTGACAAAAGAGTTAGAGGAAATGACAGCTCACTTGGAACAAAAGGATGTAGAGATTGCCACACTGAAGGCAGCCTACTTGAAGGCTTAAGAGGATAGACCAGGTGTAAATGAAGGTCTATGGGATAAGAAAGCAATGGTAAAGGCCAATATTCATACTTTGGAAGCCAAGGTTGAGAATTTAACTCAACAAAATTTGAAAAACCACGTAGTTAAAAATGAACCAATGACTCTTTTTCTTCACCAAATTTCTGGTCCTCCTTCTGGTACCTCTACTTAATGTCTATTCAACCTTGTCCCACTATGTACTAAAATTTAAGCCCCTTCTTTTAATCTATATATACTTATGTTTTTCTTGTTATCATGGTATTCTCTATGTACTTGGTTTTTGATGCTTTTGTTTTACACAATATATGGTGTTGGCATTTATGTTTAATGAATATTGTGTCTTGTTGTTATTATATTTCTCTCTTTCTTTGGTTTTACTTATTCATGTCAGTGTAGCCTCAATGGCCATGTGTTAACTTGTGTGCTTAGTTTTTGTGTGATTTATTATTTTTCCTCTTTGATGATGCCAAAATGAGAAAGATAAAGTAGATCTATGTGTTAGTAGTTTTGGTATATATGTGTGTTAGTAGTTTTAAAAAGGGACCAGGTTCCTGTATGCAGAAGGGACATGAGAAAATGTCTTATCATTATTTAGTTGGTATACATCTCAAGGAGAATGCTCATAGGTATAAATGACAGGGCGGAGACATTTGTAGAAGATCGTTTGATCGGTTGAGTGTGGGTTTGTCATCATAAAAAATAACGAAATTGGTAAGTCCTTAGTTTTAATGATTGACAAACCACTCTTGGGACCTAGTTTACTCAGAGTCATGCAAAACACTTTTGATGATAAATTTGACATTACTCTAGGACCAAGTTTATTAGGTTGGTGTCTTCTGCATCAAGTCAACATTATAGCTGCAAATAGTACTGAGTGGCAGAAAGTTGGTGGCAAAGATGCAACACCTTTTTGCTCCAGTCAATCAAAAGAGTTCTGGACATTGTTTTTGTTTTAAAGTTTGTGTTGTACTTGAGTCTTTGTTAAGTGACTTGTAATAGCTCAACCAACTTCTCTAGTCCATAGATTGTAGGTTTTTCATCATGTTATCTCGTGTGAGATGAGTCAACAAGAGTTAGTTGACTTCAGATGCTAGAGTAGCTAGTGATTGATTTAGTTAGCATTAGTTATTTCAATGTCATCAATATAGTTATTGTTGTTGAGTCTAGTAATAGATCTATAGCATGTTGGTGTGGATTAAAAGTTTAATAAATATACTACAGAGTCTGCATTCAAATTGCTTGAAGATAGTGAAGTGATTGAAAATCCTACGAGGTAGGTCGTGATTTTACTCCATCAAGCAAAGAGGTTTTCATGTTTGTTTCTTTAAATTGTATTTTATTTATTCTCATTTATTACTGCATATTCTAGGTAGGGACTAGGTCCCTAACTTGTGGGTTATTCGTATAGTCTTTTAGATTTGGATAATAAAGAGAATCTGGAGAAGAATTTGAGGAGAATTTAGGTAAAGTTACGGGGATGACATGTGCAGCTTCTTCAACATCAATAGAAAGAGCTTTTATTTGTGTAAATGGTGTTGGTAAAGCTTTTGTTGCCTTGATTCATGTTAGGATTTGGAAAGAATAAACAAACCACAAGGAAAAGAAAACAAGAACAACACACAGATTTACGTGGAAACCCTTGTGGGAAAACCCACGGGCAGAGGCAGAAAAGGTTTCACTATAAGGGAAAGAAAGTATAGTGTGAAGAAGGCCAAATTTTTTGAATAATAAAATAACCCACTAAATTGTACTTGTATATTACATGCGTACAAATAGGTCCTAGGCCCAAAAACATAAAGGTCCATCAACCAAAATTCTAGTCAAAACTCTAACAATCTCCACCTTGACACAAATTCGAATTCAGAACTCAAATTCATTTCAAGACAAACTCTTCACTTCTACCACAAAAGCCCCTAAGGGTACATCTTAACAGCTAACACTAACTAATTCTAAGTAATGCTCAAACTTGGCACTTAGTAGTGTCTTGGTCATCATATCAGTGGGATTATCATGAGTACTAATCTTGCTCACCACAATATCACCATGAGCAATAATTTCACGCATAAAATAATAGCAAATATCAATGTGCTTTGTCCTCTCATGAAATATCTGATCTTTCGTAAGGAAGATAGCAGTCTGACTATTGTAAAAGATTGTAGTAATTTGTCATTCTTTGCTAAGTTCACCAAACAGACCCTTTAACCAAATAGCTTCCTTAAACGCCTCTGTAACAGCCATGTACTCTGCCTTAGTAGTTGATAAAGCAACTGTAGTCTATAAGGTAGCTTTCCAACTAATAGCACAACCACTAATGGTGAAAACATAGCCTGTAAGAGACCTCCTTTTATCACGATCTCCTGGAAAATTATAATCAACATATCTGATTACTCCATCTCTATTTTGCCCAAACTACAAACAAACATCAGCAGATCTATGCAAGTATCTGAAAATCCACTAGACTACTTTCCAATGTTCTTTGCCAGGATATGCCATGTATCTACTAACTTCACTGACGACATAAGATAAATCTGGTCGGAAACACACCATCACATACATAAGAGACCTGACGGCACTAGAGTACGGAACTCAAGACATATAGTCATACACATTATCTATTTTTGGAGATAAAGTGATCGAGAGTTTGAAGTGAGTTGCCAATGGAGTACTTAAAGGTTTGGCATTTTGCATATTGAACCTGTGAAGAACTTTCTCAAATACCTTTTCTGAATCAAATATAACTTACATTTATATCTATCCCGTATAATTTCCATGCCAAGGATCTTCTTTGCTGCTCCTAGATCCTTTATCTCAAACTCCTTACTGAGTTGGGCCTTGACTTTTATTATCTCCCTCATATTGTTTGCTGCAATCAATATATCATCAATATAAAAGAGAAGATACTCAAATAAACCTTTACTTACCTCCTTGAAGTAGACACAACTATCATAGTTGCTTCTCTGAAACATATGAGAGGTCATAAAAGAGTCAAACCTCTTATACCACTGCCTGGGCGACTGCTTTAAGCTATAATAAGACTTTTTTAACAAGCATACATAGTCCTCATTTCTTAAAACTACAAAACCCTCTGGTTGCTTCATATAGATGTCCTCCCCAAGTTTCCATGTAAGAATGCAGTTTTGACATCCAATTACTCAAGCTCAAGATTATGTATGGCAACAATATCAAGAAATGCTCAAATCGAACTATGTTTTACAACTGGAGAAAACACATTTGTGTAGTCAATACCTGAAACCTGACTGTAACCTTTAGCAACTAGTTTTGCTTTGTACCTAGCATCTTCAACTCCCAATGTTTCTTCTTTCTTTTGAAAACCCACTTGCAACGGACAGCTTTCTTATCTTAAGACAATCTCACCAAATCCCATGTGCTATTCTTATATTGTGATTCTATCTTTTCCTGCATAGCAATCATCCATCGTCCAAAATTATCACAACCAACTACCTTGTAGTAAGAAGATAGGTCTTCACTGGAATCAATACCTTCTACTACATTCAATGTATAAGAAACCAAATCAGCTTCATCATACTTCTGAGGAGGTCTAATATCTCTTATAAGCTTGTCTTTAGCAATAAAATAATGTGGTGTTACTGGTGGTAAAGAAAAAATAGTACCACTCTATATCTCCAGGCTAGATTGAGAAGTAGGAAATGGTGTAGACTCTTCTCCAATCTAAAATTCAACATGGGTTCTTGACTTTTACTGATTCATGTCACTAAGCTCATTTGGGGGCAAAACACTAGATTCGGAGGGAGCCCAAAGTATGGCAGTTTCATCAAATACAATTTCCCTGCTAATTATAACCTTTCTACTTTTTGGACACCAAAGCTTATAACCCTTAACACTAGCCTTATAACCCATAAATAAGAACTTAACAGATTTAGGTTCCAATTTTCCATTATCAACATGATCATACGTAGGACATCCAAATATCCTCAAATCAAAATAACTAGCAGGAGCACCAGACCATACCTCTTGTGGAGTCTTTTTATCAATCTCGACTGAGGGAGAGTAGCTAATAAGAAGGCAAGTTGTGGAAGCAGCTTCAGCCAAAAAATACTTGGGTAAACCAGCATTAGAGAGCATACAACACACCTTCTCCATTATAGTCCTATTCATTTGTTCGGCCATACCATTCTGCTGCGGAGTATGACGAACTGTCAAGTGCCTCACAATTCTTTCTAACTTACACAAAGCATTAAATTCATTAGAATAGAACTCTAAACCATTATCGGTCTGAAGGTGTTTTACCTGTTTCTCTGTCTTGTTTTCAATCATAGTCTTCCACTTCTTGAAAGTAGGCAACACATCATTCTTTTGATTCAAAAAGAACACCCAAAATTTTTGGGAGTATTCATCAATAATAGTCAACAAGTAATTGGAGCCTCCTCTAGAAGGTACTCTAGCAGGACCCCAGAGATCAGAATGAATGTAATCAAGTATTCCCTTAGTTAAGTAGAGGCCTTTAGTCAATATGACTCTCTTTTGCTTCCTAAAAATCCAGTACTCATAGAACTCCAATTTGGTAATACTCTACCCATCAATAAATTCTCTCCTAATTAGTTCAGCCATCCCATTTTCACTCATTATGCCAAAGTTTAGCAATGTCATTTTATGATAGAGAGAAGGTAGATAGTTGCATCACCTCTAACAGTAGAGCTTACAGACTTTCTATGTCCCTTCATCACAATAAAAGCACCTTTAGTAACCTTCAGGACTTCACCTTCACCAGAGTACCTATAACCGTTTGAATCAAAGGTACTCAAGGAAATAAGATTTCTCTTCAGGTCTGGGACATACCGCACCTCACCAAGTGTTCTCATAACCCCATCAAACATCTTTATCCTGATTGTTCTAATACCATCTATCTTACAAGGTACGTTATTTCTCACCAACATAGCACCTTTAGAGACTGTTTCATATATTGTAAACCAATCCCGATTACGACATATATAAAATATACAAGCTGAATCAAGAATCCAATCATCACAAGGTTTGGAGTTACCATCAAAAACTACCAAAAGTTCTCCACCACTACCGCTATCTTCAACAAAATTGGCTTCAGTGAACTTCTCTGGTTGGTTTTATTTCAGTTTTAGAGCTTCTCTTTTCTCTCTATTTTGTAAATTCCAACACTCGAATTTGATGTGGCCCTTTTTCTTGTAGTAATTACAAGTTTTGTTTCTATTTCTATATTTTAACCTATTCTTGTCATCACCCCCAAAATTCATCTCACAATTTCTTCCTCCTCGAACTATAAGACCATCTTTTTGAGGCTCCGACCCATTCATAAGATGTTTCATCTTCTCCTTAGAGAACAATGCATTATAGACTTCATCAATCGTTAGGTTATTACGACTATATAAAATTGTATCCCTAAAGGTCATATATGATGCAGGCAGTGAACATAATAAAATCAACCCTAAATCTTTCTCATTATACTTAACCTCTAGAGTCTCTAAATCAGAGATGATTTTTTTAAAGACAGATAGGTGATCTTCCAAAAACGCACCCTCAGACATAAGATAGGAATAAAGTCTTTGTTTGAGATGCAACTTACTTGTTAGGATTTTCGTCATGCATAAAGATTCTAGTTTCAACTACAACGCAGCGGCAGTGGTCTCCTTCAAAAAATCCTGTATAATCCGATTAGATAAATAAAGGTGGATATGAGATAGAGCTTTCTGATCCTTACGCTATTTTTCCTCATCCGTCCATGATGAGGGAATCTTATCAAAACCTAATTGAGCAACATCCAAATCCATCTGCGTAAGCATAGCCCACATCTTAACCTTCCATAACAAAAACTGGTGTTGCGATCCAACAGTCAAATATCATACTTTATGGTTGTCATCCCGGGAAAACAATTAACCAAGCTCTGATACCAGTTTGTTAGGATTCAGACAAAATAAGCAAACCACAAATAAAATAAAACAAGAACAACACATAGATTTACGTGAAAATTCTTGCGGGAAAAACCACGGGCAGAGGCAGAGGAGGTTTCACTATAATGGAAAGAGAGTACAGTGTGGAGAAGGCTAAATTTTCTGAATAATAAAATAACCCACTAAATCGCACTTATATATTCTGTGCGTATAAATAGATCCTAGGACTAAAACCATAAAGGTTCATCAACCAAAATTTGGGTCACAACTCTAACACTTCAGAATAAGGTTGATGTTGTCTTCTATCCTACCTTGGTCAAGGTTGAGTACTTTTTGTTGTTTTTTGTTGAGCTGGTTTTAGTTGAATTATGAGTTGAATTTCGATTTTGTTGAGGTTGAAAAGCTATTTGGTTCAGTGGGTTGGTCTTTGTTTGGTGAAATTTTATTTGTACTTCTTAGTTTCTCTATAATCTTGGGGTTTTGATGATTTTGAATGTTTTGCTGAATTTTGGATTTTGTTGAGGTGTTTTTAGTTGTTTGGGATAAATGGCTGATTTTCATTTGATGAAATTTTAGATGTACCTCTTACTTTCTACGTGTTTGCTTCTAAGTGAGTTTCCAATACATGTATTTAAGATAATTTAAGAGAATTATCAATTTGGTAAGTGAAATGATAAAAATACTTTTATTTTTTAATTAAAAGGCAACAAGAATATAAGTCAAAACTTCTTCTTCTATCATATAGAAAAATGAATAAAATTGGGTTCAAACAATTTCATGATCTATAAGTGATAGTACCAATAGAAGGATTATTAACTTTAAATCTCCTGATTGCACCATCAATGAAAATATTATCATTAATCAATTTTAGAATAAAAGAAGATATTTTGAAAGGGAGCCTTTTATATCATATGATAAAGGCAGTGACGGAGTAAAGCTCCGAGTCCTCAACATATGCCAAGATTTCAATACATGATAGGAAGAAAAAAAATAGATGCAGCAAAGGTAATAGTACACTCAAGTTGATTTTGATTTCTTTTTTCTATTTTTTAGAAAAAGAAAATACATTTTGATAAATTCTAGACTAATTTTAATTTGTTTCTCCATTCACATAGAAATTTACTGAAATTCTTTGATTAGCATGAGATTATTTTATCAATAAGTTACGTATTTTTCAATATTAATTTTTTTCAATATGTTGGTCATTTGATGAAATCATATTAAATATTATGATTTTTTTTCAAGAAATTATTTATATTATTTCTCTGGATCCATGTCACAAACTAAATTTAAAATTATCGATGAAGTGCAGTGAAAAAGCATGATTATATTTGGAGTTGTTGAAACGAGATACCAGCTATTTGATCGAGATGAGGAATTGAAGTGGCATGAAATCTGCAGGTTAATTTTGCACTACTAGGATAGAACCAAGTCAAATTGCGCAATATGAGTTATCAAGCACTAATTATCAACTTATTGAATAAACCAATCGTAATTTAGCTCCTGTTTGGATGGTGATTTCCCATGGTATGGTATGGTATGGTTACCAAGGAAATCATGTTTTTATTGATTTTTTTTAAAAGTCATGGTATGGTATGGTATGTTTTCATGGTTACCAAACCAAGAAATCTCTCAATTTTCAGAACCACCAATTTGGTGGTATTCCATGGTTTTCTTCTTCTTTTTTCAATTATACCCTTATATAATATTCTTTAATTTCATTTTACCCTTCTCCCTATATCACTTTTAACCCTGAAATATTTTTATTTTTATGCTTTTTTATTTACCTTTCCTCTGCGTTCTTACGTACTTATCCTCTTGTTGTTGGTCATTTTTCAATTTTTCTTCTTCTACGCTCATTCTCTCAAGTATGTCTTTTTAAACTTTAATTGCTTATTATTTTAAGATGCCTGATTTCTTTAGAAGTTGATGCTTGGAAGGAAATTTGAGTCATGTTTCAATTCTTATTGCTAAATTGACAGTTCATTGGAGTGTATATGTAATACTCGGGCCTTTTTTCTAGCTAGAAATCATCTCGAGGATGAAAGTACTTACTTTGAAATGTAAACCTATCTTTATACGCGTGGTATTTTTTAGATTTTCACTTTCTATCATGTGGAAAATTGAGTTAGCTTTCCAAAGGTACCAATTTGATCTAAATCCGACATCAGATAATGAAGTTATGGACGTTTTACTTGAAACTACCGGAAACGCCTAGGTATGACGGCCAAGTTGACGGACCGCGACATAAGTGACAAACTGCCACTTTGATCTTCACAACCAAGGCAGTTGAGCCACATACTGAACAAGGACTGACGGACGAGTTGACGGACCGTCAAACTTGTAATGGACCGTCATCCAGGTCGTCAACTCTTATCCAGTGAACCACATTTCTAGTCCACGTCTGACGGGCTAAGTGACGGACCATCAAGTGTCTGACAGACCATCAGTCGGACCGACATATGCCACATTCAGTTTATTTTTGGTCTATTTTAACAAGGGTATTTTGGTCACTTATCACTCGTCTACATATACCCAGATAAGTCTGAATTCAGCCATTATGCTCATCATTATTTTACAAACATAAACTAGGGTTTCTCTCTAAATTTAATCTCCAAGAACAATACCTAATCTTCTTCAAGAATCAAAGGATTTCAAATCCTTCAAGTTCAAAAACATCAAGAACCTTAAGTCAGGTATGCGTAGTGTTCATCTATGGACCTCTTTCATTCATAGAGTTCAAGAACCATGCTTTTAAATGAGAAACTTTGATTTTCTTGTTGTTATGTGATGTTGTTCATGTTAATGATCATTTTTTAAGCTTCAAGATATTAATTTAAGTTGATTCCCATGATGTATGCATGCTTGTAGTTAAAACCCATGAATTTGGGTGCTTCAAGATGATTAAAATTGTTGAGAAAACCTATGCCCCAAAGTGTTCATGCAAGGTGTTTGTTAAAATGCCTAGAATGCTAAAAATCATGTTCTCATGACCCCATAGTATTTAAATGACAAGCTATGTCAACTCTTAAGATGATTCCATATGAACTTCCATGCTATTGATATGTGTTGCTAGTATTATTTTCCAATGAATATGATATTAAGATTGTGCAAGTACTTCCATGTGACACGAGATCCTTTCCATGCAATACATTGTTGATAACCATGCTTAGTATGAAATCTCTTATGTACGATATTATGAATTGTGGACTCAAATCTTGTGATCAAGTCGTGTAATATGTGTCAGTTTCCTTCCATCGAGACCTGGGGGTATTCATACCCAAAAAACATAGCTATGTGCCTAGATCCATGTCATGTCATTAAGATCATCTCAGTCAAGCCACAATCTATAAAACTCAGTCAGTCATGTAACTCAGGAAACCTCAGAAATATCATGATCTCAGTAAATTCTCAGAGTAGTACGATTCTATCAATCAACGGATGTCAGTTATTCAGTCCATGTACAGTCCGTTAAATCATGTTCAGTCTCTTCAGATAGGAGTAGAAGTTAACATCGAGTGAACCCAAGGATGGGAACTCACCTACCAGTTTAGGGTGTGATTCTTAAAAGTCATCCTTGTGTTCCAGAACTACGTAACCAGTGTAGGTTGAGACATCTTAACCTGTTAGATTAGGGTTAATGAGGTGGCTTAACCTGTCAGTTTAGAGTTCCCACCGTTCTTATTTTGAGTACCTTCCAGATAAGTGTCACTCACAACTGTCCTTACCAGTGACGCGGTATTGACACCCCTCTAGTCAGGGCAGAAATTAGACCCCAACTTAGCTATATGCGTTATTGGGGTATGTCGGTTAAACAACTATCTCCCATAGTTTCAAACTCAGACTCAGTAAAAGAACTCAGACAGTTCTTCAAATACCAGTATACCAGAACTGTTAGATACAGTCAAATTTAGATATAGTACAAAACTCATATAGTTCAATCAGATGCAGGAATGTCAGACACAGTCCCCCATGTATACAAAACTACAATATCAGTCATGATCAGTTATCATTAAACTATGTATTAGCATACAGATTTAGCTATCAATCATTCGCGATCTCAGTTTCTATGTACGCATATTTTCACTCTCACATTTATATCAATCAGTTAGTTAGCGTTGTTCATGCATGTAACCCTATTTATGTTCAGCCTACCTCACTCATATACTCAGTACTCCAGTTGTACTGATGCATTCGCGTTATGGTGCTTTCTCTTTATGTTACACCATAGGTTCAGAGACATGAGCTCCAGACCAGCAGTAGCAGTCGCATTCCAGTATACAGAGTTGCAGTGAGTCCTCTTCATTCGAGGATGATATGATTTGATTTATTCATTTATTATTTCAATTAGCTATCAGTTTACGGAATTAGTTGAAGACATGTTCCTTCAACTCCTTATTCAAACAGTGTTTAGAGGCTTTCAGATTTAGTTCAGATTTGATTTAGTTTTCAATTATTTTGGGTATCTTTCACCCATATGGATTTTATTTTACCAGATTCTTTATTCAGTTGAACCTTATGGCCTACATGTTCATATTTTCTGCATTATTATGATATATATTGTAGTGTACAGGTACAAATATCAGTCATGGATTAGCTTCTGGTCCTTTGGGGTTATAAGCACCGTGTAGCATTCCGGTTCAAAAAAATTAGGGTGTTACAATATATTAGGACATTCTCTTTATTTGAGTCATGAGATAGGTTAAAATTAGAGTAAAAACAAAACCTCATCAAACAAAGGGAGATTAGAGTAAAAATAAAATAGAGTAAGTTTGTCTCCCTAATCTTAATAATACCACAAGATAGAGTAATAAGGAATAAAATCCCATAGTAACAGAAAGTAAAAGTAGTTTGAATGATTTCATCTCGTGTTAATTAACCTTCCGTGTATAAACTGAAAAGTATCTTTAACATGAAACTCAACACCTCAGATTCGGCAACGAAAACTAGTTCATATTTAGTTAAATTAACACACATACTAAGGGCCAAATATTTTAATAAAATAAGAATAAAATTATGAATACCTTGCATTGGACACTTCATACCTTTACCGCCAGACTTGGCACCAGGTCCTTCTTTGCCCCGACCTTTGGCACCCGCATCTTCTATTCCATGCCCATTACCTTTTTCTTGTCTTCCAGCAGTACTTTTATTCCTACCTCCTCTTCCCCTTCCTGTCCCAACTACACTAGATGTTTTTCTATCTGCAAAAGGAATTAACAATATTCTAGGTAAGGTGAATATTCAAAAACTAATTGTAGGAAAGAAGGGAGATATTCATATCATAAACAAAACCCACATGATCAAATAGTTAAAGTAAAAGTAGTTGGATGGAAAGAATATGTCACTTCAAACCTTGATATTGTGAGTTTGAATCACCTTAGAGCAAAAAGGATGAGATCTCCTAGGGAGGGGTTATCGAAAAAAATAGAAGTGGTTATAACACTTTTTGAAAATTAGTAGTCCAAAGTAGTACCTGCACGGATTTTTGTTTCTTCTTGAAATTTATCAATCACCTGTAAAAGAACAAAAATCATATAGTTAACACCAAACAAAACTAAGAGGGATTAGCAACTTGGTCAACAAAGATCCAAGAGAAGACGAAGCTTCCAGAATTATAAACTGTGGACTCAGCCTCGAACCCTAGTGATAAAAATGAACTATTCAAAATAGTAAACACAAGTAGGTATATCCATATGAAGGATTATATACACAAAAAATCTACAAAACCTAGCCTCTTAGAAAAATAGTGTTCCAATACTGTAGGTATTTCATGGATAAAAGCAAAGGCAATCTACAGTAGTTTAGCATTCAACATACATTTGTCTTTCTATATGCATGTATGTTGTTTATAAATGTGTAATCTCATAGATAATTTTTATTCAAATGTATTTTTGTATGTACATAGTTTAATTGGTTTGATGCATCTCCCTTAATTTTATTATAGATGGTTGATCAGAATAATCAAGATAGTAGTAACATATTGAGACAAGTGAACTCATTAGCTTCATATGATATTGTTCAAGTAGTTATTTGGTTTTGAAATTATGTCTATGAAATTGAAAATGATCGATGTACGATCACACATGATATATACGTCTTGAAAGAGGGATAGTTAGAGATTAATTATTCAATCATCTATTTTCGACTGAACTTTGCCATAGTATATTAAGAATGACCTATTTAGATTTTACTAATCTGTGTGAGATTTTAGTTAGAGATGGAGGCCTTAGACCAACACTTCAAGTTACAGTTTAAGAATAAGTTGAGAAAGCACATTACTTGTTGGCACATAATGTGATAACTCGTGAGTTATCTTTCATATTTCAACTATCTAGAGAGTCGGCCAGTCGTCATTTTCATGTTTTCCTATGGGCTATCTTAAGGTTTTATGAAAATTTATCAAACAACCTGATGGATTCCATGTTCCTTCTGAAATCACCAACAATCAAAGATTCTACACATATTTTTAGGTAAACACAATTTAACATTATTTAATTTAATCTAATATCAAAAATATTTATATTATTAATTGATATTATAATATCAGGATTGTATTGGTGCAATTGATGGAACACATATACGTGTTAAAGTTTTACAACATAAAGCACCAAAATATCGTGGGAGGAAAGATTATCCAACTCAAAATGTACTAGTTGCATGTACATTTGATTTAAAATTCACATGTGCTAGCTGGCTGGGAAGGGACAGCGTTTGATTCAAGAATCGTGAAAGAAACCACTAAATAGCCAAGATCCATTAAAAATTCCAGAAGGTAAAATATTTTATATAAATATATATATATATATATATATATATATATATATATATATATATATATATATATATATATATATTGATAGATAGATAGATTTAGGTATATATGATAAGTATATAATTGAGCCTTTTACTTTTTGTGTTTAGGAAAATTCTACCTTGTTGCGCTGGACTCATGTTGAGAAGCAGGCTTATTACACCTTATCGGAGAGAGCGATATTACTTGAAAGAGTATTCAAGAAATTCACCTCAAAATTCTCATAAATTATTTAATTTACGACATGCTTCTTTGTGTAATGCTGTCAAACGAGCATTTGGAGTTCTTAAAAAGAGATTTCTAATAATTTCTAGCTCAACTGAACCATCATACGGAATTGAAACTCAAAAGTTGATTATATTTGCATGTCGTATCTTGCACAACTATTTAAGAGGTGTAGATCCATATGATGAGTTATCAAGTTGATGCAAAGATTATGAATGATAACATTGTGCTTGAAGAACCTCCAAATTCTAGGGAGAGTAATGAACAATTTAGAAAGGGGGAGTTTATTCAAGATGATATAGCTGATGCCATGTGGACTAATTATCAAGATTAATTTTCTAGAAAAAAATTTAAGTGATTATTTGAGTCACATTTTTTCTTACTTGATGTTACTTTTAAGTAATTTCCCGATGCTATTGTTTTTACTATAAATACTATGTATAGTTGATTTACTTTATATTATATCTTTTATCAATATTTTAGTGTGATAACATTTTCTTTTTTGAATTTTATGAATATTTATCTTAATTTTGTAGTGGTTGGTATGGCGAGAAAAGCAAAGGAATTCACCTCAAGTGATCTAAATGTACAAGAGAATTTTGTATGTGTTTGGACAAATACGATGGATGACACATTAGTTAATGCCTATTGTCATGAGAATGCACTTGAACATAGGGTTGGAGGAACTTTAACTACGTACGCAATGGATAACATTTTGAAGGAGCTACAATTTAAATTTCTGAATAAGGTTATTAATAAGGAAAAAATTCATAATCGGATGAAAATAATCAAAAGGCAATTCACCAAATATTATGACACATTTCATCAATCGGGAATGAACATATTTGCTTGGGATCCTATCACACATAAGTGAGATACTGAACCTGAAGTGTGGGATCAACTAATTCAGGTAAATTTACATCATATCATGAATAAGTATGTTATATTTATAGTCATAACTAAATTTTTATTGTTGTCACGTGGTTAGTTTGAAGTGGTGAAATTCTTCAGTAAACATGAATAAGTTACTTTTTTTAATATTATTTTCTTCAATAATATTTTACATTTATAATATATAGGCTAAGCCTCAAGATGCCAAGCTGAAAAATAAGTTATTTTGAAATTATGAAAAGTTAGTGATGCTATATGAAAAGGACAGAGCTACTAGAAAACATGTTGAGACTGGTTCAAATATGTTAAAGAGAAATGCTTATAATAATCTAAAAAAACCAAGTGTTTATTCAATCACTATTGATGATATAGATGAAATGGGTTATACAAATACTGACTCATTGGAAGATATGGATGGGCATGAACTGGGCGATCAAAGTCAAACAACTAATAATGCACCTACACCTAATGTATATTCAAAAGCACCAGCGTTTACCAGAAATTAAAAAAAAATCTAAACATGAGCATCTTGAAGGCATGACTGGCGTGTTAAGAGGTGGAATGGACAACTTGGCTGGTGTTATTAATCGACTTTCATCCCTTCCACCTATTTCTAAGACCGAGATATGAAATATTTTAGAGTAGTTGGATTTGGAATCTGGTGTGGATACAAAGTCTTATATTTTTTTTTTGCCAAAATGCAAGTGCATGTCGTATAATGATAGGATGTCCAAAGGAACAGTGCTAGAATCTTTTATCACAAATGATGTCATAAAATAATTAAGATTAGCTTTTATTTTTTTACTTTATGATTTATACTGTTGAAAATAAAAAATGTTTGAACTTTTATTAGCACGTTGTGCACAAGGTTTATTTGTTTTGAGTTTGGGGCATTCTTGAAGTGTTCAAGTGAACCTAATAAATGTTATTACGATGAAATTATTCTTTACTTGAGTACGTGTAGTGGTGTACCAAAATGGTGTAATTGATATTGGTTCTCTTCACACAAATTTATGAGATGTTCTAAGTTCTAACAATTGATTCTCTACAGCAATTACTTGATAATATTTGCAGGGGAATGGGATAGCTCTGACAGTATGGTGTTCTGAGGAACAGGAGGTTTGAGTGAAGCCCTTTGATAATTTTAGCAAATACTGTTAAACTTAATCTTTGTGGTCAACTATACTTCTTTGCAAAAGGCCATCGATATCAAACAACCCCTTTGTTATTTTCAAAGATTATGTCTATGGGGCAAGAGAATATTATCTGGGCTGGGATTCATTTTCTCTATATTTGGTAGTTAGGGGATGGCGCCAATGCATGCTGTAACAACCACGAGTAAATGTCTCCCTGATTGTACAAATACATACCTACTTTTTCCGTTATTTAACCACCCAAAACAAAGTTGTAAAGAGAAGGTGGTTCTTCATTAATTCATTATCGTCTTTCTTTGCTTAAAACACTTTACTACTTAAAGCATATTGTGCTTGTTAAAGGGTGCCTTCAATTTTATCCCATTCAGATTGTAGTCTATCCAAGCCGAGTTGTTACCTTTTAGGGTTCTCTCCCTCCTAGATCAATATCGACATTTGACACGACAGGTTAGAATTCTATATGTATAAGTTAAATGAATTTCCTTTTCACAATGGTGAAGAGTTTGAAGCAAACCAAAAAGGAATTGTGCAAGCATATGTGATGGATGGTAGTGGGAGTGTTGTTTAGCAAGAATTCCTTATCTGAGGTGGTTTACTTGTCTGTAACTGTCAAAGATCCTTGGTAATTATCAAGGTTTTCATCTCATGTTCCAAACAATGCCTTGTTTGATAGCTTCATCGAGTTTATCGGACTATATTGTCATAGATTATCTTGGTGACATTCTTTTCATTTTTTTTACCTGATAAAGTATAGGATAGATTAGCTAGCAATCATATTGTCTTTATGTACGTGAGTGGAGCTGTAAGCACATGAGGAGGGAAGAACCTTAGAAGGTGACTTCTCTAAGCCAAATATTTTTGTTACTATTTATCCTTTTCAAAAGATATAGGACGAGATTTTTTGCAATCATAGGAGAAGCATGCCTCAGCCACGATAAGTTGAGTTATCTCTTCATTACTGGTCATAAAAAAAAAAGTGAAGCTTTATAAAAGAATGTTACACTTATCATTTGTGTTTGCATTGAGCCCAATGCTAGAGTACTCTAGGACAAAAGCATGCTCCAACTTTATTTCAGCAAGGTCTATTTTTGCATTGCAATGTTGTAACTTAGGACTGTTTTCTAGGATAACATTGAATGTCCTCCAAAGCAGTCATAAATATATCTTGTTTAAGCCTTTTAATCATTTATGCATTCACTTTGTCAACTAAGATAAAATATTTTTTCTTATTAAAGATCTGCATCTGAATTTTTATTTTTTCCCCTCCTCTTCCTCGTAGAAGGTAAAAGAAGGATATAAAGTTGAATCCCCTCCATGTTCAGTGGAAAGATGTTCATTTCCAATCTTTGATAATTTACTACATCCTGAAGGTCCCTTTTGACTTGATATTTCCTTTCGCAAGTCTTTAACCAGTGATCAGATGTAACCTGTTGTTGTTTGTCAAAATAATTTCTAATATTTGATCGTGGATTTTTTCTTGGTAAATGTCTGATCTTGCACATTACTCTGCCAGGCTACATTATTTTTTTGGAGTGGACAAGCTTCTTTTGGTTTGTCAAAGTTGGATGGACTATGTAATATCTGAAGTCAGGATTTGGCTATGTGATAGATTATTCTGCAAGCAAATTCAGGGCTGGTACGTTAACCCTCAGGGCCATGCAGTGTGGCATGTCTTAATGGGCTTCAACTTGTACTTTGCAAATATGTTCTTAATGTATTTCAGTTCTCAGAAACGTGAATGGAATCCAAAATCAAGCACTTGTTCAGGTTTTTGTCATATCTAAAGATCCAAAAAGGTGCCTCTGGGAGAAAAGTATTCTAAACTTTAAGATTGGTAGTCTTTAATCAGTGCAAAGCTAATTTCAATCGGAACCGAGATATTAATTTTCATTTGATAGATTGTCCTTATGAACAAATGAAGTTAGTTACTTTGATTTAGTTTTAACTTCAACCAAAATCATCAACTGGTCGATGGAGAATTCACTACTAAACATCTTAAGTTCACCATAAATGTATCATGGCAGACAACATATAGTTTGGCTACATTGAGATGGTTCACATATGTTTATTCTTAATATTGTTACCACAATGTTGCTGACAAGTTCTCTATAAATTAAAATGACATTTAAAGAAATGAATTGATAGTTCGTTTTTTGCTCAGGCAACTGTTTGCATCATTTTCATTTGACAAATTTGAGATTATCTTGGAATACGGAGGTTCTCAAGGATCATCTAAAGTACAATAGATGAATATATATGGAGTTGAAGTTTTTCTATTGCCTTGTGAACTTTTAGGCATGGAATAAGTGAAAAGAAGGAAGAAAAATGGAGTTGATTGATCCATTAATAAGAGAAAGAAAATTATTTTATTTATTAAGAATTTTTGTTAAATTTAAAATTTATAATAATATGGGGTATTTTAATAAATTTACCAGTTATAATACAGTACCATACCATCATACTAAACAATAAAACTGTTAGTAAACAGCAGTGAATGATACAGTCGATCCAAAAATTGTATTGTACTATACCATATAGTACAATATCATACCATATTGTACCATAAGTTATGAAACCATGTCAAATCATCATCCAAACAGAGTGTTAAGGGATTGCCAATGTATTTCACTTAGTTCATTTGTATCTTAGACATTTATAACTACTATATAGCTAATTAAACAAATGTGTCATCTTTACATGTTCAAAAGATATTGATTTTAATTATTGTATTCATCTTTATTATTTAAACAAACATCTTACTTAGTATGAATTTTAAACTCATTAAAGTGAGATACAGGTACGAGAATGAATAATAGAAGTAGAGTAGTCAAATTTTTAACTTTTAAATATTTAGTTTTGTAACAACATTATATTTTATATATGTTAATAATATAAATATACATGAATTATTTATGTAATTATATACTTTGGTTTGATATTAATATTCCTTTTTATAAATCTCAAGTACTGAATATAAAAAAATACTAAAATATATAGCATTATATACTCTTTTAAACACAATAACATCGAAATTATGATTCAAAAATTTAATTCGATATGATAATTCGGTATCTTCTATGTCTATTCTTATGAATGAGATTTCAATAATCCCTGAATCATATTCTAGAAATAAACCACATAATCTGTAATAGAGTAGATAAGTCATGCAGTTATCACTCATATTATAATAATTCTTCATTTAATTCAAAAAATAAGATGGCCAAATTTCCTTTATGTTAGTTGATTAATTCGGTTCAATATTTTCATGAGGAGGAAAGATTAATACACAAATTTAAAATGATATCTGTTTTCTTAAACCCTTTTTCATATCAAATTCCTTTTTTAACTGTAGTTATTTTGAGTGTATTTGTTATTATTCTATCACGATCCAAATCGAGGTTCTAATCATGACGGACACTTCAAGCCAATCAAGGCATAGGATGGCCCTTAGCCTCATACCATAAGCACATTATTATTTTATTATATAGAAGAGTGAAGAGTGGGACGACCAAGGGTATTTGGGGTATTTCATATCCATTTTATTGTATATAATTGGCTCAAGGGTAATTTTGATATTTCATATCTATTTTATTATTCAAAAATATCTTTTCAAGTTTCCACTTTTCTATCACATAATGAATATTATTTATCAATGGATCTATTGTTGGACCACAAGTACATTACATTGTATTTCTAGAAGTGATTACCAAAGACAGTTTTGATATTCCATATATATTTGATTTATTGTAATTGTCAAAATATATCTTTCAATGTTTGTATATTTTTCGTTTCATTTTATGTGTCATCATTTCTTTCCGTCAAGATTTGTATTTCCTTCATTTCATTTTATGCGTCGTTATTTTTGAAAAAGTTCATATAAAAAACTCATTTTTTTTCTTATTTAGCAACTATTTAATGCAAGATTTATATTTTTTTTCGTTTCATTTTATGTGTCATTTTTTTTAGCAATTATTTAATTGCATATCATTCCTAAATTATCTTTATTAAGTCCCACTTAATAAAAACAAACACAACTTAAGAGAGATAATCTTATAAATTTATTATTTATTTCTTAAGCTCCGTAGTCGATTAAATGGTGACACATAAAAGAAATGACTGATAAATTATTTCTCTACCGCATAAATATTTGTCCATGTGTCTTTTATTTGTACCACATATATACATTATCGCAAGACATTTCTAGAAATGATGATGTTTCTAGAATTAAATTAAAAAAAAATCTCATTTAATAATTATATAATGATATCATTCCTAAATTATTTTTCTTAAGTCCCACTTATAATTATTATTATCATTATTATTATTATTATTATTATTATTATTAATAAATACAGCTTGAGAGGGTAATCTTATAATAAATTTAATAAATTCATTATCTATTTCTTAAACTTCATATTCGATCAAATGGTGACACACGAAAGAAACAAGAGAGAAATTATTTCTCTAGCACATAAATATGTGTTTATATGTCTTTTATTTGCATCACATATATCCATTATTACAAGACATTTCTAGAAATGAGAGATGATGATGATGTTTCTAGAAATATAATTAAATATTTTAAAAATAAAATTAATGATTCAAATAAGTAAGAGTAGAGACTCTTCATTTTACTCACCTCCTTGATCTTTCCTCTTTGGTATGTTTGTCTACTTCTTTCTTTATTTTTATCTTTTTCTTTCACAAATATACAGTTCTTCTTACTATTAATTTATTTTAAAATAAAGTGTTATATTTGATTGATTATCATAATTCTTCTATTTTTTGACACAATATAAATATTGCTTTAAATATATTAGTATTCTCTGTAGCGCAGAAGTCGATTTATTTATGCACGTAGCATGACTACCATTGCAACAACTGATGCACGATGCTGTATTTTTGAGGTATGCTTTGTTTTCACTCATGACAGATTTAGGCCAAGGTGAATAAGTATTGTTGTACAAATATAACATAAGGTTGTATTGAATAAATCATTGTGGTCTTATCCTCCCTGACTCGGGGTATAGCGGCAATGTGTTGACCTGTTATTTTAACATTGGAAATACAACTTGTGAAGTAACTAAGAAATTGTAACTTCTTTAATTTGTAACTTCTTTGAGTTGGTCACTCTTTCTTGAATAAGAATGGGTTGAAGCATTGAAGCTTGGAAATATTACTAGATATTATTTGAATATAAAAGTAAAATACTTACATTTTTTGGGCTTCAAAATATTTAATTAGAGTATAAATTAGGCATCTTTGACAGAAAACACCATAAGTGGAGAATTTTATTGCGATTTAACAAAAGTAGAGAAAGTTCGAGGAAGTTGTCTGATTTAAGCTATAGTGTTTAAGAATTCTTTTTGAGATTTTACAAAATTGAAGAAAATTTGAGTTAGTTGTTTTTTCTAATAATAGTACATACTGGCAGACTCAAAGTCCAATTCAAGCAAGCTGCTTGATGTTACGTCAATACTATACTATATACTGAATTCTACACATTCCAGTCCATTACCTATGTTATGTGCAATTTGACCTATTGTGAGTTGCATATGCAAGACCTCTGCTGAAGATAATAGTATTACCGATAAACCCTTATGATCAGCCTGTCTCTCTAATTTCTTAATAAAAGCATTCTTTTGCTTCAAATCTAGAACTGTTAAAATATCAAATTTAACAATAGGATTGTCATTTGATTTCTCGGACCATCCTGACGTGCTCTTATGATTCCTTGTTTAGGTATAATCACTCTGCATACAAACAGTCAAGTGAAAAGGTTAGATACCTATTTCCTTAATCATATGTACTTTACGCCTTTTTGTTCTCTCCGTTCATAAAAAAAGCAGGAACAAAGATAAAAAAACTTGTTGCCTTTACCTGTTTTAGTTTGTTATTTATTTAATAATATAATATGATTAGTAGAAAGAAAGTTGACATCTGTTTTGGAAACAAATTTTATCGACCTGCTTGCGAACTTTCAATTATACTTGTTATAAATGATAGAAGTTTAGTTTTTGCCTTTTTGGACTTCATTAAAATTTCTAATGTTTAGAAGTAAAATGCAGCTAAGATATGGTAGAAGCCAATTGTCAACCTCATTCTTAAACTATATAATTGTTATGTTAGTGTTGATTTAGATGTACGCATATCATATTTACTAAATTCTTTTGCAACTCTCGCGTGCAGATTACTTAAAAACAAAGGTAACATTAAGTTACTGAAGGATTAATGTGCCTCTAGGCAATTGAATAGTTAAGTACACTCTTAAGAAACCTTGCCTTGGATCTTGGTGTGAAAGAAATGGATTCTGATAAAAAGTGTACATAGAAATAGAGTGATATCTTCATGTTGATTCATTTGGCTATAAGCTATTGGATTTCTTTACTTACTTTTTGAACTTTTAAACTAATTTACTCATTAAATTCAATTTAATAGGTGTTTGATCGTGCATGCTCAAGAGGTTGATCACAATAACAAAAATGCATCTCCTGTTGTAAAATTTATAAATATTATCTTTACCTATATTAATAAATAATAATCACTAGGATATGTGAATATCATTTTAGCATTCAGTAGTGTGGTATTTCCATGATTATATAAAATATACTTTTGGGATTTGATGATATGTCTATGATAATGGTATGCAACAATGTGCTAAAAGTGAAAAAAATATGAGTTCTTAAAACAGTGATACGCATTAGGCCCCTATCTAGTAATAATAAAAGGAAATAGAGGAAGTCAACTAATAGAATAAAAGAACGAAGTTGATAAGTAACAACAAGAAGTTTAAAAATCAAATCCAAATCCAGAAACAATAACCAACACCTGTCTACAAGCCTCTAACCATAGAATGTCAATCAAGTCGAGACATGACCCCGAGTACGCCAATAAAAAAATCAAAATTACTGAAATAGTAAAAAGACTAAAAGGAAACAAAGTCTTCCAATTGATCGAGGGCTCAAAGCTTCACAGTTGACCAAAGGGAATACCAAATCACCTAATGCTGCACACTATCATAAGAAAGGACTTTGAAGCTAACTCATGAAATCATGTAGCGTATGGAGATGTCCAGTTCGATAAGTACTGGCATAAGACCCAAGAAAAGGGATAAAATATCCAGTTTACCAAAATCAGTCATAAGAAATATGCTCAACAACCATAAAGATAATAGGATGTCGGGGTAAGGACGAGGGACATAATACATGACAATTTAAAATTTAATCCTGAACTATGTATCTTTCACCGCCATGTAGTAAATCACAGGATATATGGGTCCGGTACTCCCCAACTGGCAGGACCCCATCCCATGATGGCCGCACATACAGAGGTTAGGCAAAATTCACCAATAGACTAGAGCCATCATATTATCCTCATGTTAAGGACTATCCTTATTTTAAGGACACTATTTCATCACCCAATTAAGGTACGACATCTCTATGCCGACAAACATAGAATTTGGACATTGGTCATGAGGACATACGCCTTCATGGTGAAGTTATATAATTTCCTTTTGAGCCCAATTAAAATATTCTTGACATACAATTAATCATGGAGTCATTCATTAAGGCATTCCCATATTGGTATCATCATACCAAAACTTTCAAGCCATTCACATCATGCCAAGAAACCATTACCATAAAATATTATTGACTCCTTAACCCCATCATTCAAAAGCATACTCATATTCATCATTGAATTACATAAGAATCTAAAAGAAAAGTCATAAAGTTAAATACTTTTGATATTTCAAAAAGATGGAGTGTCATCGTTGTTCATCATGTTTAACTCAAATCTTTTTTTTTCAAAGGACTTGAAAGTTATAATTTCAATCATTCATAACATTCAATATTTCAAGACTAATATAATGTAATGGGTCCTTTCAATCATTTTATTCAAATCACCAAAACCCACCATAAGTGGCTATAAATTATTTTTAAGAAGAGGAAAAATCAATAATCAATATTTGTAATGAAAATTCTCAATTCCAACTTTAAAACATCAATAAAATATATAAAATGGTAATAAAATCACACTTTAGGATAGGAATTAAAGTAGGGAGTATTCAACATGCCTTTTTG
The DNA here is from genome assembly GCA_030864225.1 of Capsicum baccatum var. pendulum. NCBI lineage: Eukaryota > Viridiplantae > Streptophyta > Magnoliopsida > Solanales > Solanaceae > Capsicum > Capsicum baccatum. The sequence goes on from CM061556.1 coordinate 227,733,058, forward strand.
AAGAGAAATTTCTCCGGAGATAGCAACAAGAGAACCCTTAGCTTGAACCCTAACCTTTTTGTTCACTCTTGAGAATGAAGAGGAGAAATAATGTGTAAAATATCATAACTGATGGGAAATTAGGCTTATATAGCGATTAAAGTCATTTAATAGGGTAAAAGATCAAAAAGCCCTTACCCTAAACTAAAAAATAAAATTCCACGATCTTTAGACCCTTAAGCATGGCACGCGCTTATCCCACTAGCCCAAGGGAGTTGCACACCCTTATTGTGCCAGCCCAAGGGTGTGACACTCCCTCATCGCAGAGTGATAAGAGCGTCGCACGCTCTTATCGTGGACCTTCACTGGTTCCACGCCAGAGTATGCCACCCCTCTGTGGCACTCCCTTAATACGGACTCCTACTATTTAGGGGTCTCGATATGACCTAGAACATGATTCAAAAATTTTAAAACGTTCCCTAGGGGTCCTGTTACCATCATGTATCGTGACTCAAGTCAAATATCATCGTTAAACATGAGGAAGGGTTCTAAATATAATCATTCAAATTTTTGGAGTCTTACATACTGTAATGCCCCAAAGGTACCCCTGGACGTCACATGGTGCTTAAGATTATGAATAGCCCAAGCTAACTCATAATATCTGCAGAACACTGAACTCTATAAACATAAACTTAAAACATAAGTAGAAACTGAAGAAATCTTAAAGTGAAATCCAAATAGATGAATAATATCAATTAAAAACTCTATAACTTAATAACCTTCAAACATGTGAAAAACTGAAGGAAACATAATCTGATTAGTCTTGACAAGCCTCTAATCTAATGACTAAAGAGCCACTAGGAGAAACCTTAACAGACTCGAACTGAAAGCTAAATAACTAGAATAACTGCATTAAATATTTAGAATTATCATAAACTTGGCCCTTGAACTTTAATGACTCACCAACTGTCTAAATGTAGAAAATAGTTCTTGCGGTTAATCGTGCTACAGGGGACGAACATCGTAACCTACATTATAAAACGACGTAGAACATAGACATATGTGTGGTCAATATTTCTGAAATATACTTAGTATATGGGGGTGGAAGCAATAAGTAAATATGTCACACGCCATCACTGAAAGCATGCATGCTAAGTGTAGGTGGACTCACCTTGATTGTGAAAATAAAACTGAAAGTTGTAATAATATAAGAAAAAAATCATAAAACAATATATGAATAATGTTTGTGAGTCACTACACTTATATTCTAAAATCCTTGCTTCTATTTTCTTTATGGGAGATTCTTATAACTGACATAAATCTTGTGAGTTATCATCGAGTCCAATATCTTACCCACGCTGAGGAGAGTTATCCTACCCTTGCTATCATAATAGAACCTTAACTTAGAGTGATCACTAAACTGAGCCCATATTGGAAAAAAGGGGACACTCTCTGGTGAGGCCCTAAATCTATGGTTGCACGTAGTTTTTGGAGAATATGACGCACTAAACACATATTCCCCTCTTAGTTCTAAATACTGCTCCCAAAACATATACTTATGTGCTCATACTTATGAAATCCACCTTAAAATAGCATATGGGTTTATAAACTAAAAACCAACTATGATTATCTTACTTAAATCATATTCATGAGGAAACTTGTGGATTCATGTCGTTTCTAAGATCATAAGATTAAAATTAAACTTTAATAATAATGTAATACTTGTATATTGAACTTATAAGCTTGAACTTCTTGTAAACTCAATAACTTATGCTTAAACTAAAAATCATTCATTACCTCATAAAAAATTCTTATCAATTGAAATCTTTTATCAACTCACCGAACTTTATTTCAAAATAATGAAATTCATCTCATAATAGAAATCATGTAAGTAAAAACACGAGTAAAGACAAATTCTTGTACAAACTGAAAATTAAATTATATGGTAATACCATAATCTCAAAAACATAAAAATTGGGTATGAACCCTAACTAAAATCTCATAAATTCAATTATAAAATCAAATCTTTTTGGTACAAGGATGAAAGGTTACCCTTGTTCAAACCCAACATACCTTAATTTAGGAAATATTTTAAAGAAAGCTTGAATTGGAGCCTTGGGAGTTGAACTTTTAAAAGAAATCCTGCTTCTTTTCTCTTGAGAGTGGAGAGAAGAATGAACTTTGAAAATGACTAAGAATGAGGAAATAAAGCTTATTGGATAATTTAAGTTGTGAAATAGAAGTTTGAACTGAGGAAAAGACCAAATTACCCCTAGAAAAACTAAAAGAATTTGCAAAAAAATTTCAGTTGACAATTAGGTTGACAACTCATCAACCTAGTCATTAATATCAAGTTGGATTTTTCCATTTACTGGTTAAGGTTGAAAACTTGAATTTACATCTCGCCAACTTAGTCATGACCTAGTTGATAGCTCTTCAACTAAGTAGTTACTTTCTAACAGAGAGGCACTCCCAAATAAAATGAGCTTAACTTTCTACTCCGATATCGGATTACGATGAAATCAGATTTATTAGAAAGGATACTCAAATATATTTCACTTTACATATAGTAGGCCTCCTAAATAGTTATATTCTAGGAGTAATGGTCATTGAAATTTGACCCAAGAAGATACAACTAACAAAACTCAATCGGTAGAAGAGTTCTCAACTCAACTTCGAGTTAGGAGATTTTTGTGACCTCAACTCATCTCCAAAGATTTTCCCATACTATATAATTGATCTTCATACTTATATCAACATAGAAATCATTGGGTTTGGGTTTGTATATGTAGGAACAATGGTTTGAATTCTATCTCAAAAATATGGGATATTTCATTATCTCCCCTTTGAAGTCATTCATCCTCAAATACAAATTGAGATGGAAAAAGGTATAACTTTTTCTACAACCTAATTACTTACCCAAGAAAAAGTGTATAACAAAAATGACAACTACACATGAATCAAATAGGTTGACTAGTATGAGTAAGGATGTCGGTGAGTAGAATAGATTAAATGGAAATTCTTACGTCAAGATGACTCTGCTCTAGGAATAAATAGGTGAAGGTATCGACTCGTCATATCTTCTTCTGCTTTTCATATTTCTCCCTTACCCGATTGAATTCTCCGAAGAACTTTTACTAAAAGAACATCCTTATTTCTTAGCCTTCGAACTTGTCGATCAAGAATTTCAACTGGGATTTCCTCATAGGACAAGCTATCCCTGACTCAGTACTTTATATGGGGACTACTAAGGACGGGTCCCAAATGCATTTTCTTCAGATGTCATTTTGTGATAAAGAGGTAGAAACACTACACCACCTTTTCTTTAGATGTCATTACAGTAAACAAATTTGGACCAGAATGATCATCTGGTTGAGAGCACACAGAGTAGTAGGTACATGTAGCAAGAATTAGAATGGATATGAAAGATAGAAAAGAAGAAAGTTGTGATTGCGAAGATGCTATGCAGTATGTTTGCAATGGTAGTTTACGGTATATGGAGAGATAGGAACATAACGAGATTCCAGAATAGCAGAAGTGATGCAACAAAAATATGTCATGAAATATTTATGCACCTACACATTTAGAGGAGAAACAAAGCTTCTTGGCGGGAAAAACTACAACTGATTAATTATTTTCCTTAGGAGAAGTAGACTTGATACTTATTGTAAAAGGAGTATGGCTATGATAGATGTATAGATAACATGAGTAGGACATAGAAAGACAAATGAGGTGGTGGATAGTCAGCTTCTACCCGACTATGTATTGATTCACTTTTTGATTAATGAAAATACCTGGTAATAAAAAAAATACATCGAAACATAGAAAACTGGATGGATGATGTCTAATTCTAGCGGAAGATCTAACTCATAAGCAAAATCTCCAATGCACCCTATTATTTCATAAGGACAAATAAATAGGGGACTAAGCTTTCCTTTCTTCCCAAATCTCATTATCCCCCTTATGAGTGACACCTTCAAGAATACCCAATCGCCCATTTCAAACTTTAGTTCTCACCTCCTCATGTCTGCATATGATTTTTGATGACTTTAAATAGTTCTCAACCTCTCATGAATCAGCTGGAATTTTTCCTTAGCTTCAAGAATAGAATCCGGTCCAACCAAGGTCGCTTCACGAGCTTCAAACCAACCTATAAGTGACCTGTATCTACGCTCGTACAATGCTTTAAATGGATCCATTTGAATACTAGTGTGATAACTATTACTATAGGAAAACTTAATCAAAGGTAATTAACCGTCCTAACTTTTCCTAAAGTCCATCACACGCGCTCTCAACATATCTTCTAGTGTATGAATTATACACTCAGCCTGACTATCTGTGTGCTGATGAAAATTCGTACTAAGCTTTACCTTTATACCAAGGCTTTTTTGAAATGACTACCAAAACTGGGAAGTAAATTGTGAGCCTCTGTCTGAAATAATGGACAAGGGAATCCCATGGAGCCTCACTAACTCGTGAATATACATCTTAGCATAATATTTCATTGTATCTAAAGTCTTAATAGTTAAGAAATGGCTTGACTTGGTTATTCGATCCGTGATGACCCAAATTTAATCGTGTTAACATCTGGTGCGAGGAAGTCTAGTAACAAAATCCATATTAATGACCAACCACTTCCAAATGGGAATGTCAATATCCTGTTGTATACCTCTAGGCCTTTGATGTTCATTTATACCTACTGACAATTGGGATACTTGGCTATAAACTCTTCTATGCCCCTCTTAATATCATTCCACCAATAAATTTATCGTAAGTTGCGGTACATCTTAGTAGCTCCATGGTGAATCGAATCCTTCGAACTATGAGCTTCTGCTAATATTTTTTTCTCTTAAATCATCTATATTTGGAACACAAAGTCAACCTTATGATGTTCAGCATTTCCCTTTTAGGAGAAAACCTCAACATTCTACTGCTGAACTGTATCCAATATCTTGATTCTTGTGCGTCACGTTGTTGCACTTCAATAATATACACAGTTGTTTACAAATTGATTGACCTTGGAGATGGTGAACATGTTTTGAGATAATATGGATGGTTGACTGCTGAATGTACTTTGTATTCTCTTGGTTGTGTTTTAGTTGCTTGAGGACAAGCATTTGTTTTAAGTTGAGAGTGTTTATGTGTGAGCATATGCTAGTACATTTAAGGCTTTTAAATGATAATAATTTTAAAGGCTTAAGAAACTTATGTCATTTTTTATTATTTTATCTTTGATTTTGCAGTGGAAGTCAAGATGCAAGAGAACCAACAATGATGGAAGTAAAAGAGTTGAAGTCTGAAGCAAATAGAAGAGAAGTGTGGCTGACAACATTCCTGATAATTCATCAGTAATGTTTTAAGCTGATATGATAGAGAACCAATAAGAATGGAAGAAAAGAAGTTGAAATCTAAAGACAAGTGTGGCTGATGACATTTGTGATAAGTCGGCAGCCCTGTGATAAGTTATTAAGTTTGTCGTTATCAGTAAACAGAGAATTGGCCTAAGTTGAAAGATGTGACGACATTTTATGATAAGTTGTCAAGGGTCTGATAAGTTGTCAAGAATGTCGTAAGCCTGAGGCAGCACAAGAGAACTGAAGCAGAGCTTTGAAGATATTTTGTGATAGGCCGTCATAAAACTGATAAGTTGTCAAGTTTGTCGCCATCCTTAAACAAGAAGAGCCAAAAGTGAAGAAGGAGCTGACGAGATTTGTGATAAGTCGTCAGCCTCCTGATAGGCTATCACAAATGTCGTCACCTAATTCGAGAGATTTCTGAATTCTATTATTTTATTTCCATAATTAGGGTAAACTATTTAAAGCCTTGTTAAGGGTTTTCTTAAAAGTTCCGCACATTGAGTTTTGATAATACTTTTGATATTTTCTCTCTAATTTCTTGGCTTGAAAAAGCAAATACTTTGAAGCGATTATTATCATTATTCTGGAATTTTCCTTTGTGATCTAATATGTGATTCACTAGTTATTCTTCTTCTTGTGGTAAGTTTAAATTTCAAAGCATGAATACAACTTGTTTTTTTTTATTTTAGCATTATGAGTGGCTAAATTCCTTTAACCTGAATCATGGAATCTAGGGTTAGGTCTTGATAAGGTGCCAAGTATTCAAGATTCAAAAGATGGTAGGATTTCTTGATAATTCTGAATGTTTGTTGGTTGCAAACAATAGATAACACCTGCTTTGGTTTGCTTGAGAAAGAAATCAAATATAGTGGAAAGTGAGTTATCGATAGGGACTTGGAAATACTCCATTTAAAAATCAACGTTGTAACAAGGTTGGTTAACCGGAGGTAAAATCTGGGCAGTGAATATAAATTCCCTAAGTCTGAGAAGATTAGGTAATTATATTCTTAAGTAGGTCGAGAGACATTTAAGCATAATGTCGATAAAGACAACTTATTGTCCTACCTACCGTGAGAATCTTGAACCAGCGTTAGCATCTGTCAAGTACCGGAAGCCCTAGTGAACATAATTCTGGTGTTTTAGAAATTTTTGATTACGAGCACTGATTAAAGCGACCGACAATTACTTGTTAAACTAAAAGACCCCCCGTTTCTGGAAACATCCAACTATCATTTGATTGATTTATAATTGACTTACGTTCACACCATATTCCCTGTGGGATTCGACCGCAACCTAGTTGGGTTTTATATTGACAACGATTTCTTACTTTCTCATTGAGAGGTGTAGTTTGAGCGTACCAATAAGCTTTTCTACCTTAGCCTCCCTCATTTTCCTAAGAAAGAATCTATCTAAAAAAAGTCATTTGAATTCTATATCAACTCATAGGAGTTGCATTCTCACCTCTACCATCCTTCCATATAGTAATCCAATCATAAGAAACATCTTTCGATTAATAAGAAGCCAATTTCACATGTTTTTTAGTAACATCCAAAACCTGTGTAATCTTTTTCACTTCATCGATGAAGAACTGAGGATCCTCATTCACCTTCGACCCAAAGAACTCAGGAGGGTTCATCCTCATAAAATCCCAAACTCTGGTTGCAGATAATTTACCATTCTACTGAAGTAGGACTGCTGCCGGATAGTTTCCCTGAACATTTAAGCTTACAGACTGAGCTAACACTTGGAAAGCAACCCCAAACTCACTATGAAAAATATTTTTATGTAGAGGGTCTGCAGGTGGTAGAGGGGCTAGTTGATCCCCACTCAGCGTGCTTAAGCTCTGCATGGAGGCATTATCAATAACGTGAAAACACAAATTAGAGAAAATAGAGATAACCCCAAACATGATAGAGATCATGAAAAAAGGGATGTCTCCCAATACATTCCATAGCCTCTTGCTTATAAGTGTGGCATGTTTCACACTTATGATCAAGACTCTACGTAACGCAGTTTGTCAGACTCCCTAAAAATCTTTAAAACCTTAGGCTCTGATACCAATTTTCAACACCCTAAAGGTACCCCCTGGACATCATATGGTTCCTAAGATTACGAATAGCCTAAGCTAACCCATGATATCTACTTATCACTGAACTTTCATAAATGTAAAATTAAAACATATATAAGGGGAAACTGAAGAAATCTTAAAGCAAAATCTATACAAATGAATAATCTCAATTCAAAACTATGTAACTTAATAACCTTCAAATTTGTGAAAAATTAAAAGAAACATAATCTGACTAGTCTTGACAAACATCTAATCTAATGACTGAAGAGCCACTGGGACAGATCCCAGCTGACCCAAACTGAAAGCTAACTAACTATAATAACTATATTAAACATCCTGAATCATCATAAACTTAGCCCTCGAACTATGAGGACTCACCAACTATCTAAATATAGAAAATAGTGTCATGGTTAATCGTGTTGCTGATTACAAACACCAGAACCTACATTATAAATTAATATAGCACACAGACATATATGTGGTAAGTACTTCTGGAATGTACTGAGTATGAGGGTGAATTCAATAAGTTAACATGTCACATGCCATTACTGAAAACATGCATGCTAAGTGAAGGTGGACTCGCCTTGATTGTGAATAAAACTGAAAGTTATAAAAATATGAGCAAAAATCATAAAATCAACACATGAATAAGGCCTATGAGTCACTACACGTAGATTTTAAAATCTTTGCTTTTGTTTACTTGATGGGAGATTCTTATAACCGTTTTAAACCATGTGAGCTATCATGGAGTCCGACATCTTATCCACGTTGAGGAGAGTTGTTCTAACCTTGCCAGCGGAATAAAACCTTAACTTAGAGTGATCACTAAACTGAGCCCATATAGAAAAAGGGGGACACTCTCTGGCGAGGCCCTTAAACCTACGATGGCACGTAATTAATGAAAAATAGGATGTGCTTTACTTGAATCATATCTATAAGGAAACTTGTGGATTTATCTTATCTTAGATCATAATATCAAAATTGAACTTTAACCATGTTGTAATATTTGTACATTAAACTTATAAGATTGAACTTTTTGCAAACGCGATAACTTATGCTTAAGCTTGAAAACATTCATTACCTCATAGAGAATTCTTATCAATTGAAATCTTTTATCAACTCACCAAAATTCATGTCAAAATAATGAAATTCAACTCATAATAAAAATCTTCAAAGTAAAAACATGAGTAAAGGTAATTTCTTGTGCAAACTAAATCTTAAATCACATAGTAATACTATAATCTCAAAAATATAAAAAATAGGCATGAACCCTAACTGAAATCTCATAAATTATATTGCAAAATCAAAGCTTTTGGACATAAGAATAAAAGGTTATCCTTGTTCAAACCCCACATATCTGAATTTAGGGAATATCTTGAAGGAAGCTTGAATTGTAGCCTTGGGAGTTGAACTTTTGAAAGAAATCCTACTTCTTTTCTCTTGAGAGTGGAGAGAAGAATGAGCTTTGAAAACTGACTAAGAATGGAAAAATAATGCTTATTGGTTAATTTAAGCCGTGGAAGAGGAGTTTGAAGTAATGAAAAGACCAAATTACTGCTAGGAAAAAGTAAAAAAATTTCAAAATTTTTTTTGTTGATAACTAAGTTGACAACCCGTCAGTTTGGTGACAATTCGTAAACCTAGTCATCAATATCAAGCTGGATTTTGCCATCTATTGGTTAAGGTTAACGACTTGAGTTTACGGTTCGTCAACTTAGTCTTCACCTAGTTGGCAACTCGTCAACTTAATCGTCACTTTCTGATAGACAGACACTCCCAAGTAAAATGAGCATAACTTTATACTTTGTATCAGATTAAGGTGAAATCGAATGTGTTGGAAAGAAGACTCGAAGATATTTCATTTCATATATAGTAGGCCACCTAGCTCATTATATTTTAGGAGTAATAGTCACTGAAAGTTGACCCAACTAGGGAAGTCTAATAAAACTCAATCGGTAGAAGAGTTCTCAACTCAACTTATATCCACATAATAATCATTAGGTTCGACTCCATACACGTAGGAACGATGGTTCAAATTCTAATGCAAAATGTGGGGTATTACACATATTCTTTGATTAAAAATAGTAAACTATTTTGTCGAAATCGACTGAAATAAAATGAATAAAATATTCTTGACCATAAAATTTACTTTGTGTTATTAAGGAATGTAATCCCCTCATAAGAATGTCCCGTCTATTAGGCCACTTAGGCAATTGCTCAAGACCCTATAATTATGTAGGCTCTATATTTCATATATAAATAGTTAATATTACAATATATAAAAAAAAATATATTAAAATTTTTTGTTAGCATAAAAAAGAAACTCATATTTTCAAAAAAGAAAAAAAAAATCAGTTTTACATGAAATCCTCCTTGCTAGAGAATCTTTAATGTGTCTGGAATTATTTTTTAGGATCAATTACATTTTATACAAAATTGACCAAGCTATTTTATTACTTTAAAATAGATTCGATCAATACAAAGCATGTGACAATATTTTTGGTTTTCTATTTAGTGGTCAAAAATTGAGATTACTAGATGAAGAAAATATTTAAAAAATATTGTCTAATCTTGAATATTTCCTAATACATAATACACTCTGATATTGATGGTTTAGATTTATTTTTTGAATTGAAAGTGTTATGGGAAATAACTGAAGTAGAAAATAATAGTGTGATTAATATATACTCTATCAGATAAAATGATTTGATTCCTTTTCAAATGCCTATATTGCTTATAGAATAATGTTGTTAGTTTCTGTTACAATTGTCACACCCAAAAGTTGTTGTTTTTTTTTCAAAATTAAAATTGATAAAGTCTTACCTAAGATCAACAATGTCTCAAGAGAGATTGAATGGATTATCAATATTATCAATTGAAAAAGAATTATTAAAAGAAATAAACTATATGAAAATTATTGGTAATTTTGCATCTCAAAAAGTTAAAAAAAAAAAAAGTTTTGAATTTAAAAATATAAAATAAATTTAAATAAGGTCATTATTAGAATTAGAGTTTGACTTTAGGCCCCCCGAGATGGTTGAGACGCTCCCCTCATTGTAACTGAGATTTTGAATTACATTCTCCTAAGATATCTCTGTCCTCTCATTGTAAATGAGGTTTTGAATTTCATTCTCCCAAGATAAAACAGATGTATTTGTCACTAGAATAGTGGTACCTCAAATGTCAACGACTTCATCGAATGCAAAGACGATAATAAATCACACAAATACTCGATATTTGTTTGTTAAAAAATATGTAGAAGAAGGTAAAAAAAATCACTGCAGAAACTCAAGCCTCTCTATACACACAAAATTATGAGTTGAATGATGCGAAAAACGCCCGTTCATAAAGTAGTTTGATATCTGCTCGGAACGAAGTCCCTTTCAAAATTTTCGTTGAAAAATATTTTACAAAAATTAAATCAAATTTTGTGTGAAAATAATATCATAAAATAAAAAAATAACAAAAATGAAAAAAGGATTTGGATAAAAATTTTATCAAATCATTTGAATACGATGTTATATGTAAATCCCCAAGGGGAAGGTATGCCCGTGCTGATTCTCCTTTACCTTCTCCTACCATGAAAAGAGAGTACCAAATTTAAATTTTAAGTCGAGCAATAACGACAATGCAAGGGGAGACTTTCTTTCAATTTTTTATTAGTTAGAAGAAGTGTTTCTATATATAAGCACACTAGTTTTTCCTTCCACTACTAATGAAGGAGAAAGCTCCTACTCATAAAACCCTAGCTTCAAATTTTCCAATTTTCCCTCCATTCATAACTCCAACACTATCAGTGGACCTATTTACATACCCATTATACCATTATATATCATCATCCAGTTCGCTTATATTGTTTTACTAGATATTGAAGGCCTAGTACATACCCAATATATATTATTTTTTATCTCAATTTATATGATGCGGATAAAATTTAAATAGTGAATTATTAAAATAATTTAATTTTATAATTATTGTGATTTATAATATTTTTACTTCTATTTTAATTTAAGTGACGTTGATAAAATTTCGAGAGTCGGCCAAATATTTTATATCTTTTAAAATTTTTAAGTTGTTAATTATGTGATTTATAATGTTTTTTACATAATTTTTCAATAAAATATGAATACTCTCTCCATCCCAATTTACGTGGTATAGATAAAATTTTGGCAGTCAATCAAATTTTCTTTATATTATTATTATTTGAGTACTTTTCTTCAGCTGCTTCAACATGATTTTGTTGTATCACCCCTGATTGCTTATTATAAGTCATTTACGTATTAGAAAATTAATAATATTTAATAAAAAATAAAATAGACATTTCTTACATATCTGCTTCAGCTGGTTCAACTGTAATTTTACTATATCAGTCTACTTAATTATTATAAGTCATCTAAGCATTAAAAATTAATAATATTTAATAAAAAAGGTCAAATAAACATAAAGTGATAAACTAACTCTTTATGATCTCATTTTCAAATAATATATGTTACTTTATGTCTTCCTCTGTCCCATCCCAATTTATGTGGCACTAATATAATCTTGCTAGCTAGCCAAATTTTTTATGTCGATATATCATTTTGTGTCTATTTACCCTTTTTTTATGAAACATTATTAATTTTTTTAAAACTTATATGGTCATAATAATTAATTAGTGGTGATATAGTAAAATTATGATTGAAACAGCGAAGCAGACACGTCTTAAATGACTTATAATAACGAATTAGAAGTGATATAGCAAAACTACTACCAAAAATTCTTATGGAAAAAAATTTAAGTAGGTCTCATATAAAATGCCAAGTTAATTAAAACATGAAGAGTTAATTTATCATTTTATGTTTATTTTATATTTTTTATTAAATAATAATAATTTTTTAACATTTAGATGACTTATAATAATTAATTAAGGGTAATATAATAAAATTACGATTGAACCAACTGAAGCAAACATGTCGGGAATGTCTATTTTTTTAATTAAATACTATTAATTTTTTGATACTTAGATGACTTATAGTAAAATTATGATTGAAGCAACGATCGAATTAAACCACATGTTCCACCGCTTGTGCAGGCCCCTGTCAGTTCCTTCGAGTTTGGCTCTTGTGACTGACTTATAATAACTAATTAAAGTGATATAGCAAAATTACTATGAAAAATACTTATGAAAAAAATTAACTGAGTCTCATACAAGGCGTCAAGTTAATTTAAAATATTAAGAGTTAATTTATCATTTTATATCTATTTTACCTTTTCTATTAAATATTATTAATTTTTTAATACTTAGATGACTTATAATAACTAATTAGCGGTGATATAGTTAAATTGCAATTGAACCAGCCGAAGCAGACATGTGAGAAATTCTATTTTATTTTTTATTAATATTATTAATTTTTTAATACATAAATGACTTATAATAATTAATTAAGGGTGATACAGTAAAATCACGATTAAAGCGACTGAAGAAAAGTTCTTAAATAATAATAAGTGGGATTTTGAAGAGTTTAGTTGTTAATTTTGAAAAACGACCCTAAACTCCTCTCTCATTCACTCTTATTATATAGACTAGATGTCGAAGGTCCGTGTCAGCATGAACCCAATATATGTTATATTTTTGTCTCAATTAATGTGACATAAATAGAATTTAGATAATCAATCCTATTTATAATATGATCTAGAAATTTTAAGTTGTTAACTGTCGTAATTTATAATTCTTTTTATGTAATTTTCAAATAATACATGTTACTCTCTATATTCGAACTTGATAGCCAATTATCTTTTTTTAGATAATTTAAATTTTTAAGTATTGAGATTTATAATATTTGTTTTTTTCTATTTCAATTTAAGTGGTACTAATATAATTTCGAGAGTCAACCATATATTTTATTTCGTTAAAAATTCTAAGTTGTTAATTATTGTGATTTATAATATATTTTTATGATTTTTTTCAAAATATACTATACATTAATTTTCTTTTTAAATATTTTAAGTTGTTAACTATTGTAATCTATAAATTGTTTTTATATAATTTTCAAATAATACATGTTACTTTCCAAATTTTTGTGGCATTAATAGTCAATTATATTTTTAACTATTCCAGTTTAGGTAATACTGATATAATTTTGAGAGTCAACCAAATATTTATACCTTTCAAAATTTTTAAGTTGTTAATTATTGAGATCACTGTGTGGGAATACACTGGGTTTGTTGTTGTTGTTGTTGTAATTATTGTGATCTATAGTATTTTTTGGCATATATAACAGATTATTTTTTTTAGATATTTTAAATTGTTAGATATTGTAATTTATAATACTTTTTATGTACTTTTCAAATAATAAATGTTACTCTCTTTGTTCAAACTTTTGTGGCATTAATAGTCAATTATACTTTTAAAATAATTTAAATTTTTAATTAATGTGATTTATACTACTCTTTCTTCTATTTTAATTTACGTGGCACAATACATAGATTTTCGCAATAATTAGTTAGGGGTGATATAGTAAAATCATGATTGAAACAGCGAAGCAGATATGTCTTAAATGACTTATGATAACTAATTAGAAGTGACATCGCAAAATTACTATGAAAATACTTGTGAAAAAAATTTTAAGTGGGTCTCATATAAGACGTCAAGTTAACTTAGAATATCAAGAGTTAATTTATCATTTTATGTCTATTTTATATTTTTTTTATGAAATATTATTAATTTTTTAATACTTCTATGATATATAGCAATTAATTAGGGGTGATATAACAAAATTACGGTTGAAGCAGCTGAAGGAGACATACCATAAATGTCTATTTTACCATTTTTAAAAAATTATTAATTTTTTAATATGAAAATAAATTATACTAATTAATTAGGGGTGATATAGTAAAATCACAATTAAAGCAGTTGAGGCAGGCAACACAAGCATACATGTCGACCCTAAGTTCTTCTCTATTCACTCTTCTATTATAGAGTAAAATATTAAATATGTAGCACTTTTTATAAGCTTTCAAATAAAAATTGTCCTAATTTATGCGACGCTGACTGAATCTTGAGAATCAGTCGAGTTTCTTAATTATATTTTGTAAATAACTTAGAATTGATTATTGTGATTCATAGCTTTTTTACGTAATCTCAAATAAACATAGATAATTCTTGATAAGTAAAAGGGCAATATAATAATTTCGCAAACTGACCCTAAGTTTTTCAAATATAAATAAGTAGGATTTTGAGGAGCTTAATTATAATTTTGGAAATTTGGGCCTAAACTCCTCTCATTCTCATTATATATATATATATATATATATATATATATATATATATATATATATATATATATATATATATATATATATATATATATATATATATATATATATATATATATATATATATATGTTTTTAAAATATTTTAAGTTGTTAATCATTATTATTTATAGTAATTTTTATCTTATTTGCAAATAATTATTCCAATTTATGCAACACTGCAAGAATTTTGCAAAGCAATCAATTCTTTAATTATTATTTCAAATATTTTTAAATTGGTTATTGTAAGGCAATATTTTTTTTTATATAAATTTCTAATAGATATAAGTAATTGTAGAAAAATCCTCAAATAACAATAAGTAGGATTTTGAGGAGCTTCATTGCTATTTTTGAAATTTCTTAAATAATAATAAATGAAATTTTGAGGAGCTTAATTGTATTTTAGAAACTCTTATAATAATAAATGAAAATTTAAGGAGCTTAGTTGTCATTTTTGAAAAACAACTCTTAGCTCCTCTATTCGTTCTATAGAGTAATATAGATAGACATAGAGTAATATTTGGAGAAATCATGGAATAAAATTGTATCATGACAGGTATACAAGATATTTATAATGGTAATTTGAAATGTTCTTTGTTTTCTATCAGTGTTTGATAATTGCATTAATACCTAGTTAAATACGGGTTGGTAAGTCACATTAGGGGTCAAACACTTTGTAACACAAGTAATTCCATATTGATTAGAGTTTGAATTTGAATCCCCTACTTAAAACTGAAGAATTACTTACCACTCTGTCACATAATTTGAATTATTGATCAAAACTAAACTCAAAATCCTAATTATTGATCAAAACTAAACTCAAAATCCTCCTTCTCATATAGGTGAGATTGTAGATAATTCGGTAATTATATTATAGAAGTAAGAAAATATTAGTTGTAATATAAGAAATAAAAACTAATCATGAGAACAATTTATCCACTTAAATATCAAAATTCTACAAAGAATATATTTTAGTTTCATCCATTTCAATATTTTCATATGAATGAAGATATATACTCAAATTTTTATTTGCATTGTGGAAAAGAAATGCCACAAGTACCACAAAATAAAAATACTGGCCTCCATTTTTCTCTTGTATTTTCAGTACACCAACGAGTATAGTATATTAGCCTTTTTTGGAGCAAGGGTTAAGCCATGATGGTATTACGGGTTTTGTCGAACTCAATGATTTTGACTCAAATCTTATATTTATATTAAAATAATTATTTAATATATAAAAATAATCTATTCACATCAGTAAGTAATTTAAAAAAATTATGATTCAGAATTTATAAATTAAGTATTTGTTTGGCAATGAAAATAAAAAACTTTTTCACTTTTTTTGAAATTTTTGACGTTTCATAGAGTTGGAGTTATATTTTACAATAGTATTTTGGAGTCAATATTTAGAATTCAAACGTATTTTTAAAAAAAATATAAAAAATAAAAATAAATTTAAAATATTAAAATAAAAAGTTTAAACTTTTTCCGAAAAAAGTAAATTAAAATGTGCAAAACATAAAACCAAAAATAGTGTTTTCACCTCTACTGCATTTCTTTTTCATTTGGTTAAAGGACTCTACTGCATTTATTTCATTTTTAGACCTCAAAGAGGATCCTATCCATTCTATGACAATTGGTAATTGCATAAAAATAATAATAAATCTTCCCTCCCTTGGTCTAGGGCCGGGCATGAAACAATAGATACCAATTGTAATATCGAAATAGAAATTCTTGATGCCACTATTTTGTCAATATGGCATTTGATATTCAGTTTTAAAAAATTTTGATATTAGATACAATATTCAGTATTATAAAATAATACAGAATACCTTGTTGAATCATATATATAGTTACATATACAATTAATTTACATCATTAGAATACGAACTAATATTAGTACAAAATTGACAGTTTATACGTTAATAATTGAAACTTTGAAAACTGTATTTTCGTTAAAATGTCATTTTTAACTAATTGATTAACAAAGAAAATTGCTTGTATTTTATTTTGAATATTTTTATGCAGATGTTAATATAGATAATATAATTGAGATGATTTTAAAAAGTAAAAGTTTTAGTTCTCTATTATATTAGAATATAGGTAGGTCGAAATCAATCAACCAAACCACACTTATCAATTTATCTAACCATAACATATTGAATAGAACTTTTTAGTAACATACCGAACTTAACCCTTCCTCCGCCAACGTCCACCTTCTCATAAAAAAAACATCAAAAATACACCTAACTTGCTAAATTCGAAAATAACAAACTATTAGAGATAATTTTACAGTTCCTTTAAGGTAAGTGAATAACAACTCGGATCGGAAAGGGCATGCAAAATATTGAAGCATAGATCTTGCAAGTAGGAAAGCACCCCCTATAAATAATCACCACCTCTCCTTCCTTCCTCTATCTCACTTCACTTCACACACATACACACACACACTTCATTCTCCAACATTTTCTTTCTTTTCTCCATTTGCATATATGTCTTTCTCTTATCCACCCCACCCCTCAATTACCACCCCACTCTACCGCCATTTAGTGTTTTTTTAATCTCCAAAACTACTTTTTAAATCTTTCTTCTTGAACTTATATATCCCCCCCCCCCCCCTCCCCCCCTCTTCCTGATTTGCTCAATCTCATTCATTTTTTTCCCTTCACATCTTTGTCTTAAAGAACAAATCAACCACAAAAGAAAAAAGAAAAAACTAGAGAATTGAAGTTTGTTTCGGTTCACCTTCCTTCCATATCGAATTGTGAGTTCTAACAATCTTCTTCTTTGTCGAAGTTTTGTACCAAGAAAAAGTCATTTCTAGCATCATCCTCACACACACAAACACACATTTGAAAAATATTTAACGAGTACTTACATAAGAATCAATCAAGCCAGTGGAAAGAATATAATAATGAATATTTATGTCTTATCATTTTTTTTTATTTTGCAGGAAAAAGGAAGGGTTGATGGCTACAAATGATAGAGGAATGAAGAACAGCGGAGGAAAAAATGGAGGAGGAAATAGACAGGTGGTAAAGAAAGGTCCATGGACAACAACAGAGGACACAATTTTAACGGAGCATGTGAGGAAGCATGGAGAAGGGAATTGGAATGCAGTTCAGAGGAATTCTGGATTGATGAGATGTGGAAAAAGTTGTAGGTTAAGATGGGCTAATCATCTGAGACCTAATCTTAAGAAAGGTGCATTTTCTCCTGAAGAAGAAAGAATTATTATTGAGCTTCATGCTAAACTTGGCAATAAATGGGCTCGCATGGCTACTCAGGTTGAGTTTCTTTTCTTTTTTTTGTTCTTTTCTCTTTTCATATATGTTCGTATAAAGAAATTGTTTCATTGTTCTGACATTAATGTCCTTCTTGCATATATATAGGATCTTGTATGTTTCTATTTTCTAGCCTTGAATTGATGCTACAAACCAAACTAATCATTTTCCATAAAATGGATCCCTTGGAGAGTTGTCAATTATCGTTTTCAATAATTTTCTTGTTTCATTTATTTTTATTGGTTTCTTTTGGTCTTGATTTCTGTTTGAGTCACATTTTATCGCCATGCGCGACGAATTTTATGTTTAATTTGTTAGAGATGATTATCTAGTTATCATTATTATTTCTCTTGAATTTTATCTTCAATTTGGGAATTGATCTCACTTATTTAAAGTCTTTGTTTTGTCTTTTGATTGAATTAATGACAAATTGTCTAATTGGTGTTAGTTTCATGAACAGTTACCTGGACGAACAGATAATGAGATCAAGAATTACTGGAATACGAGACTAAAGAGAAGACAAAGAGCTAATTTACCTATATACCCTCAAGAATTACAATCACAAAACCAACCAGAGCATAACCAAGCCCAACAAAGCCTTATTTCTTCAGCATTTGATCCCCAAAGGACAACTTATAACAATCCTCCCTCTCTTTCACTTTTGGGTATCTTAAATCCATCAAGCATGAGACCTCCTATTACTCATCAATTTCCCCTAAATGGTAACAACATTTTTCGCAATCCTCCTAAAGGCCTTTCCATGACACCTCCCTCATCTATGCAAAATTCACAATTTTCATCACTACTAGTATCTGTGTCTAACAACAATTTTGGTCACGGCATGTTCAATTCAACGCCAATGCCATCATTTCAACAGACCTATCCAGATTTTAGCTCAACAATGAGGCCATTTTTGGGGAATATTCCTTCAAACCAAAATGGATTAATGTTTGATATGGGTATTAATTCTATTAATTACCCCTCAGGGCAATTATCTATGCCTGTAACAACTTCATCATCTTCTGAGAATACAAGCAGTGGTATTGGTTCAAGCGATGCTAATAATTATACAAATGTTGGTGGATTATCACGAGGAAATAGTGGATTATTAGAAGATTTGTTGGAGGAGTCTCAGACTTTGACTCGAGCGATGAAAATTGAGGAAAGAGGAAAGTCATTATGGGAAAATTATGGATTAGTAGAAAAAGAGTTAGGAGATCATCAAGATGGAGCCATTTTTACTGAAGAATCAGTTTATAGCTTTGCTCATGGAGATGATGTCACCCTGAATAACAACTCTGAAAGCTCCAGCTCAAATCCCAATGCATCGCCAGGTGATTAATTTAACTACTTACTAAAAAAAAATAAGAATTGGCTCTGAAATTTGTCGCTTATCTTTTTTATTCGTTTCAGACGATTGAAAAATAAAAAAATAGTTACTATTCAAGGTAATTTGTACTTTCTTGTTCATTTTTACTTTTCCGCTTTAATATATCAAGAGAAAGATAATTTATTTTTAGTTTTTTTTTACTAATTTCCCAAATTATATTTCAAGATTTTTGAAATGATAATAATCACAGATACTATAGTAAAATGTGCATTTCATTTTATTTTTTTATTCTTAAAAGAAGTGCAAAGTCCATAATAGACTAATAAAAATGAACAAAGAGAGTATTTTATAAAATATTGTCTCAGTTAATCCTATTGTATCGGATCTAGGATGTGATGATATGATTTCAAAATCAATCGCTAACATGATTAATGTAATCCGTCAATAGATAAGATATAACAATCGACTTTTGTTGTTTAGCGGTGGTACAAATTATCTGTTGCTAAATTCTATAATAATCAATTTTCTTTTTTTTCTTGTTATAGGGACATTTTTTAAAAAGGAAGGTTCACTACAAGGAACTAATCAAGTGGATGAAGATCTTATGTGTCTTCTTGATAGTTTTCCTCTAGGTGTATCAGTTCCAGATTGGAATGACCATAATTCAAAAATTGCTTCTGATGATTACAAAGAAGAAAATTTGACTGAAGATTCTATCAAGTCGCAAGTGATAATAACAACAAATTCAGGGTCAAAAAAACATGAATTGGGACTTGAAGGGTGTTGTTGGTACAACATGCCTTCCTTTTGTTAGAATAAAAAAAGATGGATATATAGGTGAGATTAAAATGGCAAAGATTGAGGGATTTAGATGTCACCTCTCTTTTTTTTTTTTTTTTTTTTTAAATCCTAGGTTGAGATATAAATAGGGATATTTGATTGATGAGCGATCATCTGAGATCTCTGAGGCTGAGATTGTTTAGTTTTAGATGATATTGCTAGAATTTTTTAGAAACGTTGTCGGATGCATGTCGAATTTTTTAAATATAGTATCTTTAAAAGTATCTCACACAAATTTGACAACAACTTTGAAGAGTCCAAAAAATAGGTGCTAGAGCAATAATTCAAGACTGTTGTTTTTTACGAACAACAATCAAGATTTGTAAGCTTGTTTTATATATTGGATTGTGATGAATATTTCTGGGAATTAAAATTTCATTTATATTTTTTTGCGGTGACTGAAACTACTCTATTTTATTAGTTTTGGCAAGATTCTGATGACAGAATTGTGCATCTCTTCAAAAATACTCGTATTTTGAAAAAATATATCCTTACAAAGAATTCATCATCTTTTAGCATTAAATATTTTCAAGAAAAACATTTTCAGTAAAGGGAGAAAATGACTTTCCTTAATTACTTATGAGAAAGGAAATCATCTTCCGTCACAATTTTTAACTTGTATCATTGCTACAACCTTCAAGTTATATTTGAAATAATAAAACTAGCACCGACCGCGAAGCTTAAGGAGCAAGGAACCAGGTTCCTGCACTCTATCTAAATGAAAGTATATAACACGTGTTGGAAACCTTCCGCCCAAGGGAATAAAACTTATGACTTGTAGAGTTAATAACCTAAATGGTCACTCAACTATAGACTTTTATCTCACAAAGTCACTCAACTTTGATGTATAATCAGAAAATCACTCAACTAATGTGAAATTTTAATTTAAATATAAAATACTGAAAAATAAAAGAGAACTTATTAATGACGCTTTTATCCTTTTTCTTAAATTAAAGCTATTAGAGTATTCACGTTCAGCCTCCATTAATGATCTTCTTTCACTTTCTATGATGTTGGAATTTCTTATTCTAATGGATAAATTAGAATTACGAAGATATAAATTTTGTAGGAACTGATAATCTTTTACAATTATTGCTTGTGCCATCTTTCCTTTTATTATTCTACTCACAAACGTTAGATGCTTCTATGTGATGAATCTTACTTTTTGCCTCTCCTTTCATATACTCACTATCGAAGGACTATCCGTGTGGTATCCCAACTATATATGTTCTCATCATTGCATTTCTTTTTTAAAAGAAATAATCTTTAGACATTCTTGCTCTGTTCTCAATGCTTCAGCTGTTTGAAAATTTCAGAACCATAAGTCAATTAGTTCTTTGGTTGACTTAAATGTGTACAAGTCAGTTTCATTTTTTGTAATAGCCTTGAGCTTGAAGAGCAATCTGTTGAGTTCAATGTGTATATGTGAATGGAAAATTGAGGAAAAATGGTGGAGGGAAGAGAGACACCAATTTAGAAAGTGGACTCTCAAATTGGAAAGTCTACTCTTTTTAAAGGAAAGTTTGTAATTCTCCCACATTGGTGGGAGAAGAGAAACTTTAAGTGTTTATAATGAGAAACACTAACTCCACATGGATGGTGAGACAAGATTAAGGTGGTGCCTCATGCTGTTGTTGTTGCTTACTCAGCTTTGGCTTTGGACTTTGATTAATGAAATGTTTAGATAAAATTTATTTAAAACTTGTTTACAAGTGATATTTTTAATCCAAAATCTGCAGCCGCAAAACAGGAACATGTCTAGCACAAACTGGGCACAAGGACGTGACTGTTGCTGAAAAGGTGCCTTTCTACTGAATACATCTTTTCTAAAAAGATACATTAAAGGCTATAAATACCTGATATAATCCTCAGATATTTAAATAATTTTTGACAGCAAAAACACTCTACTTCTATACTAATCTATGTGATCATTAAGTTGTTGAGTGAGTTCGTTGGATCCAACAATTTGAGATACCGCTATTGTTCAGATTGAAGGCCATTTTATCCTGGGAGGAAGATTCCATAACCTCGGGTACAGTGAGGGGAATTATTCCTCAAGGACACTCCGTGAAGTCGGGGGACTTGGCCTTATAATTTTGTTTCATCTCTTTTCTGAAAAATAACATACTTCTTGGATAGATTACTTATATTCTTGTGCTGAAGGTGTTAAAGAACTTCATAATTTTTCTTGTCTTAGACTTGAACTTGGGTTGAAGTTGTTGTTGCATTTATACAGATTCTAGTACCCGAAACATTGTAAATAATAATCTTAAGAATAATCATTTCAGAATCTGTATAGCTTGCTTTTGGAGATTAAAGCTTTAAGTTTTCTACTCTGTTTGAACTTAACTAGTGATTTGAAGAGATAAAATCTTCATCACAAGTTAAAGATTACTCGGTTGACGATTGGAAGTCATAAATAATTCATTGTTAAACCAGAAACAAGAAGCGTTTAAAGTTGGTGCAACTTTGTAATAAGTATTTCGATATACTAAAGGTACTGTCTTGTTGTGACAGGATAATGACTAACAATAGTCAAGTGCAAGACGCTGCAACGACTGTGGGGGCAACTAGTATTGCCACAACAAGTTGTATGAATGCTCCGCCAATGATGGCACCAAAGGAGAAACCTGAAAAGTTTGCGGGTATTGACTTTAAGAGATGGCAGCGGAAAATGTTATTCTACCTCACCACTCTCTGTCTTTAAAGGTTCACAGTTGAAGAAGCTCCGGAGGTGCCCGAGGGAACATCTGAAAAAGAGCGTTTTGTGATTCTAGAGGCTTGAAAACACTCAGATTTTCTTTGCAGGAATTACATCTTGAGTGGTCTCCAAGATGACCTTCACAATATGTACAGTGGAACAAAGACATCGAAAGAGTTATGGGGAGCGCTAGAACGGAAGTACATACTGGAGAATACATGAACTAAAAAGTTCTTTGTTGCAAGATTCCTGAAGTATAAAATGGTAGACAACAAGTCTGTTGTTTCCCAATTGTAGGAACTGCAAGTGATCATCCATGATCTCGTTGTGGAAGGTATAACTTTGACAAATACCTTTGCTGAACCTTTTAAAAATGGTCTTAATATTCGCTTAACCTTTATTGTAGGTCTGATTGTGAATAAGGCATTTCAAGTTGCAGCAATAATAGAGAAACTACCACCTTTGTGGAAAGACTTCAAGAACTATTTGAAACACAAACCTAAGAAGATGTCAGTCGAAGATCTGATTGTATGACTATGCATTGAAGAAGATAATAAGGATGTGGAAAGAAGGTCAAGAGGCAATTCTACAATGAATGGAGCAAACATTGTTGAAGATGACCAAAACAACTCCAAAAAGCGAAAGAAAGTTGGAAATGAAAGCAATCAATCCAAAAAGAAATTCAAGGGAAAGTGCTTCAACTGTGGCAATATTGGCCACAAGTCTACGGATTATCGTGCCCCGAAGAAAGGGGAGAAAAAGGAACAAGCAAATTTGCCTGATTCTAAGAAAAAAACTAATGATCTGTGTTCTATGCTTTGCGAATTCAACTTGATAGGAAATCCTTGCGAATGATGGATGGATTCTGGTGCCACACGCTATGTTTATGCTAACAACGAGTTATTTTCGACGTTCTCTCTGACTCAAGTAGAAGAAAATATCTACATGGCAAACTCTCCTACTGCAAAAGTAGAAGGAACAAGAAAGGTGTGATTGAAGATGACTTCCAGAAAAGTGTTGACACTTAACAATGTCTCGTATGTTCCGGAGTTACGGAAGAACTTGATTTCAATTTCACTTCTACACAAGAATGGATTCAAATGTGTATTTGTCTTCGGAAAAATTATACTTAGTGAAGGAGAAGTGATGTAGGTAAAGGCTACCTTAATGAGGGTCTATTCAAAATGAATGTAATGAATGTTGAAATCAATAAAATTTTAAATTCTTCTTACTTGCTTGAGTTTTACGATTTGTGGCATGAACGATTAGGCCATGTTAATTATAAAACATTAGGAAAACTGATTAACTTAGAAGTTTTGCCCAACTTTAAGTGCAATAAATCAAAGTGTCAAACGTGTGTAGAATCAAAGTATGCAAAGTATCCTTATAAGTCTGTTGAAAGGAATTTCAATTCCTTAGACTTAATATACACGGACATTTGTGATATGAAGTCAACACCATCACGTGGTGGGAAAAAGTATTTCATAACTTTTATTAACGATTGCACTAGATATTGTTAAGTCTATTTTCTAAACAGTAAGGATGAATCAATATATGCATTTAGGCAATATAAAACTAAAGTTGAAAATCAGTTAGAGAAAAAGATAAAAACGATAAGAAGTGATAGGGGCAGAGAATATGGATCTCCCTTCGCCGAAATATACATAGAGAATGAAATTGTCCATCAAACTAAGGCCACGTATTCACCTCAATCTAATGGAATTACGGAAAGAAAAAAATAAACTTTGAAAGAAATGATGAATGGCATACTTATAAGTTCAGGTTTACCGTAAAGCTTGTAGGGGGAAGCTATCCTTATAGCCAACCGAATACTCAATAGAATTACCCATACTAAAACACAATCAATTTCTTATGAAAAATGGAAAGGAAGGAAACCCCAACTTGAAATATTTCAAAGTATGGGGGTATCTAGTAAAGGTCCAAGTTCCGATGCTTAAAAGGAGATAGGACCTAAGACGGTGGACTGCGTGTTCATAGAATATGCTAAAAGTAGTAAAGCTTGTTGGTTTTTGGTTCATAAATTTGAACATCCGAATATTAATGAAAATACGGTAATTGAATCAGATAATGCTGAATTCTTTAAAAACATTTACACATATAAAACTAGACATAAACAGTCTAGTAGAGGTTCTAAACAACCTCAAGATAAACCAAGTGAAAATATACATAATGATGAGAATCCAAGACGCAGTACACGTCACAGAACGTCAACTTCATTTAGATTGGATTTTTGTAATATTTCTCTTAGAAAATGAGCCTAAAATATTTAAAGAAGCGATGGTGTCTTCGAACCCATCCTTTTGGAAAGAGACAGTTGATAGTGTGATTGATTCAATCTTAAGCAGCCATACATGGGAGTTGGTTGATATTCCTCCAGAAAATAAATCTTTAGGTTCTAAATGGATCTTCAAAAGAAAAATAAAAGCTGATGGTACTATTGATAAGTACAAGGCAAGACTTGTTGTAAAAGGCTTCAAACAAAAGAAAGGCCTTGATTACTTTGATACATGCTTTTCAGTAACGAGGATAACGTCAATTTGGATGCTACTTGCCTTGGCGACAATATATGGTCTTGAAATCCATTAAATGGATATGAAAACAGCATTCTTAAATAGAGCATTGGAGGAAAAAATATACATAGAATAGCCTGAGAGTTTTGTGGTTCCAGGAAAGGAATATAAGGTGTGTAAACTTGTTAAGTCACTTTATGGACTAAAAAAAGAACCTAAACAATAACATGCAAAGTTTGACCAAACCATGTTGGAAAATGAGTTCAAGATAAATGAATGTGATAAATGTGTTTACATTAAAGACACTCCAAATCACCAAGTCATTGTGTGTTTGTATGTGGATGATATGTTGATTATCAGAAGAGATATTTCGGACATAAATGCAACGAAACAGATGCTTGAGAGCAAGTTTGATATGAAAGACCTTGGAGTTGCGGATGTGATCTTAGGAATAAGAATCCATAGAACTCCACAAGGGTTGGCATTGTCGTAGTCTCATTATATTAAAAAGGTACTTGACGAATTCAAGTATATGGAATTCGGTATTACCAAGACTCCATTAGACGTGAGCTTTGCACTTCGAAAGAATGAAGGTAACAGTGACTTACAATTGGAGTACGTAATTGTATTGGGATGTTTAATGTATATAATGAATTGAACACGACCAGACATAGCATGCGCTATAAGTAAGTTGAGTTGATACACGAGTAATCCTAATAAAACTCATTAGATGAAAATAAAAAGAGTTTTGGAGTATCTTAAATACACTCAAGACTATGCTTTGCATTATAATAAATATCTCGCGGTTCTTGAAGGATGTAGTGATTCAAATTGGATCACCGAATCGAACGAAGTAAAATCCATGAGTAGATATGTATTTACTCTCGGTAGAGGTGCGGTCTCTTAGAATTCATCCAAAACAGACTAGTATTGCTCGCTCTATAATGGAATCTGAATTTATCGCATTGGATAAAATCGGTGAAGAAGAAGAATGACTCTGGAATTTCTTGGAAGATAATCCTTATTGGTGCACACCAGTGGAACCAGTATGTATACACTGTTATAGCCAAGCGAAAATAGGTAGGGCAGAGAACATGATGTACAACGGTAAATCTCGTCACATAAGACAGAGACATAATACTGTTAAAGAACTTTTCTCTAGTGGAATTATCACTGTTGACTATGTAAAGTCAAAAGATAATGTGTCGGATCTACTTAAAAAAGGTCTATCTAGAGAAAGAGTTGAGAGGACATCTAAGGAAATGGGTTTAAGGCCTAGGACAAGTCATCAAGGTGGTAACTCTACTTAGCAGGCTGGAGTTCCTAAGAGATAGGTTCAAAGATATCAAACAAAGTTAAGTATGACAGGTTCAACATTGTCAATACCCAACCGATTCTCATGATGTAGACAATGTTTAGTAAACAAGAATAAGACTTAAGGTGAAAAATCTTTTAATGATTATATAAATTTGGCAGATTTAACAAAATAGTTTAATCTATAGGATTGAACGTTTAGAAATCACCTATGTGAGGGAGAAGTGGAAGCCGCTTTAAAGAGAATGTTAGTAAAGGCCTATTCTCCAAGCGCTCATGAAATCGAGATGTGTTCATGGATGAAAAGAACAAAACTGTGAGAACCATAAATAGTAAAAGGCTAGTTGTGTGACATGTGTTATCTAGGTATATATTAAAGCTCCACGGTTCAAGGATATCAAATCTACCAATTGACCGAGTGCATCCGATGCATGTTCACTACGAAAAGTTCAAAGGTAAACCTACTTATCTAGATGCAATTAGACTTTGCTAAATGATTACATGTTTGCACGTAAATTTCTTTAAAAGATATCCATTCCTCATTCATGTGGGGGATTGTTGGGTTCAAGGTATATATGTGAATGGAAAATAGAGGAAAAATTGTGGAGGGAAGAGAGACACCAATTTAGAAAGTGTACTCTCAAATTGAAAAGTCTACTCTTTTTAAAGGAAAGTTCACTAATTCTCCCACATTGGTGGGATAAGAAAACTTGTAAGTATTTATAATGAGAAATACTAACTCCACATGGATAGTGAGGAAAGAACAAGGCGGTTCCTCACGCTGTCGTCGGTCGCTCACTTAGCTTCGGCTTTGGACTTTGATCGATGAAATTTTTAGACAAAATTTATTTGAAACTTGTTTACAAGTGAAATTTTTAATCCAAAATCTGATAGTATTATTTTTCTCTAAGTGTGGCCGCTTTTTGATGCTATGTAGAAGCATACGCGACCCTTGGGAAAAGGCATACTGTTTTGCGTTGTAGGGTGACCTACTGGCACAGAAGCAGCGCAGGTATGCAACCTGTGGGTGCAGATGTGGTGCAGAAGCTATTGAAATATGCCAAATGTCACCTGCCGCTGCAAAACAGACGCATTTCTAGCACAGATTGGGCGCAGGGACGTGACTGCTACCGAAAAGGTGCCTTTCTGCTGAACGAATACATCCTTTATAAAAGAATACATTAAAGGCTATAAGTACCTGATATAATCCTCAGATATTTACATAATTTTTAACAGCAAAAACACTCTACTTCTATACAAAAAATCTGTGTGATCATTAAGCTGTTGAGTGAGTTCGTTAAATCCAACAATTTGAGGTACCGCTATTTTTCGGATTGAAGGCCATTTCATCCTGGAAGGAAGATTCCATAACCTCGGGTACAATGGGGGAAATTATTCCTTAAGGACACTCCGTGAAGTGGGGGAACTCGACCTTATAATTCTGTTTCATCTCTTTTCTGAAAAATAACATACTTCTTGGATAGATTACTTATAATCTTGTGTTGAAGGTGTTAAGGAACTTCATAATTGTTCTTGTCTTAGACTTAAACTTAGGTTAAAGTTGTTGTATTTATACAGATTCTAGTACCCGAAACATTGTTAATAACACAATCACATATGACTAACTTTATTTGGCATCCACCTTTTGGCAACTCTAGAAGACAACATTAGTTTATTTATCAACTGTATTTCTTAAGTTAGGAGTGCAATCAAATGTTGGACTATACTTCCTAAAGTGCTCTTATTGGCATGAAAGTGTGTGCCAGCATCACTTAACATCCTAGACAACAGATATTTAGGAAGGGAGATATTTTTCTCTAAGTGGTCTTCTTTTACATGCCGGTGGTCTCGTAATATTTTGTGCTTTCAAATTAGCAGGGGCTTTTTTTTTGAGCTAAAGAATGAGCAGTTGATCTCCTAAATAGAATACTCATGCCTTTGAGTATCACTTTCTATGGTATCTGAATTTTGTTAAGCTAAACATACTTATCTGAACAATATGTATTATCATTAATATTATATAAGATGAAGAAGCAACTAATTATTTTAACTATGTTAGAAAGCAAAATTTACAACATTGCAATCAAGAAATTGGCTACTTAAGATATTTACCTCAAGAAAAGGTAACACCAAATTAATGGTGAACCTTTGGTAATTTCTTAAAGAAAGGTAGTAGTAAAGGGTAAAGTATAAAAGGGTCATTAAATTGGTTCTCTTTTAACTTTTTAGAATTTTGTAGTTAAATTAAAATTTTACATAAATAAATTTTATTTTAAAATATAATTAAATAGGTTGAGTGACTTTCTAAGTAAAAATTGTATAGTTGAGTGACTTTCTAAGTAAAGATCAAAGTTGAGCGACCTTGTGAGATAAAAATACATAGTTGAGTGACCATTTGAGTTAGAGATAATACATAAATATGACCCTAAATTTGACACCAAATTAGAAGTTTGACCTTAAACTTTGAAAGTGCACAAATATGACCTTTAACTATTCAAAACTGTACAAATATGACCTCTAATCCTACGTGGCAAAATGCGTGTTCAACAAGCAAAACTGGGCGTGTCTAGCTTAAAATCTAAGATCATAATACATAAATATGACCCTAAACTTGACACCAAATTATAACTTTGACCTTAAATTTTAACAGTGCACAAATATGACCTTTAACTATTCAAAACTGCACAAATATGACCTTTAAATGACTTTTCACTATTATTTTTTTATTATTTTCGGGTCAAAGTTTAAATGGCATCTAATTTCTTTTATCATTGCGAAAAAAGAGCAATATTGAAGATTTATTAATTAGGTGGGTCAGCCTCATACGAAAAAATTGTGTGGGTATGCATATATATTATAAAGCAGAGGGTGAATTTAAGTTATATAATATATCTAAATATAATTTATTTAAATATTAAATTAAAGATGAAACTATACTAATAATAAAAAAAATTATAGTTTTAATAAAACGTTATTAAATTAACGTTATTAAGGATAGTAGTAGTAGCATATCAAATTAATGTTGAACCACATGAAATAAGACACTTAGATAGTCAAGTGGTGTTATTTGCTCTTCTTGGGCGCTTCCTTTAGACTACTGCGTGAGTTCGATCCCTAAATAAATAAAATAATAATAATAATAATAATAATAATAATAATAATAATAATAATAATAATAATAATAATAATAATAAAACGACACCGTTTTAACACAAAAAATAAAACTTTGACAGTGCACAAATATGACCTTTAACTATTCAAAACTGCACCAATATGACCTCCTTCCAAGCCAGCCCTTTTAAAGACGTGGCACCGTGTGATTGGATTACCTTTCCACATAGGCGCGAGTGAAACTCATGCATGGGGGTTACAAAATTGGAGGTCATATTTATTCAGGTTTGGAATAGTTAAATGTCCTATTTGTGCACTATCAAAGTTTAAGGTCAAAGTTATAATTTGGTGTCAAGTTTAGGGTCATATTTATTGTATAATCTCTTTGAGTTATTAACTCATGACTTCTAATATGTAGGATTTCCAACCAAACTTCATTACAACTCATAACCTAAAGAACTACCTCTAGTACCTCAACTCAACCATCAACTCTAACTATTCTGCTGCCTTTAAACTAAGGAAGATATATTCTCGTGGTTGAGACAACTTTCACAAAAACATAACTTCACTCACAAGAAGAAGCTTACAATTCAATAACACTGTTATTACAGACTCGATTAATCAACAACCAAAATATTTATTAAACTAAGAGTGTGTTTGGTATGAATAAAATGTTTTTAAATTTTCTCACGTTTGGTTGGCTTAAATGTGTTGGAAAATATTTCCAAATCAACTTATTTTCCATAAATTTAAAGAAATTGACATCCCTTCAAAAAATAAGAAAAATATTTTCTAAAACTCTCTTTCAACCTCACACCTCAATTTTTCATCCTAACTCAAGTCTCGAATACTGATTTCCAACACTAGCACGGGGTCCAACTACCGATCTTGACTTCTGATTCTCGACTCGAGAATCGATGTTAGGAGTTGGGGTCGGGTCTTGGGATGAGAGTTGCGGTAGGGTTATATTTTGAATGTTGAGGTTGGATTTTAGAATTAGGCATCAGGGTTGGGTCTCGGGTCGAGTTCCAAGGTCGAGACTCGAGTTAGGAGTCAGGGTTGGGTCTCGAATATAAAATCAGGGTTGCAAAGTTAGGGTCAAGTGTCAGGGTCGCGTCTCGAGGTTGGGTATCGTGGTTAGAATTTGGGTTCGAGACTTGGGTAGAAAGTCATGGTCGAGAGTCAGAGTCGGATCTCGGGTCAGGTGTCTAGGTCGAGTCTTGAGTTAGGAATTAGGGTCTGATCTCGAATTGAGATTCTGGTTTAGGTCTCGATTCGAGAGTCAAGGTCGGGTCTCAAGTCGAGAGTTAGGGTTGGATCTCGAGTTAGGATTCTAAGTCAGATCTCGAGTCGAGATTCGAGGTCAGGTATTGATTCAAAAGTTGGGGTTGGGCCTCGAGTCGGGTCTTGGGTCGAAAGTTAGGGTTAAGCCTCGAGTCAGGAGTTAGGCTCTAGAGTTTGGGTCTAATCACGAGTTGAGGGTTGAGTTTAGTTCTCGAGTCAGGGCCAGGTTCTATTCTCAGGTTGAAAGTCAGGGTCAGCCATCGAGTCGAGAATCGAGCTTGAGAGTTAGGGTTTGGTCTCGAGTCTTGAGTCGGGGTCAGGCCGGGGTCTGGTCATGGGTCAAAAAAGTCGGTTGTAAAGTCAAGAGTCGGGGTCGATTCTTGAGTTGGGAGGCTAGATTGGATCTCGAGTCATGGTTGGCTTCGGTATCAAGTGTTAAGTCTAGAGTTGGAATCCAACTCGATTTAATAGTCGACGTCAGGTATGGGATCAAGTTCCAAGGCTAGAAGTGAAGGTAGGAAGTCGAGGTTAGGTCTCAGTTTGGGAGTCGAGGTTGGATCAAGGGTCAGATGTCGGGGTCAGGTCTCGGTTTGGGAGTCAAGGTTGGGTTTTGGGTTGGGAGTCGAGATCGAGTCTCGGGTTGAGAATCAAGGTTGGGTCTCAGGGTCATGTTTTTAGTCAAGAGTCGAGGTCGGGTATCGAGTTGGGTGTTCAATCCGAGTCTCGATTCGGGGTCGAGTCTCGTCTCTAGTGTTAGGGTCAGGTCCCGGGTTACGTGTAGGGGTCGGTTTTTGAGTTTGGTGTTAGGGTCGAGTCTTAGGGTGGCTTCTCGGGGTCAAGTCTAAGTTCGACTATCGGATTCAATTATTGAATTTGGAGTCTGGGTCGAGTCTCGGGTCGGGTGTCGGAATTGAATCCTGATTTCGGTATCAGAGTCTGGCCTGGATGGATCGTCGAGGTTGATTCCTAGGCCATAAACTAGTTTCCTAAAAAGTAATTTTTACTCTCTAGTCATAAGTATTATATTACTCTCATCTAATATGGGTCCCCTAGGAACCGACTGAAGGAGCAGCTGAAAACACCTTTGTTCCATGAATATGCACTCTTCAATATGGAAAAAGGCTTAGGTGTGAAGGGGGTTGAGGAGAAACGTACCACATTGCGAGATCCCTGAATTCTATGGATTGGGTCTGGGGCAATTCCCCAATCAATGAGCTATCTTTTGAGGTGTAAGTTGAGTTCAAAACCTAATTTGACAGAAGAAACAACCCAAGATGATATTGATCATTGGAATTGTAACAACAGAGCATTTGATTGGAACACCTTAATCTATTTAAAAAAAAAGAAAAAAAAAACTTGTCATAAATTTTTAAAATTCTAGAGGAAAAAATAAAATACAATGAAATCTCAAATTCATTACATTTAGAACAATTCCGCTCCACTGCTCAGACTGAAATTATTTATCTCACGCTCATTTGGAATTAGATTCATCTCAGTTCCATTTGAAATAAGTTTTATATTATTTTTCTCCCACTTACAATTCCTCACTTTCATTAACACTAGGTAACGAATGTGGCAATTAATGAAAAACTAATTCATCAAGCTCAAAATCTGGAAAAATAAAAACATCCAAAAGTAAACTTTGGGGGAATTGAGAAAATTCTAAGACCAAATCCAAAAGAAAAGGTACTAGAGGAAATATTTCCCCAGAAAATAACAATCTTGTTCCAAGTATTTATGTACCATTCATTAGTTAAAGATTATATCATTTTTATATATACTATTTAAATATAAAATTTTGGTGGGAAAAAACTGATTAAACAGGTCGGTTTTCAGATTCTTGTTTTTTTAAATGACCTCACGAGGTCAATTTTTTGCAAAGCAAAATAAAAGTGAATACATACATACATATATATATATACATATATACATACATATATACATATACATATACATATATATATACATATATATAAATCAACCTCGAGATAGGTCTGAGGTCCATTTACATTTTCCCAATTTTAATGCTGAAATAATAGACCTCTTGATGTCGGTTCTTCTTTGAGGTTGATCTTTTAATGTAATTTTTTTTTATTTTGAGATAAATAAATTTAGGGGTCTCACTTTTTTTTAATTTTCTTTTTATTTGGTAGTCTTCTACATTGCAACCCACCATTTGGTTATCTTCTCCATTAAAGCCAGTCATTGTACCTTTCTTCTTCCATTTTCATCCCCATCCTAACTCTATCATTTTCATTCCACCAGACTTTAGGCGTTTCATTACATTATTCCTCAAGTTCTCCACTACATTATCATTAATTTTACAGAACCCAACATCAACACCATCGTCACAACCACAAATATCACAGTACCCACTACCAATAAAAGTATTGCCATCAACTCCACAATACCGCTATGAAGGCAAATATTGAATAGCTACAGATTTTTCATTGAAGCTCTTGCAACTTCAATCTCATTAATTAAATTTATTGGTAGTAACTTTTTTCTTCGCAACACAAATGGAGAGTAAAAACTATGATATGAAAGCCTACAGACTCTTTTGTACCACTGTAACACCCCGTGTAATTCTTGGCTAGATTTAACTCTTAGTTGCATGCATGGGAAGTGTAGGACCTAAAAAAAAATTTAGTATTGGGAGTCTTGGGCATACTTTAGACCTCTGAACTTCGATGATTTTTAATTTAGTCTTCCCAATCCCGAGACATAGATT
The DNA here is from genome assembly GCA_030864225.1 of Capsicum baccatum var. pendulum. Taxonomy (NCBI): domain Eukaryota; kingdom Viridiplantae; phylum Streptophyta; class Magnoliopsida; order Solanales; family Solanaceae; genus Capsicum; species Capsicum baccatum. Next base: position 227,766,879 of record CM061556.1, read on the forward strand.
TTTAAGTTTATTGATATTCAGGGGTGTAAAGGGCATATCTCGGAAAAGTTTCGGATTTTTCGGACGAGGATTTGGTCGCGCTTAGATTTCAATTCTAGAACCTCACCACGATTGCATCGCGTCACGGTGAGTATAGAGATGGGGAATTCACCGCGTTGTGGAGAAGGTATTTTCATCCAGTTCTTGATTTATAATTTGAATGCATATGTAATGATCTTTATCCTAGTATATGAAGTGCTTATTATATGAAAAATGTTCATACAAATAACTTAGAGCAAAGTTGAGCTATGAGCCATTGATTCGTCCAAAGTTTGGTATTCGATTCTACAAGGGTCAAATTTTAGCATGTATAACTTTTTTATATATGTGTAATTTTTCAGCTCAAGACCCACCAAATTTTAGATAATTGAATTAGCTTACCAACGATACCAATTTCTCCTTAATCTAATACCCGAGTGAAAAGTGATGATCATTTTCGTCAGAACTAGTAGGTCACCGCGATTAGACCGCATCGCGATGAGCTTTCAATCCGCATTCCAGTTACGAATTTTTGATTTAAATTAGTGAGGGGCAATTGGGTCTTTTACTACCTTAATCCAAATCATAAGAATACGATATTAAATCATCATTAGGGTATTATGTGCCCAAAATTCCTCAATTTTGCTCCCAACTAAACCCTAGCCTCTTCCCTAAAGATTAACAAACTAGTTCATCCAAGTTCAAGATTTTAAGAAACAAGTCAAGATTAGGGTTTCAATCTTCAAACTAAACAACATAAGGTATGTGAAACTATCCTAAAACTCCATAGGCATAAGTTTTTATGATTTTATCAAGTTTAAGGATTTATGATCATATTATGGAATCGTTTTGATGATAGTGTATATATATATTGCATTGAACTTTTTTTTTTGGAATTGAATTATACTCCTCATGCATATATGTATTCCATTTTGAAAAGTTTAATTGAGATAATGATCAATGAGTTCCCTCTCTTGATATGAACAATATTGTCTAAATAGGTTGGGGATTGTTTCAAATGCATGAACTAGTATTTTGAAAATAAGTTCCCTATTGTTGTTGTGATTGACATGGTTTATAACATGATGAGAGGTAAATTCTCCTTAATTATAAGGGCTCATTTTGTAGATAAAAAGAGATTCATGTGTTTTAAAGAAAGATTATCCATCACATAACAATGTGTTTCAGAAGGATTATTTTGTATACATATGCATGTGATTTTAATTAAGAGTGTCCTCATGAACTTTTTGAATCGTTAGGGGTGGCCACCTAAATGAATTCTTTTATAAAAATGGCTATAATTTATGACATGATATATAATGACTTGCAAGTCTAGGTATGACGATACCTATTATGGTTTGCTCATAGCATGAATGAAACAAATGTTGTAAAGGTATAGAGTATGGTTTTAATGAATCAAAAATTGAGCTTAAAGAGAGCTAGTTGGTTACCCGAAGAAGGCTTGAGTTGAGATAACTCTTAGCCCGAAACCGTGTTTTTTCTGATACGGATCTTTATGTACTATTCGGCAAATGGGCATAGTTTTTCGTGATATTTCCCATTCTTGTGTCAAACTTGTATTGGGAGCTTAGCCGCCGGGTTATGGGCGGGATCCACATAGCTCGTGGATTACCATGTATGTAGGGTGATCCATCTAGCTCAGAAATAAAATAAAGAGTGAGTTATGGTTTCAAAGAAGTGTTTTGAAGTTCATTAAAGTATGCCCATGTGTTTTCATTTATGCATTATGTTCATTGTTTTATGAAAGGCTCTCATTATGCTGTATAAAAAGATGTTATTTTGGATTGTTTCACATACCATTACATTGTATTGACCTCTTATATTTGAGGATCTGAGGCATAGTCTTGGGGTCCCGCTAAGCAGTAGATTTATTTATTAGCAATTTCAGTTGGTGAGCCTCCCTTATTTCAGAAGGCCTTGTTATGAGACATTGTCATTTGATTTTAGTCCTCATAGTTTGTGCTCATAATCCCGAAGGACCGCAAGCTAACCCATGACTGGTACTTTCCGCAATAACTGAGTAATAATATATTGTAATAATGTAGAAATTAGGTTGAATCTTCCATAAGACTCATAACTAAAATCAAATACTGGTAAATAAATACTGAAAACTGAGTATCTATCTTAAATAATCTAGTCTGAAAGCCTCTAACTGTCTGAAGGTGGAGTTGATGGGAAAGTATACTGAAATACTAAAATAACAACTCTATCCTCGAACAATGAGGACTCACCACTAAGTCTGTTGCTAATAAGCTGGGCTGCTGAGTACGATCAGGAGACTATGCATCTGAACCTATGTTATAAGACATCATAGCGCAAAAGAAAGGTATGTGTCAGTACTTTGAATATACGGGTATGCTAAGTGAGGTAAGGATGAATTCATGGGTTCATATGCATGAAAAATAACTGGTTGAATAACATGAATATAACTGAATGAGAATACATATATACATAAAACTGCAGTAAATATTGATTATGCAATACTATGCACATAACTACATATACCGTAACTGAGACCATATTAACACTAGGTACTGAGTTATGATAACTGAATGACTGATATCTGAGTTCACTGATAACTGTATTAATGTTAACTGGGTAACTTTTTCTGACAGTCCTGATCCTGTAGAACTGAACTAAGTTCTATACTGAGCTAGGTACTGTTTTTGACAATCCTGGTGCTATAGAACTTAATTGAGTTCTATACTGAGTTGGGTGACTATTTTTTATAGTCCTTGTGTTGTAGAACTAAACTGAGTTCTATACTAAGGCTAAAATTAAAACTGTGGGAGGTAATCATATAACCGACATGCCCCTCTCTAAACTGATTAGGGTCTAACCTATAACCCTAATTAGAAGGGTGTCTGTACCATGCCATGGGTAAATACAAGTTGCTGAGTCACCCTCATCTGGCAGGTGCTCTGAATGAGAACGGTGGTACTCTCAACTAGCAGGTAAGACACCTCATCAACCCCCAACAGGCAGGTTGATATCTCAAACTACGCTAGCTACATAGTTTTGGAATGCAAGGACCACTACAAAATATGCATCAAATTGCGGGGGTTAATTTTACATTTTTCGGGGGTTTAAAACTCCACAAATTTTATTTCTAGGGGTTTTCAAAACCCCCACAATACGAGCCGTCACAATCAAGTTGCGGTAGTTTTTTTCTGACCGCCACAAATAATTTGCAGCAGTTTTTATTTTCAAGTTGGGGCGGTTTTAAACCTCCGCTATTTGTATTTTAAAAAAAAAATAATGCTACAAGTTGTGGCGGTTTAAAACCTCCGCTATTCTTTAAAAAAAAAATTAAATTTAATTGGCCAATCAATTTCAATTACTAATCATAGATTCTAATTTTAGCTCGATTTTAATTGTACGTTTAGAAATAATGTACAATCCAATATTTGTTCAATTCATATATCATTAACAGAACATGAATAATTAAATATAGTAATTGAAAAACATGTCAAAAACACGTTAAACATTAAACTTCAAAATTAAATATTCAACATTAATATCTTCAAACTCCAATTTTTCAACATTAAGTAGTATCTTCAAAATCAAATTTAAACATTAAGTACATCCAAGACATAATTGAATATCCATGATAATTTGCAATGAAATCAATGACCTTCATTAGGATCAGAATCATCACGTGGTCTCCTTACATCCATGGGCGAAATGGGTCCACTGGACGCATCACTTGGCTATATAAAAATGTAAAGTATTAAAATCAATCAGATAAACTTTCAGTCCTTATTATAAAATATTTATATTTGCGTACAACTAAAAACAACTAAAAACATCATGATAAATGTAGAGTGAGGTTAATAAGGGCAATTGATAAACATAACGACTTCTTCCCTTATTTTTTAAACTCATGTCCAGTCAAACGGTGCCCTATAATTGGGACAGAGGGAGAGTTATGAAACATTCAATCATTTAAAGCATGCAATTTATGGAATGTTCAATCATTTAAAGCCTATGATTTATGTAGAGTGAGGTTGATTAGAAAAAATAATTTTGCATCAAAAGAGTTATCCTCAGATTGACCATCTGATTACTAAATTACCCAATTAGTAAAGATGTTAATGTCGACCTCGGTTCCATATCAATTGTGAACTCTATATGAATCAGTTGTCATGGTTTTATGACATTATATCTATCTTTTGGATGTTCTTACTTGAGGACTTTGTGGATTGTTCTGTATTTACTTTCAGAAAAGGAGAATTTGTGTCTCTATGTGCTTCCTAATGAAACATCGGGAGGGGGAATTAGGCATAAATTTTGTACATGATAGAAAGCAAGAGAAAAGATAGGTAATTATCACTCGTTCACAGCATTCTACTTTGTTGCATTCTACTTTGGTGCTTTTCTGTAGCATTCTACTTTGGTGCATTCTGTTTTTCTGTTCACAGTGATTCACGGGAAAGGCTTCTCCTTTACTTATCATAATTTTATGAACATTTTGATGCCCAGTACTAAAAAAACCCAAAAGGCCCTAGTCTCAAGTGTCATAAATCCAAGTAAAAGCAGTGAAATTAATAAGGAAAGAAGTCATAACCTACAAGAAAGGAACAATAACGACAACAAAATAGCATGACAATTGAAACACAATAAACAACCAAAGATGATAGACATCAGAAACAAGAATGACAAGAATATGTCTGGTACGATGACAAACACCTACAACCTTCGAAAAACAAGACACTACTACCTACTAACATTCTACTGTGACTAACCAAACCCAAGATTTGTAACTTCTTAGTGCTATGATAATGGAAAAACATCTCGTTAGTTTCTGTTAGTTCATTAATAAGCTTATAAGTCGATGTTCTGAAAGTGAAAGCCGGCCCTAAGCAGGATCCAAAGACGTTTAATTCTAGTTCCTATATGGATATAAAAGTCGACGTTCAATCATCGAAAGTGAGATCTCTTTTAGTCCGGTCTTCTTTTCTCTTTTGAGTCAGGTAGTGCTCCCATAATGATGAGAAGCCAATGCCATGTTATAGAAGGATTAACAGTAAAAATAAGTTGATGTTGATATTTATAGGAAGTATAAATAAAATTGCAAGCTCAAACGCAAAGAATATTTTAAATCTGAAGATGGATGAGTAGACAGAGATCAAACACCGAGATAAAAAAAGTAAAGAGAACTTTACTTACTATTGTGGGAGAAACCATTGAAGGAGAATCAAAGAGCCCCACAAATTATTCTGGTATCGTTCCTTCTTTCATTATCATATATGCCTTCAAAGCACTCGGTATTTGATTGTGAGAATTCATTGTTTGATTGTAGTTTTATCGACATTGGAACGAACAAGAACCTCCACTACTAGATGCACTTGTACTACTAAAACGAGGTCTAACTTGTTGAAAAACTCTACTAAGAACAACTCCTAATCCTAAATATCTCACCCTTCCAAAGTGTTCTTGCCCTAGCACCTTACCAACGACATCATTTGGCGAAACTTGAGACTCATCTGTGGTGCTTTGGCTCAAAGCTGACTCAATTTTTTCCTACATTTAGAAAATTTATTGTCAAAATAAATTAATAATAGAAATTAATTTTATATGCTGTGGTTGATTTCCCAACAATAGTCAATGGAACATAAGTAAAACTCACACATATTTCTTTTGCTGCTTCATTAACATATGCTCCATCTTGATTCTTATGAGTAGCAATGTGCATTTGTGCTCGTCCAGGCCACTGTCCAGTCTCGGCCATCTATAAATTAAAAAACATAATCAAAATAATTTACTATTTATGAATTTTATATTTGAGGTTAATTCACTCACCATTTCAGCCCTTCTTGTAGCATTGGCTTTGGAGCTACCAGTGTGAGGAATTGTCTGTTTCTTTTGATTTTTATGGTTCCTTTGATGCATTTTCATATAAGAATATATTTTAACATCAATTAGAAAAAAAATAAATATACAACTATAAAGAAATACATTTATGCAAATACCTTTGTTGATTCTTTAAAAATGTATTCAATAAAAAAATCCACTAATATGGTGGAATCCCGTCCGACACCTTATCCATAATTTGAGCTTTACCTTTAAGTGGATCATCAACTTCATTTCACATGTTAAGCTTATTTGTAGCCCACTTTTTTCCAATAGATAAAGAAATATGTCGTCGAGCAACAGTTTCTTGTGCGTTAAGAAGAATTTGGGCTTCAAAATAAAAATCTTGGTTAGCTTTTCTATTACATGCAAATATAAAATTCAAAGACAAAAATTAAAAAATAGTTGTCAGTCTCTAAAAATAATAATCGGTGGTATAGTCATCAGAATTTAGACCTTATACCTTTATAATATGATCGAAGACATGATTGAAGTATGTCACTGGTAAATTCGACCATTTTTCAAAGTTGATTGAAATAAAGAGCAATCACACGCTAAAATTCCACAAAAGTCCGAAAGAAGGCTGTGTGTTTCACCAAATGGTTCATCATAAATATCAAACTTAACCACGATATGTTCTTCACCTATTAAATTCAGCACTTCCTCAGCTTTTACTTTGATTTTCTTGACAATCTGTAATAAGAAAAGAGATTTGTTGAAGTTATGAGAAACATTACATTGAATTAGAAACGTTTTTTGAATATGTATTGATAGTCAGAAGTATTTACCTATTGCATCTACAACCCAATGCGCATTTGATTCACGTCTAGGATGTTTTTTGGGTACAGCCTGATATGTGGGAGCTACTTGTTATGAGTCCTCATTTGTTGGATCCGAATGTGATGTAGAATGAATTGATCGAGATGACTGTGATGAATCTTGATTTTCCATACCCAGATGTGATGTAGAGTGAAATGATCAAGATAGTTGTGATGAGTTTTGACCAATCGGAAATGGATGCGATGTCAAGTGAACTGACCAGGATGGTTGTGATTTAGGACAAACTATTGGACCCGGATGTGGCATGTCCTGATCCGTAAGATTTGGATGGTATGTTTAGTAAACTGGTCGAGATGGTTGAGGTGCATGCTGAATTGGCATAGGCAGATTTGTTGGCAGACACGCTGATTCAGTACCTTGTGATGTAGATACCGACAAATCTGATTTTTGCTTTTTCGGCATATGCTTGAACCTTGGCATATCTCCAATATATTGGCAAATATCCATATTTTAGCTATAATTACAAAACAAGAATAGTGTTATTCATGAAACTGTCAGAAGTTTTCTGTACAGGACAATTCTCAAAAGTTTTCTGCACTATCTGTGATCATAGTTAAAAAATCACATCAGTTTCACCAGCAATTGAGAAGTAATTTGCCAATGGCAATGCCATTTTTGCACCACCCTTGTAGTAAAACTTGAGTTCTGGCAATGACACTATTTTGTGATCGAAAAAATTGAAACATGGCCGACCTGTTAATGTTTCAATACTTTCAGTTCTTGGACAAGTCAAGTGTTTCAAAAAGAGCAAGACCACCTATAGAGCCTGAACCATAAAGAATAATATAAGGTAGACACACCTGTTTACACTTAATGTGGGACTCACAGTGGGATTTCAGATTAGTTCTACTATGTAACCATCCACATTTCTGATTCAAATAACCAAGAACTCGTGAAGAAGACAATGATTCAGGAATAAATGTAGGGATGGTATGTATTATTTTATTTTCGTAAAATGCATATTCCAGAGAAAGAGTCCAGCTTGGTTGTGTGTCCGTGTGTTAGTGGGGGTTAACAAAATCCAGATAGAAGGACGACAACCCTTAAACAAGAGGCTACTGTGGGAAAAAGTACTCTAGAGTCTCAATTCTACCTCTCTAGATTTCACAGTTATTGACATACTCCTAAAGTTACAAACTGTTCTGACATGATTAAGATTACAAGTTTTAATAGTAAAACTATAGGTATCTTATCTTCTTTATTGATGAATATTACATGACCAGAAATGTTACACAACATCACTAGTAATGGAGGTAATGAAAGCACAAAACTGAGCGTGCTTGATCGACAACGAGCGAGAATGAAATGGCAGGAAGAAATGGTCAATGAACAAGAGATGAGTTATTTTAGTAGACAAAATGATCAACTGATGAATTGTTTTAATCAATCATCTGAAGCTCAACAGTTTCATGGTCTGATCAATCTAAATGATTAGAGTCTGCATGAGCTTGTGACTAAGGCAATTAAGCCAGACTCTTGTTTGGAGAATAAGTGGGTTGGTACTAATGGTTTTGGTTATGTACCAATTGGGGTTGGACATGGAGAAATGCCACACCCAACTGAAATGAATTATGCTATTTCAAGAACTACAAGCTACCCACCTACCATGGCGGATAATGTTATTTTTGTTGTTAAACCAAAAGAGACTACGTTGAGTTCTAATAGAGGAAGAGAGAGTTTCTAGAAAAGAAAAACAGATAAGAATCAACATCTCAAGGTATGTTCACATAACTCAACATGGTATTGAAGAGATAGGTGGTGAGAGAGCATACTGAGATATAATATAACAAAAGGAGAACAAATAACAGTAACAACAGTAAGGAAAATTCTAATACTACAAAGGAGAAGTCCAAAATTGCTGAAGATTAAAAGCCCAACTATATTAATGTTTCATATCCAACATATCTTTCATCCTCAAACTTCATGAATTATTACTACTTTGATCACGTTTTCTAGAGGCATATATATACCACTTCTATGGTTCTTGATCTTCCAGTTCCTTTGATCTCTATTATTATAACCATCCTTATCATAATAATTATCCTTCTAATATTTATAATCTTGGTTTCCTAGGGAGTTGGCTCGGAAACACCCATCAGATTAGTAAGATAATTAGCCTACTCTTTAGAGTATAACTAGTTACGTTACCTTATAAACCTATAGTGCTCACCTTTTCAGTTCCACTTTCTAACAAATGTTTTGTAAGCAAGTCTATCTGTGTTTTCATATCATCCATGTCTTGGTCACACTCTTCCTCTCTTTTACAATGTTCAACATAAATATCCACTAAGCAAGTATCATATGCAACCTCTGAGTCTCTAGTATTCCAAGCCTTGTTGGTTTTAGTGAACCTGTATAAGATCATAATGTCATATGCATAATTTTGGGACATAAAGGAACCCCAATGGCATTATTAGCTATTAACTTAATTGTCGAGTTCTAGGACCTATCAAAGGTATCCATTAGATGTTCATCCATCAACTTAAGGTAGGGATATTGTTTTAGCTTCTTTATAAAATAAACCATGTTTCATACAATGGTTCTCCAAGAAACTACCTAATAACAGTAACAACAGTAAGGAAAATTATGATACTACAAAGGAGAAGTCCAAAATTAATGAAGATAAAAAGCCCGACTATATTCATGTCAAAGCACGTCGGGGTCAAGCCACTGATAGCCACAGTTTAGCTGAAAGAGTGAGTTAAATATTTGGTCAAAGTGTTTTTACTATGAATAATTAATAGTTTACTCCAGTGAATAACTTAACCAGCGAGTTAATTCATATTTTTGGCAGGTAAGAAGGGAAAAAATCAGTGAGCAGATGGGAGTTCTGCACGATTTGGTACCAAGATATAACAAGATCACAGGAAAAGTAGGAATGCTAGATGAAATAATCAAATATGTCCAGTATTTTCAAATACAAGTAAAGGTAAAAAAACCAAGAAACAATTGTCTGGGCTAACTTCTGCGCATGTCGATTAAGCAGACTGCCACAGAGAAAACTAGATAATAAAGTCACAGTCCACAACTATTTTGTAGAAGGCAAGACTAACGATAATTTTACTAGTTTTATATAGTAAGACGAATCAAAATTTTTATTAGATCATCATATATAGTTACAAATTTATTGTTTTTCCTCTCCACAGTATCTTTCATGTCGGATAAAATCAAGTATGGCTTGAACCTATAAATGTTTGTATAAAGTGACCATTAAATATTTGTATAAAGATAGATAGGAAGAAATGGTCGAAAGCCTTCAAAGAACTGAACTTTACAAGTACAAAACCAATCCAGTAGAAGCAGAAAATGAATGAATAAAACAAGAGAAACAAAGTACCTTAATTGAGCTTCTGTTCCACTATAGCAAATAGCCACTCTTATCCACTCAAAGCTCTAAATCCCACATCGTAAAACTAATAATTTACAAGAACATAGCATTAAGAACAAGAGAAGTAAAAGAAACAAAGTACCTTAATGCAACTTCTGCTCCATGGAGATAATTAACTATCACGACGAACGCAAGTCCAAATCTTCTTTGACCTATAGACAAGGATATAATTAACATTACAACACGTCTTTTATTTTTCAATGGGTGCCAGCCAATACTGATATACAACACACAGTCCAGTGAAATTGAACCTCAGAATTAAACTCTATGATAGGGCCGGAGGCAATCAGGAATAACAACGTCAAACACAACCGCTTTAACAACAAGCATCTACCACAGAGAGGGATAACTTAAAGATGACAGGTAATTTAACATATCTCATCCTTTAAGGCTGTTTGAACATGAAAAAGAGCTCAATATAGTTACAAGTCAATTTATTACAACGCTAGCTACAAACAATAACTATGAAAAACAAATAGACCAATTCATTGATGAGTGGTATAGAACAAAACTCAATATAGTCATAACTTCAAAAGATGGTAAGTTAAAAAAAAAAAAAAACTAATCAAGCGAGAAAAAGACAGTTCTAGAGGAAACTAAAAAATAATGATATATCTATTTAGTTATATGCTCCTCTGCTGCAATTTGGACATCCTCGTAAGCAACATAAAAAAATTGTCCGAATTCTTGTTGTTGGTATGACTCATTCTCGTATATTTCCTCTTCATCAATCTCTCCCATGTCAAATAAATCTCTTGGATTTAGATATACAACAACACTCCATTCTTTATTATTTTCATCATTAACATAGTAGACCATATTAGCTTGTGATTCTTCAATATACGGATCATCATCCACACGATCACCGATATGAATTAATTTGGAAAAGTTGACACAATTAAACTTCCAAGCATCTATTTTAAACCCTCTGTTCCGAGTAGTGTAAGCCCACTGACATTTGAAAAGAACAACCCTAAATTTGCCATAATAATTAAGCTCAACAATGTCTTTCAACTTTCTATAATATGGTAGGTCTGCTTGTGTTGTATGTCTATCTACGCTAGATACAACACAAGAAGTGTTAGAGACAAGAAAAACACCACTATTTTGAGTTTTTAATCCTTGTTCTCTAGATAAATTTTGAAATTTGAATCCGATAATGTTATAAGCACTGAATCTTCTCATATCTCGAGCTGGACCTTTTGCTTCTCATCAGAGATAGTATATGCTATATCTAGATTCATAATCTAAATATATAAAATATTTATATTAGAAATTTTAAATTGATAAAAAAACCATACAAAAATAAATATTTTAATGTCATTCACTCACTCTCTTAGGAAACCAATCAGGAAACTCTTTACTAACTCTTCTCTCTACCTCTGTTGCTGAAAGTCTACGACCTCTTGTACTTCTTTTGATGTAATCTCTAAATTCACTATAAGGCACCATAATTAGAAATTTTAATCAAATTAATCAAAACTTATCTTATAAATCAAATCAATATAAATTTCTTACTCAATAAATGGCTTCACGGCCACACAATTAAGTAACACATATCGATGAGCTTGTGTTTTCTCCAAATGAGTCAGTGGTTCTGTTATGAAACCTCCAACATCTTTACCTTGTTGAGGGAACATACTTGACTTTTCATAAGCCTCATTTTGGATTGGTTCATCATTTACACATTTAGGTCGATTTAACCTTAACTCAATTTCCTCAAAATAACGAGCATAAAGAGTAAGAGCTTCTTCGACTATGTAACTTTCATCTATGAAACCTTCTGATTGTGATTTGTTCTCTACAAGGGACTTGAAATATCCCAACAATCTATATCCAAAACATTAATATGTAAGAAGAAGTATTTACACGGAAGTATTATTATAAAATCAACTAAAATTATTTTGAATAAGAAATATTTTACCTTTCAGCAAAATATATCCAACGATAATGTACAGGGCCACCTTTTTTTACCTCATCAACTAGATGAACAGTTAGATAAATCACTATAGTAAAAAATGATGGAGGAAACAAAATCTCTAAATGGTAAAGAGTTTCCACGATTCGATTTATTAGCTTTTCTAAGTCTACAGGACTTAAACTTTTCAAACAAAGCTGCCTAAAAAAGGAAGAAAACTCAACCAAAGTTACAACAACCTATCTTGAAAGCATATTGCAAATTGCAATAGGTAACAGTTGCTGCATAAGAATGTGACAATTATTGCTTTTTAATCCAAAATTCTTTTTTGATCTAAATCAATACGACGAGATATATTACTTGAATAACCATCCGGAACTGAGATATTCTTTAAAGTCTTAAGGAAGGCCACTTTCTTGTTCTTTGGAATCACAAATGCAGCAAGTTTACACTCATCATTCACATCAACCCAAATATCATGTCTTATGCCCGTATCTTGTAGATCATTTCGGGCCTTAGCATGATCCTTTGACTTTTCTTTGTCATTTAACAAAGTGAATATAACATTGTAAAAAACATTATTTTCAATATACATCAATCTAAATTATGGGGCAACGAGTTAAACTCCCAACATGGAAGATGAAAGAATATGCTTTTCTTCTTCCATTGTTGAGTTGCATCTTCCCTAACATTCTTTTTCCTTTTTCTTTTCTACAACTCTGATTGTCTTCCAAATGTGACATTGATATCTTTCACCTGCTGCAAAATTTCTGACCCAGATAACTTCTTTGGCGGGGTCCTCTTTTTCACATTTCCATCAAAACGATGTCTTATCAATCTAAATTTAAGATTTCTTGACAAGAATTGATGGTGGCCAATAAAACACCAGTTTCTACTATGACAAAGTCGACAAGGTTCTGCATTTAAATTACAAGAAGGATATGCAATCCAGTATGCTTGTTCCAACCAGATAAGATATCAAGTCCAGGAAAATCACTAACCGTCCACATAAGAGCTGCTCATATTTTGAACATTTCATTCTTTGATGAATCAAAAGTATCTACACCTTCACTCCACAACTCATTCAACTTCTTAATAAGTGATTGTAGATATACATCTATGTTATTCCCTACTGTACGTGGACCTGGAATGATCATTGAAAGGACAAAATTTGATTTCTTCATACACAACCAAGAAGGAAGATTGTATGGAAACAAAATCATCGGCCGAATGCTATAGTTAGTACTCATTGTTCCAAAAGGATTGAATCCATCAGTAGCTAGTCCTAAAACATTTTGAGGATCAGAAGCAAATTCAAGATAATTTGTATCAAGCCTTTTCTATGCTTCACCATCTCGAGGGAGCCTTAAGATCCCATCTTTGTTATCATCCTCTACATGCTATCTCTATGCTCTGCAATCTTTGAGCACATAAACAATCTTTGTAATCTTGGTTTTAATGGAAAGTAGCACAAAACTTTGGCAGGCTTCTTTCGCTTCTTCTTTTGTTTCTTACTTGTACTAGGAACATGATTAAGATTGCTATCCTTCTCGGGCTTCCATTTAGAAGTGTGACAATACTTACATGATTCTGTACTAATATTATCTTCCCAGTACAACATGCAATCATTTGGACAAGCATCTATCTTGATATAATCAAGATATAACTTGTTAATAGTTTTCTTAGCCTCATAAAAAGATATAGGGGTCTTTACAAATTTAAATGCATCCCTGAGTAGATCTAGCACCATAGTCATTCCCTTATAACTTAACCCATACAAGAACTTTATGTGATAAAGCTTTAGTAAAAATTCTAACTTTGAGTACTTGGATCCATCATACAAATCTTCACTTTCCTCTTTAAGCAATTAAAAATAATCTTTGTTATTTGAATCAGATAAATCATGCAAAGTTTCTTCTTCTCCCACTACTTGTGATGGACCTGTATTTACACCCTCATGACTTAGACCCCAGAATACTTCATTAATCAACAAGTCAATAGGATTTACAAAAGGTGGCGCATCTTGAATAACCTCTATGTTTCTGGAATTAGGCAAAATATTTAATTCCCCATGCATAACCCAAGTGACATAATGTTTAGGGAAATCCTTGTCTATCAAATGGTGAAACACCACATTTCTTGTTTGCCACTTTTTAAAACCACATAAAGGACATGGATACTTTATTTTATCTCATATAGCTCCATTGGTAAATGCAAAATGTACAAACTAATTCAAACCAAGTAAATACTCTGGTGTATTTCTTCGCATTCCAATCCAAGATTTATCCATTGAAGAATTTGATGAATATGTTAAATATCACCTATAAGATTTCATGAAGAAGAAAAGTGAACGTAATAGGAAATAAATAAATTATTAAACCCTAACAGAGAACATACATAACATCATATGTTATGAAAAATCACTATATCAGATAATTGTGATTTTTGGGTCAACTTTCGCAGAGCTTGACTAACTTTACATACATGAAAAAACAAATGTGCTACTACTCAAAAACATAACCAAAAAAGTCATGGATTAAGTTTACAAGTAGGAAATAGGACAGTCATGCAACACCAAGTAAAAGGAACTCATTCAAGATCTTGTGCAATGATAAGTTTTGAATCTTAACGCAGATAGTGGAAAACTGATCTTCAATTATAACTAATTGGCTCTGAGTGAAGAAGAGTAAGCAAAGTGTAGAAAATAAAGAACTCAGCATCACTAAAAAAAACCTAGCTAAATAAGCAACTCAACAACATTATAAAAAGAATGGCAAGAAAGCTATTTCATACACCAAGACTTCATTACTCCAGTTCATAAAGTTTTTATCTCTAATTGCTCACCTATTGAAAGAGTCTTAACATTGACCATGCCCTTTTGCCATTTAGCCTTTCCGACCAAAATCAATCTGCGTGCGTTTATATGTGCTGCTCACTTGAACACCCTTGAAAAGAAATGGAAAAATTGAAAATATGAGCTTTAAAATGAAAAAACAAAGACATAACGAAGATGTAAGCAACTACATCAACAAACAAATACTGAATCTATAAGAATGTAATGTACCACTTAATTGGCTTGTTCTCCAAAATCAAATCAACACTTTGCCTTTTTTCCCTGAGAATGGTGGTAACTGCAGATACTGCTCCTTGAGGTTCCTTATCCAGTGAGCAGACAATGCTCTCTATTTGGAGTTAAGTTCTAATAGAAATCCCTTCTCCTTAAGCAACTGAGTATTCCTCACTAGAGAAAGCACAAAAAATACCATTACACCTAAATCTTACAACAAAAAATATATATATAAGACAAACAAGCTAGAAAATATCTGTTCCTGCAACATAATGGTTCTTAAATTGAAATTATGCAATATAGGTATAAAATATTACTACATCACTTTTATCCAAAATAAAAGAAGGATGAAATTATGCATGCAATTAGAGAGGATGGACAATCAAACTAAGAAATAGCAAGATATGTTTCCTTGATGCAATTATAATTTCATAAGATGAAATTGCTTCATTAGAATCTAGATTTCTTGAAATTCCCCAATTTTTATGAAGAATATTCAATTTCCCCTATAGATTTTCACAATTTCTGTAACCCCAACCCAATCCCTTCAAATATGACACTGAATTTCCCAATTTCAGCAACCAACTTCTTGAAATTCCCCATTTTTATGAGGAACATTCAATATGATTATTCATTAACTGCCTTAATTACGAAAATGTACAAAGCTTTGTAGTAAAATAATAATAAATACCTTTCTAGTTGATTTTTCCACTCACTTACTTACAACACCATTAATTTACTTTGATGACTACTTATGGTTTCAGGCAAATAGGTCAACTTAGAGGGAAATGGTGTTTGATTTTGAGGAAAATGGTGTTCGATTTTGAGAGAAATATTTTGAGAGCTGCCAGAACATTTGGTAAAGTGATTGAGAGGGAAAATAAATGGTTCAGAGCTATTTTATATTTGAGTCTATGTGTTATTTTAGCGGGGGTTTAAAACCCCCACAATTAATAGCGGGGGTTGAAAACCTCCGTAACTTTACAAATTTTATCGGAGGTTTTTTAACCCCCATATTTCATATAATTTTATGGAGTTAAGATAACCCCCGCAAAAAATCCCCCTCAATTTGATGTATTTTTTGTAGGTCGACTGCTTCTAAGGATCACACCTTCTACTAGAAGGTGAGTCCCCATTCTTGGGTTCACTCGATGCTGAATCTTACTCCCAACTAAATAGACACTGAATTGATTTCTAAACTGTACTAGGCTGGACTGAACAATTATTGATCATGTTAATTGACTGAAATGGACTTAGTTCACTGAGTTTTGATATCTGACTAAATACTACTGATCGTTATATTTCTAAGACTATCGTGTAACTACTGTAGCTCTAGGTCAACAGCTAGGTTTTCACGTATTGAATACCCCCAGGACTCAATAACATGGAAAGTAAAACATAGCATAACCTTAAAAGCATAATAATACTTGCTTACTAACAATGTATTTATTTAGATATTTTATCAAACACTTGATATACATGAGCTTGTGCATGAATGGAATTATATAATAACATGTCATGCTTTCACTAGTCAATTCATATTAGCATTTCAACAAATATTTGGGAAGCATGGTTATTTCATATAGCAATAAACATGTAATAATATCATGGCTACTACATTCAACTTGTAGTTCAAGAGTTCAACATGAAGTTCACATAAATTAATCCACAGTTATCTAGTTTTCATAAAACTTGTAATAAATCATGGAATTAAACCCCAAACATCAATTCACACATGAACACAATCCAATTAATACATGTAAATCATGAAATCATAAATTTGTAGTTTTAAAAAGGGTTCTTGGACTTTATGGGTGAAAGAAATCCATGAATGAACACCTAACATACCTTGGTAATTAAATTCGTGAAGATTGATGGTGTGTTCTTGAAGATTGGTCTTGAAATTTGAATGCTCTAGGATTTGTTCTTGAGTAAATTTGAGAGAAAATGAGGGATTTTGCCTTTAGAGTAGGTTAATCTCATATTTTTGGGGCTGATTAAGGGTGAAAAATGACCTAAATACCCTTATGAACACAGGGTTTTAATGACTAAAAACATGCCCAGGGACGCGTTGAGCGTCACACTGCATCGAGGGTCAATGTGATAGACAATGCGATGCATCGATATCGCATTGGCTTACTTGAATTTTCACTGAAAATTGGTGACAAAATCTTAGTCGTCGTGATGGGCGACGCAACGCGTCAAGATCGCATTGACTCACTGTTTTAGTCACTCAAACATGTTTTAAATGAGGTTCAAAAAATTTGAAACTCACCTAAAGTGACCTATTGACACACCTGATCATGATTCAATCCAAGGATCAATATTTTAGGGTCATAAAATAAGATCGCCAAATTACAAAGTCTAAAATGATTATATAAGTATAAACACTTAGCTGAAATTTCTAAGTTTGGGACCTCTTTTCATTCTCAAAAGGGCATAGTTAAGCTAGAATTCTGTGGGGTCTTACATTTTTGACAGAAGTCATTTTTATGTTGTTAGAGATTCTCCAGATCAGTGTCATGTGTCTTTGAATATTTATAAACTTATATTTATATTGTTCAGTTGAAGTAAAAGTGAATGACCATGTTTTTGTTTTTCTATGTTTTCTGCATTTCCTTAAAGTATATGCACTGTGTATATGATTACCAGTCAGAGAAGGGCTCTCGGGCCTCCATGGTTTGGGACTCCCGTCACGGCTAGGGCCTCAGTTCGGGTCGTGACAACCACAAATATCGATAATTGAAAAATCTATCTTTAAGACTTTGAAAATTTTTGATCATTTTATTTTTTACCCTCTCTTGTATGTAATGTCGATTTATACCTTAAATCATGATAATGGATGCTAAATTGGTGTTTTAAGAAAGTTTTAAAATTTTTGAAAGACGTTCGGGATCATTTTAGACTCCGAGGCAGGGAGGATCCATAATAGTGGTGTTCCATGCCACTTAGCCTCCGTGATAAGTGCGTGGAACGCTGACTACCCTTCAAGAGCGGCGTGCCATGCTACTATGTAAATTTTGTGCCATTTGTTATCTATCAGCTTAGGGTAGGGGTATTTTGGTCCTTATCACTTTTAAAACGTCATATACGTCCCCTAACCCTAGAAAATCCCCAAATTCATTTAGCTTAACGTTGCTCTCTCTTCTCTAACTTCTAAGTTAGGAAATACAAAGTGTTTATCAAGGATTCCGTTTCTCGAGCTTTAAACTTTGATTCTTCTTCAAATTCTTGTAATTTTTAGGCATGTTGCTTATTCTCTATCTTGTATTTTACATTATGGCATCAATTTACTCAATAATTATGTGTTTTAAATCATGTGTTTAAACTTGGGTTGAGGGTTTTTGTTTGTTAACACTTGAATTAGTTTTTTCTTATTTTTAATGGGTTATTCATGCATAAATTGATGACTTTAGGAACTGAATTGGTATATTGTTATAACGATTGGAATGGGTGACATAGGTTTTACCAAATTAATGAATTTTTGACATGGTAATGGAATTAACCTCAACCCATATTGAAATCTTGATTTTTAATGTGGATTGTTCATAATTTGACTTATCTTTTGAAATATTGCATTGCATTAAAGGATAAATGGATTTAATGCCCTTGGTGGCTATGGTTTGGATTTTAAACTGGTAATTGGAGTTAACTTGGTTAATTGAATTGGCTTAGCATAAATAGAATATCTTCAAGCATATTGGTATGACAATATCATGTTGAAAATGCCTAAATAAATGACTCCTTGGTTAATGGTTGGCTTATGTGTAAATTATTTTAATTTGGACTTAATGGAAATTGTGTAGCTCCCCAAGAAGGCGTAGTCCCGGGGGGACCAACAGTGGAAACCATATTTGCCGATGTTGGGTGTCTATATAACCATGTGTCCAATATACACATTATATTTTTAGACGGCTATCGCCCTGGTATCTTTAGATTTCCTCAATACATGCAGCTAGCGTAGACTAGGGCCCTTCCGACGGGAGAGCTGGACATATATAGTTCGTGGGTGCTTAGAAAGTCGACATGAGCTTCATAGTTCAGGCTAATATTTTAAACTGTCATTTTCATAGCCCCTGTCCCTATCCTGGCATTATATTTATATATATGTTGTGCATGTGGCATATGACTAGATTTTTGTAAATGCATTATTTTATCCCTTCCCCTGGGTTGCATGCCAGTGTTTGCTTCACTGACCATCCTCAGATGCTACATCATTTTATGATATAGGTTTAGAGAAATTTTTTGTCGCTCCTATACATCATTAGCTGGTTTGATACTCTTGTAGATCAATTGTGAAGTAGAGAGCCTCCATTCTTTGGAAGACCTGGTCATTTCATTAGGTTCCTCATATTTATAGTATTTTTGGATTCTTTCTGTCATAGTGGAAGGCATGTCCCAATTTAGTTGGTACTAGTCATTTCATTAGGTTTCTTATATTTATAGTATTTTTGGATTCTCTATGTCATAGTGGGAGGCTTGTCCCAATTTAGTTGGTATTCTTGGATTAGACAATTTTATGAATAGTATTAGAATGTTGTGGTTGCTTTGTTTTGACACACAACTTTTTGTTTAACTTACCTATCTCTTTTATTACCGTGGTTGTCTTTCGCCGTTTACTTTTATTCTGCTTTTGTGGTAAGGCTTAAGGTGTTATCTCCGACCCAAGGTGGGCTTGAGATTCCTATCACGGCCAGGGCCAGTTTGAATTGTGATAATCTTGGTATCATAGCACAATTTAGGGTCGTTGGTTGTCCATAATGTCGTGTCGAGT
Source organism: Capsicum baccatum var. pendulum (assembly GCA_030864225.1). Lineage (NCBI taxonomy): Eukaryota > Viridiplantae > Streptophyta > Magnoliopsida > Solanales > Solanaceae > Capsicum > Capsicum baccatum. The sequence continues at coordinate 227,786,758 of CM061556.1, forward strand.
AGAGTCCCTTTATGGGAGTGTAGTGCAACACACTTATAGGATAAGGCTATGAGGCATTTCGAAATGCTTCCCCTTTTTATGTTCAATTTCATGCTAGAGAGTCTAGTTGCTTTGTGTTTTCTCCAACTTCTGATTTACCCACATTTTAGATCATGCCTCCATGAATGTCTGATGGTCATAAGGACTCAGCTGGAACCTCTTTCTCAATTAGGGCAAATACGGGGGAAATTCTGTCTACTCATTGAATGCAGACTCAGTCTAGGGCCCCTACTCCTGACTGTATCACTCCACCTGGGTTCCACCGATCCTTACTAGTCCTCTCTAGACCTTTCAAGATAGTTCTACCTTCACTAAGTCCCCATAGGGAGATATCTTAAATGCTGAGTTCTATCAGTCCATCCATATACTTGCTCAGCTTGTGGCATTGCAATCTCATCAAACTGATCATGTGGGTCTTGTTCCTAGTTTATCTGAAGTCACCCGGATTGTCTAGTTTATGAGATTGAATCCCCCAACCTTTACAGGATCTAAGGTTAAAGAGGATCCTTAAGGGTTTGTTGATGAGATAGTGAAAATCTTCAGGGTGATTCATGCTAGTGATTCAAAAGGGTTGAATTTATTGTTTATCATTTAAAGAAGATGGTTTATCAGTGGTACAAGGAGTGGGAGAAGTTGAGGGGTAATGATATTAAGCCAACAGTGCGGGATAGGTTTTCAGGTACTTATCTTAATCACTTCTTTCCTCGGGAGTTGAAGGAGGATAAGACAGAAAAGTTTATGAACTTGAAGCAGGGTAAGATGAATGTTAAGAAGTATGCACCGAAGTTCTAATTGTTATCCCATTATGCTTTGGAGTTGGTATCTAATATAAGGTCAGGAATGAGGAAGTTGCTTCTGGTTTATCCCGTGATTTGGTTTTAGAGTGCAAGGCTATAAATACTGAATAATGATATAGATATATCCAGGATGGCAGTTCATAGACATTTGGTGGAAGATAAGAAAAGGAGGAAAGTAGAGATGGGATAAACACAAAGCAAGAAGTTTAGGTATGCATAGCAGATTGCAAATTAGTAGAATAGTGAGAGGGATGGTAGGCGATAGACTAAGAAGAAGAACAAGGAAATTATTATTAATCCGCTAGTGCTCATTATCCTAATCTTTCAGGTGATCATCATTTTCAGTCTAGCAATGGTCTTAAGGAACAAGGTTTCCAATCTTAAGATAGTGGAGCTCAGTCAGCCCCACCTTACCCTCCTTGCCATTTTTGTTGATGCATCACCATAGATATTGTGAGGAGTGGAGGAATTTGTGCTTTAATTATGGTCATCTTGGTCATTTGCAGCAAAAGTGTCCTATAGCTAGAGTTTCTACTGGAGCTAATAAGGTCTCGGTTACCACTTTTTTGGCTTCTACACCCAAGGGCGCTACTTCATGTACCGGTAGTGGCCGGAATCATTGTTATGCAGTCGTCAGGAATTTAAGGCATCCCCAGATGTTGTCACTGATATGTTACAACTCTTCTCCCGCGATGTTTATTGTTTTCTTGAACTGGGTTCTACCCTATCTCATGTTACCCCTTATGTTATTGTACACTTTGGTTTTGGTCCTTAAAATATTTTTGACCCCTTTTTAGTTTGTCTCTACTGGGTGAGTCTATTGTTGTTAGAAAGATCTATAGGGGTTGGGTAGTGTCCATTCTTCATAAGGAGACGTTAGGAGATTTGATAAAACTTGATATAGTGGATTTTGATGTATTCTTGGGGATGGATTGGCTTCATTCATACTATGCTTCTCTGTATTATTGGACCCAAAAGGTCACTCTTCATTTTCCTAATGAACCGGTGATTGAATAGGAGGGGTGTACCTTAGTACCCAAAGAAAAGCTTATTTCTCATCTAAAAGTTCAGAAATAATATCCAATGGGTGTCTGTATCATCTAGTTTGGGTTAAGGGTTCTAAATCTAAGAGTCCCTCTTTGCAATCTGTCTCTTTAGTTAATGAATTTCCTAAAGTTTTCTTCGATGATCTTCCTGGAATTCCTCCCGCTAGGAAAATAGACTTTGGGATAGACCTTCAACCCGATACCCATCCCATTTCCATTCCTCCTAATAGAATGGCTCTGGCTGAACTAAAGGAACTAAAAGAGCATTTAAAAGATCTTCTTGATAAAGGGTTTCATCCATCTTAGTATATCTTCGTGGGGTGCTCCTGTACTTTTGGTGCAAAAGAAAGATGAGTCTCCTCAGATGTGTATAGACTATCGTTAGTGAATAATGTTATAGTAAAAAATAGACATAATACAAAAAAAATACCCCTTAACTTGACTTCAAATCACATCTATGACCTCTAACTTCGAGTGTGCATAAGTAGACACTTAAACTTGTATAAAGTTAAACAAGTAGACACACACATCCTATGTGGCATAATATATGTAGGATGCTATATAGGATAAAAATTGGCCATGTAGGATGTCACATAGAACATATGTGTCTACTTATTCAACTTTATGCAAGTTAAAGTGCCTACTTGTGCACACCCAAAATTGGAGGTCATCAATGTGAGATGAGGCCAAGTTAAAAGGTATGTTTATGTACTGTGCCTAAAAAATAAGTACCCTCTTTCTAGGATTGATGACCTCTTCGACCAGCTTTAAGGTGCTAGGTATTTCTCAAAAAATAATCTCCGTTCGGGCTATCACCAATTTAAAATTAGGGAGGTGGATATTCCCAAAACAGCTTTTTAGACTTGATTTGGCCATTATAACTTTATGGTTATGTCATTTGGGTTGACTAATGCTTTAGCTGCTTTATCTTATGAATAGGGTGTTCAAGAAACTTCTGGATTTATTTATCATAGTCTTTATTGATGACATCTTAGTGTACTCCAAAAGTGAGAAGGATCATACCGATTACCTTCGAATTGTGTTGTAAACTCTTAAGGACCAGAAATTGTATGCAAAATTTTCTAAGTGTGAATTTTGTCTAGGTGCAGTAACTTTTCTTGAGCATGTTGTATCTAGTGAAGGGATCAATATAGATCCCCCAAAATTTAAAGAGATTAAGAAGTGGCCTAGACCCACAACTTTAACCGATATTAGGAGTTTCTTGGGCTTAGCTAGGTACTATAGGAGGTTTGTAGAGAGTTTCTCATTTATCTCGGCTCCACTGACGAAATTAACTCAGAAAAAGATTAAGTTCTTACGGTCCAATGCTTGCGAAGGCAGTTTTTAGAAGTTTAAGGATAAGTTGACTGTTGCTCCTATTTTGACTCTACCTGTGGGCACTGAGGGGTTTGTTTCATATTGTGATGTGTCTCGTATAGGACTGGGTTATGTTTTGATGCAGCATGGTAAGGTTGTACCTATTAGTCTAGACTGCATAAGGTTTATGAGAGAAATTACCTAACTCACGATTTAGAGTTAGAGGTTGTAGTCTTTGCTTTGAAGATTTGGCATCATTATTTGTATTGGTGAATATGCACATTTATTCAGGACATAAGAGCTTGCATTATGCTTTTACACAGAATGAATTGAATCTCAGGCAAAGGCGGTGACTCAAATTTCTTAAGGATTATGACATGAGGTGGCACTACTATCAAGGTAAAGCTAATATTATTGCGGATGCTCTTAGCAGGTTGTTTCGGGGGGTATTATCTCAAGTTGATGAGGAGAAATAAGACGTTTCTTGGTGCTGAGGTCAAGGAGAAGCAAGTTCTATTCCTCATACTCATGCAAATCAAAGATGATGTGGCTTAGTAATAGGTTCTGTCTTTCGAAATTGGGGGAGATGGCATCTTGATATATCGTGGAAGGTTGTGTGCCCCTAATGTAGATGGGCTGCGAGAAAGGATCTTGACTGAAGATCATGAGTCCAGATATATAGTTCATCTGGGTTCGATCAAAATGTATCATGACTTGAAAGAGATCTACTGGTGCACTAATATGAAAAAAATATGGCAAATTTTGTTTCAAAGTGTATGGTCTATCAATAAGTCAAGGCGGAGCATCTAAGGCTAGGTGGTACTTCACAAGAAATAGAATTACCCAAGTAAAAGTAGGATATGATTAATATGAAATTTGTTATGGCCTTCCGCATTCTCAATATTAGTATGATTCTATTTGGGTCATCATAGACAGAATAACCAACTCTTCTCACTTTTTGCTTGTAAGGACCAACTACTCAGGAGAAGATTATGCCAAGTCGTTCATTTAGGAGATAGTTAAGTTACATGGGGCACTAGTGTCCATTATTCCAGACCGAGGTACACATTTCTCTTCTCACTTTTAGCATTCTTTTCAGAAAGGTCTGGGTACTCAGGTGAACCTTGGCAACGTTTTTCATCCTTAAGTGGATGGACAAGCAGAACATACTATTCAGACTTTGAATAATATTCTAAGGGCCTGTGTGATCAATTTTAAAGGAAGTTGGATTGATCATTTGACTCTTATTGAATTTGCTTACAACAAAAGTTACCTTTCTAGCATCCAAATGATCCCTTTTGAGTCCCTTTATGATAGAAGGTGCAGGTCTTCTATTGGATGGTTTGAGGTAGATGAGATTAGGTTGTTTGGACCTAACTTGGTTCACCAATATACGGAGAAGTTGAAGGTGATTAGATAAAGATTTAAGATTTCTCAAAGTCGCCAAAAGTCTTATGCGGATGTAGAGCAGAGGGAGTTGGAGTTTGAAGTTAACGATTGGGTATTCATAAAGGTTTCTTCTATGAAAGAAATCATGATATTTGGGAAGAAGGGTAAGCTCAACCCTCGTTATATTGTTCCGTATTAGATTTTAAAAAGAATTGAGAATGTCATTTATGAATTTGATTTACCAGTGAGTTTGGCCTCGATTCATCCCGTGCTTAAGACGTGTATGGGTGACCCTTCCTTGATAGTGCTCGTTGATGATGTTGGGGTGAAGGATTATTTGTCTTATGATGATGTCCCGATTGAAATATTGTATATGCAAGTTAAGAAATTGAGGACTAAAGATATAGCTTCGGTGAAGGTGCTTTGGAGGAATCAAAAAGTAGAAGAAGCTACATCGGAGTCTGAAGAAGATATGAAAGCCAAATACTCATTACTTTCAATTTTGGATGAAAATCCTTAAGGTATGAGTTTCATCTTCCTCTTATCACATTTCAAATTTGTCGTAAGATTCTAACGTACTACTTCTATGATCATGCTAAAAATGTCCTAAAATCTCATCCGGGGATGAATGATCTAAATAGAGGGATAATATAAGACCCTAGAAAATTTTGATCATTTTATTTTTTACCCTCCCACATGTGTAATGTTGATTTTTGACTTAAATCATGATAAGGGACCTTAAAAGGGTATTTTAAAAAAGTTTTGAAGTTTTTAAAAGGGGTTTGGGGTTATTTCGAGATACTGAGACAGGGAGGGTCCACGATAATGGCATGACACACCACTTAGTATCCGTGATAAGAGCGTGCCGCACTAACTACGCTCCGCGATAGCAGCTTGCCACGCTGCTATGTAAATTTTGTGCAGTTTGTTATTTTCATCTTAAGGTGGGGGACTTTTGGTACTTATCACTTTTAAACATCATAAATGTCTCCTAACCCTAGAAAATCTCCCAAATTCACTTAGTTTTACGCTGCACTCTGTTCTCTAACTCCGAAGTCAAGAAATATAAAGGGTTTCTAAAGGATTCCATTCCTCGGACTTTAAACTTTGATTCTTCTTCAAATTCTTATAATTTTCAGGCATGTTGCTCATTCTCTAACTTTTATTTTGCATTGTAACATTAATTTATTCAATAATTATGTGTTTTGAATGATGGGTTTGAACTTGGATTGAGGGTTTTTGTTTGTTAACACTTGAATTACTTTTTTCTTATTTTTAATGAATTATTTATGCTTAAATTGATAATTTTTGGAACTGAATTGGTGTATTGCTATAATGGTTGGAATGGGTTGCATGGATTTCACTAAATTAATGAATTTTTGGCATAGTAATGGCATTAACCTCAACCCACATTGAAATTTTGATTTTAATATGAATTTTCATAATTTAACTTATCTTTTAAAATATTGCATTTCATTAAAAGATAAATGGATAAAAAAGATTTGGATGCCCTTACTAGCTATAGTTTCGATTTTAAACCTGTAATTAGATTCAGTTTGGTTAATTGGATTGGTTTGTAATAAATGGAATAGCTTGCAAGTACATTGGTATGATGACTCCAAGTTGGAAATGCCTAAATAAATGACTTCTTGGTTAATGATTGGTTATGTGCAAATTATTTTAATTTGGGCTTAATGAGAATTGTGTAGCTCACAAGAAGGTGTAGTTTCGGGGGAACCAACATTGAATACCACCTTTGCCAACGTTGGGGGGTCTATATGACCATGTTTCTGATGTACACATTATATTTTTACACGAATATCACCTTGGTGTCTTTATCCATTCCTCGATACATGCAGATAATTGGACTGGGGCCCTTCCGGCTGGGAGAGCCAGACCCATATAGCCTGTGGGTGCCTAAAAAGTTGGTATAAGCTACATAGTTTGGGATAATATTTTAAACTATCATGTTTCATGATCCTTGTCTCTATCCTGACATTATATATATATATATATGTGTGTGTGTGTGTGTGTGTGTTGTGCATGTAGTTTATGACTGAATTTTGATAAATGTATTATTTTATTCCTCCCCTTAAGTTGTATGCCAATGCTCGCCCCAGTGACCGTTCCGGATGCTACATCATTTCAAGATATAGGTTATGAGGAATTTTCTATTGCTCCCATGCAACGTTAGGCAGTTTGGTACTCCTGTTGATCAGCTATGAAGTGGTGAGCCTCCATCCTTCGGAAGGCCCGATCATTTGATTAGGTTCCTTATATTTATAGTATTTTTGAATTTTTCTATCATCATATTCTGATTTTGTTGGTATTCTTGGATTAGATACTTTTGTGGACTGTATTGGGGTATTGTGGTTGCTTTGTTTTGCCTCTCAACTTTTCGTTTGACTTATTTATCTCTCTTATTACTTTGGTTGGGTTCCGTTTGTGCTCTTAAGGTAAAGCTAAGGGGGTTGGTTCCAACGCATGGTAGGCTTAGGATGCCAATCACGACTAGATTCAGGTTCAGATGGTGACAGTGTCACTCAAAATTCAAGAAAATTTCATATTTTTAAGTGATAAGCATAAAGCTTTTACTTTTGGTATGGACATGAACTTTGATGATGAAAGGTGTGAAGCTTAGGAAAATTTTTGGCTGCCATTATTAAAAGCAATTAGCTTCAGATTTTTGGTTTTCATTGCTTAAAGAAATTGAAGGTAATTTGGGGCTAGGGATAATTGAACTTCTTGATACAAAGGATGAACCCACATAATTGTAAGAATTAGTTAATCAATAAATATAAGTTTCGAAAAGGAATTTAAAAAATTATGGAAAATAAGCAAATTGAAATAAAAGAAAGTAAAACATTAATGATGTGTGGCGCTTACAGGACTATGTCAGTGAATCAAAAGGCGAGTGTTTCAACAATTTTCAGCCTTAGCCTGGTCTGAGTTATGTACGATTAAACTTAATTCACTTTAAAGTTGTTAAAGAGGGTAAATAAATATTTATGGAGTTAAAGGTCTAAGTAATTTTGTCGGATAAGTTTATGAGTGATGTTATGTCTTTTTTAAAAAAAAAAAAAAATTATGTATCTAGTAGGTTAGTATATATTCATGATACATATAAATATATATGTGCATAATTGTATTGTTCTTGATACAAATGAATGTATCTATGTGCACATGTACCATAGTTTAAAAATTTGTATGTATCTAAGTGATTAATATGTATTTATGATACATATGAATATTTTTGTACAAATCTCATATCCAAATTCATCAATTTTTTTATGTTTCTAGTAGATTAGTATGTATTCATGATACATATAAATGTATAAGAAATTATATAAACATGTATCTATGTCTTTAGTTTGTTAGATACATATGTTGAAAATTGATTTAGTTGTAGTAATAATTTTCAAAATAATAAGTTTACTAGATTTAGAATGAGTTTGAATTTTTTAAATGTTTGTTAGGTTGTTTAGTTGTTGGGATAGTCTAGGTTATTTTAAATTTCAACTAGTCAGATTTATGTATTAAATTTGACAATTTAAAGTCCTTCAATGCTTAGTAAAATTTATTGAAGTTATTTTAACATCAAATTGATAATAGATACATCAAATTAATGTATTTATTATTTTAAAGAGTAATAAAATAAAATTAATTAAGTTACATAATTAATATATACATGTTTTTGTCTTATACTAATGAGATTAATGAATTTATTGTTGTTAAATAGTATTAAAATGAAATTAATCAAATAAAGATACATTTCTTTATCTCTGCTTTATAGTAAGAAATTTCTTGATTCCCGCCTTGAATTAAGAGATTTAATTTTTTAGTTTAGTTGCTAATGTATCATAAAATTGATGTATATGTCCTTTTCACATGTATCACCATCTCATATTTTATAGGATTTTATGTAATATGCAAAAATTGCGAGAAAGAAGATAATTAGCTCAAAAACTTGTGAAATTTGTATAAGTTATCCTTAATTGCACTATAAACTATAATGGGTAATTAGATGGCCGAAATTAGCTAAGCCAAGTAGTACTTTTCTTATTTTCGTTCTCCATTTAGAAATTAGAACCCAATAGACTTGGATCATCCTTCTTTGTCCGCAATCTCGCAGGAATGTGGCGATGTATGTTCTTTACTAAATTTAGAATTTTATGATGATGCCATAAGTCATAAGAAGCCCATTGCCAATTGCTTCAACTTCAAAGTACTTAGGTGCCAAGACGTCTATACTATTAAGACCCCAAAAAATGATGTCTCTATTTTTATCATTTTATTCCCTTTTATTCTATTTGCTTTTTCAAATAAAGTCAATTAGCCAACCTTATAAAAAGAACAATAAATAAACAACTAACTTGTGACGGAATTGGCATGTTTCACGTTCTATGTCATTGTATTTTGGTACATTTTAATTGAAACTTTGCCAACACAAATTTGACGTTAGGATATGCTTTATAGGGTTTTGAGGAAGGTGCACCATACGTCAAAGTTTTGCTAACGTAATGCCCATAATCCCATAGGACATATATAGACCATATAGATTAATTTGATTCATTATCTTGAGAATATAGGTATTATTTTTTGGATTTGTGTGCATGCATCTTTTTTCAAAAACACTGTTAGCAAAGGTGGAAAAAAGTATTACATTACTTTTATCAATGACTTTTTGATGTACATCAAAGTGACGCTAATTCAAGAAGGTCTTTCAGAAGAAGTCAAGCTAAGGACCTTCAAGCATTTTAATCTTTATGGATGAAGATGGAATCTTTGGAAGGTTTCAATATGGATGACTTGAAGATATTTAATATTTTAAGTGTCTACCTTTAAATTAGCTTGTAATTTAAATGAAAGGCAATTTCTTTCTTTATTTCTTTTATCCCTTAGTATAAATAGTTAGCTATTAGGGTTGAACTAGTAGTTTTGTAATATTGAATATTTGTGCCTCCTTTGAGAGTTTGAAAACTACTTATAGATTTTTCAACAATTATCCTAGAATTTGCAAGTGAGGTTGCTACCTTCTTGAGGATTCTAATAGATTTGGTGCTTTTTTTGTTTCCAATTTAGGGATGTTTTGTTTAGTTTCACCATTACATTTTTTGATTGTTTGAATTCAATTGTTTCTATATTTCTTTATTTTCTACCTTTAATTAATATCTTGCTTCTATAATCTTGTTTCACATCAAAATGGTATCAAGAGCTTGGATTAGATTTGTTTTCATAAACCTAAGTCTTGGGATTTTGATATTTAAAAAAAAAAATAAAATAATTTTTTTTTTGATTGAATGTTGTTTGATATTATTCCTTGAGTTACATATTGTTGTTTCCTAGTTAAAAAAATACATGACAAAAAACAATTAAAAGTCATGTTGAAGAAGAAACTTGAAAATGGATTTTGTTGATTTGGTGTTTGGTTGAAGAAATTATTGGTAAAGTTGTGGGGAAGTTATATCTCAAATTTGAGTTCATTTGCTTGGGTATTGAAGAAGATGAATTTGAGAATTACAAAATGGTTCAATCTTTCAAACAATTGTTTCTTCTTTTCTTGTTAATTCTAGCTAGTTTGCTTTGAGTATTAATTCATACTTAATGTTAAATTAGTTTGTGTTCGTTTAGTTTATTCATGTCAAATTTTTTTCGTGCTTTTTTGTTTTCTTTCATTTCATTGTATGCTTATTTGTTTCCTTGTCCATTGATTTTAATTGTTCGTTCTTGATTACATAAACTCCACTACATCCCAAAGAAGTAGTATTACTTGTGAATTATTTTACGGTGTTGACTCTCAATCTTGGGTTACTCAAGAGTGGTAACAAGCAAGAGTGAGGTGAGTTCATTTGAGAGTGACCTTAAAAGCCTTTGGTCTTAGAGTGATACATGAGTGTGAGTGACAAAAACAGAAAAACATGATGTGAGTGAGTGGTGAGGAACTCTTTCTACTAACTTTTTATTTATTTTGTAGGTACAATGACTCAATTAGAGGGAGAATCCTCTAGCAAAATGGAAAATTTGATTTAAAAGCTATTAAAAGAAACGAAGGAAATGAAGAAAAAATTGAAAGATGTGGATAGAAGGGTAAGAAATCAAGAAATAGCAAAGCAACCACCTGAGATTTTCAATTCCATTAGTCAACATGATGAGGGATCAAGTAAGACTCCTCTTGATACAACTCCATTCCACATGGTAGTGCAAAATACCCTCTCTCCTAATGATATTTTACCAAAAATTTGAAATCAAGAAACACTTTCAAAGGGAGAGAATCAACAAAGAAATCTTCCACCACAAGCCAATAGAACTCAAGTGAGAGCCCAACATAACCTTAAAGAGCATGATTATTTTGATGGTGATAATTATGATTATGGAGCCAATAATCAGGTTCAACAAGAGAGGTTAGGTGGGAAAGGAAGAAGAGGGGGAAATGGAGGGTGGTATTTAATTGATGGTAGAGAATATAATAGAAGGAATGATGATGAAGATAGAGGATTTTATAACATAAAGGTTACCATTCCATTCTTCAAAGTAAGTAATGACCCAAATGAATAGCTTGATTGGATTGTGAAACTTGAAAGGCAATATAATCTCAACAATGTGAGTGATGTTAAAAAGATGAATCATGCTATAAGTCACCTTGAGGGTTTTTCTTCTATCTAGTGGGAGAAAATTGAAAGAGATGCTTTGGTGAATAGAGACTTTGTTACAAGTTGGAATGACATAAAAAGGCGTATGAGAGAAAGGTTTGTGGGTTAAGATTATGAGCAAAATACACTCAATAAGTACTACAATCTTCAACATTTAAGTAAGAATATGAAAGAGTATTATGAGGAGCTAGATTCGAGTTAATGTCAATGATGAAGAGGTGAAGCTTATGGCAAGATTTATCTCGGGCTTAAATAAAGAGATAAGGCAACAATTGAAATTTTATCGTCTTTCTACTTTATATGAAGCTTATCAAATGTCACTCAAGGAGGAGGGCCATCAAAAGAAAAATAAGTCAAAGGTGCAATCTTCTTCTTCTTCATGGGCTAAAAACAAGGAAGCTTGGAAATCATCTCCCACTTGGGATAAATTCAAAGGTTCAAAGCAAGAATTGAAGTCCAACGTGGACAAAGACAAACCAAAGGCGGACTACAAGGATGAGGTAACAAAGCTAAACTTGAAACTCCATCTAAAATAAAATATTTTAAATTTCAAAGATATGGTCATAAAGTAAATGAGTGTCCAAATAGAAGAACTATCATTGCATTGAATGATGGTAGTTATCAAACCAAAAATGAATCAAAAGATGATCACGTGGAGGATGATAGTAGTGATAAGTTTATGGGAGAATGTGATGGAAAAGAAATTAATGATGATGAGAAGCTTGTTCTTGTTATGAGGAGAAGTATGAGTGCTCTATCAAGGGAGGATCTTGATCAAAGGGAGAACTTATTTCATAATAGGTATAGAGTTCAGGAATAATTATGTTTCTTTATCATTGATAGTGAAAGTTGTGTCAATGTTGCTACTGTATCTATGGTTGATCAATTGAAACTTCCAACAAGAAAGGATCCAAAACCATATAGATTTCAATGGCTCAACGAATGTGGTGAACTCAAGGTGACCAAGATAGTGTTGATAAAATTCAAGGTTGGAAGTTATCATGATGAAATGCTTTGTGATGTTGTACCAATGCAATCTTGTCATATTGTTGGGAAGGACATGGGAATACAATATGGGGGCTAAACATGATGGGAGGTCAAATACATATGAATTTATTAAGGATGGTAAAAAGCACATTCTTAACCCACTTTCTCCTTTTTAAGTGAGTAATGAATATAGAAAAATGAGAGAGTTAAAAGAAAACCTTGAGAGAGAAAAGAAAGAGAGGAGTAAGAGAGCAAAAAATAATAACTCAAGAGAGGAAAAAGAAGAGGTTGAGAGCTCAAGTGAGAATGAGTTATCACAAAAAAAAAGGTGAGCAAGGAAAAAAAAATATGCATGATTTTGCAAAATCAAGAGAGTGTGAAAGAGATAAACATTGAGGATGCTACTCAAGTCATATTTATTAAACCAAAAGGTTATTCTTTGCTTGATAATAATGAACTAACCTCTTTATATTTGCCAAGTGTTGTCTCTTCTTTGTTGAAAGATTATGAATATCTATTTCCAGAAGAAATACCAAGTAGGTTGCCTCCTTTGAGAGGAATAGAGCATGAAATTGACTTTTTGCTGGGTTCTCAAATACCCAACAAAGTGGCTTATAGGAGCAATCCTCAAGAGACCAGGGAATTGCAAAGACAAGTGGAAGAACTTGTGAAGAAAGGTTTGGTGAGAGAAAGTTTAAGTTCATGTGTGGTGCCCGTAATTCTAGTACCCAAGAAGGATGGGACATGGAGGATGTGTGTTGATTGTTATGCCATTAATAAAATTACGGTAAAATATTGGCATCCAATCCCTATACTTGATGATATGCTAGATGAATTGTGTGGTTCTACCTTATTCTCTAAAATTGATTTGAGAAGGGATACCATCAAATCTGAATGAAATCCAAAGATGAATGAAAAATCGCTTTCAAAACTAAGTTTGAATTAAATGAGTGGATGGTGATGCCTTTTGTGCTAACAAATGCACCAAGCACTTTTATGAGACTAATGAACCATATGCTTAAGTCATTTATTAATAATTTTGTTGTGGTTTTTTTTTATGATAGTTTGGTTTATAGCAAGTGTTTGGATGATCATGTGCAATATTTGAGAATGATATTTGAAGTGTTGAGAAATAAAAAGTTGTATGTGAATTTTAAAAAGTGTTCTTTTTTATAGACCGTGATGTTTTTCATGGCTTTGTTGTAAGTTCAAGAAGAGTTGAGGGGGGTGATGAAAAGGTAGAGGCTACTAAAAGTTGGCCAACTCCTACGTCCATTAGTGATGTTAGAAGCTTCCATCGGTTGGAAAGTTTTATAGGAGATTTATGAGGGGTTTTAGTTCTTTAGACTCTCCTCTAACCGAGGTCATTAAGAAAGATAAGTCTTTCATTTGGGGTAGAAAACAAGAGGAAGCCTTTAGAATCTTGAAAGAGAAACTTAGTTCTACTCCATTACTTCAACTTCCCAACTTTGATAAGATGTTTGAAATTAAGTGTGATGCTAGTGGAGTAGGAATTGGTTCGGTCTTGATGCAATAAGAGAAACCGGTAGCTTACTTTAGTGAGAAATTAAGAGAAGCTCCATTGCAATATTCTACCTATGACAAGAAACTATATGCCTTAGTGAGAGCTTTAGCAAATTGGCAACATTATTTGTGGCATAAAGAGTTTGTGATTAGAACCGATGATGAGGCTTTGAAGCATATTAGTGTACAACATAAGCTTAATAAGAAGCTTGCCAAATGGATAAAATTCGTTGACTTTTTTCCATATATGATTAATTATAAGTAAGGTAAAGAGAATATTATTATGGATGCTTTATCTAGAAGATATGCATTGATGAATACCTTGACTTCTAGGGTGATAGATTTTGAGAGTTCGGAGGAGTTATATTCTAATGATGATGATTTTGGAAAAGTCTTTGGAGAGTGTCAAGTAAGATTGAATAGGTGTGTGCAAGTTGTTAAGGAGGGAAATGAAGTTAGAACTCCTAGATTTCACTTGAAGGAGGGCTACTTTTTTAGAAATGGAAAACTTTGTGTGCCTATGTCTTCATGGAGAGAGTTATTGGTGAAAGAGGCATACAATGGAGGTTAGATGGGTCATTTTGGAGTGTCCAAAACCTTAGCTATTCTTAGTGAACATTTCTTTTGGCCTAAAATGATAAGAGATGTGGAATGAATTTGTGCTAGGTGTTTGGATTGTAAGCATGCTAAATCTTGTACCCAACCCCATGGTTTGTATACCCCTTTACCTATTCCTATCGGTCTTTGGCTAGATATTCCATGAATTTTTTGTTGTTGGCCTCCCTAGGAGTAGGAATGGTGAGGATAGCATCTTTGTTATTGTGGATAAATTTTCAAAAATAGCTCATTTTATTGCTTGTCATAAAAGTGATGATGCATCTTATGTTGCTACTTTATTTGTTCATAATGAAAGCTAAGGCAAAACCTATGAAGAGCATCTATGAGAAAGTAAGAATGCGAAGTAAGAAGGCCAACAAAGATGCAAACAAAAGATCCAACAAAGGACGAAAAAAAAGTTACCTTTGCACCCGGTGATTGGGTATGGGTTCACTTTAGAAAAGAGAGGTTTCCATGCAAAAGGAAGAACAAGCTTATGCCAAGAGGAAATGGACCTTTTCAAGTGCTTGAGAAGATTGGAGATAATGCTTTTAAAGTTGACTTACCAAGTGAGTATTTGGTCCATAATGTTTTTACTGTTGGTGATTTATCTCTTTTAAATGTAGGATTGGTAAATTCGAGGATTAATTCTTTTGAAGAAGGAGCGAGTGATGTACATCGAAGTGACGCTAATTCAAGAAGGCCTTTCACAAGAAGTCAAGCTAATGACCTTCCAGCATTTCAAGCTTTATGGATGAAGATGGAATCTTTGGAAGGTCCCAATATGGATGACTTGAATATATTTAATATTCTAAGTGTCTACCTTTAAATTAGCTTGTAATTTAAATGAAGGGCAATTTGGTATTTGTCACGACCCGAACTAGGGCCTGGCCATGACGGACATCCGGAACCATGAAGGCCCGGGTGTCCTACTCTATCTGGTAATCATGCACAATATTTACATAATAAAAGGAGATGCAGAAATATAATCTGATACGGAAACATGGTCATACTCTGGATTTAGTTTAACAATAAGGAATAAAATCCAAACTCAACTAAACGACATCTGGAACAGCCTGCGAAATCTCTACTAAATGAAAATCTGACAACTATCTGAAAGCTGAGACAAGGCCCCCAGTAGACAAAAACAACGGAATAACATAATCTAAAATAACAGGCCTTCTGGAACAAAGAAGGCTCACCACTGCATAGATCACTTTTCTCTGGGATACTCTACTGATTAGTCGGACCCTTAGACTGAGCCTCCGAACTTGGGAGGTAGGGGTCAATACAGATGTACTGGTATGCAAAACAATTACAAAATAATAATTTATATTCAACATATATGAGATCAATTTAAAAATAGTTCATAAACTTATCATATAGTAAGAAATCTCATGGGAATTTCTGAAAGACTCTAAAAGAGAATCATCTGAACTCTGAAACATTCTTTGTTTTACTTCTGCGCTAAGTGGTATACCCTACAACTCTAAAATTCTACGGGCTCTTTGGAATCCATCATTGACTCGGCGAGGAAGCCTCCAACCCAAGTGTGCCACAAGGGTTGGAGTCTTTGACTCTGATACGCCATACGACCCTCGCCAGCGTAAAAATAATATACCCGGATCAGCATAAAAATAATATATGCGGGTTAGGCTAAGAGTTACTTGAAATCTATCCCTCTTCAGGCAACCACCTAACTCTCTTTATGCCCATTTTTAACTCTTTAAGACATGCATTCTTTGAAAACATACTCTGAAAACTCTAACCCTGTTATGGCATACATTTATATGGTATCATCATACCATTGACTTTCAAGTCACATCTATGAGCCATTATTAGCATATAATAATCTCTATTTTAAACGTAAATCTGGGATCACCATATCAATAAACTATTCCAAGAAACTCTTTCTTAAAGCTCATGTAAACATATGCAAGAAACTCTCTTTTTCACCATTTCAAATACACAAGGTGGTCATGTCAAAGATATCAATCATATGCAATTCTTTCTTTTTAAGACAAGGACGAAATCATAACAACAAACTCCCTCTCATCGTCATAAAAATCATGTTAAATAGTTACATATTGAAAATATCCCTGTCAAAACATTAAACAATCATCTCAAATCATTCCCAACAAGAACATCAACTCTAAATCATCAAAGAGAGGGGTTTCAATAATAATTCTCTCAATCAAATCTTCAACATCATACATATTCATATAAGTCTAAATCAATTTAAGGGGGAAAGGCCTAAAGACAAAAACAATAATATCATCAACACACCTAAGATGCGAAATTCAAATCAAAAGTTCCAAAACACCTTTAAAATTCATGCATTATAATATTTAAATCATGTTCTAGTGTTGATAAGCTCATATAGTTTTTAGGATAAAACCCGTGTACCTCTATTTAGGAAATTAAAGGATGATTCTTGATGCCCACGGCTTGGGGATTCCAAATCTTTAATCAATTTCTATACCCCATGGTTGAATCTTGAGTTGTTTGGATTTTCTTGTTTGAAACCCTAAGGAGTGTTCTTGATGGTTTCTGATGAAAATATTAATAATGAGGTCATTTGGGATTAAAATCCCGTGTTTAAGATGACAAGGGGTGAAAAATATCCAATATACGCTTAATGAGACAGAATAAAAATATAACTGAGAGCCCGATTTTATAGACCACCACAATGTGCCACGATCTCAGTGGCTCACTGGAAATTGACGAATGAGATTTTTAAGGTCAACACGATGAGGAACCATCGCGTTGTCCAACTGGTTGGGACCTGGAACTTCAGCACGACATGCCACAATCATGCTATGCTACTAGAATTTGACAATTGCTAAATAGACCCACTCTGCGACGCGCCAAGCACCAAAATGACAGTGTTTTACGATTATTACTTAAATTAGCCATAACTTCTTGGCTAGGTATCGGTTTTGGGCGAATCTTTTATCGACGGAAAGCTCATTCAATTTCTCACATGATAAAAAGTCAAAATTAGGGAAATTATATATGGTTTAAACTTTACTCATTTTGAAAGCCAAAAGTGAGACTAAGTCACTTTAATACTAGTCTAGTTATTTAACCCTAAGAGCATATTACCACAAGCTAACGCATAGACGATTTTGTGGGGTGTTACATTATCCCCCATTAGGATCATTCGTCTCCGTATGATGACACAAAACACAGACAAGGATTGTAGCTTCCATTTCGTCATTCCCAGAATTAAATAAGTCTGGGTATCTATCTCTCATGTCATTTTCTAATTCCCAAGTTGCTTCTTTAACTTTTTGATTTTTCCACAACACTTTGACCGAGGCTATTTCTTTACTCCTCTGTTTCCTAAATTGGCGATCCAAGACTGCCACGGGCTCTTCTTCATAGGATAAGGAGTATGTCACTTTGACCTCCTCTACAGGAAACCCTAATGAATGGTATCCAATACATTTCATCAACATGGATATGTGAAATGCCAGATGAGCAGAACCCAAACTTGTAGAAAACTCTAACTCGTACGCAACTCCACCTATCCTTCTCGAAATCTGGTATGGCCCTATATAGCAAGGACTCATCTTATCTTTCTTCCCGAATCGCATAACTCCCTTCATAGGGTAGACTTTGAGGAATACCCAATCACCAACCTTAAACTCTAAGTCTCTTCTCCTAACATCGGCATAGGATTTTTGTCTACTCTAGGCTATTTTAAGTCATTCTATAATAATTTTCACCCCCTTCATCGTCTAATGAACAAGATCAGGCCCAAAAAATTGAGTCTCACCCACTTCATAACACCCTACCGGTGATCTAGATCTTCTCCCATACAAAGATTTAAACGGAGCTATCTTAATACTGCATCGCAGCTGTTATTATAAGCGAACTTTATTAACAGCACGTGATCTACCCAACTACTTTTGAAGTCAATTACACAAGCCCTCAAAATATCCTCAAGGGTCTGAATGGTGCACTCAGCTTGCCCATCAGTCAGAGGGTGGAAAGCAGTACTCAGGTCACTTGGGTACCTAAACCCCTCTGAAAAAGCCTCTAAAATTGTGAAGAGAATTGTGTACCTCCGTCAGATATGATGGATATAGGTACCCCATGCAAATGGACTATCTCCTCAATGTAAAGCTTGGCATAATCATCTCCCAAATAGTTGGTCCTCTTAGGCAGAAAGTGTTCTGACTTGGTCAGCCTGTCAACAATCACCCAAATAGAATCATACTGGTTTTGGAACCTTGGAAGTCCCGTAATGAAATCTATATTGATTATTTCCCATTTCCATAAGGGCAAGGCAACCTCTTGGGAAGTACCACCAGGCCTCATATGTTCTAAATTAACTTGTTCATAGTTTAAACACTTGGCGACATAGTTAGCCACATCGCGCTTCATATTATTCCACCAATAAATAGTTTTCAGATCATGATACATCTTGGTAGAGCCTGGGTGAACAACATACCTCAAAGTGTACGTTTCATTAAGGATTCTCTTCTGCAGACCATCTACATCTGGCACACACAATCTACCATGATATCTCAAAATACCATCACCACCAATTTCAAAGGACATCACCTTCTGTTGACCCACATCTTTCTTGATCTATATCAAGATGGGATCTTCGATCTGCTTCTCTTTAACTTCCGCACAAAGGGATGATCTCGTGAACAACTACCCCTCCATCTTTGGAATCTAAGAGTCGCAGTCTAAGATTTACTAGTTGGTGAATATCCTTCACCATCTCTCTTTTCCCTTCTTCAACATAGGAAAAACTGCCTATAGATAACCTGCTAAGGGCATCGGCTACCACATTTGCCTTGCCTGAATGATAGTGCAAGCTCGTGTCATAATCATTTAGCAATTCCATCCAGCACCGTTGTCTGAGGTTTAATTCTTTCTACAAGAAAACATACTGTAATCTCTTATGGTCAGTGAAAACATCAATATGCACCCCATAAAGATAATGTCGCCAGATTTTAAACGCAAACACCACAGCCACTAACTCCAAGCCATGGGTGGGGTAATTTCGCTCATGCATCTTTAACTGTCTCGATGCATAAGCCACCACCTTACCGTGATGCATAAATACACACTCAAGTCTCACAGGTGGTGCATCACAGTACACAACAAACCCTTCTGTACCTTCCAGAAGAGTCAAAATAGGAGCAGTTGTTAACCTATCATTTAACTTCTCAAAACCATTCTCACAGGAGTCAGACCACCTGAACTTTACCTTTTTTTGAGTCAACTTAGTAAGTGGTGTAGCTATGGAAGAAAAACTCTATACAAATCTTCTATAATACCCTGCCAAACCTAAGAAACTCCGAATATCGATTGGAGTCATGGGTCTGGGCCATTTTCTCACTACCTCAATCTTCTGGGGATAAACCTTAATCCCATCACTAGACACGATATGCCCCAAGAAAGCAATAGCATTAATTTAGAATTCGCACTTGGAAAATTTTGCATACAACTCATGATCTTTGAGAGTCTAAAGGATGATTTGGAGGTGATTGGTATGGCCCTCCTCACTCTTGGAATAAATAAGAACATCATCAATGAAAACTATAACAAACAAATCTAGAAACTGATGGAACACCCTGTTCATAAGATCCATGAAGGTTGCAGGGGCGTTAGTCAGCCCGAAGATATGACTAAGAAATCATAATGACTGTATCTGGAAGCGGTTTTAGGAATATCTAAATCCCTAATCTTCAACTGATGATATCCCGAATGAAGGTCTATCTTTGAAAAACATTTAGCACCCTGAAGATGGTTAAAAAGATCATCAATCCTAGGAAAAGGATATTTATTTTTAATTGTGACCTTATTCAGTTGAGGATAATCTATGCACATATGAAGGGAACCATATTTCGTTCACACGAAGAGTATAGGTGCACCCAAGGGAGAAACACTAGGATGGATAAAACCTTTATCTAGAAGGTCTGCTAGCTACTCTTTCAACTCGTGGTCGAATAGAGATAGGATGGGTATCTGGCAATGAATCAATGCCAAAATCTACCTCCCTATCAGGTGGTATTCTCGGGAGATCGTCTGGAAAGACTTCTAGGAACTCATTTACTACAAGGATAGATGGAAAGGAAGGACTTTCGGTATAAAAATCTTTAACCCGAATAAGATGGTACAAACAACCTTTGGAAATAAGTTTACAGGATCTGAGATAAGATATAAAGTTCCCTCTAGGCACTAAAGAATGCTCCTCCCATTCTATCACCGATTCATTTGGAAAAGAAAAAGTGACTCTTCGGGTTCTACAATTTAATGTGGCATAGCACGAATGAAGCCATTCTATCCCTAGGATAGCATCAAAATCAAGCATGTCTAGGCCTATGAGGTCTGCCACTGTATCCCAGCCACAAACAGTCACCACACAATTTCTATACACCCTCCTGGCCACCAAAGAATCCCCCACCGGAGTGGAAACAAAAAAACGATCAGTAATCATATTGGGTTCAAACCCAAAACAACAGCCACATAAGGGGTCACATATGATAGGATAGACCAAAGATCAAGTAACGCATAAACATCATGAGAAAAGATTTGAAACATACTAGTAACTACATCCGGTTAGACCTCTACCTCTTAGCGGTTGGTTAAGGTGTACAACCGGTTGCGAGCATTTTCAGCGGCTGAAGTGGCACCTTTCTGAGGTGGTGGTGGTGTAGAAGAATTAGCCTGTGACATGGCTCCACCAAAATTACCCTTTGATTCCGGTCAGTCTCTCTAGATATGGCCTAGCTGGCCGAATGAATAACATACCATAGCGCCAAACTAATATCTCCCTGGATGATTTCTTCCGTATTTCTCACAGCGCGGGTATGTTCGAGAGGTCTAACCTACACTTACTTGATGTTGTGAACCCTACATCCTCGGCCCCTGCCTATACTGAAAATCTTGAGTGCGCTATCTGGCTGGGGTCTGGTCACCGAGGCACTGGTTGTAGACTGTGCATTACCCTAATTCTTCTTTTTCTGCCATTTGTTACCCTAATTCCCACTCTGCTGCTGACTATAGCTCTGTTCTGCTATTTTGGCTTTCTTTGCCTATCTGTCCTTCTCTCTAGATTCAATAATCTTATTTTTCTTTTCCTAAACTTGCTGCATGTGGATTGACAGTCTGGCAAAATCCATGTCCCGGTTTAACATTACTCCCTGACATTCAAGCACTAAGTCATCTGAAAGTTCAGATGCAAATTTCCACATTCGAGCTCTCATGTTACTAGTCATCTCCGGAGCATAACGGGCTAGTTGGTTGAACTTCAGAGTGTACTCCTGGAAACTCATCTTTCCCTACTTTAGATTCATAAACTCTTCGGCTTTGGCCTCCCTCAACTCGAGAGGAAAGAACTGATCGAGGAAGGCTTCCACAAACTCGGCCCAAACTGTGGGCTTTGTATGCTCACTCTTTGAATCTTCCCACTCGTTATACCATTGGTTCGCTACATCCTTAAGTTGGTAAGATGCTAACACAACCCCCTCTACTTTATCTATATGCATCACCTTAAAGATATTTTCCATCTCGTCCACAAACTCCTGTGGATCCCCTTCTACCTTGGTACCAGTAAACTTGGGTGGGTTCATCCTCATGAACTAACCCACTCTAGTAGCCTTAGACATAACAGATGCAGACCCAATATCTTCCGACTATTAAGTTTGTGTGGCTACCAACTGTGCAAGCATGTGAATGGACTATCTAAATTCTGTATTAAATACTTCTCTCTCACGAGGTTGAGTGCGGTAGTCCCTATTCGGTGAGCTCTGGTTGCCCTAGAGGGGCTGGTCTGAGTAAGTGGGACTCCTGGAGTAGTATCAATCTCTAGAGTCTGAGCTCTATTTCGGGTCCTTATCCCATAAGTGGGACGGACCTCATCTGTCTGAGCATTCTGATCGTTAGTACGATGGGGAGGCATGATTATTTTTCTGAAATGCAAGAGATCATAGATTAGAGGACAGATTAGACTCCAAAGCACGAACTAAATTACAAAGAGGGGAAACATTCCTAAATGCCTAGTAGTCTCCTGCTTATAAGAGTGGCGCACTACACACCCATAAACAAGATTCTACCTGATGCAATTTCGCAGACACCCTGGGACCATGAACCATGCTTTGATACCAAGTTTATCATGATCCAAACTAGGGCCTGTCCATGACGGACGTTCCGAACCATGAAGGTCTGGGCGTCTTACTCTATCTAGTAATCATGCACAATATTTACATAATAAAAGGAGATGCGGAAATATAATCTGATACGAAAACATGGTCATAGTTTGGATTTAATTTAACAATAAGGAATGAAATCTGAATTCAACTAAACAACATCTGGAACAGTTTGCGAAATCTCTACTACATAAAAATCTAACAACTATCTGAAACCTCGGATAAGGCCCCCAGTAGACCAAAAAAATGAAATAACATAATCTAAAATTACAGGCCTTCTGGAACAAAGAAGGCTCACCACTACACAGATTACTTCTCCCTAGGATATTCTACTGATTAACCGAACCCATCCTTAGACTGAGCCTCTGAACTTGGAAGGTAGGGGGTCAATACAGATGTAATGGTACGTAGAGCAAATTCAAAATAATAATTTATATTCAACATATATGATAGCAATTTAAAAACAACTCATAAACATATATATAGTAAGAAATCTCATGGGCATTTCTGAAAGACTGAAACAAAATCATCTGAACTCTAAGACATTATTTGTTTTAATTTTGTGCTAGGTGGTATACCCTACAACTCTAAAATTCTACGGGCCATATGGAATCTGCCATTGACTCGGTGGGGAAGCATCATACCCAAGTGTGCTACGAGGGTTGGAGTCTCTGACTCTGCTACGACACACGGCCGGCGCCAGCGTAAAAATAATATACCCGGATCGCCAAATCATAGTTTTAAGCTAAGATTTACTTAAACTCTATCCCTGTTCAGGAAACCACCTAACTATCTTTATACATATTTTTAACTCTTTAAGACATGCATTCTCTGAAAACATACTCTAAAAACTCTAATACTGTTATGGCATACATTTATATGGTATCGTCATACCATTGACTTGCAAGTTACATCTCTGAGCCATTATTAGCATATAATAATCTCTATTTCAAAACACAAATCTGGGACCACCATATCAATAAATCATTTCAAGAAACTCTTTCGTAAAGTTCATGTAAACATATGCAGGAAACTCTCTTTTTTACCATTTCAAATACACAAGTTGGTCATGTCAAAAATATCAATCATATGCAATTCTTTCTTTTTAAGACAAGGACGAAATCATAACAAGAAACTCCCTCTCATCATCATAAAAATCATGTTAAATACTAAAATATTGAAAAGATCCCCTTCAAAACATTAAACAAGCATCTCAAATCATTCCCAACAAGTTCATCAACTTTAAATCATCAAAGAGAGGGGTTTCAATAATAATACTCTCAATCAAATATTAAACATCATACATATTCATATAAGTTTAAATAAATTTAAAGGGAAAAGACCTAAAGATAAAAACAATAATATCATCAACACACCCAAGATGTGAAATTTAAATCATAAGTTCCAAAATCCCTTTAAAATTCATACTTGATAATCTTTAAATCATGTTCTAGTGTTGATAAGCCCAT
Source organism: Capsicum baccatum var. pendulum (assembly GCA_030864225.1). Classification (NCBI taxonomy): domain Eukaryota; kingdom Viridiplantae; phylum Streptophyta; class Magnoliopsida; order Solanales; family Solanaceae; genus Capsicum; species Capsicum baccatum. Next base: position 227,810,747 of record CM061556.1, read on the forward strand.
GTAGTTTTTAAGATAAATTTCACGTACCTCTATTTAGGATATTAAAGGATGATTCTTGATGCCCACGACTTGGAGATTCCAAATCTTCAATCAATTTCTAAAATCCACAGTTGAATCTTTAGTTGTTTGGGTTTTCTTATTTGAAACCCTAAGGAGTGTTCTTGATGGTTTCTGATGAAAATATTAATAGTAAAGTCATTTGGGATTAAAATTCCTTGTTTAAGCTGACAAGGAGGTGAAAATACCCAATATACCCTCAATGAAACGGAATAAAAATATAACTGGGAGCCTGATTTTGTGGACCACCACGATGCGCCACGATCGTGGTGGCTCACTGAAAATTAATGAATGGGATTTTAAGGTCACCGCGATGTGGATCAATCGCGTTGTCCCATTAGTTGAGACCTGGAACTTCAACGTGACGCACCACAATCGCGCTATGCTACTAGAATTTGACAGTTGCTAAATAGGCCCACTCCGTGATGCGCCAAGCACCAAAATGACGGTGTTTTATGGTTAGGACTTAAATTAGCCATAACTTCTTATCTAGGTATCAGAATTTGGCTAATCTTATATCGATAGAAAGCTCATTTAATTTCTCACATGATAAAAAGTCAAAATTAGGAAAATTATATATTGTTTAAACTTTACTCATTTTGGAAGAAAAAAATGAGACTAAGTCTCTTTAACGCTATTCTAGTCATTTAACTATAAGAGCATATTACCACGAGCTAACGCATGGACGATTTTGCGGGGTTTTATAGTATTTTTTTATTTCTTTTAGACCTTAGTATAAATATTTAGCTATTAGGGTTGAACTAGTAGTTTTGTAATATTGAATATTTATGCCTCCTTTGAGAGCTTGAAAACCCTTTGTTGATTTTTCAACAATTGTCCTAGAATTTGCAAATAAGGATGCTACCTTCTTAAGGATTCTAATAGATTAGGTGCTTTTTTGGTTCCCAATTAAGGGGTGTTTTAGTTAGTTTCACCATTACATATTTTGATTGTTTGAATTTAATTGTGTCTATCTTTCTTTTTTTTTTCTATTTTTAATTACTATCTTGCTTCTATAATCTTGTTTCACAACTCTTTTTTAGATACGCTAAGATAAATCTTCTTAAGTCTAAAGATGAGACTGAAAGCATATTTTTAAAATTCACAGTAGAAGTAGAAAATCAGTTAGATAGGAAAATCAAAAAATTTAGATCTGATAGGGAGGACAAAATCGTACTAAAACTCTAGAGGATTTTTATGATAAAAATGACAATATACATGAGTTCAGTGCTCCCTATACTCCTGAACTAAATGATGTAGTCAAATAAAAGAATATAAACCTTAAGGAAATAATGAATTCTATGTTTTTAAGCTAGAATTTATCAGATTATATATTAGGGGGGAGGGGATCTGTCTTCTCTGCATGCTATATTCTTAATTGAGTCCCTTATAAAAAGTTAGACAATTCATATGAGTTGTAGAAAGGATTTTCTCCTAACTTGAAACTTTTAAAGTGTGGGGTGTTTGATTAAGGTTTGTCTACATGATTTTAAATGGGTAAACATAGGCGCTAAAACTTTTGATGTTGTCTTTATTGATTATTCTCAAAATAGTGTTGCATATAAATTTATGTCATTAAATGATCATTATATTTGTGAATCTAGAGATGCAGAATTTTTTGAGCATATTTTTTCTCTAAAAATTAATGTGCCTAGTGAAATGCAAAATAATGTTTCTACATCAATGTCTGTTAACTCTCACGTTCTGCCTTCTTTTGATGTTATTTCTAATAAGCATGAAAATAAAATGAAAAGGAGTAAAAGATGTAGAACTGAGATTAGTTTTGGTCCTGATTTTATCACCACATTCTTGATTGAGAATTTTGACATGTTGATGCTTTAAATGATAAATTTGTGTCTATCTACTTAATAGATAAGGACCATAAGACTTATTATGAAGCAATGAGTTCAATAGATGCAATGTTTTAGAAAGAGAGCATGAAAAGTGCTAGACTGTATAATCTTTAATCGCACCTGAAACATCTATGATTTGTCTAAAGTTTGTAAATCTATAAGCATCAAGTTGATATTTAAGATGAAATTAAGGCTCCGTAACACAATCATCAAATATAAGGCTAGACTTATTGTTAGAGATTTTAACGAAAAGAAAGGTGTTCATTATTTTGATTCTCATTCTCCTGTGTTTAAAATAGCAATCATTAGGACTCTTATTACTTTAGCCTCTACTCATAGTTTAGTGGTACAGTAAATGAATATCAAAACTGTATTTTTAAATAGTGATTTTGAGGAAGAGATCTATATGACTCAAGTTGAGGATTTTGTGTTCCTAGAACAAGAGGATAAAGTATATAAATTTAGAAAGTCCTTATATAGAATAAAGTAGACACTTAAACAGTGAAATGAAAATTTTAATTTCATATTAATGAATAGTAGCTTTGTTGTTAATCCATCTGATACTTGTGTTTATTTTAAAATGATAGGATTAGATTATGTGATTATATATTTATATATGGATGACATGTTGATCTTTGTCCTTATTGTGACTGTTGTAAATGAGACTAAGAAATTTTTATTTTCTAAATTTGAAATGAGAGATCTTGGAGAAGTTAATGTGATTTTAGAAATTAAAATAAAAAGACTGTTAATGATTTTTGTTTGTGTAAGTCTCATAATATTGAAAAAATATTAAAAAGGTTTGATTGTTTTAATGTCATTTCAGTGAGAAATCCTTATGATCCTGGCATACACATAAGAAAAAAATTAAGATTCTAGCATTTTCCAAACTACATATGCTAAAATAATTAAGAGTGTAATATTTCTCATGAACTATACTCTGTCTGATATAGCTTATGTTGTTAGCAGATTGAGCAGATATACTTATAATTCTAGTAGTGAACATTAAAATGCACTTCATCGCTTGTTAAGGTACTTGAGAGGTACTGTGAATTGGTGTAACTGAAAATGATTAAGTTAACTCCACCAGTGATTATGTATTTACTTTGAATGCATGTGCTATTTAGTGGAAATCTTCAAAAAAAACTTGTATAACATGTTTTACCATGAAATCTGAATTGATTGCTTTCAAGATAATAGGACAAGAAGCTGAGTGGTTGAGAAACCTTTTGACAAATGTGTCGTTATGCTAAAGACAAGCATCACCAATTTCTTTATATTGTGACTCACATGCTATAACTAAAATTACTAAAAATAGTGTGTATGATGGGCAAAAGAGACCTATTTGCATCAGACATAGTGTAATTAAATAATTATTGAAATATGGTTTTATTTTCTTAGAATATATAAGATGAGAAAGAAATTTGGAGGATCCTATGACTATTTAACAAGTAAAATGGTAATTGAATAGTTGAGAAAGATAGGACTAGAGCCCATGAATTGAGATAGTATGGTGGATACGCATTTGTGGTTAAATGAAGCTTAAACAAAGCCATATAATCACTCAATGTCCACTATATTTTCTATTCCTATGGCATGAGGTGGTGTAATACAAGGTTGAGTGTGATTTTGCTCTTAATGATCTATAACCTTAAGGTGCTCTATGAGATAGAATTGATGGATCACCTATATGAGTGTAAAGGGTTGATCGTCTTTTATAAAATACTTGGGTCATCTTTCTTGGCACTTATGAGACCAAGGGTTTGTGTGCATGACCATAAAAGTACTTTTTAGTGTCGCGGAGGTTGCTTAAAATCAAGTATATGACATATGTTGTGTGGGTCTCAACTTATGTTCATCTAGATCAAGAGTACTTCACTTTTTGGATATTTATTGTTGCATCATATCACTACGTGTTAATTCAAATTAAAGATATTGGCACTTAAGTACATGTTCTTTTTCTTGCCCAGAAAGTATTCCTATTCTTTTGTCTTTGAATTTATGGGGGATTGAAGACATTTTTATTAAATAGTTAGAATGTAAAGTATTAAAGCTTTTATACACTATCTAAAATAAGAAATCCAAATACATTATGACAAAATAAACACATTGTAAGAATGTGTAACATCTTATCCTTGTAAGTGTGCCTTTTAATTCTCTTCTAAGAGATGAATTTATTTGAGAGATTTTCAATTCTCTTTTAATGGATGGGTTAATTTAATTGAATTATCATTCAATTCACTTTTAATTCTACTCTTGAAACATTTTTGTTCATCACCTATATAAACTACTTCATTTGTGAACAAAAGACACACCAACAAACTGAAAGAAAAATATTTTCCTCATTTTTCCTAAATTTCTTATTATGGGCAATCGTTTTGGGCAACCTCTAAACTTGCAGCCAAACTTGAGGAGCGGCCTGCTAGAAGGATTTGACCAGAGTCGGATCAAAATTACTTTCAAGATAGTGTCTGTCACGACATAGTATTTTTGACTGTTCTTTTATTAATATTAAATTTAGTTTTATATCAATATTATAGTTATTTTTTCAACACCCTTTACTCTTCTTCATATGATAAAATTGTCAAACAACTTAAAGAAAAACACAATTTTATGAGAAAAAAAAATTAGAAGAAAAATAATTTTCATAAAGACCAAAAAAGAGGCAGGAAAGAAAATGAAAGAGGGAAGAATAGGACCATGCAGCTCGTGCAGTGATTATATGCACTAACACTGCACTAATTCAAGCCAGAGACGGATCTATTAAGGCCCGTGGAGGTACCTAGGCACCCGTAAACTTCCGTCAAAACTCTATATATGTATAGGTATAAATATCATAGATATATTGAAATGATTTAAGTGGTTCCCTAAGAGCCAAAATGCCATCGGTAAGAGATTGGAAATCCCTTCATTTTAACGTGGGATCGAACCCTGCCAGAGATGCAACTCTTTCTTAAAGTTTTAATTAATTTAACTTGTTAGTGTACAATTCCTTTCTTTTCCTTTCAAATTTTAGCTGACTTAATATTAATTAGTAGAATTGTTGTTAACTAATTTAATTTATTAATCTTTGATCAAGGTTGATTCCGTTCTGTTTATAAGAAAATATTAACTTACGGTTTCATTTTCATAACTTCATTAACAAAGTGTTATATTAATAAAATAAAATTTAATGATGTACGGAGAGGTCATTCTTATCCATGAAGCAGATAAAAAGTATTTCTGCGAGTAGCATTAGTGATCACTAATTTAAACGATTGTTTAGTTTGTTACATAGAATGAGATGTATTTACAAACAACATTAGCCATTTTTAAAATATGAAACCTTTCTTGGAGAATGTGATTAATAAACACTAAATTGGAGGCTAAAAACATGAAATGCTTTCCTAAAATGATATTTCTCCTCTCGTCTACGAGATTGTTATTTGTAATTATCCTTAGAGCTACTGTAGAAGCTTGAGGATTGCCTATATTTGAGAACGTCCTCACAAAGGAGTCTGAGATTGGGAACATAGGATTAAGATAGTAATTTAAGATTCACGTGTATCTTATTATTCTGCCATCTCATCTAATCTACTTGATAATCAAAAGGTGAAAGTTGAACTGAAGTATTAGACAAGGAGAAATAAGGCGACACTCGAATACTCACAAGGTAAATGGTGAGACTGATCAACGCATTCACAAGACTGTTGATAATATATAGCTTGTAGACTTTACATGCAGAATAGCAGAATAGGTGGATTGAACACGAGAAATTTATGGAGTTGAGAAGCTGGGTCTTCTATTATTTACAAATTCAAAGCTTTCAAGTTCGGTGACTACTTCCTATTAATTCCAAACTCCCCATATTTACTTTTTTGTACTACTCATGAATTACATCAAGTCAAGAGATTGTTCAGCATTTTCCTGTGGGTTCGATCCCAACCTGATTTAGGTTGCTATGTTTGAAATCGACCGAAACATACATCTTAGGAGGTTAGTTTTGGGCGACATTAAATTTGCACCATTACCGGGGGTAATAGTTTGATTAGTTTATTAAAGTTGGTGAAGTTCACGGGTTTTATTTTCTGTTCTTGATTTGGCATACACCGGTTGTATGACAAACACTAGGAGTAGAGGTAATCCCTTACTCCCATTTGATCTAGAGCCAGAAAGAATTCTTCAAACACTAAGAAGGATGTTAGAACAAGTTCGTGACGGTGTTTCTACTGGGTTCAAGACCCTCAGATTGTACCTCCTCCACCTGTTGATCCTAAAGCGGCACTTTTGCAAGCTCTAGGAGATCTACAGAATGTTGTAGATAGACAAACAAAGAACTTATTAGCAGAAGAAGAGGTCTCATTGGCTAAAGGAGGACTAGCCAGGACACGACAAGTGGTCGAGCATCGAGACAGATTTCAAAGAGGTAGAGTTCCATTGATGCCTGCATATCAGCACCTGTATAGATATGATGAAGAATAGGATATGGGTTATGTTGAACCTACTGAGACAGAAGCCATCATTCCTCCTGCTCTACCCCCCAATGTGAAGTTTGACATTACTAACGCTATGATCCAATTATTGAACTTAAAGGGTGTATTTTTTGGATCAGCAACTAATGATGCAAATATGCATCTAGCTAACTATACCTGGATATGCACATCGTATACAATTTTGGGGGTGGATCAAGAAGGTTTAAGGTTAAGGTTGTTCCCATTTTCGCTGACTGGAGAAGTATCACAATAGTTAGGGGAACTTCGCAGAGGTTCAATCACTGCTTAGTATGAGTTACGGAGATAATTTCTGAACTAATTCCTCCCTCCTGTAAGGATGATAAAATTAAAGGATGAAATTTACAATTTTAGACAGCTACCTACAGAGTCCATATATGAGGCGTGGTTTAGATTCAAAAAAAAGCTGAGCATGGTACCTAATCATAGAATCACAGGGTCCAATTTGTTAGAAATCCTCTATAGATCACTGAATGTCAATTTGAGAGCTATGGCAGAGAGAATTTTGTAAGGTGCATTTATGCATCTACGGTGAAATGCTGCACAGGATATGCTGGATGATATTTCGGTGACTATTTGAGGTTGTCATACTAGAGATATTAAGTGTGGTACAGGTACATATTTTATTAGAGAAACTAATGATTATGGAGTTGGGCATAATTTGGAAGCACAAGAGGTTGCACAGCTTCAGACAGCTAATGGGCTGCTTACAAAACAACTCACAACAATAAGGGTTGAGAAAGTGAATGCAGTTGGGGCATAGGGATCTACTTATAGTACTTTTGAGACTGAATCTAAAGAAGTATAAAAGTATCTTGATCGTTGATTAGAAGATTTCCGAGCCCAATAGCAAAGGAATCAAGGTAAAAACTATTAAAATAATAGATATAGAGATATGAGTAGAGACCGAGATAGTGATTGGATACACAAAGATAATCACAAGAACAAGAGTGATAGATATGTCCCACCGGGTAGCCGGGATACTGAATCTAGAATGGAAGCAATATTGTCGAAATTACTCAAAGTCCAAGAAAGTTAAGAGGGCTATCTTAAGGGGACTAAGGAGGACAGTTCAGGGCTGAATTAAAAATTTGAGTCACATGCTACCGTAATCAAATAATTGAAGCAGCAGTATGGCCTGATGGCAGCCACATTGAATCAAAGTCAACCTATCACTCTTTCTAGTAACATGCTAGTAAATTCAAAGAATGATAGTCATTGTCATGCCATTACCACTCGAAGTGGTAAAATCACCATGGATCCACCTGTACCCACTTTGATTAATTCAATGAATTAAGATGACCTTATTATTGTTGATAATAGTAGCGAGCAAAATAACAAAAAGGATACGATCAAAAAGCCTGTTTTGAAGTCCATCCTGAGATCTCGCCCTCCTTTTCCTCAAAGGCTGAAAAAGAAGCAACAAAAGAGTAAGTATCAAAAAATTTTATTTATGTTAAAGGAACTATTACTCAACATTCAACTTATAGAGGCATTACAGAAAATGCTAGGATATGCAAAATTCATGAAGAATCTATCTACCAAGAAGAGGTTAGTTAGTTATGAGCCAGTCAACAATATTCATTACTATAATGTTGTAGCTACTATATCATTGGTAGAGAAGAAGGAATATCTTGGTGCTTTCACCATTCCTTGAACTATTGGATCTCTCAACTTCACTTGAGCACTATGTGATCTGGGAGCAAGTATCAACCTCATGCCATTAACAGTGTTTAAGCAGTTAGTATTAGGAGTTCCCAATCCATTCACTATGAGACTAGTGGTGGCAGATAGGATTGAGAAATCTAGTTGGTTTTCTATATGACGTATTGGTGGAGATGGCTTATTTCATATTTCCTGTTGATTTGTAATTTTAGACTGTAAAGTGGACTTTCAAGTCCTAATTATTTTGGGAAGACCGTTCTTGGTTACAGGAAGGACGTTGATTAATTTAGAGCTAGGAGATCTTATGTTGAGACTCAATAGTGAGTAGTGGTATTCAACATATGCAAATCCATGAAGTAGCTGGATGAGTTAAGAGTGATATCTGTGATTGATGTGATTGATGAAGAGATGGACTCATTTCATGATGTTGATGTAGTGACTATTTGGGATGATGCTTAAATATTATTCCTATTGAAGAAAGGTTGGGTGTTAAAGACTTAGCTGCTGTGATCATGAACTTTAACAGTGATGGTATTGATGACTATGATGAGATAGTATGTGCACTTTATGGGAGAGGTTCTTACACTTATGCACTAAAGAAGCTTGATTTGGATCTGAAAAATAGAACAACTCCACCTGCTCACCTATCTATTTAGATCTACTCATCTTAGAGTCGAAGGCCCTCTCTTCTTATTTATGATATGCATTTTTGGGGGCCAACAATATTTTGCTGATAATCATTGCAGCTGACTTGATGCAATTAGAAGTAGAAGCTTTGTTATCATGTTACAGAAATTAAAAAAAGCCATTGGTTGATCCATTGCAAATATTATGGGTATCCCGCCTAGTCTTGGTACTCATAAGATCCAACTTGAATCAGATTATGTTCCAAATATAGAACATTAGTGTTGGCTTAACCCTCTTATGCATGAGGTTGTAAAAAAAGATAATTAAGTGGTTAGATGTTGGTGCAGTATATCCTTTTACTGATAGTAAGTGGGTCAGTTTGGCACAATGTATTTCGAAGAAAGGTGGTATTACTGTTATGCCTAATGAGAATAATAAACTAGTACCAATGAGGTAATTTATAGGATAGAGAGTGTGCATGGATTATAGGAAATTGAATGCATGGACTCAGAAGAACCACTTTTATATGACTTTTGTGGACTAGATGCTTGACCAAATTACATACAGAAGATGGTACTTTTTTCTAGATAGGTACTCGAGCTACAACCAAATCACTATTGTGCCTGAAGATCAAGAGAATACTACCTTCACATGTCATTATAAGACCTTTGCATTCAGAATATATGCCATTTGGATTATGTAATGCTCCAGCCATATTTCAGATATATATGATGTCAATCTTCTCTAACATGGTAGCATGCACCATCAAAGTTTTAATGGATGATTTCTCAGTAGTTGGTGATTCTTTTGATGACTTCTCAGTTCATTTAGAAACGTTCTTCGAAGGAGTGAGGAATGCAACTTGGTACTTAATTGGAAAAAGTACCATTTCATGGCCAAAGAAAGTATTGTGCTTCGGTATAAGATTTTAAAAAAGGGTATAAAGGTATATAGAGCTAAGATTCAAGTGATCGAGAAACTAACCCCACCAATTTTTGTGAAGGGTTTTCAAAGATTTTTGGGTCATGTTGGGTTTTATAGGCGATTCATCAAGGATTTCTCAAAGATTACCTACCCTCTTTGTAGGCTTCTTGAGAAAGAGACAAAATTTGATTTTACTAAAGTATGCTTGAAGGCTTTTTAATGTTTGAAAGAGAAGTTGATGACTATTTCTATCATCGTGTCTCCTGATTGGTCCTTGCTATTCAAGGTTATGTGTGATGCAAGTGGATTGGATTTAGGTGTTGTACTAGGCTAACAAAAATAAAAGATTTGTCATCCCATCTACTATGTTAGCAAGGCACTAAATCCTTCTCAAAAGAACTACACAGTCACTGAATAAGAGTTATTAGTAGTGGTTTTTTCCTTTCAGAAGTTTTGGTCTTATTTGATTGGGACAAACGTAGTTGTGCACACTAATCATGCAGCATTGAAGTACTTAATAGCTAAAAAAGATGCAAAACCTAGACTCATTAGGTGGGTTCTATTGCTGCAAGAGTTTGATTTTGAGGTCAAGGAAAGTAAAGGCACTGAGAATCAAGTTGTGGATCATTTGTCTAGACTTGAGAAGGATGTTATGCAGAAAGTTGAAGATGGGCTCGAGATTAGTGACAGTTTTCCATACGAATATATATTGGTTAGTTCTCAAGATCTAATTCCATGGTTTGTTGACTATGCTAATTATTTGGCAAGTAATCTAGTCCCAGAAGACCTTTTCTTTCAGTAGAGAAAGGAGTTTATCCATGAGGTAAGGAAATTTTTTAGGATGAGCCTTATTGATTCAGAATTTATGCGGATGGGATTATTCGTAGATGTATACCTAAGGTGGAGATGATGAGCATACTTGAGGCTTGTCATTCTTCACCAGTTGGGGGTCATCATGGAGGAACACGCACAGCCCATAAAATCTTACAATATGGGTACTATTGGCCAATAATTTACAAGGATGCGCATGATTTTGCTTCTACTCGTGATCAATGTCAACGCCAAGGTAACATTTCTAGACTCCATGAACTTCCTGTGACTCCTATTTTGAATTGGAACTTCTTCATGTATGGGGTGTGGATTTTATGGGCCCTTTCATGAGTTTTTTTTGCATAAAGTATATTCTTGTGGCTGTGAATTATGTCTCAAAAAGGGTGGAAGTAGTTGCGCTCCCCCAACAACAAAGGACGAAGTGTCATGATAACGCTCAAACTACAGCTCTCGTAAGAGTGTAAAGCGGTCGTTGTCAAATATATAACCCAACTGGGTTGGGTATCGATCCCACAGGGAATAGCCGGTCAATAAGTAAGCAAAGATTATTAGACTTTTGGTGCAAGTCTCGTAAAAAGGGGGGATTGTAACGTGCAATTGATGTAAACAAAATAATAGAATGAAAACAGAAAATAGCAAAGTAAAAAGAAAGAATGTTTTAGTAAGATGTTAAACAATGAGAATTGAGAGTTGGGGTTATGTCCACCTTATGAGTTATACGTCTCTATTAGCTATGAGGTATGCGGAATTCAGACATGCATGTGCTTATAGAGAATTGTATTCTATGGTAAATCCAAGCGTCTTTCGACCTAACAAGGACTATTTCACTTTAACTTTTTTGAGCTTAAAGCGTATCTAACGGTACAAATTCTCCAAGAGGTTAATCCAGTTACGGCACTAACTTTTTAACAGGGGTTGGTGCCCTATTACCTTGACATTATCTCTTTTCCAGTAATATAACTTTTCTTTCGAACAAGTTAATACTATACTGGCGTATTCTATGCGTTTGCAACCACAAGAATTTACATTAAGATGAAGAGAATAATGATATAATCAGCATACGTGTTGCGAATTTACAAACTCATAGCAATAGATAGTATCTCATACGGCTTCCATAACCCCAACAGAGAAGTTTAGCTACTCATGAGTGCGATGGAACTCACAATAGACATTATTATTATACCACAATAAAGATATTACGTGTAGTATGGTGTGGAATGGCTTTAGGCGTGAACTCCCTTTCAAAGTAGCGTTTCTCTTGTTGTGGAATTTAAGAATTAAATAGATGAATAGAAGAAGAATAAAAAGTAGAATTAATGGAAGAATTAGAAGTAGTAGTCAATGATGAGAATAATGTTGTGTTGAATGATAAAAATCTCTAGCAAAATAGGGTATTTATAATACCCATATCCTATTCCTACTAAGCTAATGCATTACTTAACCCAATCCTACTAGGTTACTGCATCATTAGCCTAATCCTAATAAGTTACTGCTAGTCCCCAAAGTCTTTAGAATTGCTGTTTTTGCCCGGGACAGGTTTCCCATGCGTCACTTTTGGTCCTTGGCATCCAAGCTTTGCTTTCCTCCTTTCGTGAAGCTTTCTTTGGCGTCAAGTTATCCATAAAATGCTGAAATCTGCATCATTTGTACTTGAAAACTTGCTAATCACGTTTGTTAGCTCAATTACAGGAAAAAGGACTAAAAGTGCATGAATTATATATTTTGTCCTCAAAACTTAGCTAAAATATGGGTAAAATATAGTACTTTAGGCGTGTAAATTCGCCTATCATCAACACCCCACGCTTAAAGCTTTATTCGTCCTCGAACAAACTATCATGTCCATCTAAACATCTACTTAAGGTTTCACAGTAACAACACAAAATATTCATCAAGGCAGGCACGACAATCATTAACAAAGAGTAGTTTTCTGATCATTAGTAGAAACAATTCAACCTCCAACATAGACTCATGATGATGGTCAATTTGTGTTCAAAAAGTTTAAGGCACAAAGAATCATACACGACTACCCAAAACACATCAACCATGTGTGTCTCACAACATATTACCCATAATCACTCACAAATATAGTATATTTATCGAACATGGGTATAGGATTATCCTTGCTCTCACTCTCACAAAGAATTCATATGTTGCAACTGATGACCATAGGCTTGCCCTTAGTGTAATGCTCCACTAAATATCAGAATGCTAAGCTTAGGATCAAATAGGTCTTCTACAGGTTGTAATGTAGGCTAAGGGACGGGTAAGACTATTTTGGCCAGAAATAGTGACTATGTTCCTAAGCACTTTAATACATCACATTATGTCATTAACACTTTTCTTTCAAACAACCTTTCTACTTTCTTTATTCTACCTCCCGTTTTCTCCTCTTTTGTTTTTCAATTTTAAACATAACTAACTTTTTTTAGTTTTCTTTTCCTTTTTCTTTTCATAACACACCTCTTATGATAGCAATTCTTTTTCATAACAAATTCAAGCACCATTACATTCTAATGCATCATACTCACCCAACTTCCTCTTATTTTGTCACATGACTTTACACTTTAAAGCACTTTAGGAATTTGGATCAAATTATGGTCTTGAAAAAAAATGGATTAGGCTTACATATGAGTCTGTCAAAGAAAATAGGCTAACGGCTCAAAAGGGGTTAACTATGATAATGTCCACGGGTAGGTAAAAAGAAGGTAAACAAGTACAGGTTGCCAAAGAAATGCCTAAATCATCTCCTAAACTTACACTCTTTATTTTCGCTTCACACACACACCAGGCAAGTTCTAGCATCAGCCACAAACATAGAATATACTATTATCTCACACACACAAGGCACATGGTCGACTTTATTGGGAGCAGTATAGACTCTTGACCCAATAGATGAAGGAATTGAACCACACAATATCACATAGTGAGTCACAATTAGAGCCTAAACGCCTCAATAATAATGATTTTATCACAGACTCTTGTTCTAATACCATGCTGCCTATCAGAAAAATTTCAAAAATTTAACTACTAAAAAGAACAAACATAAATGCAAATGCAGATAAAGAAGGATAGCATGCAAATACCAGCACCCCACACTTAGACGGGACACACTGCCCTCAGTGAAAAATAAATAAGAAGAACCTGGTTAGTCGGACTCCTCCTCTATGTCTGGGGTCATACCCCCTTCGTCGGAATCATCATTGGAGTCGTCGTCATCAGAATTCTCCTCCACGTCGGAGTATGGCATTCTGCGATCATCATCGGTTGGCACATCATCATCAAGAGGTTCCTCAAAGTATACACCTACTCCACACATTTGTCTTGCATGATCATTCATCGGGTAGTCATAATCCAGCTGTTGGAGCTCTACAGCAGTTGCAACACGACCTCCGCTCATCATGGTATACCGAATCATGCCATAAAGATGGCGAAAGAAACTCTCATCCCGAGCATATCTCTCAGCAGTAGTAAGGTTGACGCCATGCGTGGTTTCAGCCTCTTTAACCTTTGTGAGGTCATCCTTCTTCTGGTTGTGTGGGAGTTTATGATCAGCAGGTTCCTCTACGATGTCCTCCTTTCTCAATATTACAGTCAACAGGTTGCCAAAACTGAAGTGGGACCTCTTGTGTAGCCTAGCTTTCCGCATTGTAGATCGAATAATTGCCCCAATATTGATAGGGACATTCGTCATCAATGTGTATACCAAGCACACTCTATCTCGTGTTATCTTGGTGTACTGGGTCCCTGGAATTAGGCTTGAGTTGACTATGCGCAACCATATCCTTGCTTCCCTATTCAAAGGAGCATATGGGAAGGTGTTGTGCCGACTGGTCTCCTTGTGTCTACTCCATCGTGCCATAGATCTTGTTCCACAAAGTGTGTGTCAAATGTCCCTGTATGGAGGTCTATTGTACAGCTCCTTGAGTGGTGATGGATCAACTGAAGGCAAACCTAGAAAGGAGTTGAACAAATCCGCATTTAGTTGTAAAACTTGGCCCCGAATCTCAACTTCATTCCCTGTGGTTTTCGGTGACCAGTTGGCATAGAATTGTTGTGTTAAATCGAGATTGCACTCTCCCATATCGCGGAAGATTAAATCAAGATGTAACGCCATTATCTTGGCCAACATGCGCGGCTCTTTCTTTGCTAGGCTTTCTTTGTGTATCAGGTCCACATGAACATATTTTCTCTCTTTATTGTTCCTATACCACTCCTTTGCTTCCTCCTCGAGGACCAATTTAATTCCGAACATGCGGCGTGGTACTTGCATCGAGGATGATTCTCCTTGCTCTTTTCGTCCTCTTTTCTTGCCTTTTTGTGAAGTGGTTGCTTTATCTTTGCCTTGTCTTGCTTTGGGTGCCATTGTACCTGAGATTATAACGATAGTCAAGTTAGCATTATCTCGGTGGATACAATCAATAAACAGGCAGTAGTGGCACCACCCCACACTTAGTTTGTTGGCATCAACTAGTGAAGTGAAAGTGTGTCGATTACTCAGACTTCATCGATATACGTTTTAGGCGCTATATGCCAACAACAAAATCAGTGCAGTCATACTTCTTGTGACCTTGTCAATACTTTCATGTTTGATGTATGAAGACTTACTACATAGTGATTGAATCAAGGTATAGCATCTACAAATAATCACAACCTCATATGTTGGTAGTCAACCATAATTCTTATCTCGATGAACAAGTCATTCCAACATGTAAGATTTCTATTGACAATATTATGCAATTTTCTTGACCATGTTAATTCCGCAAAAGTATGACAGTGCATCAAAATCAAATCCAAGTTGGAAATATGTTAAGATGACCCACATGTATTCTTTCACTCAATTAGATGTATCATAACAAACCAAGCACATCCAAATCACTACTACTATTTCAAGATTTAACAATTCATTATAGGTGTAGTAGTGTCGTACTTACGGAATATAAATGAAGAACAAAGAAGTACTTACTTGGTCGATGCCTTTGGATGATGTTCTTGCAAAGTAAAAGAGCAAAAGGAAAATTTTTGAGAGGATTTGGAGAGGTAGGCGGCGCTTATGCTAGGTTTGCAATGTATTTTTTGTCTAAGACTAAGTCTCTTATTTATAAGACAAGCTTGGGTCAGACCCATTTAAAATCGGATTTGGAGACAAAAAGTGACCATAGGCGGCGCCTAATGCTTTGCCTATGCTTGGCATAGGCGGCGCCTTTTGCAAAGCATTGTTAGGCATAGGCGGCGCCTATGCCATGGCATTGTTAGGCATAGGCGGCGCCTATGCCATGGCATATGAGATTCAGAGACAAAAGGCATTGACATAGGCGGCGTCTATGCTATGGCATTCTTAGGTATGGGCGGCGCCTACGCTATGGCACACTAGATTCCGAGAGCTTAGGCCATAGTATAGGCCTTGCCTTGTTCGTGGCCTAGATTTACATAGGCCTTCCCTTGTTCTTTGCCTATATTTTCATAAGCAATTCCCAATCCATAGCCTTTTGCTTCTTCATTCTAACTTACCACCTTCAACATGCAATACTTCCAACTCAAAATTTGAAACCAATCTCCTCTTTGATACCTCTTGTACCTACACTTGCTCAAAGACAACAAAAACGATTAGAACGATGGGTTGCCTCCCATCAAGCGCCTTAGTTTTGGTCGTGGCACGACTCTTCTTTTTGGATTTTTATTTATCAAAAGCAAACAATTAGTAGAACGAAAGAAAGAAAAAAAATGAAAAACGATGGGTGGCCTCCCACCAAGCGCTTGATTTATTGTCGCGGCACGACATAGCTATCTCGATTACTTAGACTTCATCGAGATAGATGGTGGATCATTTTCTGAATGGATTCAGACGACAATGAGGCTTACTTGTAGGCATGCAATCTTCTTCGAGATGACCCTCGTGCATGCCTATCCCGGGAGGGATACCAATTATATCATCAATAGTCCAACCCATGGCTCTCTTGTATCTCTTCAGAGCAGAGATGAGAGCCTCTACGTGCTGTTCACTTAAATCATCCGCCATACTTAACGAAAGTATATTTCCTCTTTCCAAGAACACATACCTTAGATAATCGGGGAGCTCTTTCGATTCTAGCATTGGTGGCTCTTCAATGAAAGTCTTCGCTGTTGGTGATGGTTGATTCTTAAGATCAAGGTCTGGCTGTTTTGGAGTATGAGAATAAGACCCTATTTCTGTTAGAGCACATGTAGTTTCTTCATACTCTTCATCATCCTTATGCTCAACATTCAGTAGCGCAGCAGACAATGGCTCAACAGTAAGTTGTTTCACTACAGATAATGCTTTCTTATCCTTATAATGAACATCAGCTACAGAAACCACATTCATATCGCTGGGCTGCTTCATTTCTTTGCATATATCAAAACGGACCACTTCGTCATTCAACCGAAATAAAAGCTCATTAGCTCTCATGTCAATAAGCACACTTTCTGTGGCAACGAAAGGACGTTCCAAGATTATGGGAACTTCATAATCCACCACACAATCCATAATAACGAAGTCTACAGGAAAGATGAATGAAGAAACCTTCACCAACACATCATTCAAGATACCCACAGGTCGTTCTACCGACCTATCAGCCATCACGAGCCTCATTTTGGTTGGTGTCGGATCGCCTAACCCCAACTTCCTGTAGACGTATAGTGGCATCAAATTGATGCTAGCACCTAGATCGCACAATGCCTTGACAAATTTCAAAGATCCAACAGTGCAAGGAATAGTGAAGGCACCAGGGTCGGCCTTTTTCTGAACTAGCGATCTTGTAGCGATTGCACTGCAATGATGAACATTATCTGCTGGCTCATAGCTTACCGCCAGCTTCTTTGTTAAAAGGTCCTTCATGAATTTCGTGTACCCAGGCATTTGTTCTAGTGCCTCCACCAACGGAACATTAATGGTCAGCTGCTTTAACATAGTCATGAATTTGCTGAACCTTGTATCATCCGCCTTTTTCTGCAATCTTTGAGGAAAAGGTGGTGGTGGAACTGGAATTGTTTTCTCCACAGCTTTCTTCTCCTCTTGCTTCCGAATTTTGGTCTTTTCAGGCTGCAAACTACTAGGGGCGACGTCATGGACGTCTTGGTCAGCTTCTATGGCGTCTTCATCATCTTTATTTTCGGCCACTTGCTTTCTTTGGGATGAATTTTCCAGCACCTTAACGCTCCTGGTAGTAATAGCCATGCATGATCCATCATTCCTTGGATTTTGCACGGTGTCGCTGGGTAAAGTGCCAGCTTTTCTTTGATTGAGTGCTGCGGAAAGTTGGCTCAATTGCTGCTCTATTTGCTTTATTGAAGTGGAATGTGAGTCAACCAATTGCTTCATCGAGGATAAATCATTTATTACCTCAGTTCCTCCCGCGCTGGTTGCCTCTACTCCTTTCAACAGTTTAGCCATCATGTCTTCCATATTTGCAGAACTAGACGCAGTGGCATCTCTTCTCCCTGGGGGAACATACAAACCACTCTTGTCATTATTGTTCTTCTATTTCCTTGGTCTTTGTTTCCAGATTTATCATAATAGTTCCGACCTTGCTTTCCTTGGGTATTACCTTGGAAACCCCCCCCTCCCCGGTTGTTTAAGTAGTTGGCCTCTTCTTCCGAATCAGATTCGTCTCTTCCTTTTGACGCAACAGCTTTGACTTTTTCGGTCTTCCCTGATAATAGATGTTTTGTAAGAAGATCCACTTGTGTTTTCAGGTGCGCCATATCTTGATAACGTTCTTCTTCTCTTCTACTTTGGTCTGCAGTCATGCCAATAGATAAAATGGAGTTTGCTACCTCAGAATCCCTGGTATGCCAAGCTCTACTTTGCTTCGTCATCCGATCTAGCATATTGCTTGCCTGACCAAAGGTGAGATCCATAAATGATCCTCCAGCCGCATTATCCACCACTGTTTTAGTTATTGAATTCAAAGATCTGTATAGTATCTCCATTAGGTGAACATTGGTCATATGATGGTTTGGGCACCGCATAAGCTTCATCTTGAACCTCTCCCATGTTTCATGAAGAGCTTCGGTTGGAAGCTACCAAAAATTGCTGATTTCATCTCTCAATTGTGCTTTTTTGGATGGTGGAAAGAATCTTTCTAGGAAAGCGTCTTTCAATTTCCTCCAATTTGTAATAGAATCAGGAGTCAGCCCATTCAACCATAGAGTTGCCTTCCCAGACAAAGACAATGGAAATAAGCGTAATCGAATTGCATTCTGACCAATGCCAGGATTATCAAATGACTTGCATGTAGAAATAAAGTTGATCAGATGCATATTTGGATCATCGTCTGCTAGTCTACCGAATGATCCCTTGAGTTGCAATAACTGAATCATGGTGCTCGTGATGTTAAACTTGGGTCCGGGTGCCAATGGCGGAGGAATAATGGCTCCTGTGGCTCCGGCTCCATCAAGATCATCATCATCATCGTCGAATGCTGGTTGCACGGGTCGGCGTTCATGCCTAAACCTAGCTTGACGATCTCTTCTATTAGCAGGTGTTGCAATCTCAGCAGCATGCCTAGGGTTTAGTAACTCGTCATCACCTAGGTCCTCATCGTCAGGATTTATTGCTCGCCTAGGGTTATCAATATTCTGTTGATGCACTTGACCAGCGGCTAGAGCAGCTAGGCTCGCCTGTTCCTGTTGAGCAGCCATCCTTTCAATTTCTTGTTGTGCCTCCATTCTGCCAATACGTTGTGGTTCAGGATTGATAGGTAATAACGGTTGACCAGAACTTCGAGTATGGGGCATGCACTGAATAAAAACCTGCAGAAAACAAAAACTAAAAGTAAAAGTACGAGAATCTTTGACCAAAGGGTCTAGTAATTATCACAAACTTAGATGACAACCGTATTCCCCGGCAACGGCGCCAATTTTTGATAACGCTCAAACTACATCTCTCGTAAGAGTGTAAAGCGGTTGTTGTCAAATATATAACCCAAATGGGTTGGGTATCGATCCCACAGGGAATAGCCGGTCAATAAGTAAGCAAAGATTATTAGACTTTTGGTGCAAGTCTCGTAAAAAGGGGGGATTGTAACGTGCAATTGATGTAAACAAAATAATAGAATGAAAACAGAAAATAGCAAAGTAAAAAGAAAGAATGTTTTAGTAAGATGTTAAACAATGAGAATTGAGAGTTGGGGTTATGTCCACCTTATGAGTTATACGTCTCTATTGGCTATGAGTTATGCGGAATTCAGACATGCATGTGCTTATAGAGAATTGTATTCTATGGTAAATCCAAGCGTTTTTCGACCTAACAAGGACTATTTCACTTTAACTCTTTCAAGCTTAAAGCGTATCTAACGGTACAAATTCTCCAAGAGGTTAATCCAGTTACGACACTAACTTTTTAACAGGGGTTGGTGCCCAATTACCTTGACATTATCTCTTTTCCAGACATATAACTTTTCTTTCAAACAAGTTAATGCTATAATGGCGTATTCTATGCGTTTGCAACCACAAGAATTTACATTAAGATGAAGAGAATAATGATATAAGCAGCATACGTGTCGCAAATTAACAAACTCATAGCAATAGATAGTATCTCATACGGCTTCCATAACCCCAACAGAAAAGTTTAGCTACTCATGAGTGCGATGGAACTCACAATAGACATTATTATTATACCACAATAAAGATATTACGTGTAGTATGGTGTGGTATGGCTTTAGCGTGGACTCCCTTTCAAAGTAGCGTTTTTCTTGTTGTGGAATTTAAGAATTGAATAGATGAATAGAAGAAGAATAAAAAGTAGAATTAATGGAAAAATTAGAAGTAGTAGTCAATGATGAGAATAATGTTGTGTTGAATGATAAAAATCTCTAGCAAAATAGGGTATTTATAACACCCATATCCTATTCCTACTAAGCTAATGCATTACTTAACCCAATCCTACTAGGTTACTGCATCATTATCCTAATCCTAATAAGTTACTGCTAGTCCCCAAAGTCTTTAGAATTGGTGTTTTTGCCCGGGACAGGTTTCCCATGCGTCACTTTTGGTCCTTGGCGTCCAAGCTTTGCTTAGTTGGAGAAATTTATAATACAACTAAGCCACGTCGTGCCGCGATATTAAATCAAGTGTTGTATGGGAGGCAACCCATATTTTTGTACTTAATAATATATAGGGTAATATGTGTGTTCAGTATGCAGGATTAAAGAATGCAGAAAAGAGCCAAAAATTCCAGAAAACAAGGTCATACGGACTCTTCACGAGTCGTACCTTAATATAATGACTCGTGAGTAAGAGTATTAAGGTCGTGGGAGATGATTCAGATCTAGGTAAGTGGTCACTAGAATCCATACAATTCTCAGAACGAGTCATAACCTCTGGTTATAGTTTGTCACATTGAGTCATAACGACACCAGAACCCAAGTAGGGTTCTAGGTCTTTACAGAAGGAGTAGAAGACCCATCAACCTTGGTTACGAGTCGTACATATGACTCATAACTAGACTTTCTGGGTTAAAGGTTGTGGGTCAACCCAACCCAATTCTCTCGTTTTAAACAAAAGAGAGGTACCCAATTCGGGTACCCGACATCGTAATCGCAATTTTCCTCCATTGTTTACCAACTTTAAATCTCCAAATACTTCAAAAACTTACCAAAAACAACACTCAGTCTCTTGATACATCCCAACTCCATCGAATTCATTGAATATTGGGATGGAAAACAAGATAAAATCAAGATATCTAACTTCTCAACCAACCAAGTAATCGAATTGAATATGAAAATGAGTTGAGTATTTAGAATTTCTTCAAGTTGAATATCTATGTGTGTGCAAAACTGGAACCCTAATGCTTAGAAATTGAATTCAAAATAAGGATTTGGGGTGAAATTGAATTTGTGTACAGAAAAAATGTGTTCTTGGACTGAAATGGGGTGGTAATGTTGTACACTAAAGGGTAGTTTGGGGATTGTGTATTGGAACCAACTCAAATTTAATCCTTTATGTTACAGTGGATACGACACTCCTTATGATTCGTACCCATAAGTAACGAGTCATTGTGAAACTCATAACCACCAACAACATAAAAGTCTAACTAGGTGTAGGTTCTGATATGGTTACGATTTTCCTGTGTGAGTCGTAACGAACCCCTACGACTCATAATCATAATTTGTACTGACCTGGGGAGGTAACACATAATAGAGTTTTGTTTCTAGTCTGCTTACAAGTATTGGTAAAGAGTCATAAACTACACTTACGACTAGTTAGGAGGACTCTTAAGATGACCAGTTAATATTCTTATCTTTCTTTCTCAGTACTTAGATATAACTAATTGATCTTATGCACACAGTTACTATGGATTCTAAAGGCAACTCCTCAAAGAATAATACTAAGAAGAAGTCGGCTCCCAAAGATAATTACCAACTCACAAACGAAGAAGCAAGTGACTCAAGTGGTGACTTCGTAAAGTATCCAATGAAAAACAAAGCTGACCCAAGGGGGAAATGACCTCAGGGAAATAAGGTCATCACACTCGAGGATACACCTCCAAAAGGACCAAGAAAGAAGAACCCTCACACCTCACCACACTGAATATTGTCATAGTCCAAAGAAGATAATAGCAATGATAATGAGAAAGTAGAATCGAGTTTTGAATAAGGTGGTGGTAATGTACGCGATGAGGACTCCATTTCCTATAAGATAAAATCAAATAATAGGAGTGATGCTGAGGAAAATATGACTCCTATTGACATACAGGATCCACCTCTACCTATTGAATCTTCTTTGGGGCCCACTATCGAACAGGGGGCGGGGAGGGGGTGTACTCGATATGCACGCATATTATAATGATAGGATAAGCAGAATCCGTACTACAGGGAGAATAAAGAGGGGGATTTATCTTGAAAAGAGGTTTACTATAGTAGGTATGTCTGAATTAACTAGATTTGCGGACATATTTTAGTAGTAAAGTTTCTATTGTATGACTACGGCACCCAAAAAGTACAGTCATGCACTAGTGTGGGAGTTTTATGTTACATATAAGGGTGAGATAAAGAGACAATATCCATAGGAAAACTTGTGGAGGGGTGGTAATTTAGTGACATCTTGACTATACTGGGAGTGTAGGTGAACATCTCCCCACTGGCTATATTGAGGTTCTTAAATGGACCAGATTTTTAGCCACCAATAAACAGCACTGAGATAGAGTACAACATGGATGAAATATGAAAGGTTATGAAGAAGCAGACAGGGTCAGAAGATAGGATGAGATATTTTTTATCAACAGCAGGCCTGATTGCTTTGAATAGGGAGGTCGGTGGCCCAGGAGTGAAATCACAGCAAATTACAAAGCAGACACTGAACTTTGAGGCTAAGGCATAGTGGACTTTGGCACAGCATAGACTATGTCCCACTACTAGGGACAATGTTCTTAGTCCAGTTCGTGCAACAATTATAGCCAGACTCATGGTAGGGTATGAGTTTGATGTGGGGAATTGCTTAGCAAGTGAAATACGTGACAGAGAAATGGGTGGAGAGAATCTACTTTTGGAATTCCCATGCATGATCACCTAGATTTTCTTGGCAGCAGGGGTGCAGAAACTTCCAATGATTGAACAGTTAGTTGAGCCAAAAAATACTATGGTCATAAGGATGATTCGGGATGTAGTGAATCCCATGACCAGGAAGTCAAAGCAAGGTGCCGCATTGCTAGATTAAGCAATGCAAATCAAAGAACAAGGAGCGAAGGATGATGGAGTTCATGAGATGCCATTAGAAGGTGGCCAGTCTGAGCCATAATATTCTGATACGACAGGCCCAACCAGCACTTCAGTTTTACTATATGCTGCATCCCCACAATCATCATTAGCTATAACTACACTAGTATGGTATATAATTATCTCCAGTCCAGTTTAAATAATACTATCCATAGGTCGGAAATAGTAGAAGCAAAGGTACAGTTGATGGAGGATGGTGTGAAACCCTGGGTTGAGAATTAGCTATAACAAAAAAATTGATGGGTGCAAGGTAGGTTAGATGATTTTGAGCAAAGAATGAACCGTCAGTTAATAAGTGGACAAACCTCAGACATTACGGAGGTGAAAGCTAAGATGGATAAGATAAAAAAATGGTTAATGAGTTATACGACAAGCCATTCATCCTGACACCTGTGATAATAAAGATTGAGCCTGAGATAGAGGTAGAAAACATCTAGAGTGTCCCTATGGGAGAGAGAAAGAAAATAAAAAGTCAAAGCGACAAAAAACAAAATTTAA
Source organism: Capsicum baccatum var. pendulum (assembly GCA_030864225.1). Taxonomy (NCBI): domain Eukaryota; kingdom Viridiplantae; phylum Streptophyta; class Magnoliopsida; order Solanales; family Solanaceae; genus Capsicum; species Capsicum baccatum. The sequence continues at coordinate 227,834,423 of CM061556.1, forward strand.
AAAAAATCAAAGAAAAATAGAATACATAATGAGAGGGACCGGCAGGTGAGGGTCCAAGAGATGCAAGTTGGTGCAATAGCACAAAACTGGAAAGTGATAATACTGAGAGGGGTAGTGTTGTAGCCTCGACACCTGACGTACCACTGAATGCATCATCCATAATCTGTGTCATTTGTGTAGAAATAATCCCAGCAACTGATGAGACTACTACTGAGGATGGTGGGACCCAATTTGAGGGCCCATATAATGATGCAACATGATTCAACGTCTTGAGAGCCTAGGTTTGTCCGTATCTCTTGTATTACATTAATAGATGCACTGAGGATAGTGCATAGGATTTTGTTGGGGGTAGGGGTGTACCAAGTTGCCACGGGTTATACTTATCATGTTTTGAAACCCGTGGCCACAATCTGAAAAGTCAGAGAACTGACATATTTTGTTATTGTTTTTGGTAGTTTATGTATTGTGTGATTCTAAAATAGGAGGAAAATTTGTACTTGTGGTAGTAGACTTGGTTTTGATTAATTATACTTAGTATTTGATGTTGTTTGATTTTGAATAATTATGTACAAAAATTGATACCCCTCCTAAAATTTTGCTAACTATGTGATGTTTGTATGTGTGAGATATGACTGTGAATCTGATAATGGAATAAGAATTAGGGATATAACAACCATGGCAAACAATTTCATAGCTGGATAAGTAGTAACTAGTAATAGGACCCTATGTGAAGTGCACGTGAGGCATTACCTAGTTCTCGATATGTCAGAATTCAAAACTTGCCTGGTTGCTCTTACCTAGGGTTCAGGATAATCGAATAGAAGATCATCATAGGCCATTCTTATTTTGAATCCACTCGAGCCTAAATATTTAACCAAATGTGATATGAATCCCTTGATCCAAAAAGTCGAGCCTAATTGATCCATTTTGGTTGATTACACCAACTTCACCTTCTCATTCACTTATATTGAACATGTTTTGGTCCTAGTTCTCCTTAGACACTGTGCACCTTAAATCAAGCTAATCATCAAAGTTTAGGGTAGCTATTATAGGGGTGCATAGATAAAAATAAGCATGAAGAAAGAAGTGTAGAAAGAAAAAAAATGAAGAAGGGCAAGTGAGGTGAAAAAATTTAATACAAGAAAAAGAGTAAAATAAAAAATAAAATTGCACCTGGACCAATATGAATGTGCTTTAAAATGAAAAGAGATACATAAGGGTTGAAATAAAATGAATATAAAGTGGAAAATAAGTGGAGCCCCAAAAAAACATAGTGTCAATGAGGTGTAGTCTCTGTAAAATCCCAAAAAGATACCATACCATCCCCAAACCTATGATACAAGATGAATAAAGTCCTTTAGTGATCTGATCCCAACAGTCTAAAAACTCAGGAAAAGATCATATCGGCAAGCCTATGGAATTCTGAATACATAGGTCGATACTTCTTTGTAAGCGAGAGCGCTTTTGAAAATTTCCCTGTTCAACTGATATGATTTATGTCTATGCCTAGTTATCTGTTACTAATGTAATGCCGTCATTGGATTTCTTTATGTTTCTACGTATGCCAAATCGATATACACAATTGAAATTTTAAACTAGGAAGGGGAATAAAATTGCTAAAAACTGAATTGAAAACTCACTGCCATAGGTATCTTAGGATCTTCCTGTTTAAGCATCATTGTCGTGTTAGAATATTGATTTCTTTTTTGCTTAAGGACACACAAACTATCTAAGTTAAGGATGTTGATGCGCTGTGGAAACATGGCACTTTCAATGGTTAAAACAAAGTATTTATCCTTGAACTTAGGTGATTTTGGTATATATGATGTGGTTTTGTGGTTGTTGTAGGTGAAACGGGTGAATAACAGTTTTGGAAAAAACTTGGAAGAAAAAAGGTCTGAAAAAGATGAAGTTTGTACATCATACGAGTAATCCTAAAAGTCATCAACATATCATATGGCTCGTAGGTGTACTCGTAAGTAAGAAACAAACTAAATCCAAGTAGAGAATCTAAGTAAAGGGAAGATACTGCAGGAACATATGAACCGTAAGATGCGGATACAAGTCGTAAGATCTAAGTACGACTCCTACGGAGTAATCATAAAGAGGACAGTGTCCAGAGCATTGAAAAAGTAAGGCCCGGGTGGTTATGAGTTAAGACCATGAGATGTATGGTCAAGGTATGACTTATGTGGATGATTCATAAAGATTAAATAAGCCTGAATCCTTGGAAGATCATTCACTGGAAAGCACACGACTTGTACTGTACGATTCGTAAGCAAACCTTATGAGTGAACCACGCGAGTCGTAACTTGTGTCGACATACTTTTACTATTCCATTTTAATTAGGATTTCTAGGTTATTCTGAGATAATTTAAATACCTTAGGATTATTCCTTTATTAGGTTATGCACTTTTACAACACTCTTACTACTTTTTACATACTTTGCTCATTGATATTTTGTTCTTGAGATTCTTGGGTTTTTATTCAATTGAGACTTCGGATTTTCTTCTTATTATTCTTGTGCAATTGATTACATGTGTTCTTTATTGATTATAATGGATTGTTGCATGAACATGAGCAACTAATTTTCTTGACTAGGGTTGTGAAAACTCTGGTGGGTTAATGACGTAAAGGAAGTGGTAGATTCATCCATCCTAACATGGTTACATGTATCTTAATCTTCTTTATATTAATTAACCTCCGAGCTACTGTAGAAGCTTGAGGATTGCCTGTATTCGAAAACGTCCTCACAAAGGAGTTTGAGGTTGGTAAAAAGAGGATTAACACATTAATTTGAGATTCAAATCCATCTTATTATTCCATAGTATCATCTAATAAATTTGAGACTCAAAAGGTAAAAGTTGAACTGAAGTTGTGGGCAATGAGCAATAAGGCAACACTCGGATACTCACAAGGTAAAGGGTGAGATTTATTAATGTGTTCATAAGACAGTTAATAATACATATCTTGTCGATTTTACATACAGAATAGTATAATAGGTGGATAGAGCACGATAAATTTACAAAGTTGAGAAGTCATGGGAAACACATTCCTAGTATTCATCTTCTATTGTTTACAAATTCAAAGCTTTAAAGTTCGGTGACTACTTCCTGTTAATTAAAAATCCTTCCCCCACCCACCCATTAACGTTTCTGCACTGCTCGTGAATTACATTAAGTCGAGATTTTTCAATGTTTTTCCTATTGGTTCGACCCCAACCTGGTATAGGTTACTATATTTGATATCGACCGCAGCATACTTTTTGGGAGGTTAGTTTTGGGCGACATCGGGGAGGGGGGTCAAAATGTAAAATAAAGGCTTAAAATCTGAAATAACCATGCAACTAATTCAAAATCAATTTTTCTAAGCTAATGAATTGTTAGAATCATCATCCGAGGTTCGGATCACAATATATTGATCGAAGTCAAACTACCCCTTTTAAAAATATTTAAAATCACAAATTCATTTAAAACACTCCTGAATGCATTAGAAATCGTGTCAATCATTCCACGACTCATAAACAAGATAAATCAACTACAAATAAGGCAAAATAAACAAAATACAAAAATTTGTAAATTTTACTACAAGGGTCATTACAGTATTCACCGTTAAAACTCATGATAGTCCTCGAACGTGATTGTTGGCATGATTCTTAATGAACTTTAGAATTTTTAAAATGAATTTGTGATTTAGTGACTTGTTATGGGGTAATACTTTATTACCATGGTTGTTGCTGGACGAATTGAGCCTTCAGAAAATACCTAGAGCATGGATACACTTGTAATAGTTGATGAGACTTTATGGATGGATCAAGTTAGATTGGGTAGTCTGCGATTTATTATTATCGAAATTATTGTTTATTTTGTGTTTCTTGTGTTGGCCTTATATGAACTTCATTATGGACTTGAGTAATTATTTATGATCGTATGTCCGTATGGAGCCTTTATATATGTGTGTGTGTGTATATATATATATATTAGAGGATATACCATTGTGATGTTCGCATAGGGGGCTTGATTCGATGTTGTTAATAATATTTTGTGCATTAAATTCCTTATTTATTATTGTGTTGCTCGAGTAAATGCTTAACTTGACATTGTAGATCTTATATGAGAATTTAATTGCATATTCATTATGGTGATGCTTGAGTGAGGGGTTGAAAATGATAATATTGATGTACATGACTATTTATTCTGGTGGTGCCAAGTGGAAACTGATATCATGAATTACTAGTACATTGAGTTGCCTGTGAGCTCACTTATATATGTATTACATGGATTTTGATCTTCATATTGATTAATTGTGAGTATTACATCCTCATCTCACGCATGCATATCATGAGACATTGATACTACTGAGACATTCTAATTTTTGTAAAAAAAAATGAGACATCTAATAGAATGCCTATATGAGTAAGGTTGATTTGAGGTATGGGTATATGCATTGTAAACCTCTCATAGGTCCTACGTACTAGCTGCAACATCAACGGACATATACAAAAATTTATGCAATTAATGTCACCATACACCATCATCACTATATTACATTGTATCATTTACATTGCATTAAGATTCCTTGATAGGACTTGGTATTGTGTTAATATTTACTTTTTTATTGTATTATGTGATAGCACCTTATTTGTGATATTATGTTTGAGCATTCATTTTAATTTATTATATTATCTTACTTCATCTTTTATTGATTGGAAGTTTTACGACCCAAACCAAGGCCCTGGTCGCGATGGCCATCCCGAACCATGAAGACCCAAGAGACCCCTTAGCATGTAATCATAAGCATAACTCATCTATTATAATGATACGGAAGATAAACTAATCACATATTAACTTTACTATTCCAACTTAACAATTCAGGACATAAGCCAATAAGAGAACCCAAATCCATTTAGAACAAGTCTACAAAGTCTCTACTAAACTGAAAACAATAATTTGTCTAAAATTGGTTCAAGGCCCCCGGTCTGACCATAAACTAAAATTAAAAGAACCCAATACATGTGAAAAGATGTCTTTCGAAGTAAGGAGGCTCACCAACTATGAACACTTGGAACAACCTACTGATTTGTGAGACCACGGGACTGGGGCTCAGAACCTGAAATATAGGGGGTCAATACTTGAAGGTACTAGTACGTAGAACAATTCAAAAATAACATGTATTTTATACAACATAGGTGAGAGAATTTCATAAATCAATTTAGCATAAGAAAATTGAAAACACATGGGCCTAGTTTATTGATCTTCAAAACATCTTCTTGAAATCATGACTCAACTCTACATTTCTCTGCAGAGCTAGATGGTGCACCCTACAATACATAATTCCATGGGCTATATGGAATCCGTTCTTGACTTGACAGTTAATCCCCCAACCCTAGTTTGTCACGAGGGCAGGAGTCTCTGCATCTCTACTACGACATAAGGTGATCATCAGCATACAATCCCCTATTTTAGAGAAACATAAAACCCATGTTAGAAAATCACGATTTTGGGTAATGAGTTATCTGAACTCGAGCCTTCTTCGGGTAACCATCTAACTCGGTTTAAGCCCCATTTTTTACTCTTAAAAACCATATTTTATTCTTATAGACTATTTCTCTCTTATTCTATTTAGGGCACATCACAACAAGGTTTTGTTATACCCAGACTTGCAAGTCCTTCATTTCATACCACAATATCTTTACTGCGCTTCTTATTTCAAAGTGTGTTATTGACCACCCAAAATATTTAACAATTATATGAGATTTCATATTTCAAAAACGCATGAAAAATTATGCCTAAAACACTCTGTTCAATTCTTGATCTACGGTAGTCATCTCTTTCATCAATTATATGGAATTCCCTATTAGGAACATAAGCATTTATAAATCAAGGAAAGAAACCCTCACATTATCCCTCCTAGGAATCATTCATCCCCGAATGATGACTAGAAATACAATAAGCATGATTTCAAATGTTACATGGAAAGAATAGAGAAGTATAAGATTAATTCCTTCCATATCCGCAACCCATTTCCACATAGGCATGACTATCTCTTAGAAAGTGTCACCTGGTCTCAAATGTTCCATCTTAACTTGTTGATAATTTAAACACTTAGCCACAATGCTAGCAATATTTCTTTTCATTTTTTTCTACTAGTAAATCGCCTTGAGATCAAGATACATTTAATAAAGTGAGGGAACAACATACCTAGAAGTGTGAGCCTCATCAAGAATCCTTCTCGCAACACATCCATATTCGGCACACATAACCTACCTTAATACCTCAAAATCTCATCACCTCTAATTTCAAAAGCCATTACCTTTTGTTGACCAACATTTTCCTTATTCTGAATCAAAATGGGATCTTTGGTCTACTTTTCATTGACTTCTACACATAGGGAAAATTTACCTACCTCTTATACGAACACCCTTTCATTCTCAAAATCTAAGAGTTGAACTCCCAAATTTGTAAGCGATGAATATCCTTCATCGACAATAGAGGCTCAACAATAGAGGAAATCCACCTGGTATGGAGATCGATAGAGCAGTATAGAGAAAGAAAGAGGGATTTATGCATGGTGTTCATCGCTCTAGAAAAGGCACATAATAAAGTCCTAAGGGAGGTTCTTTGGAGATGCTTGGAGGTAAAAGGGGTCCCGATGTTGTACATCAGAGCTATTAAGTACATGTACAATAGAGTAAAGACCCAAGTGAGAAAGGCGGGAGAATACTTAAAGTATTTTCCAATCGAGATAGGGTTGCATCAGGGGTCGACTATTAGTATATTTCTTTTTGTGTTGGTGATGGAAGTGTTGACACAGAGTATCCAAGGTGAGGCACCTGGTGTATGTTATTTGTGGATGATGTAGTGTTGATTATGAAATGCGTGGGGGTGTGAATGACAAATTGGAGGATTAGAGGCAAACCCATGAGTCTAAGGGGTTTAGGCTGAGTAAGTCCAAGATAGAGTATTTGGAATACAAGCTTAGTGACTCGAGGCAGGAGAACGAAGTGGTGGTGAGTTTGGAATCCCAGGATGTGTGGAAAAGTAATAGTTTTAAGTATCTTGGGTCTATGATCCATGAGAATGGTGAGATTGATGAGGATGTTTCTAATCGTATTGGAGTAGGTTAGATAAAGTGGAGGCTCGCCTCAGGAGTGTTGTATGATAAAAAGGTGCCCCTTAAGCTTAAAGGTAAATTCTATAGAGTGGAAGTTCGTCCGGCCATGTTATATGGAGCGGAGTGTTGGCCAGTTAAGCACGTTCACATCCAAAAATTAAAGGTAGTGGAAATACAAATATTGTGTTGGATATGTGGGGTTACTAGAGGGGGCAGATTTAGTAATGAGATTGTTCGATATAAGGTGGCAGTGGCTTCGGTGGAGGCCAAGATACAGAAAAAAAAAAGGTTAAGATAATTTGTGCAAGTAATGGGGAGGGGTGTGGATGCCCTGGTTCGTAGGTGTGAGAGGCTAGAGTTGGATGGCTATAGGAGGATAAGAGGTAGGCTGAAGAAATACTGGAGAGAGGTGATTAGATTTGACAGGGAGCAGCTTCAGCTTACTGAGGACATGACCCTAGATAGAAAGGTGTGGAGGTCAAGGATTAGGATAGATAGAAGGCTAGTGTTAGTGTGTGGGTTGTAGCTAGCAGTCAGGAGAGTTCTTGTGTATCCGGATTTAGTAATCATAAGACAATGTACATAGGTGTCTTTGGTATGAGAGTGTATGTCACTACTAGGTGGGTGTCCTATTTTCTATTGCTTAGTTCCTGTTTTCTTATTCCACGTTGCTCTTATCTTACCCTCCTCAAACCCCACGCTGTGGGAATACACTGGGTTTGTTGGTCTTGTTTTTGATGATAAATATCCTTCACTATATTCCTCTTCTCTTCCTCCACATGAGAATACTACCCATCGGACAACCTTCTAAGGGCATCAGCCACCATATTGGCCTCACTCGGATGGTAATGCAGGCTTATGTCATAATCCTTGAAAAATTCCAACCACCCCCTCTGCCAAAGATTTAGTTCTTTCTGCATGAAGACATACTGCAAACTTTTGTGATCAGTAAATATATCAAAATGCACCCTATAAAGATAATGATGTCAAATCTTTAGTGCGAATACTACAGCCGCTAACTCTAAATCATAGGTGGGATAGTTATTCTCTTAATCTTTAACTGTCTGGATGCATAAGCCACCACCTTAACATGCTGCATAAGTACACACCCAAGTCCCACCTGGGATGCATCACAATAGTCAACTGTAATACCCTGCAATGTTTCTAAGCGAGGAAGTGAATAAGTATTCCTATGTATGAAATCTCCTATCCTATAATTCATACTTGAGTACATGACTTACAATGAATATCCTAGTGATAGGATATCTTATGATGCATTAAGAATGTTCATATGAGTCACTTAAGGTAATACAAGCTAAGAGTTTTTGAATCCATCAAGTTTTAGTATTCGATTTTGCAAGGGTCATCTTTGAACGAGTGTAACTTGATGTTAATGTGGTATTTTGGCTGATTTAGACCCACCAAATTGTATAGAATTGAATTATCTTTCCAACGATACCAACTCCTTAATCCAATACTCGAACGAAAAGTTATGCCCATTTTCGTGAGAGACAGTAAGCATAGGCGATTGATTAGGCACCACCCAACCAAGCATAGGCGATTAATTAGACGCCGCCTAACGCTTAGGAATCACTTGGGCGCCACCTAAGTCATTTCCAGGTGCCAAAAATACTCCGTTTTGAGTTATTTTAAGGGTAATTAAGTCTTTTAACACTTCTTACACGTCCCTAAACTTAACCCTACGAAGTATATAGATTCTAAACATATTACAACCCTATTATCATCTCAAAGCTCATCGTCCAAGAGCACTAAATGAGAAAAACAACTAGGGTTGCATAACTAAGCTTGAAGTCCGATTTCAAGGAAATTCCTCCATCAATCATCAAGAATTTTTCCTTCTAAGGTATGTGTGAGTTGATTTAAGGATCCCTTTCATCCATAAATCTCAAAACCCTCTTTTTCATTATAAAGTATGATTTCTATATTTTTGGGTGTTGATGATCATGTTGTTGATATTGGGTGATTCCCAAGATGGAATCTTTATATGTTTTTGTGAATTCATAATATCATATGAATTGGAAACATGTAAATTTGGTTTTTCATGATGTATAATTTGATGATTTCACCTATTCTTAAGATCTCCATGTAATGTGTTTGATAAAATACCTAAGAAATTAGAAATCATGCAATATAGCTAAATTGTGACTAAGTGAAGGATTCATGATATGCCCTTACGGTCCAATGACTTCTACGTTGATAATGTGCCTTGTAAATGCTGATGGAATACTCATGAAATATTATTATGAGATTATGCTATGTTTACTTGCAAATCCTACTTATGAACAAGATGTATGATAACCATACAATCCACATGAACTTCCATGCTATTGGTATGTGTTGCCAATATGATTATGCAATGAACATGATATTAAGATTGTGCAAGTACTTCCATGTGATATGAAATCCTTTACAGGAAATACATTATTGATAACCATGCTTAGTATGAGATCCCTACTTATGATATTATAAATTATGGACTCTACTCTTATGATCAAGTCAATCATGTGTGTCAGTTTCCTTCCATCGAGTCCTGGGGGTACTTGTAACCGAAAACTATAGTTGTGTGCCTAGATCCATGTCATGTTTCACGATATCCTAACGCAATCTATGATTCCATAGACTTCAGTCAGTCTTGTGACTCAGGAAAACCTCATGATCTTAGTCAGTTGTCAGATATCAGTAACATTCCACCAGTCAACGGAATTCATTAAGATTAAGTCATGCACTGTCAGTTATTCATGTCCAGTCCCTCCAAATGGGAGTAGAGGTTAGCACCGAGTGAACCCAAGAATGGGAACTCACCCGTCAATTCAGGGTGTGATTTTTAGTAGTCATCCTTGTGTTCTAGAACTACGTAGCCAGCGTAGGTTGAGACATCTTAACTCGTCGGATTAGGATTGATGAGGTGGCTTAACTTGTCAGTTTAGGGTTCCCACCATTCTCATTGAGTACCTGCCAGATAAGGGTCACTCATAGGTTGTCCTTACCCGTGGCACGGTATTGACACCCCTCCAATCGGGTCAGAGATTTGACCCTAGCTTATCCATAACAGCATACATGGGGCATGTCGATTAAACACTACTTCCCACAGTTTCAGTATCAGTCTCAGGAAAAGAACTCAGGGCGTTCTTCAGATTTCAGTATATACAGGACAGTCATATATAGTCGTCCATGTTATCAATTTCAGTATCAGTCATGGCAGTTATCAGAAAACAATGTTTTAGCTGATAGGTCATGCTATCACGTATTCACGGTCCCAGTTTCTATATATGTGTATTTGCACTCCCACGTTCATATTACTCAGTCAGTGTTGTGCATGCATGAAACCCTTTATGTATAGCCTACCTTCCTCGTATACTCAGTACTCCAGTCATACTAACGGATTAGCTCTATGGTGCTTTCTTTTCATGTTACACCATAGGTTCCGAGACACGAGCTCCAGCCCAGCAGTAGCGGTAGCATTCCAGTCGCATAGACCCAGTGAGTCCTCATTGATTGGAGGATAATATGATTTGATTTATTTATTTATTTCTTCAGTTCAGTTATACGGAGTTAATTGGAGACATATTCCTTCAACATCTTATTCAAATAGTTTAGAGGCTTTCAGAATTACGTTTAGATTGAGTTGTTTTGGGTATTTTCACCCACATAGTTTTATTCAGTTGAACCTTATGGCCTTACAGTTCTATGTATTCTTTATTATTATATCAAAATTTGAAGTATATAGGTACAAATATCAGTCATGGGTTAGCTTGTGGTCCCTCAGGGTCATGAGCATCGTGTAGCATTCCGGCTCAGCGAATCGGGTTGTTAAAAACTTGGTATCAGAGCCTAAGGTTCAATAGAGTCCTACGAAGTCTGAAAGTCGCATCTAGTAGAATCTTGTACATGGGTGTGTTGCGCACCATATTTATGTGTGGGAGGCTATAAGATATTTTAGGAACAGTCCCCTTTCTTTATTATTCATGTCATGCTAGTGAGCATAATCACAAGTTAAACTCTTCAGTCCCCGAAGGATCAGGAAAATTCTCCTGATGTCGTTACTGGTACGTTATAGATTTTCCATGTTCATGTTTATGTTATGCTAGACCTAGGCGTATCTTTGTCTTTTGTTACTCCATACATAGCAGGCGATTTTAAAATCAGTCCCGAAGTCCTAGCAAAGCCCTTCTCAGTCTCTATCCCAGTGGGTAAAACCATCTTAGCCCGACGGGTATACAGGAACTGCCCGGTTATGATATCTCAAAAATCTACATCAGCAGATTGAGTGAAGTTAGAAATGACTGATTTTGATGTCATTCTCCGCATGGATTGGCTTCATTCCTCCTATGCCACAGTCGATTGTATAAACAGGATAGTTCAGTTTTAGTTTCCGAATGACCTCGTCCTAGAGTGGAAGGGTAGCATTTCAAATTTCAGGGGTCAACTGATTTCCTACCTTCGGGCAAGGAAAATGATTTCTAAGGGGTGTGTGTATCATCTCGTGCATGTTAAAGGTTCCAGTTCTGAATATCCCAGCCTCGAAATAGTCCCTATTGTTAATGAATACTCAGATATCTTTCTCAAAGATCTTCCAGGCATTCCTTCCAAAAGGGAAATAGACTTCAGCATAGACCTTCTTCCGGATACTCAACCTATTTCTATTTCTCCATACAGAATGGCACCAGCAGAACTCAAGGAACTGAAAGATCAGTTGAAGGATCTCTTAGATAAGGGATTCATCAGACCCAGCATTTCTCCATGGGGTGCGCCAGTGTTATTCGTGCGCAAGAAAGATGATTCTCTCAGGATGTGTATTGATTACCATCAACTCAACAAGGTCACGGTCAAGAATAGATATCCTATTCCTAGGATTGATGATCAATTAGAACAACTTCAGGGTGCCAGTTACTTCTCCAAGATAGACCTCAGATCAGGCTATCATCAGCTCAGAGCTAGAGAATGTGACATTTTGAAGACAGCTTTTCGTACTCGGTATGGTCACTTTGAATTTTTAGTCATGTTATTTGGTCTTACCAATGCCCCTATAGCTTTTATGGATTTGATGAACCATGTGTTCAAGCATTACTTGGAAATGTTTGTCATAGTCTTTATAGATGATATTCTGATCTATTCTCGCACAGAGCGTGATCATGCAGACCATCTCAGGATTGTTCTTCAGACTCTCAGGAATCACCAATTATTCGCTAAGTTCAGCAAGTGCGAATTTTGGATAATATCAGTAGCATTCCTTGGCCATATTGTTTTCGGTGATGGAATTAGAGTACATCCTCAGAAAATTAAGGCAGTAAGAAACTTGCCCAGACCCGTGTCTCCATCAGATATTACGAGTTTCTTGGGTTTGGCTGGCTATTACAAATGGTTTATCCAGGTATGTTCTTCTAATGCATCTCCCATGTACAGATTGACTCAGAAGAAGATTAAGTTTCAGTGGTCAGATTCATGCGAGAAGAGCTTTCGAGAGTTGAAGACTCGACTCACCTCCACTCCAGTTTTAGCTATTCCAGATAGTTCAGACGGTTTTGTAGTCTATTATGATGCATCCAGAGTGGGTTTACGTTGTGTCCTCATGCAGCATGGTAAGGTCATAGCCTACGTCTACTGACAGTTAAAGCCACATGAGAAGAATTATCCTACTCATGATCTTGAGTTAGCAGCGATAGTTTTTGCCTTGAAGATTTGGAGGCATTATCTCTATGGAGTTCATGTAGATGTCTTCACAGACCATAAAAGCCTCCAGTATGTATTTTCCCAGAAAGATCTCAATCTTCAACAGAGAAGGTGGTTAGAGCTCTTGAATAATTATGACGTGAGTGTTATTTATCATTCGATCAAGGCCAATGTTGTGGCCAACGCTCTCAGTCGACTCTCCATGGGTAGTATTTCTCACGTTGAGGATAGTAAGAAAAAGATAGCTCAGGAGATCCATCAGCTTGCCAGACTAGGCGTTTGCTTAGTCGATTCTTCAGAAGGTGGTGTATGTGTTCATAGTAGTTCAGAGTCATCTCTAGTTTTCGAGGTGAAAGAGAAACAAGACGGGGATCTTAGCCTTGTCAAGCTCAAGGAGTCAGTTCAGAATCAGAAAGTCGAGGTTTTCTACCAAGGGGGAGATGGTGTTCTTCATTGTCAGGGTCGTCTATGTGTTCCAGATGTAGATGAATTGAGACAGTGAATACCTGCAGAAGTGCATGGTGCGCGATACTCTATTTATCCAGGGGCCACTAAGATGTACCGCGATATGTAGGAGATCCATTAGTGAAGTGGGATAAAGAGAGATGTTGCAGAGTTAGTGGCTAAGTGCTCTACATGTCAGCAAGTTAAGATAACGCATCAAAAACCTAGTGGTTTCATGCAAGAGTTCACCATTCCTACTTGGAAGTGGGAAGAAGTTAACATGGACTTTGTGACGGGTTTGCCTAGAACTCGTCATCAGCATGATTCAGTCTAGGTTATTATAGATAGAATAACCAAGTCAGCTTATTTCCTTCCTGTTCATACTTTTAATTACACTGAGGATTATGCCAAACTCTATATAAGGTATTTATTCAGGTTACACGGTGTTCCACTATCTATCATCTCAGACAGAGGTACCCAGTTCACTTTCACTTTTGGAAAGTATTCCAAAAGGGTCTCGGTACCCAAGTCTATCTCAGCATAGAATTTCATCCTCAGACAGATGGTCAAGAAGAGAGGACTATTTAGACTCTTGAAGATATGCTAAGGGTATGTGCAATTGACTTCAAGGAAAGTTGGGACGACCACTTGCCTTTGATTGAGTTTGCATACAACAATAGCAATTATTCTAGTATTCAAATGGCTCCATTCGAAGCTCTCTATGGTAGGAGATGTAGATCTCCGATTGGTTGGTTTGAAGTTAGTGAGGCCTCAATCATAAGTCCTAACTGAGTATTCGACGCCTTAGAGAAAGTTTAGTTGATCAGAGAGAGACTCTGGGCTGCTCGGAGCTGACCGAAGTCCTATTCAGATGTTCATAGAAAGGATCTCAAGTTCGAGGTCAATGAATATGTCTATCTTAAGATCTCTCCCATGAAGGGAGTGAAGAGGTTCGTCAAGAAAGGCAAACTCAGTCCCCGGTATGTCGGTCCCTTCAAAATTCGTTGTCGCTTCGACAAGGTAGCTTATGAGCTTGAGTTGCCTTCAGATCTAGCCTCAGTCTATCCAGTCTTCCATGTCTCTTTGCTAAAGAAGTGCATAGGTGACCCAGCAGTTGTTGACCCTATTCAGAGCATCGACATTAAGAACAGCCTCTCCTATGAAGAGATTTCAGTCAAAATCTTAGACTATCAGACTCATAGATTGAGGAACAAAGAAGTTCCTCTAGTCAAGGTTCTTTGGCAAAATTAGTCTCATGAGGGAGCTACTTAGGAAGCAGAATCAGATATGCGTACCAAGTATCCTCACCTCTTCCCCGCCAATTCAGATCAAGCTTAAGGTAACAGTTCTCCTTAATCTTATTCAGTTTTACGTTTATGCTTCCAGTATAAACTTGGTACCTATTAACCATTTCATACTCAGTCATGCATTCATGTGTCAGTTGTCCGTGCATCAGATATGCACGAGTTCAATATGTTTAGCATGTCAGTCATGAGATCAAGTTGTAGTTCTTCTTGTTCAGTATGTTTAGCATGTTAGTCATGAGATCAAGTTCCAGTTCTACATGTTTAGTTCAGGTTCTATTGTCTTGTATCCCTTCTCAGTAAATTCTCATTCGAGGACAAATGTTCCCAAGGGGGAGATATTGTAATACCCCGCATGTTTCTAAGCTAGGAAGGGAATAAGTATTCCTACGTATGAAACATCCTATACTGTGATTCATACTTGATTACATGACTTACAATGAATATCCTAGTGATAGGATAGCTTATGATGCATTAAGCATGTTCATATGAGTCACTTAAGGTAATACAAGCTAAGAGTTTTCGAATCCATCAAGTTTTAGTGTTTGATTTTGCAAGGGTCATCTTTGAACGAGTGTAACTCGATATTAAGTGGTATTTTGGCTGATTTAGACCAACCAAATTTTAGAGAATCGAATTAGCTTTCCAACGATACCAATTTTGCCTTAATCCAATACCCGAGCGAAAAGTTATGCCCATTTTTGTGAGAGACAGCAAACATAGGCGATTGGTTAGGCGCCGCCCAACCCAAGCATAGGCGATTGGTTAGGAGCCTCCCAACCAAAGCATATGCAATTCATTAGGTGCCGCCTAACCGAGCTTAGGCAATCACTTGGGCGCTGCCTAAGTCAATTCCAGGTGCCAAAAACACTCCGTTTTGAGTTAGTTTAAGGGTAATTAAGTCTTTTAACACTCTTTACACGTCCCTAAACTAAACCTTATGAAATATGTAACTTCTAAACATATTATAACCCCATTATCATCTCAAATCTCATCATCCAACAGCACTAAAAGAGAAAAAAATAGAGTTGCGTAACTAAGCTTGAAGAACCGATTTCAAGGGAATTCCTCCGTCAATCATCAAGAATCTTTCCTTCTAAGGTATACGTGAGTTGATTTATGGATCTATTTCATCCATAAATCTCAACAATCCTCTTTTTCATTATTAAGTATGATTTCTATATTGTTGAGTATTGATGATCATGTTGTTGATATTGGGTGATTCCCAAGATGGAATCTTTATATGTTTTTGTGAATTCATGATATCATATGAATTGGAAATATGTAAATTTGGTTTTTCATGATGTATAATTTGATGATTTCACCTATTCTTAAGATCTCCATGTAATGTGTTTGATAAAATGCCTAAGAAACTAGAAATCATGCAATATAGCTAAATTGTGACTAAGTGAAGGATTCATGATATGCCCTTACGTTCCAATGACTTCTATGTTGATAATGTGCCTTGTAAATGTTGATGGAATACTCATGAACTATTCTTATGACATTATGCTATGTTTACTTGCAAATCCTACTTATGAACAAGATGTATGATAACTATGCAATCCACATGAACTTCCATGCTATTGGTATGTGTTGCCAATATGATTATGCAATGAACATGATATTAAGATTGTGCAAGTACTTCCATGTGATATGAAATCTCCATGCAATACATTGTTGATGACCATGCTTAGTATGAGATCCCTACTTATGATATTATAGATTATGGACTCTACTCTTATGATCAAGTCAGTCATGTGTGTCAGTTTCCTTCCATCGAGTCCTGGGGGTACTTGTACCCGAAAACTATAGTTGTGTGCCTAGAGACATGTCATTTTTCATGATATCCGAACTCAAGCTATGATTCCATAGGCTTCAGTCAGTCATCTGACTCAGGAAAACCTCACTATCTTAGTCAGTTGTCAGATATCAGTAACATTCCGCCAGTCAAAGAAATTCAGTAAGATTAAGTCATGCATAGTCAGTTATTCATGTCTAGTCCCTCCAGATGGGAGTAGAGGTTAGCACTGAGTGAACCCAAGGATGGGAACTCACCCGCCAGTTCAGGATGTGATTCTTAGTAGTCATCCTTGTGTTCCAGAACTACGTAGCCAGCGTAGGTTGAGACATTTTAACCCGTCAGATTAGGGTTGATGGGGTGGCTTAACTTTTCTGTTTAGGGTTCCCACCGTTCTCATTGAGTACCCGCCAGATAAGGGTCACTCACAGGCTGTCCTTACCCGTGGCACGGTATTGAATCCCCTCCAGTCAGGGCAGAGATTTGACCCTAGCTTAGCCAGAACGGCATACATGGGGCATATTGGTTAAACACTACTTCCCACAGTTTCAGTATCAGTCTCAGTAAAAGAACTCAGGGCGTTCTTCAGATTTTAGTATATACAGGACTGTCAGATACAGTCATCCATGTTATCAATTTCAGTATAAGTCTTGACAGTTATCAGTAGACTATGTATTAGCTTATAGGTCATGCTATCACGTATTCACGGTCCCACTTTCTATATATATGTGTTTGCACTCCCACGTTCATATTAGTCAGTTAGTGTTGTTCATGCTTGAAACCCTTTATGTTCAGCCTACCTTCCTCGTATACTCAGTACTCTAGTTGTACTAACGCATTTGCGTTATGGTGCTTTATTTCTATGTTACACCATAGGTTCCGAGACACGAGCTCCAGCCCAGCAGTAGCGGTAGCATTTCAGTCACAGATACCCAGTTAGTCCTCATTGATTCGAGGATAATATGATTTGATTTATTTATTTATTTCTTCAGTTCAGTTTTACGGAGTTAGTTGGAGACATGTTCCTTCAACTCCTTATTCAGATAGTTTAGAGGCTTTCATATTTACGTTCAGATTGAGTTGTTTTGGGTATTTTCACCCATATGGTTTTATTCAGTTGAACCTTATAGCCTTACAGTTCTATGTATTTTGCATTATTATATCATGATTTGCAGTATACAGGTACAGATATCAGTCATGGGTTAGCTTGTGGTCCCTTGAGGTCATGAGCATCGGGTAGCATTCCGGTTCAGCGAATCAGGGTGTTACAACAACAAAACCCTCTGTACCCTTAGAAAGAGTTAAAACCAGTGCAGTAGTCAACTTGTCTTTCAGTTCTAAAAAATATTCTCACAAGAGACACACCACAAGAATATCACCTATTTATGAGTCAACTTAGTAAGTGTAGCAGCTATGGATGAAAAAATCTCTAAAAATCTTCTGTAATATCCTGACAAACCCAAGAAGCTCCGAATATCGGTTGGAATCGTAGGTCTAGGACATTTTCTCACTGCCTCAACCATTTGGGGATCAACCTTAGTTCCCTTTCTAGAAATAATATACCCTATAAAAGCAATAGCCCTAAGACAGAATTCACACTTGGAAAACTTTGCATATAACTCATGATCCATAAGAGTATAAACGATGATTTGAAGGTGATTGGTATGATCTTCCTCACTCTTAGAGTAAATCAAGATGTAATCAATAAATACTATGATGAATAGATCTAGAAACTGATGAAACACCCTATTCGTGATATCCATAAACGTTGTGGAGGTATTAGTCAGTTTGAAAGACATGACTAGGAATTTATAATGACCATACCGGCTTCGAAAAGCAATTTTGGGAATATAAGCCTCCTTGACCTTCAATTGATGATACCCCAAACAAAAGTCTATCTTAGAGAAACATTTGGCACCCTGAAGTTGGTCCAAAATATCATCGATTCTGGGAAGAGGGTATTTATTTTTAATTGTGACTTTGGTCAGCTGATGGTAGTTTATACACATACGGAGGTAATTGTCTTTCTTATGAACAAAAGTACTTGAGTACCCCCAGGGTGAGACACTAGAACAAATAAAGCCTTTATCAAAAAGGTCTTTTAACTGTTCTTTCAACCCTTTTAATTCTGTAAGAGCCATTCTATATGGTGGAATAGAAATAGGATGGGTGTCTAGCAATATTTCAATGCGAAAATCTATCTCTCTATCTAGTTGTATTTCGGGGAATCATCAGGAAACACTTTTGGGAATTCATTAACTATAAGAACAGAATGGAGGGAAGGACTTTTGGTGCTAGAGCCTTTGACCCAAACAAGATGATACAAATAACCCTTTGATATGACCCTACGGGCTCTAAGATACGATATGAATTTCCCTCTAGGTACAAGAGAATATCTCTCACACTCTATTATTGACTCATTCGGAAAGAAGAAGGTGGCCTTTCTAGTTCTACAATCTAAGCTATCATTACATGAATGAGCCAATCCATTCCCAGAATAACATAAAAATCAATCATGTCCAGTTATACTAGATTAGCCACGGTATCGCGATGAATAATAGAAACACCACAATTTTCATAAACTCTCCTCGCCATTATACAATCACCAATAGGAGTGGAAACATAAAAAGGTTTCGGAATATCTTTGGTCTCAAAACCAATAGCCATAATACAATCACCAACAGGAGTGGAAACATAAAAAGGTTCCGGAATATCTTTGTTCTTAAAACCAAAATTAACTGCCATGTAAGGGGTCACATAAGACAAGGTATATCTTGTAACACATACACACAGTGGAGGACCCAGGATTGAAGGATATTGGATGCATAAAAAAAATTTAAAATGAAAAAAGTAAAAAAAATCACCTCAATGAGGTTCGAACCCTGGACCTCCTCCAATGAAGAACCTTAAGATTAACCTAAATTCCAATACACGCAACCAATTTTTCTTATAGTGGGTGATTTTATATGTTTTATACCTATTTCAATATATTTCCTATGTAATTATACCTATTCCGCATCGAGTTTAGTGGATTCTAGAGCACCTAAAATACAACGTAGGTCTGCCACTGCATACAAATCATGGGAGAAAATATGTAACATGCCCGTAACAATATCTGGTGAAGCCTCTGAATCCTGGAAGGTAGACAAGGCATGCAATCGGCTGCGACCACATTCAGTAGCAGAAGTAGTACCTTTAAGTGGTGGAGCTGTAGAATTTGCCTAGGACTTAGCATCTCCAAAATTTCCTCTATTTGAGGGAAAATCCCTCCTGGTAAGGCCTGGCTGGCTAAAGGTATAGCACACATGACTATCGAATTGAAACTTTCCCAGATGATCTTTTCCATAATTTCCATAGCGCATGTATGACTCAAAGGTTTGAGATACACTCCTTTAGGACTGAGTGCCCTGCTTTCTCAACCTACTATTAGACAGGAAATTATGAAACTGCTGATCAACTAGAGGTCTGGGCATCGAGGAACTAGCTGAAGACTAAGCATTTCTCTAAAATTTCTTCTTAGACTAATTCTTATCCCCTTTGCCACCTTGTTGTTGACTGACAATCTGATCTACAGACTTAGCTCTCTTAGCCTGTGTTTCTCTTTCCCTTACCTCTTCTTACCTCTTATTCTCCTTCTCCAGCTATTGCATATGAACTGATAACTTGGAGATATCCATATCCTTATTCAGTATCTCCCCATTGCATTCTAACACCAATTCATTCGAGAGACCGGACGCGAACTTCCTTATGCGAGCCCTAATATTTCTCATTAACTCTGGAGCATAACAGGACATTTGGGTGAACTTAAATGTATATTTTTTGAGACCCATCTTTCCTTATTTCAAATGCATGAACTCTTCAGCTTTTTCGTTCTTCATCTACTGGGGAAAGAAACGATCCAGGAAGGCATTTACAAATTTACCCCATATAGTAGGTTCCGCACTCTCAGCTCTCAAATATTCCCACTCACTATACCACTGGCTAGCTAAATCCTTCAAATGATAAGCTACCAACTCAACCCCTTCAACCTCACTAGCATGCATGACTCTAAATATTTTCTCCATTTAATTAATAAACCCTTGGGGATCCTTCTCAACCTTTATGCCAGTAAAGGTTGGTGGGTTCAGCCTCATGAACTGACCAACCCGAGTAGTTTCATACAAACCAGTAATAAAACTTGCATCTCCAAATCGACGGGACTAAGAAGCCACAAGCTGAGCAATCATGTGGATGGATTATCAGAACTCTGCATTCGAGACTCCTCTCAGGGGAGGCTATGTATGGTCAACACCGGGATGAGGAGCCCAAGGTGGACTAGTTTAAACTAGAGGAACTCCTAGAGTAGCAGTGAATTCTAGTGTACAAGCTCTGTGACGGGTCCTCATCCCATGAGTAGGGCGCACATCATCAGTATAGGTGTCCTTCTCATTAATTCTACAGGGAGGCATGATCTAAAATATAGGAAATCATGAGTTAGGGGAACATTCAGAATCCATAGCACGAACTAAAACATGAATAGAGAGAAACATTCCTAAATGCTTAGTATCTCCCTCCTTATAAGTGTGGCGCGTTACACACCCATAAAAAGGATTCTATTTGGCGTGACTTTATAGACACCATGGGAACCTGAATCATGCTCTGATACCAAGATTGTCACGACCTAAATCGAGACCCTGGTCACGAAGAGCATCCCGAACCATGAAGACCCAAGAGACCCCTTAGCATGTAATCAAAAGCATAACTCATCTATTACAATGATACGGAAGATAAACTAAAAACATAGTAATTTTATTATTCCAACTTAACAATTCGGGACATAAGCCCATAAGAGAACCCAAACCCATTTAGAACAAGTCTACGAAGTCTCTACAGAACTAAACTAATAATCTATCAAAAATCGGTACAAGGCCCCCGATAGGACCATAAACTAGAAGCAAAAGAACCCAACACATGTGAAAAGATGCATTACAAAGTAAGGGAGGCTCAGAAACTCTAAACTCTTGGAACAATCTATAGATTTGTGAGACCACGGGACTGGGCCTCTGAACCTGAAATGTAGAGGGTCAATACTCAAAGGTACTGGTACATAGAACAATCCAAAATAACATGTATTTTATACAACATAGGTGAGAGAATTACATAAATTAATTTATCATAAAAATTGAAAACATAGTTTAATTATCTTTAAAACATCTTCTTACAATCATGACTAAACTCTTCGTTTCTCTACTGAGATAGATGGTACACTGTACAATATGTAATTCCATGGGCTAGATGGAATCCGTCCTAGACTCGGCAGCCAAACCCCCAACCCAAGTTTTCCGCGAGGGCTGGATCTCTGTATCTCTACTATGCCGCAAGGACGCCTACAGCGTACAATCTCCTATTTCAGTACAACATAAAACCCATGTCGACAAATTATGGTTTCAAACAATGAGTTATCTGAACTCAAGCCTTCTTTGGGTAACTATCTAACTCTCTCTTTAAGAACCATTTTAGACTCTTAAAAATAATGCTTTACTCTTATAGACTATTTATCTCTTATTCTATTCAGGAAACATTATAACAGGGTATCTTCATACCCAGATATAATACCCTATACTTCTGCTTAGCTTGAAATCATCCCAAGAATGTTAGAACTTATTATGAAAGATGAATCCATCTTTTGTACACATGGAATTTTTAATATTTTCACTTTTTTCACTTGAAAATTGAATTATCTTTCCAACTATACCAATTTCGTGAAAATCTGACATCGAAAGAAAAAGTTATGGATGAAATACAGAAAGCAATCAAACTTCCTAAGTACGATGGTGAGAGTCAATGGACCGTCGAGCTAGCAATGGACCATTGCCCATGCCATTTCATCGAGGCAGTGAGACCATCTTCTTCCTAAGAGTGATGGCTCAGGCCAATGGACCGTTGAGCTAGCAAGGGACCATCACCCAATGTTGATGCAAGAAAGGTAGTGAACACCTATTCTGCCCAGGTGCGACGGTCAGGATCGACAGACTGTTGACCTAGCGATGGACCATATCACCCATCATCTTAACCCCATTCAGTTATTTCAAAGTCATTTTTAAAAGGGTATTTAGGTCTTTCTCCATCCATTTTAACCCCTAATTGTATCAGACCAAGGTTCATCAGTTCATTATCCATCTACAACTCCAAATTAGGATTTTTTTTCAAAGATAATTCCTAAGAAATACGATCCAAATAGTTCCTTAAGAAACTAAGAGATTCAAGTTCTTCAAATCCAAGAACTTCAAGAAACTCATAATCCAGGTATGTCATGTGTTAATTCATGGGACTCTTTCACCCATGAAGCTCAAGAATCTCTTTTCAAAATCTAAGATTTGTGTATTTATGAATTCTCATGATTTAAATAGAATTAAAAGTCATGTTCATAATGTTGTGGGGTTTTGATTCATGTTTTAAATCATATTCCAATGATTGACCCTTGTATATGAAGATTTGCATAATAATTATGATAAAACCCCTTTAATTTACAAGTTGATTGATATATCCATGATTATTAGATGTGTTGATGATTGTATAACCAAAGCATGCTCCCCATGTGTTTGATTAAATGCCTATGTGAAGGAAGAGTGTCATAGTAGTATAATAATATGAATCCCCATTCATGTACAAGTTCATACATGTCAAATGTTTGATGAAATATCTCAGTCAATGAATTATGGATATATATGTGGCCATTGTGGCGCTTTAGAACTTTTACTTTATGAATTCTCCAACTTATTATATTATGGATTGTTGATGTGATCATGTATTCAAGGAAGTCATGCTTTGTCAGTTTTCTTCCATCGAGTCCTGGGGATACTTGTACTCAAAAAATATAGTTGTGCGCCTAGAGTTAGTGCCATGATTTCACGATATCCTCAGTCAAGCCATGATCCATAGAATTTAGTCAATCATGTGACTTAGGAAAGCTCAGTAATACAGTAATGTCAGTACTATTCCATCAGTCATGGAAACTCAGTTGAATCAATCCAGTTTAGTTCAAATAATCATGTTCAGTGTCTATTCACATGGGAGTAGGTTTCAGCATCGAGTGAACCCAAGAATGGGAACTCACCTACCAGTTGAGGGTCTGATTCTTAGAAGCGATCCTTGTGTTCCAGAACTATGTAGCCAGCATTGGTTGAGACATCATATCCTGCTATATGAGGGTAGATGAGCTAGGTTAACCCGTTATATGAGGATTCCCACCGTTCTCACTAGAGTTACCTGTTATATGAGGGTTACTCACAGATTGTCATCACCAGTGGTACGATATTAACACCCTTCCAATTGAGGTTACAGATTGGACTCCAACTCAGCCATAAGGGCGTATTAGAGGCATATCAGTTAGATGACTACTAACCACAGTTTTAGTTACAGAATTGGGACTGTCAGTGTGATACCCTGAGTTTTTCCCGTTAAATATTTTGCTCCCAAATTTGTCGAATCGTTAAAGCCTTTTTATCTTGCCAAGAGAAGCTTGGGACTCAAAAAAAAATTGCTAAGTGTTGAAACTTTCTCATTTAGACCTTTGATCTTCGGGTATTTATTTGACGACCTTTCCGACATCCGTTTTTTGATTTCAAGTTGTGTTGCGATGGGGAAAGGTCGTAATACATCCTGAGTGAGTTTCAGAATTTTTGGAGTAGCATAAGGGCACGTTTGGGTGCCCAAAACAGTGGTACCATGCGATTAGCATGCTCCAGAAATTTTCAGCATTTCAGGGCCAACTTCAAACGATCATCACTTCCTGAATATAAGGAACTGGGAGATCTGATATATATCAAACGAAATCTCTTTGAGTCTTATTTCCAATGCAATTGGTTTCACCCCATTCCAACATCCGAGTAATAAGTTACGATCAATTTATTTCAGCATGTCAAATCAGTAACTGAGGGACAGATTTAATTTGGGTCAACTTCGGTTGATCATAACTCCTTATATATGATGAACTGGGTAGCCTACCATATATAAAATTAAATATCTTTGAGTCAACTTTCCAACGATATAAATTTCGTAAAAATCCAATACCCGAACGAGGAGTTATTCAGTTTTTCGTGGCCAAGGTACGCAGGATTTTTCTGCCATTTTTTAAATTTTCTTAAGGGCAATCCAGTCATTTCACCCTTGCCCCATTTCGTGGAAATAAGCATAAAAACAGATTTTGGGCATCAAAGTCTGTAATTTTCAAAAAAAAATCCAAGAAAGAAACCCTAAACCTCTAAATTCCCCTTCCTAAATCTTCCAATTCCACCATGAAAATTTCAAATTAATCCGATAAATGAAGTCCTCATTCCGAGCTCTTCGAGATGCACCAATCAATTTTGTGAATAGTGTTCTGAGGCAAGAATTTATTATAATCTTTAATTTTAAGCCATGTGGGGTTTGAACAAGAATAATTCTTCCGTTCTTGTGCCCGTATCTTTAATTTTTATTATGGATTATTATGAGTTTGGCAAATGAATTTATTTTCAAGATATCCTACCATGAGATTTTGATTATGTATATATGTAAATTGTTCAAGCTTTCCAATTATAATTATTTAATAGATTCATATGGTTCTGTAAGTTGAATTATGTCTAAATAATTCGATTATAGACTTATAAAGATTTGAATTATAAGTTTTGAATCACATGAGTATTTGACTATTTTCGTTCTATGAATTGAGATTTAATATTGGGATCCTTGATTTTTCTATCAAGAATTGATATATTTTGAATATGTATCCACGTTTTAAGTTCAAGAATGAATTATTGATATTTACCAAGTGTTTTCGAGCCATGTGTCAAATTTTGAGCTTCTTTATGATGATTTGAGTTATTGGGTATATTGATATCGAAGTTGCAATGAGTCTTGGTATTTTTCGGATGATTTTAATGAGTTAAATTATTGAAAATATTACGTATTGAATCTTCATATCCTTGTCCAAATGTCGAGTCGATTATGGTTCAATGCATTGATACCTTGTTGATGTTGAGGAAGATTAAAATGTTTTGAGCTAAAATGTGTTGAGTTAGGAATCCACAAATTGATATGATTTGATAAATGAGAAAGAGATTTGATTTGGTCTTTATGATAGACCCTTGTGATGTTGTGGTAGATTTCCTAACGCGTTCTGAGCTTGTCAGGGAGTAGTACTTAGTACCGAGAGGGAAATTCGGTATTTCTCCAAATCTATGTGCCATCGTAGGGTTGTTTGATGATGATATTATTGGCCAGAGAGCTCAATTATGATAATTGTAGTTTTAAGGTCGTACTCCCTGGCAAAGAGTATGACGCTCCTGCCAACAGGGGTTTCAAATGTTGGTATTCTACATAGCTCATGTGGAGTTGTCGGTTATAGGAAGCTCCCGTGTCCTTAAGATTAAGTTTCTTAAATTACCAAGTCACTCTGAGATTTGAGTCAAAGAGTGAGATGTTTATGATGTTTTATGGTCATTTATGATGATTTATAATTACCTATGATGATTTTTGATGATATGATAATTTATGATGATTTACGATGATTTATCATAATTTATGATTTATAATGATTTACGTGGATTACGAGATTTTATTATATGAACTGTTTATTATGAAATTACAAAAAGTATGATTTGATATAACTCAAGCCAAGTGAGTCATCATTGTTCGTATGCATGTTTTCATGAAATTGATTATACTATTTATAATATTGCATGCACCCTCACATACTCAGTACATTTCAAAGTGTTGACCCACATTTTTCAATGGGCTACATTCTTACCAAAATGTAGGTACTAGCTATAGCGCACATATCATGTTCAGCTGAGTCGCATCTTTCGATCGGCAGGTAATTAGTCCTTTTGATTCAGGGACTTGAGTTGTTCAGATTTGAGGTGTATTATATTTTCTGTATTTAGTCGTATTGAGTAGGGGTAGTTACGAGTCATGACCCGGCTATCTTTGGTCAATGCTAGTAGAGGCTTCATAGACAGTCACTAGTAGTCAGTGTATTCAGTTTCAAATTTATATATATATGAACAGAATTGTGACCGTGTAAATTTACTTTCATGTTGGTCAGACTAAGTTATGGGTTGTTTCCGCATTATTCCTTCTATTTTATGTATTTTATTCAGTTGCTTTAGGTTATGCCACATGAAGGGTTAGCTTGGGATCACTTGTGACCTTAAGCACCGTGTGACATCTCGAGATCCGAATTTAGGGCATTACAAGCTTGGTATCAGAGCACAGAGTTCAAGTGTCCTAGGGTGTCTATGAAGCCATGCCTTGCAGAGTCTTGTGGACCGGTACGGAGAAGTCTGTACTTTTCTTCGAGAGGCTACGAGGCATTTAGGAAAATATTCCCTTTCTTTTAAGTCATAGATCATGTTGTGGAAAGGTTCCTTAAGAAATTCATACGGGTTCATACCTTGTATAAATTGGGCCATTTCTCCTTGTTCTAAAATACCGGATATAGTCAAGCGTAAATCCTTATAGATGGTGCTTTCTTAGATAATCTCCTCTAATATTACGGGCTTGTAAGTGAGCTAGAAAAAAAATAATTTCATTAGTGCTCTTGAGTTCCAAAAAATTGAGGTGTCATATGTACGTTCTTGAAGGTTGTGCATTAAGCCTATGTCGGAAGTGTTTTTGGATTTCTCCCTAGTATTCATGATGTGATTTCATATTTTTCTTATCCGTGTACTAATATTGAGACAGGGTGATTAACTAATTCCAATTTCCTCTCTTGATTATATTCTTGGGATTACTAGCAAAGGTTCCATAGCTTTCAAGATGTACCCTCATCCCTCTTGAGTCGTTCAGTTGAGACAAGCGAGACACATATTCTCGGATCCTTGATTATGGTGTACCAGACTTTTATTTCTTGAAAATATTTTTTGATCATCTTTTGATGAAAAGTTGAAGTCTAGTGAAGTCGTGTGGGGCTTATTTCAATTCACTAACATAATTGTTTTGATATTTATTTCCTTTTTCAAAATACAAAACCAAATTCTAGTGAAGCCGTGTGAGGTCTGTTTCGATTCACTAGCAGCTGGTTGTTTACTCTGTTGTTCTTGCATTGGTTGGAAAGGTGATAGAAGGCGGTGTTAATAAATTAGTATGGCATAAGCCATGGAATTATGGATGATTATTGTCATTATGAGGTTTTGGTGGACTAGTATGTTTGGGGTGTTTGATAGATGGAAATGGTTGTTGAGATTGTTGTTAATCATAGTCAGAGTGTGTTGTTAAGTTTGTATAGCGGGTGATGAGAAAAATGAATTTAATGATTAAATTGCTACGACGTTAGTGATAGTAAGGAGATTTAGTAGGTTTGAACTGTATGTATGGGAGCTTAAGTCTATTTGTTTGTGATCAAGTATGATATTGTACGTTGAGGTAGTAGTATGCTCAAGGTGTTATGGGGATTTTTTTAAGTTATTAAATGTTAAGCAGTTAGTATTATCCTTGATCGGGTACGTATGAATGAGGATATGTGGTATACGATGTAATTGTGAGTTAACTTGGGCATTAGAGGTTGACGAGGGTGTTAGTTTGAGATGTGACGTTAGTAAAGCACGAAGAAGTTAGTATGGTTTAGCGAAGGTTTGATGTATCCATGGTAAGTGCTAGAATCTATGCTGCGGAGTGCATGAATTGTTGTATGATAACTTTTGAAGTTGTCTAAGTTGGTGGGTATTTGAGAGTTATGTTAAGAATGGGTTTTGCGCTCGCGGGTGTAGTTATGCGGGTTAAGTTATGGATCTTGTGTATGGGTATATCTGGGGACCTAGAGTAAAGTGAATGCTGTGGACTAGAGTTTGTATGGTGATTCGGTGACTCAGAGTGTTGGCTTAAGTCTAAGGGGGAGATAGTAAATTAACTTAGTTAAGATTGCGGGATTCAGGTAGGTGTATCAGTGGGTTGCAATTTGGTGGTGAGAAGTAGTGGTGTTGATCCTATTTTACCCCAGCATTTTCAATGACTTTGATATTTTCTCATGCCTTATGTTTCATTCCCCCGATCATAATACATGTTCATGCATATCATGGGAAAACATGTATTCTCCTAACTATTGAATTATGGAGCCCCAATTTTTCTGGCGGTCGAAATCGAAATTCCATAAGCTATAAACTCCAAACTCAAGTTATGCGGTTCATAATGCATGTGCTTAAGTTTTATTATATGTTCAAGTTCAGTCCACCGGCAACACCTTTAGCGACCAATAAGATTCAATTTATGTCCTGGGTGTCCTTAATCTTTAATCTTGATTTTGGTTAAATTCATGCATTTGATGCCCTAGTTCTCCAGCCTCAATAACCACACCAAGTCATACACAATATCCCTTCATATTCTACCGTTTCATGACTTTCTATTTGTCGAGGGAGTGTGGATGAACAGTGGTGATGATAGGAGAGAGTGAGCAGGTTTTTCTTGATAAAGATTGTGGCATGTTCATTTTAGCTAAGGTGGCAAGTGTGGAGTAAGCTTAACGCTAGGCTTTTGATGGATGTCATGGTTATTTGAAGCATTTCATGTTGTGTTTGTGAAAGTGGTTGTGTGATGGTTTATCTAGGTTTGTAGGTGGGGAATTATTGAAGTGAAGTCTTGTGCATGGCTTAGTTAATTGGAAAAGTTAGTGAGTGTTTTCTTAAGAATAGTGCCCGAAAGTTGTCTTAATAAAGGATTGTAGAATTTGAAAAAGGTGTTTTATGGGTGTTGATTAGGAGTGTATACGTAATTATAAAGATAGGCTTGAACATCATGTGTGAATATATGGACGAGATTAAAGTTTATATTATCGGTAAGTTTTGGTGTCTATGTTGATTTAGAATTCTAAGCTAAAAGCTCTTGTAAATTGATCTTGCATAGCACTCATGTATTGTGAATATATCTCCTGTCTGAGGATATTAGTTGTAAGCCTTGGCCATGCTATAATTTGAATTGTGTATATGCCTATGACTAGTTCCCTAAGCTTCAAGACTTGTTGATATGAATATGATGGTTGAAAATGGTGAGTATTAAGTGGATTAGAGTTGATTGAGTGGTAATAAGAATTATCTATGAGATGAGGAATTGTAACAATGTGGATGTGTGTAAATTTATAATTCAGAATGGTGCTATGTTACGGTGTTAGGTGGAGGAATTGGTGACTCCAAATTAAACTTGAAAATGAGGAGAGAGAGTTTGGCTTAGTTAGATTTGAATAGCCAAGATTGCAAATGCCTTGTGAGAATTATGAATTGAATCAAGTAATTTTGGTATTTGGGGAAAATAGTATTGCGGAGAAAGGGTGTGCGAAGCGTATTGATAAGCTTGAAAGTAAATTGTACTGCATGGGGTCTAGTACTTTTATTTTGATATAAGACTGATCGACCTACGCTCCGTACTTAAAATTGGGGTCGAGTTATAAATCCCAAACCCAATTGCTTCCTAGTAGCGTTGAAAGTTCCTTGGAAAGATTTTGAATCATGTCCTAATTGAATGAAAGCATGTCTTGATTCGGTCCGTGCACCTAGAAATTCAACTTGATAGTTATTCCGATGGATTCATATATTTCTTCCATCTTCCGATGTGGTCCAATCTCACTACTTAAAGTTTCGTGAGCATAACCATTTCAAGAATGATTTATTTGCGTCGAAGCGAGTTACCAAATTCTATTTAGGCTTTGCTTTTGTTCCTGACCCAAGTATTAAGCCATGGGTAGATCATAAAGTATTCCGTGTATCAATTAGTATTATTCGGAGAGAACCGATCCCAAGAGGGAGATATTGTGATATCCCGAGTTTTCATATCCTAGATCTTTCATCTCTTTCTTTGTGAATGAGGATTTAAATCGAAGTTAATAATTTTTCCGTCATCCAACTCTTTTAGTAATAGACTCAACTATGTCGTTGTGATTATCATGAGCTTATGCGTCGGAAAGTACTCCAAAGCTTAAAAAAATATAAACTTGTTCATCAAGCTATTTAAGTTGCGTATCCTCGATTTTTCTTGCCTTCCTAACCTAACGAGCGACATTCGGGGATGAATATTTCCAAGGGGGAAATGATGTGATACCCCGAGTTTCTCCCGTTAAATATTTCGCTCCCAAATATGTCGAGTCGTTAAAGCTTTGTTATCTTGCCAAGAGAAGCTTAGCACTCAAAAAAAAAATTGCTAAGTGTTGAAACTTTCTCATTTAGACCTTTGATCTTCGGGTATTTATTTGACGACCTTTTCGACATCTGTTTTTTGATTTTTAAGTTGTGTTGCGATGGGTAAAGGTCGTAATACATCCCGACTGAGTTTCGGAATTTTTGGAGTAGCATAAGGGCACTTTTGGGTGCCCAAAACAGTGGCACCATGCGATTAGCATGCTCCAGAAATTTTCAGCATTTCAGGGTCAATTTCAAACGATCATCACTTTCTTAATATAAGGAACTGGGAGATCTGATATATATCAAACGAAATCTCTTTGAGTCTTATTTCCAATGCAATTGGTTTCACCCCATTCCAACATCAGAGTAATAAGTTACGATCAATTTATTTCAGCACGTCAAATCAGTAACTGAGGGACAGATTTAATTTGGGTCAACTTCGGTTGATCATAACTCCTTATATATGATGAACTGGGTAGCCTACCATATATAAAATTAAATATCTTTGAGTCAACTTTCCAACGATATAAATTTCGTAAAAATCCAATACCCGAACGAGGAGTTATTCAGTTTTTTGTGGCCAAGGTACGCAGGATTTTTCTGCCATTTTTTTAATTTCCTTAGGGGCAATCCATTCATTTCACCCTTGCCTCATTTCGTGGAAATAAGCATAAAAACTAATTTTGGACATCAAAGTCTGTTATTTTCAAAAACAATTCCAAGAAAAAACCCTAAACCTATAAATTCCCCTTCCTAAATCTTCCAATTCCACCATGGAAATTCCAAATTAATCTGATAAATGAAGTCCCCGTTCCGAGCTCTTCGAGATGCACCAATCAATTTTGTGAATAGTGTTCCTAGGCAAGAATTCATTCCAATCTTTAATTTTAAGGTATGTGGGGTTTGAACAAGAATAATTCTTCCGTTCTTGTGCCCGTATCTTTAATTTTTAGTATGGATTACTATGAGTTTGGCAAATGAATTTATTTCCAAGATATCCTACCATGAGATTTTGATTATGTATATATGTAAATTGTTCAAGCTTGCCAATTATGATTATTTAATAGATTCATATGGTTCTGTAAGTTGAATTATGTCTAAATAATTCGATTATGAACTTATAAAGATTTGAATTGTAAGTTTTGAATCACATGAGTATTTGACTATTTTCGTTCTATGAATTGAGATTTAATATTGGGATTCTAGGTGTTTCTATCAAGAATTGATATATTTTGAACATGTATCCACATTTTAAGTTCAAGAATGAATTATTGGTATTTCCAAGTATTTTCGAGCCATGTGTTAAATTTTGAGCTTCCTTATGATGATTTGAGTTATTGGGTATATTGATGTCAAAGTTGCAATGAGTCTTGGTATTTTTCGGATGGTTTGGATGAGTTAAATTGTTGAAAATATTACGTATTGAGTATTTATATCCTTGTCCAAATGTCGAGTCGATTATGGTTCAATGCATTGATACCTTGTTGATGTTGAGGAAGATTAAAATATTTTGAGCTAAAATATGTTGAGTTAGGAATCCACAAATTGATATGATTTGATAAATGAGAGAGATTTGATTTGGTCTTTATGATAGACCCTTGTGATGTTGTGTGGATTTCCTAACGCGTTCTGATCTTGTTGGGGAGTAGTACTTAGCACCGAGAGGGAAATTTGGTATTTTCCCAAACCTATGTGCCACCGTAGGGTTGTTTGATGATGATATTATTGGCCAGAGAGCCCGATTGTGATTATTGTAGTTTTAAGGTCGTACTCCCTAGCAAAGAGTATGACGCTCCCGCCAATGGGGGTTTCAAACGTTGGTATTCCACGTAGCTCACGTGGGGTTGTCGGTTATAGGAAACTCCCGTGTCCATAAGATTAAGTTTCTTGAATTACCAAGTCACTCCGAGATTTAAGTCAAAGAGTTGAGATGTTTATGATGTTTTATGGTCATTAATGATGATTTATAATTACCTATGATGATTTTTGACGATATGATAATTTATGATGATTTAGGATGATTTATCATTATTTATGATTTATAATGATTTATGTGGATTACGAGATTTTATCATATGAACTGTTTATTATGAAATTACAAAAAGTATGATTTGATATAACTCAAGCCATGTGAGTCATCATTGTCCGTATGCATGTTTTCATGAAATTGATTATACTATTTATATTGTTGCATGCACCCCCACATACTCAGTACATTTCAAAGTGCTGACCCACATATTTCCATGGGCTACATTCTTACCAAAATGTAGGTACAAGCTGTAGCGCACATATCATGTTCAGTTGGGTCGCATCTCTCGATCGGCAGGTGATTAGTCCTTTTGATTCAGGGACTTGAGTTGTTTAGATTTGAGGTGTATTGTATTTTCTGTATTTAGTCATATTTTGTAGGGGTAGTTGGGAGTCATGACCCGACTGTCTTTGGTCAATGCTAGTAGAGTCTTCATAGACAGTCACTAGTAGTCAGTGTATTTAGTTTCAAATTTGTATATATATGAGCATAATTGTGTCCGTGTAAATTTACTTTCATGTTAGTCAGACTAAGTTATGGGTTGTTTCCGCATTATTCCTTCTATTTTATGTATTTTATTCAGTTGCTTTAGGTTATGCCAGATGAAGGATTAGCTTGGGGTCACTTTTGACCTTAAGCACCGTGTGACGTCTTGGGATCCAATTTCGAGGCGTTACAGTCAGATACAGTCATTCGATCTCAGTAATAGAACTCAGATAGTTCTATAGAATTCAGGACTGTCAAATACAGTCAACTCAGAACAGAACGAAACTCAGCTAGTTTCATTAGAAACTAGACTGTCAGATACAGTCGCTCAGTATCAGTTATTTTAGTTATATAGTTATTTGTATCTCATGTTATCAGTACTCAGGCTCAGTAATCATGTTATCACAAACTAAATTACAGTTAATATGTATTCATACATGCATTCTCACGTTTATGTTATCCAATCAGTTTGTATAGTTCATGCATGCATTCAACCTACCTCACATACATACCAGTACATTTAATTGTACTGACGCATTTACACTACGGTGTTTTATACATAGGTTTAAAATCACGAGATCCAGAAGCATTCAGAGTTAGCAATGAGTCCTCATCCTTCGAGGACATGACCATTACTTTATTATCTCATCCTGTTTCAGACAGTTCAATCAGTTAGAGGCTTTTCGGACTATCATATTTAGTTAGTTTATTTCAGTTGTTTTGGGTATTTTATACCCCATCCAGATGTTATATTTTATCATCTATCATATCTTAGTTTCGAACCTTATGGTTTTTTAGTTTATGTTTTTCGCATTTTACATGATGTTATGCAGTGTGCAGGTACAGATATCAGTCATGGGTTAGCTTGTAGTCCTTTGGGGTCATGAGCACCGTGTAGCATTCCAGGTACCAGATTTGGGGCATTACACTAGACTTGCAATTCCTTCATTTCATACCACAACATCTCTACTGCCCTTGTTTTTTCAAAGCGTGTTATTAACCACTCAAAAGACTTAAAAATCAAACGAGAATTCATATTTCAAAAGTGCATTAAAACTTATGCCCAAAACACTTTCTCTTTAATAATTTATCTACGGTGGTCATATTTTTCATCAATTATATGTGATTCCCTATTAGGAACATGAGAATTTATAAATCAAGAAAAGACACCCTCTCGCTTATTCATAAAAATAGTACAATTCATACATGACGGTAAACCTTCAACTCAAGCTTTTAGTTATCCGTATAATCAACCCACAATATGTAAAAATAATAGATTTCATAATAAGAGAGGGAATTACATAAATCATGCTCTCATTTATCTTCTAAAACTTAATATCACATGAACACATGAAAACATTTCGAATTTAGGGTACAACACCACAATTCCTACAAAACTTCATCATAAAATGGGATTTTCAATGCATGTTTATCAATACTTTTGAAAACCCATTTTGTATGCATAATTATTACTCTTTAGAACTTGTTTAAAATAGTAAATCTCCACCCATGAGATTTAGGATAGTCCCACGTACCTTAGATTGGAGGAAACTTTAAGAGACTTTGACCCTTAAGGCTTAATCTCTCAACCCCTAGGTTGTTTTCTCTTCTTGTTCTTAAGGAAGATGAACTAAGGATTTTGTGGATGATAAAACGTGTATAAGAACTTTAATTTTATCCATAAATGTTTAGGGATGGTTATGAGTGATAGGCCCAAATTACACCTCTCTTACGAGAGAGTAAGCGATAGTTGTCAAATATATAACCCAACTATGTTGGGGTAGAATCCCACAGGAAATATGGTGCTAATTAAGTTGTATGCAGATTAATTGACTTTTAATCGTTCGCTTTCATAAAATAAATAGGGGGAGGTGATTCAGTTCACCAATTAATGATTTCATTTTAACAAGATGAAATACGTGTAATAGTATTCAAATTCAGAGAAATGGCAAGTTAGGGCTATGTCCACCTTGTAGTTTTCAATACTTTCTAACTATGGGCTTTATGAATTCATACATGCATCAGGCTTACAGAGAAATGTATTGTATTTAATAACATAATCCTAGTGTTTCTCAACCATCAAGGACTAATTCACTTTAGTTCTCTCGAATCAAAAGTGTTCACCAAAAAAACAATACGAAATCTCCAAGTAGTTAATCCTACTAAGGCATTAACTTATGAAATAGGGGTTGGTAATCTTATTTTCTTGTTACTACTCTCTTTTCTAAACGGGAACCTTTCTTTCGAACAAGTTGCGTTTTAAGGAATATTCTCTATGTTTGTAACCACGAGAATTCAAGATAAACGAAGAGAGCATGATGTAAACAAATCAATGCATAATGAATTCAAAACACAAAGTAATAGATTGTATGCTACAAGGCTTCCATAATCCTAACTAATAAACTTAGCTACTCATGAATATAATGAAAATCATCATAAATATATTCATCATACCAAAAACTAGAAGATTATCTTGGTGTGCGAATAGTGAAAACAAAAGAAAAAATGTTTTTCTCTCCCTCCCAGGCTAAGCCACCCTTCCCTGCTCTCTCAAAAATACTGAATAATGAATAAAAAATTAGCATTAAGCCTTTTAATAATCTTTTCTCTCATAATTGCCTTCTAAGTCCCTGAACTAATTATAAATGACAAACTAGTCTTGGACATATTTTCTAGGCGCCATATTTGGTCCAGATTGTTACTCTCTCTTGTGCCATATGTCATCCGCATTCCATAGTTCCATAATGTCTTCATATACCTCGTTAATACCTAAAATCATGCTAATCACATCGGTTAGCTCAATTACATAGAAGTAGAGTAAAAACATAAGAAACTAGGCACTTTGTTCTCTAAACATAGCTAAAATATGGATAAATTATGGTGCTTAGGCGTATAAATACACCCAAGATCACCACCCCATACTTAAAGCTTTGCTCGTCCTCGAACAACATATCTATTTATGCATACTACACAATCCTTAGCACCCACAAAGGAAAACAAGATGCTCAAATAGGCTCACACAACAATTATAGATAAGAAGTAGCTTCAGGAATCATTCCTAGATACAACTTACCCTCAAGAATAGACTCATTAAATTGGATATTTCATGCATATCATTCAATAAAAGAAATCATATAAATTACCCAACCTTCATCAACCATGTGCCCTCACAACAAGAGAGTTACCCATAATCACTTACAATCATGCAATTTCTAACAAAATGGGTACAAGAATCAAGTTGCGCTCACTCTCACAAAGAATTCTCAAATTACAACTGATGACCATATGCTTTACCTTAGTGTAATACTCCACTAATATCAGAATGCTAAGATTAGGATCAAATAAGTCTTTTACGGATTGTAATGCAGGCTAAAGGATGGGTAGGAACTATTTTGGCTAGAAACAGTGACTATCTTCCCTAAGCGCTTTAATACACTACATTATGCAATTAAGATCAATCTCTAACAACCAATTTCCACTTTTGCTATCTTCACAGATTTGCTTTTCACCCCAACTCGTTAAGCTTAATTAATAACACTATGGTGGGAGTATGCAACCCTTTCAAATTTTTTATTTATTTTTGCACCCATTACATGTTACGCACCCCTATAATAGCCACTCTCAACTTAAGTGATTTGCCTTAGTTGAGGTACACAATGTCCAAGAAGGACCAGGACCAAAACAGGTTCATTGTAACATGTCTGGGATAAAATTTGGAACTTTTTCAATAAAATTTTTTTTTTGCTACTCCCAACCACATCAATTTCACACGCCAATAACTAGACTTTGGGGCATCAACTTCACCTTTTTTCTCTAATTTTCAAACTCCTAACTCAAATTGATTTTGCATTAAAGCGCTTAGGAGCTTTTGGTTCAAATTACGGTCTATTAAAGAACGAATTTGTCTACATATGAGTCTAACAAAAGAACAAGATAAAAGCTCAACGGGGCTAGATAAGATAATGTACAAAGGTAGGTCAAAAGAAGGTATGAATAATGGCTATCAAAGAAATGCCTAAATCATCTCCAAAACTCACAATCTTTATTTCGCTTTGCACACACACCAGGCAAGTTCTAGCATCAATTCCAATAAGAAATATACAACATTCTTACATACTCATGGCACATGGTCAACTCAACTAGGAGCATTATAGATTCTCAACCCAACAATTACATGAATTCAAATAAAACCAATAATCACAACAAGAGTCACAAGTACATCATGTAGAATACCAATCGTCCTTTCACCGATCTATCAGCCATTAGAAGCTGCATATTGGTAAGCGTAGGATCTCCCAAACCCAGTTTCTTATGCCTTGCTCCACATCACTAACATGTTTCTGCTTAAGTGGTTATTCCATTTCTGCACTCTTCTTTTCTGAATCTCCCAACTTCACAGGCATCACTGGAGATTCATCAACCATCTCCCAATCTATTTTGACCTCATCAATATAAGAGGATGCTCCCAAACCTGGACTAGATAACATTTTACCGATCCTAGTGATAATGGCCATACATGATTCATCAGTCCTCGGATTCTGAACTATATCACTTGGTAGAGTCCCATTCTGTCTTTGGTTGAATTTATAGATAATTGTCTTATCTTCTGCTCCAGTTATTTAATAGCAATTGAGTGCAAATTTACTAGTTGAATCATGGAAGATATGTCACTCTTCATAGTAGTCAACCCAGAATTGGTCGCCTCAACTCCCTTTAATAGTTTCTCCATCATGTCCTCCATGGACATTTTGCCTGAACTGGTGGTAGCATTATCACGGCTTCCAGGAGGTACATACAGTCCACTCTGGTTACTTTTATTCTTCCAATCTCTTTGATGGTTCCAACCTTGGTTTCCTTGACTACCGGTCTGGAAACCCCCTTGGTTATGCAAATAGTTAGCGTCTTCCTCAGTGTTTGATTCAGTTCCCTTAACGTGGGACTCCACAGCTTTTACCTTTTCTATATTCCTTGATAATAAATATTTAATGATCAGATCCATCTGGGTTTTCATGTGGGCCATATCTTGATCACGCTCTTCTTCTCTCCTATGTTGCTCTGCTGAATTACACTAGACCCAGTATTGCTTGCTACCACAAAATCTCTGGTATGCCAAGCTCTACTTATCTTAGTCATTCCTTCTAACATGTCAGCAGCCTCAGTAAAGGTGAGCTCCATAAAAGCTCCTCCTGCAGCATTATCCACTATTGGCTTTCTAAGTGAGTTCAAAGCTCTATAGAGTATTTTCATCAAATGTTCATCATTCATCTTATGGTTTGGGCATTGAGTCAACTTCTTTTTAAACCTCACCCAAGTCTCATGCAAAGCTTCATTAGCCAATTGCCTAAAGTTGTTGATCTCATCCCTCACCTGTAATATTCTGGAGGGCGGAAAGAACCTTTCTAGGAAAGCTCCTTTCAATTGCCTACAGTTTGTTGTAGAATCAGGAGTCAGCTCATTCAACCATATAGTTGCCTCTCCAGATAGAGAAAGTGGGAACAATATTAAATGAATAGAATTTTTTCCCACTCCAAGATTATCAAATGACTTACAAATACTGATGAAATTCACAAAATATAGATTTAGATCATCACCAGGTAATTCACCAAAGAGTCCTTTCAGATTCAGTAGTTGGATCACAGTACTGGTGATGTTGAGTTTCACCCTAGGAGCTAGTGGTGGTAGAATGATTGCCCCTGTAGATCCAATTCTATCTAAATCATCCTCATCATTGTCAACATCAAATTGCACAGTTTGGCGGTCTGGTTTCTTCTGAATGGATGATTTTGATTTATAGGTGGAACTACCCCTGCTGCACGCCTCCTATTAGCTAGTGTAATTAAATCATCATCTCCCAGGTCCTCTTCATCTATATTAGGTACCGGACCTGGGTTATCTGCATTCTATAGATTTAATTAAGCATTAGCCAAAGCGACTAATCTTTCAGCTTCCTGTTGGTTAGCCATTCTTTCAATGAGATGAGGTTCAGGATTGAAGGGTAATAATGGTTCTCCTGAATTTCTAGTTCATGGCATAAACAACAATGAGCGTGAAACAAACAAAAACAACAAATAACATAAAATAAGGAAACACGACTAGCAGTCAATTAACATACTAAACTCAATCGATAATCGTACTCCCCGGCAAACGGTGCCAAATTTTGATACGCCCAAATTACACCTCTCTTACGAGAGAGTAAGCAATCGTTGTCAAATATATAACCCAACTAAGTTGGGGTCAAATCCCACAGGAAATATGGTGCTAATTAAGTTGTATGCAGATTAGTTGACTTTTAATCATTTGTTTTCGTAAAATAAATAGGGGATTTGATTCAGTTCACCAATTAATGATTTTAGTTTAACAAGATGAAATACGTGTAGTAGTATTCAAATTCAGAGAAATGGCAAGCTAGGGTTATGTCCACCTTGTAGTTTTCAATACTTTCTAACTATGGGCTTTATAAATTCATACATGCATCATGCTTACAGAGAAATGTATTGTATTTAATAACATAATCCTAGTGTTTCTCAACCATCAAGGACTAATTCACTTTAGCTCTCTCGAATCAAAAGTATTCACCAAAAAGATAATACAAAATCTCCAAGTAGTTAATCCTGCTAAGGCATTAACTTATAAAATAGGGGTTGGTAATCCTATTTTCTTGTCACTACTCTCTTTTCTGAACGCCAACCTTTCTTTTGAACAAGTTGCGTTTTAAGGCATATCCTCTATGTTTGCAATCACGAGAATTCAAGATAAACGAAGAGAGTATGATGTAAATAAATTGCTGCATAA
The DNA here is from genome assembly GCA_030864225.1 of Capsicum baccatum var. pendulum. Lineage (NCBI taxonomy): Eukaryota > Viridiplantae > Streptophyta > Magnoliopsida > Solanales > Solanaceae > Capsicum > Capsicum baccatum. The sequence continues at coordinate 227,874,206 of CM061556.1, forward strand.
TGAATTCAAAACCCAAAGTAATAGATTGTATGCTATAAGGCTTCCATAACCCTAACTAATAAACTTAGATACTCATAAATAAAACGAAAATCATCATAAATATATTCATCATACCAAAAACTAGAAGATGATCTTGGTGTGCGAATAGTGGAAACAAGAGAAAAAATGTTTTTCTCTCCCTCCCAGGCTCGCCCTTCTCTGCTTTCTCCAAAAAATACTAAATAATGAATAATGAATAAAAATTCAGCATTAAGCCTTTTAATAATCTTTTCTCTCATAATTTCCTTCTAAATCCCTGAACTAAGTATAAATGACAAACTAGTCTTGAATATAGTTTCTATGGGCCACATTTGGTCCAGATTGCTACTCTCTCTTGTGTCCCATAATGTCTTCATTTACATTATTAATATCTGAAATCATGCTAATCACATCGGTTAGCTTAATTACATAGAAGTAGAGTAAAAATATAAGAAACTAGCCACTTTGTTCTCTAAACATAGCTAAAATATGGATAAATTATGGTGCTTAGGCGTATAAATACACCCAAGATCAATGGGATGTGAAAATACCTTATTGCTCTTAAAATAATACAAAAATAGAGCATTGACGTTGTTTTGCCTTAGCCATGCAGTGCACAGGAATAGCACAGGCCAAGGTGTGAGATGGACAGCCTATGGCACATCCCTTAGTGGGAGATTCATGCCACATCGCCTAATCCTAAGTGGGCGATGCATGTCAATCGCCTAGCCATTTCAGTGATTGTTGGCGATGTCCATGTGATGCACGGCCATGGAATGGATCCTGTCTTATGACGTACACTTAATTTTAACGTCCTAAAATACCCCTAACACCTCCCACAATGTCTATACATGGCCTACCATCAATATGGGGGTCCTAAAGGTCATTCTAGAGAGCGTTATTTGAGTAATACAACTACAGAATATCTCAGGAAGGTTGATATATTATGAGACATAGAGTAACAGTAGTTTGATCAGAAATATAGATGGGTAGCACCTTTTGGTAGCACGAGATACACCCTTATATATACACTCTCCCTATTTTTATCCCATAATATTGATTAATGATAATTCATTAAACCTAATATATCATATTTGTTAGTGTTCTTCATAAATGAATTCCCTTGTTGTGGAATATCAATGAATAGTGTTGACTCATCTATATCAATGTGTCAACCCTGTGTTTCATACATATTTTGACCGTTGTATTATGTTATCTGAACTAGGACAAAGTGATGTATAACTGGATTTTGATTTTTGGGGAGCCTTGGGTAGTTGAGGTGGTGGTTCTCGCCATCACTTTGCATGACGGTTAGTTATCTATGATGCTTTCAGAGTACATGTGTTTTCGTACTCACCCTTGCTTTTTTATCTAATTTTTTGCACCTTGTGTATGTATAGGATCAAGTAGCAATGTTTAGATTGTTTTCTTCCAGCATTAACATTGCAAATATTAAGGTAATGTTGCCGGACTCCAACCTTACTCGGATCTCTCTTTATTTATCTTACCGCTTTTAAGATACTTTAGTCATTGTTATCATTTGGAATTTAGAGGCTTGTACTGATGAAAACCAGACTTAGGATGCATCTTTAATATATATATATATATATATATATATATATATGGGATTATTCATTCTTTTATTTTCATTTTATACTCCTTAAATTGTGTTCTTTGGGATGGATTAGGCTTCTTTAATTGGTGGGTTTTACAAGTGCAATCACATACCTATGTTAGGTCATAACACTATGAGATTTGATGCAAATATTTTTTATCGATATGAAAAGCCTTTGAATTCTTGCACCAAGAAAATAGTGAAGAAATTCACTGAAAAATAAGAAATCTAGAACTTGATATTTGTGGGGAAGAAAGAGTTTCTGTAGAAAGTTGAGAAAGAGAAAAGTTTCTCTGCAAAGTAATGTTAGATTTGTTTAAACAGAAATAGTTGAAACTTTTTATAAAAACACACCCTTTTATTAAGAGCCACACCCTTTCAATAAGATTCACACCCTTTCAATTAAAAATTAAGTTATTTTATTTAAATAATTACTAACATTTCCCATTTCTTTAAATATAAATAATGACTAGATAAAGTTTGTTTACGCATAAAGTAATGTATCTTTTCATTTGAACAGTATTTTAGTACAATATCACAAGACAAAATTAAAATTTCACATTGCATAATAGCCTTGAACGTGTTATTTCTTATGATAACATCAGTGACACTACATACATAAATATTTCATTCTTGTTTTCCACTCAAACATGCTTAGCACTTTTATGTTCATGTGCTAACATTTATGAGAGCAATTTCAACTCCCAATCAAAGCGGTACCACTTCAATGGTCATATAGGTGAAGTTTTTTCAGTGCCTTTGTCATATTTGTGACATTTTTTACCTTGAATAGAATCTCATTAAGAGTATTACAACTCAATCCTCCAATCTATGATAACAGTATTGGTATATCACTTACGTAAGTACTGAAACATCCACATATCAATAACTTGTTATTACCCTTTGAACCTTAAACTATTCATTAGTGTTAGGTAGGATAGTCATTACTGGTGGACTTAATTTAGGAGTTTAAGTCATATGTGAAAGGTTTAGTAATAGGTTTAGTAAACAGATCAGACATATTACTTTTTGACTTCATAAATGTGAGAGGAATAGTTTCACCTTTAATTAATTTTCTCACGTAATCATGTTGAATACTTATGTGAATTGACTTTTCATTATATATACTACTATATGTTCCAACTAGAGTGGTTTGGCTATCACAGTAAATTCAAATAGAACACACACCTTTTGAGATCAATAAAATTTCTAAAAGAAAATCTCTCAAACGCTGAGCTTCTTTTCCTGCTTCTACTAATGCAATAAATTCTGATTCCATAATTGAATACATTATGCAAGTCTATTTCTTAAATTTCTAAGAAATTGCACCTCCTTCCAAAGTAAATATCTAATCAATAGTACACTTATTGTCTACTAAATTTGATATCCAATGTACATAGATATATCATTCTAGAAAAGAAGAAAACTTTGAGTATTGAATACATAATTTTTTTATTTTCTTAAGAAAATCAAGAACTCGTTCAATGGCCTTCTGATGATTAATACTAGGATTACAAGTAAATCTGCTTAATTCATTAACTATATATGTCATGTAAAGTATTGTGCACTACGTAGCATAGATAAGACTTCCAATAGTGCTTGCATACTCAAGTTGAGCCACAACTCTTTCTTCATTTTGAACTAACTTGATGCTTGAATCAAATAGGGTATTCACGTCTTTTATATTTAAGTGACTACATTTATTTAGCACTTTTTCATATAATGAGATTGACTTATTACATATCTACCACTATTTATTTTAATCTTAATATCCTTGCAAGATACTTCATTTTGGATGAGGAAGATAGAAACCTCTTCATTTTTAAAATTTCACCCATATCATTGCTTACAATTATCATGTCGTCAACATATAAACAAACTAGTATTAAATAATTACTACATCTTTTAGAATAAATGCATTTATCAATAATATTATGCTCAAAGTCAAATGATAAAATAGCTCTATCAAATTTTTCATGTTATTATTTAGAGGGGTGCTTTAGTTCATACAAGGACTTGAAAAGCTTATAAATTTTATATTCATTTCCTGATATAATGAACCCTTCAAGTTGTTCCATTTAGATCTCTTCTTTAGATCACCATTTAATAATTTTGTTTTGACATCCACCTGATGAACTTGTAAGTTGTAAATAAATGTTAAAGCAAATACAATTGTAATCAAAGTTATTCTTGTAACGGGTGCATATGCATGAAAATAATCAAATTCTTTTTTATCGAAAGCCTTTAGAAACTAACCTAACTTTATACATGTGTAAAGTACCACTAATATGGTACTTTCTTCGAAATACCCACTTACAATCGATAGATTTAGAAATTGGAGGCAAGTTAACAAGTTTTCAAGTGTAATTTGACATAATAGAATCTATTTCATCTTTAATAGCATCTTCCAAAAGGTTGCATATGTTGAAACCATATCTTTTTTATAAGTCTTAGGAACATCTTTCACTTGAAGAATAAATGAAACTTTACTCACAACTATATCTCTAGTGCCTTCAACAAGATTAAAAGAAATACATTGAGAGTCAACTTCATCTGATCCAAGTATTTAGTTCTCAACAATCTTTTGAGATGTTTCTTCAATGGTTACATCTATTGAAAAGGAATTAAATCTTTTACCCAAAGTTATCAGATTTAAAAAATTTCACATCTTTAGATTCAATAGTTACATTTGACTCTAAATTAAGAAGTTGATAATTTTTTCTATTTGAGACATAATCTACAAATCCACACTTAATCCTCTAGGACCCAACTTGGCCTGATTTGGATCATTATTTTTGTAATATGCAAGACACCCCACACTTTAAAATATCCATATTAGATTTTCTTCCCTTCCACAATTTATATGAAATAATTTAATTTTTTTCATAGAAATCCTATTAAATATGTGGCATGTAGTAAGAAGTGTGTCTCCCCATAAATTAAATGACAATTCGGCATGTAACAACAAAACATAAACTATTTTTAAATAAGTTTTATATTTTTTTATGCTAAACCATTTTGTGAGGAGTACAAGGGGCACAACATTCATAAATAATATCATCTTATTCATAAAAAGTATCAGATTTCTTAGAAAAATATTCTCCTTCTCTATCACTTCTTGAAATCTTAAGATTCTTTGTTTAATTGATTTTCCACTTCAGCCTTATAATTTTTTAAAGTATTAAAGGTCTCATTATTGTGTCTCAATAAATATACATAAGTATATCTAGAATAATTATCAATAAATATAACAAATATCTATTTCCCCCTCTTGTTAGCATGATATTTAATCTAAATATGTCAGAATGTACGAAATCTGACAAGTTAGTGTTTCTTTTGATATTATTAAAAGGCTTCATAATCAATTTTGATTTGACACATAGTTCACATTTTTTAAAATCATTTGAATTGTAAGAAACCAATCCACTTTTAACTATTCTTTTCATAGTACTTAAGCCACCATGATCTAATATATAATGCCGTAAAGAAATTGAATCCAACATATAAATAGCATATCATTCTTATTATTAAAAACTTATCAGTTGCAAACAACTTGATCATTCCATCAATAGAACAGTCCTTTTCAACAAATATAAAATTTTGAGATGAAATTGATTTATTTAATTTCGTTATGAATTTTATAGCCAATTTATTCAAAATAACCTCCTAATAAAATTTTGGTTCATATCAGGAACATGTAAGACATTGGTAGGAGTAATTATCGTACTCGAAGTAAATGCAAGTTCCACACTTTCCTTGCCAAAACTTTGGATCTTCCTTAATTTTTTATTTGAACTTCTTTCTCATCAATTTTTTTTGTAATATTTGAAGAGTTACTTGTCATAACAAATATGAACAGCGACACATTGATGTGTCGTGAGTTTACGGCACTGTCAACACATAAAATAAGGAATTTTTGTGAATTCTGAAGCATGATTGTGTGGATATGATGTATTTTTTGTTTAGTCTTGAAAGAAAATAATAGTGGAAGCACTTGAGAAAAGTAAGCAGAAAATTTACAAGTGCATGCTCACAAGGAGCCCTGACGGGCCATGACACTATCCCACAAGTCATGCCCTCAATCGTATGAAGTTATTCCATGAGGTGAAGCCTAAGTCCCAAGCCACAAAAGTCTTGACAGACCGTTGAAGAAACTACGAGTCATGGCTCATGGCATGGCTCGTGAGAAGGAACACATTGAAAATCATATTTTTCAAAGGCAAAGTTGACTAATGGTTGTACGAACCATAAGAAAGACCCATGAGACATGACATGGCTTGTGGGGGAATTTTACTAAAGAGCCTAAATTTTTTAAGTATGGCCTGACGATACCTCTAATACACTGTGGCAATGCACCATGGTTCGTGGCCTGGACGTGGGGTATTGTCGACTCTATTTTTTTTATTTGTATAGGATAGCATTTTTATGTCTATAAAAATACTATGTTGGATTTTATTTTGGGGTTACACACTCCTTACTCACGTTTGGGGCTTATTACTATATACTTTAAACATGTTTATATATTATTACAATTAATTTCACAATTCAATTTGTTGTTCATCATTCGATCTCCAGTTAGTTGTATAATTATCGTAAGTAATTTTATCATGAATTCTACACAAATTAATGTTATTATTACTTTGATTATGAGCATCTTAATACCACAACTAGGTTCATGGAAATCTTAACGAATTAATAAAGTAGGTTAAGTACTTGATAATTTTAAACTGGTATGCATGTGTGCATTGTTATCTTCTTCATTTTGGTTACTTTCTTGCGGTTGCACATATTAAGAACTCGTTTGTATTTGATACTTGCTCGGAAGAGGGGTAGAGATTAGAGAAAGAAAATAACAACAGATATTTGAAGCTTAACCTTCACCTAATAACTTGAGCCAGGAAAAAAATAGTTAATCTAAGATCAAAAATAAGGTTTAGAAAAGAACACACTCGGAGACGAGGAGGTGAAGGGTAAAATTAATCTATTAGGAGTGGGAGGCATTAATTAAGGTGTATCTTGTTGAATTTTGTGATAAGCATTGAGATAGATTATTATTATGATTTATCTATGGAGTTATGAATTCATGGAGAACACAGTCCTAGTGTCTCACATTCATTGATCACAAGTCAACAAATAATCCAAGTTTGGTTACTATTTTGCTTTATAATTTGCAAACTGAAACCTGTTTTTAGTAAGAACCCCCTTCTTCCTACCCCCCGCCCCCCGAAAATACTGACTACAATTGACTGAAAACACCTATAAATTATTTCCACCATATTTTCTGTGGGGTTCAATCCCAATCCTGTTTGGTTCTTAATTTGACAACGTCCAATATATACTTATTTAATGAGGTGTAAATTTAGGTGTATCACACATGTATCGTACCACCAACCATAAATTTTATCTTTTATAGTCTAGATCTAGTTCATAGTAGCAACAATCTCTTCATCTTCTTTTGTTGAATTCACTTCTAGCTTCTGGATCTTTCTAAACCTACAATCTCTAGCATAATGGCATGGTTTTCCACACACATAGCATCCTTCTTGCTTGGACATCTTGAAATTCTTTTATTCTTTTTATTAGCAAGAAAATCTTCCCAAATTTTGGATTTATTTGAGGGTTTATCCCAAGCATGGCCTTATTATTGTCATTATAAGAATTTTTATTCTTATCTCTCTCCTGCAATTCATATTCGATTTGATGGTAATTTTGAACTTCTTCCAAAGAAAATTCTTTAGAATTATGGAGAATTTTCTTTCTATAACCCTTTCAAGATATTGGCAATTTTGTGATAATTATTCTAGCTTTAAAAAATTCAGGAAGTTCAATCCTCGCCATCCTCAATTGATTTATTATAACCTGCAATCCATGTACTTGTACCAAAATAGGCTTATCGCACTAAACTTGAACTCAAAATAGTTTAAATTTTGAAATACGAAACTTATTGGTACCTTCCTCCTCGGCTTTGTACTTGAATTTCAATGTATTTTAAACTTTCTTTGTCGAAGATTCGACGGAGTAGAGATCAAAAAGACGATTTGAAAGAGTGTGGAGAATATGGCCTCTACACGTGATTTCATCTTCCACCATCTTCTTTCTTTGTGCCTTGAGTTCTTCAGAATCATTATTTTTTAGTGGAGAAAGAGAAAAGTTACTATGCAAAGTAACGTTAGATTTGTTCAAAAAGAAATAGTCAAAAAACTTTCATAAAAGACACACCTTTTCAATAAGGGTCACAACTTTTCAATAAAAGACACAGCTTTTCAATTAAAAATTAAAATATTGATTATTTTATTTAACCAATTACTAACAAATTGTTGACAACAATTATAAGAGAATGGCTTAAACTTATAATACTAATAATATTCTTTAAAAAGTTATGCTTTGTATACTTTGTGGAACTGGAGCTTAAACTTCATCGAATGAATGCGTCCTCTAGGAATCCGAAAGCTTCAAATCTTGAATTTGCCTCTGATTCAAGCAACAGAATAATTGATATAGATTCCTCACACCTACGCTCAGTTCTCTTAATTTTCTTCTTTTTTTCTAGTTAGGAAGTCTTCAACCACCAAGGTTGTGTTTTTTAATTCTCTTATATTTGGTTAACTTAAAATTTTAAAAAATATTTTTCAAATAGACTTGTTTTTCTCAAATTTAAGGGCACTAACCTCTATCCATAAATTAAGAAAAATATTTTTTAGAGCTCTTTAATAACCTCTCCACCCGCACGCCAAGAGTTGCATCTCTGATCGAGAGTCGAGTAGGGTTGGGAGTAGAAATTGGGTCCCGAATTGAGGTCATGAGGCCCAATCAAGTGTTGAAGGTCTATATTTAGATCTAGTCTCAAGATTTAGGGTCTCATATTGGATTAAGGTCGGATCTTGGAGTTTAGGTCTTTTGTCGGGGTCAGGAGTTGGGTCTCATATTAGGATCAATATTAAAATTCGAGTCTCCATTAGGTTAGATCTTAGAGTTTAGATATCTTGTTGTGGTCAGGAGTCGAATCTCAATTCTAGGTCAAAAATCAAACCAAAAATCAAAGTCGGGGTCAAGGATAGGAGTCGGTTGTAGGGGGTCAAAGTTGGGTCTCGAATCGAGGCTATGTAATGCCCCAAAAAATCAAAGAAAAGATTAGAATCATGTTTCAAGTACATGAAGACTAAAACTTCATGTTTTGTTAGTGTGGTAAGTAATTTATACATGTATTAAGGCCACAAGTAACTCCTAATTCCTAGCCAAGTTGAAACCTTCCTTATCAGTGGTTTTGTCAAGGAGAATCTTCCTATAGTTAATTTCAAACAAGCATAACTAATAAATTATAAAGTATTTTAAGATCAAGACCCGTAAAATGAAAGAAATTTAAGACTTTTTTCTAATGCATCCAACGTTTCCTTAATCTAATTCCAGAGCTAAGAGTTATGGCTATTTTAGTGAAGTAATGTCTAACTGTGAGAATACGAGCGTAGGTACGATTTTGGTGAGATTGTATGACCATACAGCGCTCTCATCTGATCGAAAAAATCCCAAACACCTAAAAATAGGAAAGTACACCTTCTAACCATGAGATGGAACCACGATCTTGGTTTAAGACCATGATCTTAGGTACGATCATGAGTTCAAAAGCTCATTCATCTTTGACTTTCAACCTATGAACCAAGGTACGATTGTAGGTGAATCCCATGATCGTACCATGGCTTGTATGACCAAGTCAAAAGAGCCTCTAGTCCATCCACCAAACCAAGAACACCAACCATGGTCGTAGGTAGGTCCACAATTGTGGGATAATTTGTATGACTCAATTTTTGCAAATTTTAATTTTCAGTTACATGGACTTTGCAAATAACTTTTTACTTTTTAAACATCAAAATTATGTCATTTAATCCACCAAAAGTCCTATTATTAAGATTAATATTACCATAAGTCCCTCATTCAACACTTAGTCAGAAACAAGAGAAAGAGACACTTTTCCTACTCTCTAGGGTAAACTAGGGTTCTCGGGCTCCAATTTCAAAGATTTCTTCAAGGTTCTCATCTGGGCATGTGGGATTTCATATTTGTATATCCTTTCAACCATTGAGTCCCCAAGTTAACCTAAATTCCTCAGTTTAGTTCCTTCCTCAGAACCTAGGTTCATGAGTAGTATGAATTCCTCTATATTTCAGTTTCTCATCATAATTGAGCCATGGACCCATGTTACACTATGAATTTTAGTATCATCACATGTTTATAATTAAGAACCCTCAGTGTAATGTATAATTCATGATTTTAAACTTGAGTTACAAAATTTCATATTTTATTTTGTTTATTTTAATTATCATAATAGTTGCATTCTTCTGAGATGGCGGGTTAAGAACACCATATGCGCTAGAATTTTATACATATGTAATGAATACCAATTCCTCCATGTTTATATGATATAGAATATTTTTCAGATAAGTGTCTACTATTTCAGCCTCAGATATCAGTGTTATGAGCTTGTCAGTTATCCATTTTAAATAAATTATCCAATTATCGATTATATTCAGTTAGGAGTAGTACTTACCACCGAGCGGATGAAGGAGTGAAGGATCACCCTCCAGAGAGGCTGATACCTTTATTATAAGTCCCTAAGTGCCAGAACTATGGCTCCACCGTAGGTTAATAAAGGGTTACTCATCAGATCGATCTTGACACCACAGTCTTTTTAGATATCAGTTTAGTGGATCCACGTCAATTAGTATTCGTACCCTTGGTAAGGTATAGAGCACCCTTCTAGCTGGGATTACAGGTTGAATCCTAATTAGCTCAGATTGGGGTATGTCGGTTAATGGCAGCTCCCACAGTTTACAGTTCAGATTTAGATAGTTGCATGACCTCATATTTAGTTATTCAGCATATCATATAGTACAAGTTTATTACTTGGTTTTACATCAGTTTATCATGTTACATGCATCACGCTCTGCCTATGTTAGTTATTTCCTATCGCACGCACTCAGTACATTCAAGGTACTGATCGCATACTTTTCTTGCGCTATATTGACTTATAATATAGGTTCTGACTATCAACATTAGAATCGGACATAGTACGACCTCCTACTACATAGCAACAATACTTTGGGAGTCCTCATCATTCAATGACTAATTAACAATATTTTTCATTTATGTTTATTTTCAATTTTTAGACGGTTAGAGTTAGTTGGGGGCTTGTCCCAACAACTTGTCTTGGGGAAGGCTTTCAAACATACAGTTATATGTTTAACTTTGGGGTTTTAAACTCAGATATTGATATTGGTTTTGATTATAATTTCATTATTCAATTCAGCTTCCTCGCAGTGTTTATATCAGTTATTTCAGTATTCATATTGTCATGTCAAGAGATGGGTTAGCTTGGGGTCACTTGTGGAAGCATTGTGTTATAACTAGGGATAGTCTCGATCTTGGCAGGTTAGGAATTGGATCTAGGTTCGGGTGTTAGATTATTGTCTGAGTACAAAGTCGGTTCCTATGTCGAGTTGGGAGTTAGGTTTATATCGATCAATTTCAAATTATTGGTATAGATTGTTATACCAATCTTACTATGTATCATTTTTAGCCTTATTTATACATTCAAGTTTACAAGGTTGTAATATGTAGATTTATAGTTAATATTTATGGTGCATTTCGTATGACGAAAAATATTTCTCATATTTTTTGGATTAAATATTCTGTAAAATATTTTTAAATGGACTTATTTTTCTCAAATTTAAGAAAAATGACTTTCTCACATAAAGTAAGAAAATATTTTTCAAAACTCTATTTCAACTTCATCACCCAACCCGACATTTAGATCCGATCACGACCCAAGACATGACTTCTGATTTGATCCAGAACTTGACCTTCATGAACCAACTTTTGATCGAGGTTGAGAGACAAATTTCGGTCAAGGTTGGCTTGCGGTTACCAGATTTGGGTAGGGAGTTGAATCTCGAGTCGAAGTGAGGATCAAAAGTCAAGTTCCTAGTCGAGGTCAAATCTTGAGGCTCTAATCTATATAGAGAGTCAAATCCCCCCAACGAGGTTGGTAATACGATTTGAATCTCGATCAAGGTCGAATACCTGGTCAAGGTTGGCAGTCAGATCCCAGGTCAAGAGATGGGTTCCAGGGTCAAGTTTAGTTGTTGAGAGTTAAGCAATATGTTGGGATCGAGAGCTAGGTTTGGTCTCAGGATCAAGATTCAGGTCCCTTGTTAGTGTTGGGGTTGGGGTCCTCGCTAAGATCGAGAGTCAAATCCCGAATCGAATTAGGGTTGGTGTATGAGGTTAGGGTCGGGACCAGTCTCCCTACCTCGACACATGACTCCACTTTCGACCTCACCCGAACTTGGGACCTTACCTCAACTCGAGACCTAACTGTCGATCTTGATCCTGAGTCTCAAAGCTGACCTTGACTCCCTAACCCAATTCAGACACAAGAGCTGACTCCCATTTCTAACCTCAACCCAAGACCAGAATTTTGACCCCAATCGTGACACCCATCTACTGATTCCTGATCACCAAATCAGGATCCAACTACGTCACTCCTGAATCGAGACTCGACTCCAACTCTGGTTTGGATTTTGACCTGACCATGACCTTGACCGATGTCTTGGTCCATGTGAATGGGTGGGAATTTTTGTGTTGATGTCATTGTATTTGCTCAGATTATACCTAAATGCTCTTGGGGATAACATCTTCTTACTAACCAAGCACCAAAAATAAGTAAGAAAACCACTTATAAGATTTCCCTTCATTCCAAAAACACCCTCCCAAACTTATAAAGGAAGAATTCAGGTATAAAAATTGAACAAATAAAAGCTTCGAAAACCCCAATAAATACTTATCCAACAATCACGCTCAAAATACAGTGATGCACCTTTACTAAATTTAGAATCTGCAGATGACCTCATATGTGGAATTTCAGAAAATTAGAAAATACAGCAATGGTGCCTTTAATTACTATAACTAACTTTTTGTATTGAAATGGAAGGCTATTTTGCATCTGGATAGTTGATGGTATAAAGCGATTGGCCGCTGACCAAATTGTCATGCCATTGTATACAATTGTATGTTGTCACTTTACATATAAATATGTATGCATTTTACCGTGTCAATGGACGTATGATTCTGCTTTTTATGATTTTAGGGCTGTTTCTTACGTCGAAGTATTGCTCCCTGTGCCCATAGGCCATGGATAGAAATCAGGTATTACCGTCTCTACAAGCCTAAAGGCCAACTGAAAAAATGAATAGTAGGGCTCAATTTTCCCAAATACTCTTCCTATAAGATATTTCTTTCATTTATTTTTACTTGTCCAACTATATTATAAATAAATGCTCAACACTCCTTTCATGTCTCCGCCTTTCATCTTCTGGACATGTGTTCTTGACTAGCCAATGTTCCCATGCAACAAAATTGATCTAACTACTACTCTATAAAACTAATCTTTAAGCCTTAGTGGTACAGTTTTATAACACAAGACATCAGAAGCTAGCCTCCATATTAATCATCTTGCACCAATGCGATATGTGACATTCTCGTCAATCTCTATGTTACCTTGGATAATAACCCCCGGATACTTGGGATTCCCTTTCTTGAGATGACTTGAGAATCCAACTTCACTTTCACGTATGCTACACGAGGCACATCACTGAATTTTCACTCCATGCACTCTTAGTCTTGCTCAATCTAAAACCTTTAAACTCTAAGATTTGTCTTCACACCTCCAGCTTGTCATTGACTTCACTACACGTCTCGTCAAGCAATACAACATATCTAAATTATTCATTAATTTAATTTTTAAATATTAGATAACCTCTAAATTGTGCCCAAATGATTTAAAAGTTTAATCCTCATACTATAATCTACTCTTTTCAAAAGTGAGAGAGTTGAAAAAAAAAAAGTATTTACAAATGAATTGAGTAATATTTTCTGGGAAAAAAATTGATGTTGAATAAAATATTGAAAAGTTGAAAATATATTTGTGCATATATTTTATTTAGAAAAGATTGAAGTTATAATATAGATAAAAAAAAAAATCACTTGAAAAAATAAATTCAACGAAAACATTATTTTTTTAAAAGTCATCTTTGCAAACTAATCTAAAAATCATTCTAATATACTTCCTCCATTCACGCGTAACATATCAAAAAATATAATTATTTTTTCTTATTTATCCTCAATATTAATTAATTATTCCAAAAATATTTTTCGATAGCTATTATTCATCAATTAAATAAAATATGTGACAAAATACTCATCTCAATTATTATTTGTTAAAGAACATTCAAAATATAAAAGTAACAATAAATATAATAAAAACATTTCAAAAAGGAAAAAAATGATAAATATAATAAAAAATATTATAATATATTACCATATATAGTGAATGTCCACTTACCATATATAGTGAATTTCTACTTTACCATATATAGTGAATGTCTATTTATGGAAAAGTTAGAAACCTCAAGGTTAGATTTCCTCTATAAATAAAGAGGACTTTCTTCGTTGTAATTGAACCCATCAAGAACTCCTCATGAGAAATAAAGAAGTCTTCTCTCTATTCTTCTTCTTCTTCATTTTATATTTCATAACACGTTATCAAGACGAGACTCTGTCAAACAAGGTGAGATTATAAATCTAAAGGTAATTTCAAAGTTAGTAATTCTTTATGTTATTTGTCTTTTGCAACTAATGATATAATTATTGTTGATTTGAGAAAAAGATAACTGGTTTGGAAGCATTTATGCTTTAAATTTGTCCATAAAGAATAATATTGTTAAAAAATATGATGATAAATTTAGTCTCATCTTATAAAGAGGGTAAGACATTGGGTTAAAACTTTCAATGCACCATGATGATAAGATGTTGTATTCAAGTCTCATCGATTTATAGTCTAAGACGCCTTTTATATGGATAGGATATTGAGTTTGAATCTCAATACAGCACATTGATGATATTATGATTTCTAAGACAAAATAACAGGCGTTTGGTAAAAAGTTTTGAAACATATCTCATGGATATGCTCTATTCCATGAAGTGAATATGGTAGCAATATATGATGAATCTGAAAGTTGTCAACTTGCTTCTTTCTTGGAAGAAATATGGTAACAGTGCATAATATATCTGATAGAAGACAAGTGATTGAATACAAGGATATAAGTGAGAAGAGACAATATGATAATAATCATCAAAAATGATAATATTTTCACACGCTTATTATGATTATAGGATATGTTAGAGAAAATTTCTCTACAACTATATGCATGCCTCAATTTGCTCCTGAATTAGCAATTTCTTAAAAGAGACTATAAACTATCATAATTTTGATAAGCTTAAGGCCGATTATATTCCATTCCTGGGTAATGAAAAGCTTATTAATGCAAACGTACACTTGATTATGATGATATCACAACTCACCTTTGAAAGAGGCTGAATAATTGAGAAGAGTTATTTTGAAATCTACTTATAAATTATTAAATCTAAAATTTATTCATGTAATAGTAAATTTGAAATTTACTAAAATAAAAAGTACATGTCATGGTAAACTTGGTGTTTGCTAGAATATATGTTCATAAATTGACATGAACGATTGCGATATTCCAAAGATGTGCATACTGAGTATTGAACAAATATTGAAGAATTAGAAAATTCTTCATTAACTTTTAATATTGCGTGTTCTCATGATAAGTTGGTTGGACCAACCAATGTTGGAATTTGATCCCTTAAAATCTATAAATATAAAAGGTGAATATGGGCCTGTTCACCTATCATGTGATCTATAGAGATGCATCGATATAAAATGATCACATATGAGTTTATTGTCAACCTGCAGTTTGACATTCATAAAGTTGCTTGCTCAATATAAATTAGGTTAAGAGCATCATTTTTAGATTGTGTGATCAAGGCAATTCATCTTGATAATGCTAGTTAAGTTGGTGTTAAATGCCTTCGATAAATAGTTAACTCATTGCTTATGAGAACAAAGCCTCATGTGTTGGTCAAAAATATGATATATTGCATACAATAACACTTTGTATGCATTAGACCAATAGATTATGATTATTTCTTCCTCTTAATTGGTTCAAGGTCATAAATCAAATATTTCATCTAAAAAAATTTTATGTGTTGTATATGAATAATGAATATACCATGATGGGTTCTCTAAAGTGAGATATATGTTAGTTTTTCTAATATGAGGGGAATATAATAAAAAGCTAAGAAATATGTTGTGAATTATCATCAATATAACTTTCAATCAAAAGATAATTTATGTTCAAATACTAGAAGCATTTGTTGATCCAATATTAATTTCATATTTAGCTGTAAATGCTCCAAATTGAATGTCTTTGAAGGACAAAATCTATTGCATGCATGAACCATGGTAGATCAATCGGTCCTAAATGAAATAATCCTTGAAAATGATAAGGAGCAAATAATTATAATAATAAGGCAATGTACTCTTGAAGAGCCTACGACATAACACTTCATGAAACCTTATGAGAGGTTCAGGTACCTGAAAATAATGAAGTGATGAGATCTCAAAATGTTATGTCATACTGTGAACCGATACAAAATGATATAACATCAATATCTTTGATACGATATTGACGCAATATTGTAAAAGATACGAGGATCTAAATTCTACGTTTATTTAAGCATGTTAACATAGAAACATTTATCAAGTGATATGAATGAATGCATCTTGGTAAACATAACACTTATTTTATTTGCAGTCCAGACACTTAAATATGTCACTCATGAAATATTGAATATTGTTTATTGACAAAATTTATATGAAAGCTTTTTTAAGGATTCAAAATGTTTGAAGTATATAAAAGTTTCTAAAAAACTTATTTATAATCCTTATATTGTATAAGCTTATAGCTTGAAAATTATTGAAACTTTTAGAGAGTTTTCAAAAGCAATAGATTATTTGCTGAAATGAGGAATATATCAATTTGGATTAGTTATGAAGTACCATATCTTAGTGCAATTGGTGCACTCAGGTATCTTGCAAATACTACAAGGCCTGATGTAATCTATTTCGGTTAATTTGTTAGCAAGGTATAGTTCTGCTCCAACTAGGAGACATCAGAATAAGATTAAACATATGAGCTTATTTTATTCTAAAATATTGTAGTCTCGATCTTGCTGGTTATATTGATGTTGGGTACTTATTTGACCCGTAGAAAGCTCGATCTCAAATAAGCTATGTGTTCATATGTGGGGTTATTGTCATATCTTGGAGATATACAAAGTAGTCTATCGTAGCCACTTCATCAAACCATGCTGAGATAATAGCTATTCATTAAGCAAGCTGAGAGTGTGTATGGTTGAGGTCCACGATACATCTCATTCGCGAAAAATATGATTTGACATATGACAAAGTAACCATGATTTTTTATGAGGGTAATGCAGCATGCACAACACAACTTAAGAGAGGACTCAAGATAGAACAAAGCACATTTCGTCAAAACTTTTCTATGCACACAAGCTACAAAAGAATGGTGATATTAACGTGGAACAAATTCGTTCAAGTGACAATGTGGTTGATTTATTCACCAAATCTCCTCCAATTACAACTTTCAACAAGATGGTGCACAAGATCGGGATGCAAAGGTTCAAGGATGTTCTCATTAGAGATAGTTAATACGTGATGTACTCTTTTTTCCTTATGAGATTTTGCCCCAATGGATTTTTCTTGTAAGGTTTCAATGAGGCAGTCTATATGCGTATTGTTAGAGATGTGTACTCTTTTTCTTTCACTAGATTTTTTTTTTCACTGGATTTTTTATAGTATGATTTTAACAAGGCATATTATCTATCAATTAGACATTCAAGGAGAGTGTTATAAATATATTATCATATGTAGTGAATGTCTACTTTATCATATACAGTGAATGTCTATTTATGAAAAAAGATAAAACCTCAAGATTAGTTTTTTTCTATAAATAAATAAAAAATTCCTTTATTGTAAATGAACCCATCAAGAATTCCTCCTGAGAAATAAAGAAGTTTTTTCTCTATTCTTCTTCTTCTCCGTTTTATATTTCATAACAAAAACAAAACATTTTAAAAAAGAAATAAAAAAGGACTCGTGTCCAAACGGGCCTAAATACTAAGCTGCCCAAAGGTGAATTGGGCCCTTTATATCCGGTTCAGCAACACTAGTACTCAAAAAATACTCAAAATCCTGAACGCCCTAAAGTTGCCATCAGCCTTCGTAAACTCTTATCTCCTCCTCCAATTCCTTGCAATGAAGAACGAAAGCAGCAACAAAAAAATGGAGAAAGTGACGGCGGTAGCGTCGGCGAGTTTCGACAAAGCAAAGGCGGCGGCAGCTGTGGGAGCAGTGAAAGCTAAGGCGGCGGCGGTTGTGGGTGCAAGCAAAGTGAAGAGTGGAACTTCATCAGGATTCAAATGGATTAAGGAAAAATGGAACAAGAGGAATTCTGCTAAGTAACTTTGTTAATTCATTTGGAGATTGTTAGAAGAAAGGGAACCAGTAGATTTTGGGGGGTTTTAAGTTTGTGGATTTTGCTTTAGGAAAATTTGTTGTGTTTAATACTTATTACTCCATTATTCGTCATAATTTGTATTTGATTCACTTTGTCTAATGAAATTAGTCCGTTTTCACTTTTGTTATTTAAATTTATGTCGCCATTAGCAAAACGTTATAAATTTATCTCAGGATTATAATTGTAAAATAAGTTAATCCACGTGGCAAACGATTTCGGCGGCGTGCTGTAGGAGCAGTGAAAGCCATGGCGGCGGCTGTGGTGGGTGCTAGCAAAGTGATGACGGGAACTTCATCACGATTCAAATGGATTAAGGAAAAATGGCAAAAGAGGGATTCTGCTAAATAATAATATGGTTTTTCTTTTGAAAAAATAAACTTGTCTTGTCCAATGCAGTAAAACTTCCTGCAAAATTTAAAAAAAAAAAAAAAAAAAAAAAATCGATGCAAGTTTGGTATGATGGAAAATATGTTTCATGGAAAATATTTTTCTAAAAAATAAGTTGATTTTCTACTCATTTTCTCATATTTGGTTGGTGAGTGAAAAATATTTTATGATGTTTGATTGATGGATAGAGACTATTTTTTAAAAAAATATTTTCTAGTGTTTGATTGGTGAGTGAAAAAATTTTTTTTAGGATATACTACTAACTGTTAACTAGTATATTAGTATCTCTAATAACTCAACAACTTGTAAGAACTAATTTAAGTATAACAAATATTATCAATATCGAATATAAAAATATTACAATCACTAAATTTAAGCAACTATTAATTAGCAAATATAGGAGACATTTTTCAATATTTTGTCAGGATAATCTCAAGATACTATAATTAATAGAAATATAACAGAACGACAAGCTTATTCAACCTTGTGAAACAAGTTACATCGATGAATAAATGAAATATGCAATCAGCAAATGTAATATAGGTAAGTCTTCCTCTATGCATATGAAAATAACAATACATTCAACGAACATTGGAAATGGAAAAAAATCGGGTTTCACTATTTTTTATTTTAAGCAGTGAAAAATTAAAGCAAAGCACAGTGAAAAATTTTTTGAGTAATGTAAAGTTTTTAGAAATGCGAATTTTTTGAGTCATGTAAATATGAGTATTGTTGGGGTAAGGAAGAGGAATGGGGTGGGTCATAAGTCATATTTATCATTTTCTGAAAAATGACTTCCTTGGCCCATGAGGAAAGTCATTTTTCCTTAAATGGAGAAAAATGAATTGAACATTTTATTGCACCCAAAC
The DNA here is from genome assembly GCA_030864225.1 of Capsicum baccatum var. pendulum. NCBI lineage: Eukaryota > Viridiplantae > Streptophyta > Magnoliopsida > Solanales > Solanaceae > Capsicum > Capsicum baccatum. The sequence goes on from CM061556.1 coordinate 227,893,609, forward strand.
AAGAAAAAATAGGAAAACATTTTTCAGAAAATATTTTCCATCAAACCAAACACAAGCTTTCGAGGGAGGATAAAGCTGCTGGCGACCTAGCTAAAAATTACTGTAATAATTGTCCGAAAAGGTTAGTGAGGTCGCAGTGGTGGAATTCAGCTATTCCTTTAAAAAATAATAATCTATTTTGACTTATCATAAAATTAAAAAAAAAAAAAAAGACTTATGCTTGTGATCTTAAATTAAAAAAGTTGTATCAAATATGTCAAAATATTTTTTAATTTTGTGGTCCTAAACATGTCAAGCGAAAAGTTAAAATTAAAGTATTGTCAAAAAAGGAAAGGATCATTCTTTTTTAAACGAACTAAAAAGGTAAAAAAAAAAAGGAATCATTCTTTTTTAAACGGATTAAAAAGAAAAATAGTCATTCTTTTTAAAATGGAGGGAGTATATAATTTGGTTTAATTTACGACATTATTAGAAAAAGGGTGGTAAATTTTGGAGATCTTTAGTTTGTGGATTTTGAATTTAATTAATTTTTTAATAGAAAATTATATTGTGTTTAGTAGTGTTATTATTCGTAATGATTTGTAAGTTTGATTCCTTTGTCTTTTAACGAAAATTAGTATGCACAGCCGTACGTCATAGGTTGATATTAATGTATTATTGTATATTAGTTTAAGATATCGATATCTTGTCTAAACTTGTAAAATCATATTACATTAAATCAATGCTATTATTGTATTATTTTAATATATACCTAATCTATTATCAATCTAACCACAATCAAATTGATATAAATAAATACAAATATGTAATTATCATAAAAAAAAAAAATACATGTTTATATATACAGTATTCATTAATATAACTTAGTTGATAACTTTTAAAATTGCATACAAAATGGGGTATTTAATTTATTATTAAAGTTATTAAATGAAAATAAAGGTGAATTTTTTATTAAATATTTGATACTTTTAAAATAACTCAAAGTAAATAGCAATTATACATAATAATTATTACTATGTGTGTATAACCATTGTATTTTATATTGTATATTTATTCTAAATTCAATTCGAACCATTCTTAATACATATTAAATTATATATGGTATATAGTGTTTATTACTTATTAATTTTTCTTCAAATAATATGTTTTGTGTATATTTAAAAGGAAGAGTAAGTTAATAAAAAGATATAAGTCAAATTTAATAATTATTATAAACTTATTTTAAAAATAGATTGTGTATTTAATATAACGATTATAAAATTTAATTTTGACTCTTAATGAGATGATCTATATACAAATAAAATACATTAAATTAATTTAGACCAATTATAAAAATTTTAATATATTTTAAATTGTATCATATTAAAGTACATCAGATTATTGAGAATAAGGAAATATAAATTATTAAAACTATTCTATTTAACAAAAAATAACATAAATATATACTTTAACTTAACATATTTACACAAATCGTCACACTTACAAAGTAATTATAAAAATTCATACTAATTATGTGCACGCTGGATTTATCAAAAGTTAATTATATATTTTAAAAAAACTATAATTTTAAGTAATTATGTAATTTTTGAGATTTTCTGTAATATAACACAAAAAATATAGGAATTTATGATATTATTTTTATTTAAAATAAAATTATAAATATGAAATTTATTATGATTCAATATATCGTCCAAATTCAAAAGGTCCTAATGAATTAAAAATAAAATATACTACAAAATAACAATAAGGAAAGTGAAGTACTTTGAACTTCTAGATAGCTCATTTCTTAAAGTTTCATTTCAACAATTATGCTTTTATGCTTGTTTGATTATGAAAAATTAAACATATTTTTTTTTCTAAAATTTAAGCATGTATGTTGTTGAGCAAATATCGATGTTCAAAGATTTGTGGCTTGCTTAGAACTGTGTAAAAAAAATTATATTTGAGTATTTTACTCATATGATTTAGCAAGTTTGTAGAGATCTTCTTTATGACAGTACCTTCGGTATTTATTTTTAAATTCGAGGTAAGTCGTTTTATCATATTTGCATGAAATTGTAAAAAGATTTAAATTAGAAAATGAAGATTTTTGATTTATTTCTGTTGTATGGGTGCTACGATATCCTAGCTTGGGTCTATTGAAAATAACTTTTCTACTATTTTTTAAGTAGTGTTATGAAATGCATTTATTTTATTTTTTCAGGATTCAATATGTAAAATACATTTTGTACGTTGAGTTGTTGTTGGTATGAATTCATCGATATTGATATCTTTGTGTATAAATAATGAAATGTATAAAACTCTTTTAAATCCTCTTTTAAGTGTTAATTTTGATTAAGGGTGTGTTTGTTATGAAGGAAAATGTTTTCCAGTTTTCTTATATTTGGTTGGCTTATATGTTTTAGAAAATGTTTTTTAAACCAACTTATTTTCCTTAAATCTAAGGAAAATGACTTTCCTTCAAAAAGTAAGGAAAACATTTTGCAAAACTCTCTTTCAACCTCACTTTAAAGTTAAAATGTTCAGACAATTCTCAAAATCATCTACCCCGCCTCCAAATTCTATCACCCCGACACCACCCTTACCCCCACTCCACCCCTACCCCTACCCCCACCCCACCCCACGCCACCCCTACCCCTACCTCCATCCCCATCCCCAAAATTCAATTGTTTTAAAAAGTATTTCAAAAATTTTCCTTAGTCCATCTCCTACCCCCACCCACCCTTACTCCTTCTAGTCCCTTCCAAAAATAATATCTACATTTTATTAAAAAATTCAAACTTTTCTCTTACACCACACCCGCATCCTCCCTCTCCCCCCCCCCCCTTACCAGCCCCCTCTCCCATCCATTCCCCCTCGCCCCCCCCCCCCCCCCCAACCTCAAAAGAAAAATTAAATTTATTTTTAAAAACACCCCCATACACCCACCTACCAACCTCCTTTCCAAAAAAAAGGATTTAATTTTTTAAATTTTTTTAAAAAGAATTCTAAAATGTATTTTTACACTTTAGCTAAACATTCAAATGTATTTTTTGAAAAATATTTTTTCATTCACCTACCAAATATTAGAGAATATTTTCGAAAAAATATTTTTCATCCACCAACCAAACATAAGAAAATAAGTAAGAATCAACTTATTTTTCAGAAAAATATTTTCTAGGAAACTATTTTTCATGAAAATCATTTTCCTTCGTACGAAACACACCCTAAGAGATATTTTTTTTATCGCATGTCTTAATATTATAAAGTACATGTGGTTACTTCGAATTCCTTAAATGTTGGATAATAAAAAGAAACAAATGAGGATGCTGATGAATTCTTTATTTTGAATAGTGAATCTCTTGCAAAGTTGATAGAAAAGTTCAGCATACAGTGTCTTCTTACATTGGAAGAGTATGTTTGAAGTGCTTTGTCCTGTATTGCATGAAAAAGGAGATGTGTGTATTGCCTTAACTCAGTGTACTTTTAAATAGAAAGAGGCATGAAAATTTTCACTTCTTTTGTCAGATGTTCTAAAGTTGATATAAGCTTTGGCAATATTAAGTAGATTGCTATGAAAATGTAAAGTCATATATGTTTATGAAAATGTAAAGTCATATATGTTTATGGCAGTATTAAGTAGATTGCTTTGATTTTTTCAGCTATAGAAAGAAAGAAATCGAAGGACAGAGATATACTATGAAACATGTAAAATATATTAAGGATTATATAAGAATTAGAGTCGTAATGAAAGACAGTTTATCAGGAAAAAAAAATTTAGTGGGTAGTTTTAAAATCAACTCCTTCAAATTATCCGTATTAAAAAGATATACACATTCCTCTTTCAAACTAAACTAATTTATCAGTATTTTAAATTTTTAATTATTAATTTTAATAATTAATTTAAATATATCAGTTTAGATGTCGTGTGCATATCTTGTTTTCGTTTTTATAGTTGTTGTTGTTTAAATTTTTGTCCTAATTATTTATTTTTTTGATAGTTATTATTGTTTATATTTCTATTGTAATTATTATTTTTTAATTTTGTATTAAAAATTACTTTTTTTCATCTTGGTTACCTAATATTTTCTTTTTGGCAGTTATTGCTGTTTAAATTTTTATTGTAATTATTTATTTTTTTGACAATTATTTTTGTTTAAATTTCTACTGTAATTATTATTATTTTTAATTTGGTAATGAAAATTGCTTTTTCGCAACTTTTGTTATTTAAGTTATGTGTAATGTTTAAATGGTGTGTTGCTGTGTGAAAGTAATAATTTTTTAAGTAATTATTAGTAGTTTAATTTCCCCCCCCCCCCCCCCCAGATAATTCATGTTATTTATTAAGAAATATTATTTATGAAGATAAATTAATAAGTGAAAGTTTATTAGCAAAAGTTATTTTGTGAGCGTACTGTGTTTTTTATCTTTTTAAAAATGAAATTTCTATTGTGATGGGAAAGTTAAGTTTTAAAAAAAATAGAAATTTATTTTTTTAAAAAAATATTATTGCTTTTATGTGGTGCTGACAGATGACTTTTTTGCCTCTCTTATTATATATAGATAGTGTGTTTTCACTTTTATCTTTTTTTCTTTTTGTGTGTGTTTGACAACACATGGATAGCATCTTAATTTAAGTCTAAATTTCATTTAAATATTTGAGCAACTATTTTTTTAAGCATTGAAATATGCACATAGTAAGTAAAGTATTTCAATTATTTTAAAAAGAATTGACATATTGTCACACGTTTATTAAGTAGTTTATCCAAAAGCGAAGTAGCTAATTCAAATGAAACTAGGCTAATGCATATAATTATGATATAATTTTGGGCAAATTAGAGAGAATACCATTCGATCATTTTACCAACCCAAAATGGCTCAATTATTATTTTATTTTTTTTTTGGTTAAAGTGGCTCAATTATTCATTACTATCTTAACTAGCGTTTCGGCTCTATTATTTTCAAATAGTAAACCATTTTGAGACCAAATTCTGTTCGCAATGGCAATGACTGTCTCTTGCTCCTATAAAGCTTCCTAATAAGAGCTGGAAGATGACTCACAAGTGATGTCCATTGAAATTTGTCATTGAAGAGCTTTAAAGTTCAAATTTTAAAATTTGATCTGTTGCAAATGTGAATATTTCAATTGAATAATATACCTAAAGAATCGAAACATTGAGAAGAGATCAATCTAAAATTTGAGACTGTGTAAAGGATAATTGAGATGGATGTCTATTGAAATCCATAATTGAATAGCTTCAAAATTTTCAAATTCGATCAATCGTAAATGTGAATCTTTCGAGTGAATAAAATATCAAAAAATTCAAAACATTTAGAGAAACTCTTGTCTAAAATTTTGAACTATTTAGAGAAGATTTGAGCTGGCCAGGATTTTTTTTAAAAAAAAAAAAAAATAACTCGATAAGGAAGATAAACTGCTAAAATATATAAATATTGAATAACAGTGTATACGTATGTATATAGATATTTGTTACATAATTATACATCATGTACACACGATAATACACTACACAATATCGATATATTACATACATGCAATCATTTTAGACGAATTTTTTCATTTTGCCGTCGGTATATTTACGTAGGAACACCCAGAGGTTATTTTAAAAACAAATGGCTAATTTTTCTTATTTGGACCGTCCACCTCAATTAGAAAATAAACAAAAGCAGCAACAAGATATTTGGCAACTAAGGTCTTTCTCTAGATATTGCTTCCTTTTTTTTTCAATTCTTATTTGTTCATCACATCACTGTAGATATCTTTCTCTTCTTCATTTTCTGGGTGTATTCACACACACATGTCGTTCGATTTTACAATTGATTTACAATTTTTCTCTATTTCTTTTGTTTTACATGTTTATGCAATTGCAAATCTGGATTTTGGTTTTATGAATTTGCTTCTTTTATAAAATATCCTCATCTTTTTTTGATTTTTTTTTTTTTTTTTAGATTTACATGTTTATGCAATTAGAGATTTGAATTTTGCCTTTCTGAATTTAGTTTTTCTATTAAAAAAATAAAAATAAAAGGGGTTCTCTTCTCCATTATGTCAACTTTGATTTGCTATTGTATAATCTACCCAAATTTTTTTATTTTTTCTGTTCTTCTATATAATTAAATACAATTGTATAGAAATTATATAGTTATTGCATAGAATATGTATTTGTAAAAGATATATATAGAAATAGTATTGAATGTGTATAGAGACTTTATAATTGGTGTATAAAATATATTTTTTATATGATGTGTATAGATATTGTAATATTATTATATAAAATATGTATATGTATAGGAGGTGTGTAGAAAATTATATAATTATTGTATAGAATGTGTATAAAAATTGTATAATTATTGTATAGAATATGTATTAATATAAGATAAAGGTATAAAAAACTAGATAGGATATGTATACAACTGTATAATTATTGTATAAAGTATGTATATGAATAAAATATATATATTTGAACAATAATTATAGCTAAAAATTGTATAGAATATATATCAAAACTGTATAATTATTATATAGAATATGTTTTTATATATGATGTGTATAGAAATTGTATATGAATAAGATGTGTATAAAACTTGTATAATTATTGTATAGAATATGTATCTAAATAATAATTTCAGCTAAACGTTGTATAGGATATGTATAGAAACTGTATAATTGCCGCATAGAATACATATACGATGTGTATAGAAATTATATCATTATTGTATAAAATGTATATATATATGTACCAGATATGTATTATATTGTATCAATATGTATCAAATTGTATATATGTATTGTATTGTATCAATATGTATAACATATATATATTATGTTTCATATATGTATCAATATAGAATACTCAAATATGTAATGTATTGTATCGTATCAACATGTCTCAATGCATATGTATTTATATATATGTGTCAATATGTATTATATCGAATCAATATGTATTCTTCTTGTGTTAATTGTGTTTGAAATAATATATTTTTTATATTTGATTATTTAATAATTAAAAAAAGAGCAAAAAATAGTGGAAAAAAAAAGAAATAAATGGTTTTATACATTATATAATAAAAAAAAGAAGTAAAAAAAAGCAACAACAGAAGTAAAACAAAAAAAATAAAAACAGCAGAAATAAAAAATAAGTCAAAAAAAACTGCGATAATTAGCGAAGTAGCTAAGAAATGAAAGTTTGAGCCATTTTTGTATCATTTTTTTTGGCCGTGAGGTTGTTTTTGTCCTTTTATCATGGATCTATGTATAAGGATGGGATTGTTGTGACTTCTCAATCGAAACTCCGTGTATTTTCACCAGCGGTTCTACGTTCCCTATTGCTTCCCTTGGTGCCAAGAGTAGCTTTTATTATTATTATTATTATTATTATTATTATTATTATTATTACATATATATATATATATATATATATTAAAAGTGCGAATGCCAAAAGTGATTTGAACTTTTTATCCTTCATTAAAAGACTCCACTATAGATAAAATCGTCTTTTTACCTTTTTCCTACTATTTAATTTCTCAAATAAATATATTAAATTTGGAACAAAATTGTGTCCTACTATAATTATATTAATTTTTTTCGAACACGTTAAAATCTCTGAAAAGAAGACATCAAAAATTCTATTCACTTAGCAAAGTTCATCAATATAGGAGAATAATTATTTTCCGTTTAAGTGTAGAATCCTTTTAACAATAAAATTCATTAGGTTTTTATTCCTTTTAAATATATAGTCATTGCATTAAAATTTACACATTAAAATCTCATAAGAGAAAACAGTAAAAATCATATTCACATAGCAAAGTTCATCATGGTTTACTTCTGTCTTCTTTTCTGATATTTATATAGCAAAGTTAAAAATTCTCTTATCATATTTTTTATGAAAGTTTGACAATGTTTTTATTTCTTTTAGTGAGTTCATAATTATTCTAAGTTCTGAAGTTTGTCCTATCATAAAGCAACTGTTGCTAACTTCATTGGCTGATAATTAATTCTGATTGCAAAATTTTTATGTGTTCGAATTCAGGTATAGTACATTTTGCTTGCGCCATATATATCAAGTCGAGTCAATCAAATTTGAATTGTTTTTTTATTTTTCAATGTGACCTTTAAATACGTTAATTGAGAATACTGCATTATACTAATAAACTTGTTTTTAATCATATTCAAGCCTTGATCGTGACTTCACATAATGAATTGTCACGAGTATTTTTGTTCTTCTCTCTATTTTTACTTAGAACATGACCTCTAATTTTTAAGATTATTGCATGTTTCGAGAAAGTAAAAGTAATTAAATTCAACACAATAGTAAAGATTTAATAATCATGCCTTGCTGAATTCGGTGATAATAATTCGACGAAGCACTCAACGAATTGTTTGAAATCTTTCCATCATCTTTATCAATTTATAATATATTTTACATTAGAAAATATGATGTTCTTCTTTTCTATGGGATTGTTCAACCATTCTAATTTCTTAATTGTAGTTATTTTATGATTTCTATGATATTTAGGATTTTAATTAGTATCCTAATATTTTGGACTTGAAAATTAACTAATTTTTTCATATTAGGATATTTTATAAAATTAAAAAATTTAACCTAACTTAACAGGAAACAAGTGAATAGCACTACCTCATTAAATAAATTAGTTAGAAATTTCAAAGCTTCTTATTTGTTAATCATCAAGTTACCTTCAGATTCTTTCCTCTGAATATGTTTAAAGTGTTTTTTTTATCTATGTGTTATAATCATAATCCATATATGAGAATAAGGACTTCTAAAATCTAAAGTAAAAAAGAGTTCTAAATACATACATTTTAATTTATTTATAATTTCTCTACTTTTCTGTTTCTATCAAATTATTCTTTAAAAAATAATATATAAATAATTATCGACATAATTCCATTTCAAAGAATAAGGACTTCAAAACCTACTAAAAGGAAGTCTTAAAACAAAGTCCTAAATAGAAAAAAAAATCTTCTTTAAAGTTTCCATAAAGCTGTTGTTCTCTATGCTTAGTTGTTTAGTTCCCCAGAAAAAAAGTTGTTTCGTTCTAAATATTTTTTATATTTTTTTAAGTAAAATATAAATTCTACACAAATACTATAAAATTATTTGAAGTCCTTATTTTAAAAAAATATCTATAATTCTATTTAAATATTATTTTGATCAAACTTTACCACAAAATACAACCTATTTTACTTCAACTTTTCTTCTTATTTTAATTTTGATTCAAGTCGTCTTTTACATTCATTATCATCATTCTTTATGTCTTTTTGTATTTCTTTTAGTTAATAAATTTTAAATTGTATATAAATTATACATAATCAACAATTGACAATGAATTGTCCTCTCTTAACAATTTCTGATCGAAAAATTGTACAAAATAAGTGTGGTGCCGCGGAAAAAGATCAAAGGTTTATCTTACAAAAAAAAAAGACTTATATTACGGGAATGGTGATTCTCTTTGTGATTGCTGCAAGTTTTACTTCTTTCAGAGGAATTCCATAATTTTTACGCTATTATTAAAGGCAAATTATATAGCACCTTTATTATAATGATAATTTTTCAAACTACATATCGAGTCCATTTTTTCCATCACATCTTTCATATATTTTAATAATTTTTTAATTACACGAAGGATCATAGAAAGGGAAGGGTTGTAAGCCTTAACATCCCTACTTCAAAATTGGTGGTTTAGTCTAATTGAGCATAAAATTAGCTTGTTTAATTTGTTCATCAATTCCAATCTTTTATCTGTAAATTTATTATGTTTTAAATAATTTTATTTTTTTGCATATAATTTTATTAATTGACACGAGATACACGTGCAAAGCATGTACACTTGACTAGTATATATATATATATATATATATATTTAAACTAAACTTTTTACCCCCACTAATCCAAGGTTGTTTCAGGTTCACAAAATGATTATGAAAGATAAAATTATACTTATTTTTTAAAAAAGTATTGATATAGCTTATCAAAATGCAGTTACGTTGTTCTTCAAAGCAGTGTGGTATGAAACTTTTAATTTCTAAATTTGCCTCTGTGTATAAGTGGTTAACCTATTTAAGTAATGAGTACTTGAGAACTCTGGCAAAACCTTCTTTTAAAACTTTGAGTCGAAAGTATCCATGCATAAACTTTTATTTTCCTTCATGCGCTAATTATGGAAAAAAACGGGTCAGTACTGTACCGGTTTGCCTCCCCTTTGGGTTTGTGGGCTTGTCGTGGCTGGAAAGGTAAGAATTGCACTTGTAGCCAGTTTTCACCTATTATTTAAGTTATATTCAATTTTTCAAATTATTTAAATCTTAACCAGTATTGACAAAGTTCAAATAAAACCTTTCTCAGATAAACCGAGAGCTCCCCTTAACCGAATTGGCTATAATTTGAAGGATCTTCATAATTTCTTACAACTTTTCATTGCAAGTGACTTCACTTATAAGATTACACTGAATATGTTGTTATTTTCTTAGTGCAAGTGTGACTTGCTGTAATGTGCTAGTTTTACCTCACTATGTTTTCAAGTACTTGTAAACTCAAATATTTGTTCACCAATGTCTACCATTTGATAACTAGCTTATAATTGACTGAAATGTTTTGCTTAGCCGGTTTTATAAAAAAGATATGGTATTATACAAGAAATTAGTGAACCCAATCAGCTGCATAGATCTTTCATCTAAAATTTCGATCTGAAGTTAGGTTTTACAGTTCAAATTTTACACATACGAGTCTGAAATTTGGGATTGTTCAAGTCAAACTTTAGATAATAATAATTTGTATTTCAGGCAGTATGCCTAAATTTGGTCCCAAAATATCTAAAAATCACACACAAAAAAAATGAACTTCAATTACGTATTAAATATAGGTAGCCCCAAAATCGACTATTTTGTGCCCTTCGCCTTTGGGAAGTTACTGGTCCAGCCCATATAATTGTGTCCAAGCCAGTGTGTCTCACTCCCTAGTCCCTACACTTCAAGTATATGTTGGTAAACTTTATCAACGTGACAAAAGTAGTACATATTATGTTGGTAAATTTAATTAACAGTTCTTAAACTCAAGTGACAGAACGCTTAAGGGAGACTATTCATGTTGTTGAAGTGATAATGAGCACTTGAGTTTGTTGTCATTTTTTTTGGTTTTTCATGCAGAATATCCGTTACCCGCATTGGATCCCGATTAAATTTGGATTTGCGCCGGAAAGAAGTCCCACATTGGGGTATAGTGCTCCCTAACAATGCGACTCCATATCCAAAGGTGTTTGAACCCGAGAACTTTGGTTAAGAATGAAGAAATACTTATCACTCCGCCACAACACTTTTTGGTAGTTTATGTCATTGATTAATTCTGTCTACTTGCATTTGGTAGTTGTTACAAAGCTAGACAAATAACCCTTTAATGAGTTATAATACGATAATATTGTCCTTACGTGAACTGAATTGTTGAGCACAAACAGTGCATTTACTTCAAATTCACCATTCTTTTGAACAAGCCAAAAGAAGGCTTGCTTAAAATAGTCATGATTTTTTCTGCCCTTAGATCAAAAAAAAGGAGAGATTTTGTATGTCTAGTGTTTGGTTGGACAAGAATTCCCCACCACAACATAGTACACATGGTTCTGCAGCCAAGGACTTGACATTATGATCAGTGAAATAAGTCGAGAAATATTAGGTCTTAGATTTAAAATTTTAGTAAAAACAAAAAGATCTTAAACTTTGATAAACAGAATTACCTAATACTTATGCTCAGAGTTAGATTCATAATTAAAACTTTATGAGTTCGCAACGATTTCAAATTATGAAAAAAGAACTTTATTTTATGTGCCCAAAAGAATCAAACTCTACTCAAGGATTGTAGCAAAGTTTAAGTTTGTTTCATTTCTACCATCAGACAAAGAGACTACTTTGTTATTTGGGTGCCCAACAAATATTTCTTTTATATTTAACAGATTTCTCAATACAAATACGATTTGCATGAGCGCTACTAACTTCCCCGAGAACCCACGTCCATCACTCTTGATCGGCCCCTACTTATACTGATGAAAAGTAACAAGTATCTCATGAAATTTGTCAAAGATGCACAACCTGATCTGGACACGATTATTCTATAAAAAAACATAGTGCAATAGTTGAGTTTTTAAATTTAATTAGGCATAGCCAATAAGAAAAGATAATTTGAATGCAACTTTTTTTTTGTTGTTGTTGTTGTTGAAACAGAACCAAACATCCTCTGGCCTACTCGTCCATGCTCATTAAATGAAATGGCATTAAATAGATTTCAGATTTGTCTCCCTTTTGAGTCTTCTTTTCCCGATTCTTTCACCTCCTTTACTTAATTTTCCAACTTCCTTTCTTGTTGAGTAGTTGGCTCTATTTAATGCATTACTCCAAATTTAATGCTATACTTGCATTTCCCCCCCTTTTTTCCTTAAGTTCAATTCCTTCCCTTCACAATTTTTTCACAATTTCCCCCTTCTCTTTGCCTTTCATCTTTCAAAATTCTAGTGCATTATTTTCCTCTCACTTTCTTTGTGTTTTATCATTAGTAGATGATGATGATGAAAGAGGAAAGTTTTAAGTCAAAAGAATATGTTGAAGTTGGAGGTATATTATACGGGATGTTGGTGCGGTTCAATGAGAAAGCAGTTGTCAAACAAGTTTGACCCTACTTTTTTATTGAGCCGTGCCAATATCACGTGTCACTACTCTAAAAGTTCTCCTAGTATATATAACTTTAGCGAAGGAACACAATGTTCCTTCGTCAAGTATTTTTTTTACTAGTAAGTTGTGTTTTCGCCTATAATATTATTAATTATCTTTGTTTTTGTTATTGCATTATATTGTTTAGTTCATTCTGTCATCTAAAAATGGTGTATTATTGTTTGCTGTAGGAGTAAGAAGACTAAGGTTATATTGTTTTGAATTGTATGTTTTCTCAAGGAAAAAGAAATAAAGAGATAGGAGTGTCCCATCACAAAAAATATCATACATATTAAACTGAACAATTGAATCTTAAGATACACATACTACAAACTAATTAAGAATACGAATAATGTACTATGGTTATTTGACAAAAATGTATGTGATAGACACGTATCTTTCATTTATTGATTTGATGTAAATATCGAATAGGTGTAATTTTTCTTAGTCCAAGATATGTTTTTTCATCCGAAACATGCTTGCGTTCGTTAAAATGTGGTGTCCGTGAGCTTATTTACCAAAGAAACTCTACATGTTGTTTACTAATTGAAACTAGCACATAAACATTTTCTTATACTCCCACCGCCCGAAATGGTGGTTGTTTTTTGCTTCTTGGGATTTAAGCTAATATGTGAGTTTTGATCAATATTTTAAATTATATTTTTTAAAATAATATTGATATGAGGAGAAATGCAATTTGTAGTAAGTTCCGTGTAGTTTACTAATTGAAGCTAGCACATAAACATTTTCTTATACTCCCACAGTCCCAAATGGATGTTGTTTTTTGCTTCTTGGAAATAAGCTAATATGTGAGTTTTTGATCAATATTTTAAATTATATTTTTTAAAATAATATTAATATGAGGAGAAATGCAATTTGTAGTAAGTTCCGTGTAGTTTACTAATTGAAGCTAGCACATAAACATTTTCTTATACTCCCACCGTCCGAAATGGTGGTTGTTTTTTGCTTCTTGGGATTTAAGCTAATATGTGAGTTTTGATCAATATTTTAAATTATATTTTTTAAAATAATATTGATATGAGGAGAAATGCAATTTGTAGTAAGTTCCGTGTAGTTTACTAATTGAAGCTAGCACATAAACATTTTCTTATACTCCCACAGTCCCAAATGGATGTTGTTTTTTGCTTCTTGGAAAATAAGCTAATATGTGAGTTTTTGATCAATATTTTAAATTATATTTTTTAAAATAATATTGATATGAGAAAAAATGTAATTTGTATTACGTTTCATGTATTTTTAAATTTTATAAATTTTAGTTTTAAATATAATATAAGTCGATGTAATCCAATTTAGTTTTAACAAATTGGTTAAATTAACTTTGTAAAGGAAAAATCAATAAATATTTCGGGTTTAATACATCCATATAGAGGCTAGCTAAGTGAGTCAGCCCATTAGTGAATCTAACCTTCAAGTCCTAATATCGTCTATATAAACACCATTATGGATATTGAAAGAGACACTCTAAATCATCTAGATAATGGCTGGGTTAGCTGTAAATTTTTATATCATCGAGGGGATTTTTAGGTTGTAGAAATAGGGGAGTTTATTCATTTTGTGAGAATTTTCAACGACTTGTAATTCTAATTGGTAGCTCAGACATTTTGTTTCCACTAAAAAGAACAATTGTAAAATCTCCTAAATTACCATTACGACAAAAATCCTAGAACAGAGCAGAATGCAAGGGTAGCTTCTGTGTCTGCCATGCACAATACCTAATTAATTAATAAGTAAAACAAAAAGTTAACCCTTTACAAAATCGTACAAAACAGAACATGCGTCTTTTTTTTTATATTAATTATAGCTACACGACAGCTACTAAAGCTGTACAAAACAAATATTAAAAAAAAAAAAAAAGCAACCTGCGTCCCTACTGAGAAGTGAACCCGCAACACAAGGACTGAAGGAGCAACACAAGAAATGGACTTAGAACCACTGAATAGCCTTGTTTTAGGTGATTCAAATTTAATATATGTACATAAAGATTAATTTTCTATCTTATATATACAAGGTAATTTTTTGCCGAGGGGGTTCGGATGAACTCCCTGGCTACACCGTGGGTTCGCCCCTGCTTATCACTCTACCATAATTTTTATTGGTAAGTTATTTTAAGGAGTTAAGGTGGTTGCTGAAGCTTTTAAAACAAAGTGTTCTTCAAAATATACAAGATTTAATGTTTATGAGTTCCAACAATAATCTTAAGTTAATAGACAGTAATAATTGAATTTAAACTACAATAATCTTAAGTTTAATAGACAGTAATAATTAAATTTACTATTGAATATTTATATATATGAGTTCCTACAATAATCTTAAGTTAATAGACTGTAATAATTGAGTTTATGATTGATATTCATATATATTTAGTGAATTTCTTAGTACAAATACAAGATTTGAATAGAAATTATTGGGCTCATGTCAATCCATAGGTATAAGGCTAGATCCACATTTGCTTTTGAGTAATAACATAGGTTATCGTTTAGAAGTTAAAAAGGGTAGCTTCTCTCAAAAAGAACTATTGTTACCTTGATTTTAGTTCAAATTCTTGTGCTAATATTGCAAAAGACCAAAGTAATTTAAACTTGATTAATGAAACAACTGTTTTCCTTCTAAAGTACCGTTTTAAAAAGATAAAAACTACTGTATAAATAAGCAAATTTTGAAAGTCAGACCAAATACACTTTTGGTTCCAATACATTGGGATACTATTGGTGTTCCACTAGTTTTTCCCTAACCAAAATAACACATCGACAGGAGGATTTGTTCTTGTTTATATGTCCACAAAGAATGGGATGTAAAGCACAAACATATATACATATGCAACGCTGCTATTTTGGATTAGCTATTATCTCTCATTGTAGCATACACTATATAACCTTTGAGTTTTGTGCATAAATTTCTTCTAGTGGTAGTCTTTGTGAAACTATAGAAAGAGTAAAATCATGTAATAGCAATGGCATAGTTCTGTTTTTTCTTCAACATGTTCTCCCATAACAATAACTAACCTCGTTTGGATATACATTTTTTTTTATAAGAAAAGAAAATGGTTCAGTAATGCATTATAGTCAATTATTCACTCCAATACTTTAAAGTTGTATTTTTCAAGTTGAACAAAAAAAATATTCTTAACAAAACTTCAACATTTTATCAAGAGAAATGCATGTCCAAATACATCTTCAATTTTCAAATATCATATTTTAATCAAACTTCAAATACTTTTTTTTTTTTACAAAATGAAAAATATATATTACCAAATTCATGTCCAAACGCCTTTTAAGATTACTGGTCCTGTTATTACAATAATAGTACGTATTATAAAAATGAGACTGAAACTGAAGCAACGTATTGAGTATTTTAAATTTATGCCTCTGCAACCACGTGAAATCCATTTTGCTCTTAGCTATTTTTGGCCCCTATTCTGTGAGTTTCACAAACATTTGGCTTTTAAATAGTAGAGACCAAATTGCAACTTTAATCAAGCTTTGGGGACCGAATAAGTTATTTGCTCGATCTCATTTCTAAATCTCTTTGTTGAACAATGAAGGGAAAAGATAAATGACTCCACTAGGTAAATTCGTTAAGTTGAAGTGGTCATTTGAGGAATTAACTCTACATCTGAGAGAAGGTAAAATGAAAAAGAATTCTAAGTTACCTTGTTTGTCGAAAAATGTGAGGAAATTTAAATTGTAACGAGAAATTGCTCTCAGAAGTTGTAAACAAGGAGGTTAATAACATTAACGTTGTGCCTTTTACTTATTAACAGGATGCAAAATACCTGAAATTAAAATTACATCAAATTGAACTAGTATAGAGAACAGAATTTGCCACTACAAATTGCAAGATTATAAATGGACTTGCATTGTGTAGCAAAAAAGAAAGTAAAGGATGTAATTTGTAAATGATCCAGAAAGGCCTAAAGATAAATGTATGCCCCAAATTTTGGGATCTTCACACAAATAGCCGGGGACTGTTGAACATTGCTAATATACATAAATTATACATTGATTATACACGATCACACATCTCTCATACATGTATTATACATATATTATACATCCATTGGTTACTTTTATTTTAATCAGTTGGATAGACGACTATTAAAGTAATTCTTCCCAAATTTTACTGCAAACCCAAAATTATGAAGAAATTTGAAAAAATATATGTAACGAATACATGTATGATCTAAAAGCATCTACAATCTATAAGAAATTATAATTTACAAATATGTGTATATTTATCGATTTGATTTGACTATGTTTGATACCGAACTCAAATCAAATGTTACTATTTTTTAAATTTAATATCAAACCAAATCATATTAAGTTGATTTGACTCGACGTATTGATTTGGTTGGATCTTGTTTGGTTCGATCTTGCTATTTCATTTGAACACCCCTAGTCCACATGAAATGAAAAAGACTTCCCTGTTATTGATGACACCAATTTTCCTACTTCCATTCTAGCTACGAAACCAATTAATGCCATTGTTAAAGAATTTAGAAATCATTCTCATTGATTTGACAAATGTGTCATATAATACATTTAAGAGGTACCTGCAAATGCAATAAAAGACTATTTTGAACTATTAGTTGTAACATCACCTAATACTGGTTAGTTGAGATATCACCTAATACTTTCTATTTAATAAATGGATCCCTTACCACAAATTCTTTGAGTGAATTATTGGCAAATATCATTCCTTAATGTATCTTGTTCAACTACTGTATAAATCTCCTTTACCAAGTAGGAACAAAGACAACAGTGAGCTGCGACCAAGCCTGGTTGTCAATCCCAATAGTAGAGGCGAATTCGAGATTTGAACTTCATAGATTTTGAATTCTAAAACAGCGATCACAAGTTTCATTATGGTGCATTATTGGAATGAAATGTAATGTGATCAGCACATTTCAGCAAATAAAGAGGGTACAAAAGTTGGGGAAAAGACAGCAAAAAAATGACTTGCATTTATTAAGAATTTCACAATCCAATGAACTATGACTTACATCTTAGCCTAGTGGTGGTAACACAAGAAAGAGTGGTGAGAGCCACTGCCTGCTTCTTTTGCAACGGCTTGGCAATCGTTCTTCTCTACAAAAACGGAGAACGTTTCCCAGCTAGGCCTCGGTACTCTTTTCTTTAGTCTTCCCTCCCTCTCTTCCCTGCTATGTCTTTCTTTCAATCCACTTCTCCCTTCGTGTGTATCATATGTATATCTGTACTCCCCCTCGCAATAAAATGAGAAATTTTGAATTAAAGCATCAATGCTATCTCCTTCCTGACTTTGGAAGAAAGGCATGTGCTCAGATTGCAGTTTTCCATAAAGCCTTCTCCCCTTCCCCACACCGCCTGTGGACCTCTTTTAACCTGTCAACGGACCTGCATATCCCGCTGCAGGTCCAGTCAAATGAAGCAACACAGACGTTGCCTGCCTGAGCCTTCCATTCACAATCTGCACCAAAAGTGTAATGCCTTCTATAAAATTTGATAATGGAAAGATGAAACTGAATTAACTAGATCAGATATGTGCACAATAACATTCCACATAAGAGAGTTTGATTCTTTTAGCAGATCAACGTGTAATGCATTTGTTATCACCAGAAAGGTGGGATTGTTTTACAGATTCAGATCTTGGAACTCAAACAGCTTTGTTAACGCCTTCATTTTATCAAATAGAAAACTTCTCAATGAACTTTCAAGCTTTTCACATGATTCTAATCTCTTAGACAACAGTTAGAGAGAGATAAAATCTTAAACAGTAGAACTCATAAAAGGAAAAAGCTTTACCTGGTGGAGTTCCACAACATAATCTGCGATCATCTATATGCTGCACGTCAAGTCCAATGAACCAAGCTCCCAGCGATACATCCTCATTGGCATACTTATGTAGTACATGCCTGCAAGCATCAAAAAGATTATGATCAGAATTTCAAAACAAAAGGGAAATATTCTACTTGGATGGTTTTCACTTTTCAGTCCATATAATTAGAAAAAAAATACAAGTAAAGAAAATACTAAACTGGTTCACTGATATGTAGGAAGCCAGGTCCTTTGAAATGGCATATATTTGGCCCGTAGCATGACGAAAATACTTGTTTCCTGTCTCCCCAAACTTCCAATATTCTGGCTCATGATATCTTACTCCCCTGTTCAGTAGAAAGGACAAAGATGCTAAAGTAATGTTGATTAAAATTGAATTCACTGAGAAAATAAATTCCTTACTTCTGAGCTAGCACGGGGCCAGATTTCATGCACCCAATGTACACACGAGGCTTCTTACGATGCCTTGCCAGTGTTTCCGCCAGTGTACCTGACAATAGAAATATAAAATGAGTTTGATCTAGCAATGAAAACAAACTAGTCAGGGGGATATCACTCGCCAACGTGATAGATAGAACGGTATAAGATGAGAAAGTAAGATATATAAGATGAGAACGGTATTGCCAACGTAGAAGGAAAATGTCAGAAATTTAGTTACCTATATTTACATGGACATCATCGTCAACTTTGACATAATACTCTGCATCCCATAGCTTAACAGCAGTAGCAAAGTAAGTCTTTGTCTTGGCGGACAACTCTAGATAACCCTCGACATGATCCTGTTTAAAGACAGCAGAGTGATGTACCAACTTTTATTTATGAACACAATGTCATAAACTTACTACATATTGAGCTAAGTATAGATAGAGGATTACCAAGCGCAAGAAATCACCATTCTTTCTGTCCTCAGCTTCAATAGCTCTGTCCAGAATGCCCCCTAATGTGGCACTGCATGACAAGTTTATAGTTTTGTTAGTCGGCTGATTAGAAGTCCATGCTGTTTTATACATCTGTAGAGAAGACCACTAAACATTTGCAACTTCTTAAGTAATGATCAGCGGACGGAATGAAATTCAGTTAAAAATACTCGGACTCAAACTAAAAGAGGGACCTAGCCCAGAAGAATGCAGCATGTTGCACTATACATATGCTTAATTTCAGAGTATGTGTTAAATTCCTATCGTCAAGCCACGATTTACTTGTTGTTCCCGCTTTGACAGAAATTAGTTCTAAAAAGTAAGTTAAGGCAGTATCAGTGGCCTATGGATACTGGATTACTGGTACATACACCCCTGTAGAATTTGTCTGATGTACCTTAAAGATCCCAGATACACAGTCCAGTATCAAATGTGTACTTAAGATCCTAATTTCATTAAGCTCGAATATAATTACCACCCATCAGAAAACTAAACCAAATGAATATCCCAGTTACATGGAAACTCCGGTACAGTGATCACACATCAGAAAATTAAATCAACACTTCAGACACAAGTTACAGTTCACTGAACTGCAGAACAGGACGAATGAAATACACGAGTAGCTGAACTTTTGATTAACAGATGCAAGATGAGTATACACCTACCCGTGACCAATGACAAAGCGCATGATGATTCCTTTCTCTTCTTCCAGCTTCTTTCTTTTCTCACCTACATAGGATATTATTAACAAGGTCAGATATCAGACAGAAGTACTGGCCGCTACAAGATGTGTTCATAAACTAGGCATGGGAATGGTCCATACCTTGTGGCATCCATGTAGCACGAACTGAATCCCTTCTTTTTCTGCTACTAAATGCGGTATTTATTCCAACCACCATAAAATATTTTCTCTTTTTAGGTGAATCGCCCTTGTCAATGTCTTCTGATATAGGAGCACCACTGAGAATCGACTCCTGAGCTGACTTTGCAGCTGCCAATTCCATTTCCAAATTTGAAATTGTTTTGTCTAACGTCCTGTGTAAGATGTGCAGTCATTAGTCAGCGGTTACGGCTGTAATTATCAGATCTCAATGTAACTTATATTCAAAACATACTAAGCAATAACTGGAAACAAAAAATACTGTTGAGCAGAACTCACTGAAGAGCATGATGAGTCTTAGAATCTTCCCCGATAACATCTTTGGATACGAATTTTACATCTTTCTGCTGCAACTAAAACAACACAAGATTGAACTTAAGATATCATGAGTGTCAGAGGATTAAAAAAAATTGAGGCTTAATCCGGAGATTGGCGTTCAAAAACAAGGCTGGAAATACTCACAAATTTTGTATTGCAGCCTTCTGAAACTAAGTTGAGTCTTTCAGCTTCTACGTTAGTTGTTCTTGTAATACCGCCTTTTGTTTCTGGAACCGTCCACATTCTGCAACAACAAATACAAGTATTATTTTGCAATATCATTTTCAAAAAAAGTTAATATCCACAAAGAAAGATCATTATTCCATATAATATTTGCAAAATCAAAAAGAGTAGTGGTCCAATATCCTAGAATGCTCCAGTTCCCTTTTTTTCTCAAAATACCTAATCATCAGAATATTTATTATTTATAAATAGTTGAAGATTTCATGGTTCAAAATCTGAAACTTTCATTAATTTTGAAATGAGACGGGGGGGGGGGGGGGGGGGGGGGGGGTGAGAACTGTTGATAAAAGGATATTTGGACGCCTATTACATACAGTTCTGCAAAATCTCAACCAGAATGTCATTGCAGATCTAAACCTGTTTTTCCATTTTATTTTTCAAAGCTGCCATTATACAAAAAGGATAAAAATCAGACAGAAAACTCAGAAAATTCCACTGTTGATTTCTCATATGCACTAACACTCACAGTTATTATCTCAGAAAATTGTCGTCTTTTTCTTGATTCTAATTTTTTTAAACAAAGAAAGTGATTTACCAAGACAATAAAAAGACCATATGAGAAATCAACTCGAAATTTCAATAGTTAACAATAGAACAGCATCAAAGCGTAGAAACCAAGATTTTTTCCAAATAGGTAAAGCTATACAATATCATTCTTGAAATAACAAAAACCACCAGATTCATAATGGATGAATTAAGAAAAAGGAAATATACCAAAAATTAGTTGAATTTATATGAATTAATTTACCTGGCAGTAAAGAACATTCCAGCACAAAAACTAGCTATACAAAGAAAAAGAGTCCATTTTTGAGAAATAACACTTTTTGAATTCCCTTCTACTCCTCCTCCACCTCCTCTATTCTTGAAAGACATTTCCAATCTTGTAATTATCAGCAAAGCCAATCTACCTAACTACACACTGTGTGATCAAAAACCCATATGCTCAACACAAAAACTCAACAAAATCAAAAACACTCACAAAGCAAAAGTGGCTATAATTGCCAAATTTTGAATTCTTGGAACAAACTTTGAGGAAGATTTAGAGCTATATAGCTATAGCTATAAGAAAAGATGCTTAAAAAAGGATGCCTTGTTTACACTTCTAATTTGTTCCTTTCTTTTATCTTTTGCTTTCTTCTCTCTCTCTTGATATATACACATAAATATTAGTATGTGTAGATATAACTACTACTAGTAGTACACTTTGCAGGGAAGGGACTTGGAACACAAGTGAGAGGAGACTTACTAACTGTCCCAGTTTCATGTACCAAATTTACCAAACGGTCCCTTGTCAGGACTATGGACCATTTTCCCTTTATTTTTTTAGATTGGGATCAGATTCTTAAATAACTGTCTGTAACAGTTTTTTTTTCCTACTGTGACATGAACACCCTTTTCTTCTTTTTAACTTTTCTTACATTTGAATATATGCTCGACAGTTTTTTAATTATTTTTCATGTTGTGTTTGGTAGTCATGTTGCATGTTGATTAATTTGAATTCTTATAAAAAGTACTACTACTACTATAAAGGTAAAATAGTTTTTATCAAAAATGATTTTACAAAAAAATAAATTTAAAATATTTAATTAAGAATAGAAAAATATTTATAACTCCGTATAGATATGCTTTGACAGTATATTTCAGAGACAATAGTTTGTAGTGACAGGGGAATCAATACAGTGACGGATTAATGTATACAGAGATTAATGCATATTAATCTCTTGACATGTGTAAGCTCATTTGAGCTGAATTATTTTTCAAGCAGTTCTTAAAACTGAAAAAGAAAATTTTAGCCTATACTCCGGTGCAAGTAGTAGTTTTACGAAGAAATCGAATTCATGATTTAAAGTTTATCATTCAATGACAATTACATTTAGGATCAAATATTTGATAAAAGTTCTAATACATAGGTTTTAGATCAAGGTTGTTGAATTCAAGTAAATTCCTAAATTACACTATAAATCCCCTTCTGTTTTTAGAAATATTTGTGCTGCATAAAAGCATAAAAGTTTATATATTTTGAAATAACTTCAGATATACACGTTTAATTTTATATGGTTTTATTTGAATTTCAATTATATGTACTTGTATCAGTCATTTTATTAAAAAGTCATGCATATATGGCTGGAGTTAGATTTGCCTAAACTTCTAACAAAAAACATTTGAACTTTAGTCATATGAATTTCAAATTTTGTCTGAAATAATTTAAAACTTTGTTAACTCTAAATTCATATCTTAAAAGGGGATGTTTGGCATCCACTGTTTTCTGTTATCTTAAAGGGATAAAAGATAATCAAGTTTCAACTTTGTTTCTCTTGTGGGCATTAATCTAGTAAACTTCCTTTTATGTACTTAGTTACCTTAATTCTTAAAAAGTGATTACTCTAATACATCACAATATATTTAATTTATTTTATAAACTACAATCTTGATGGTATCTAGACTAGAAAATAGTTACTTTGATTTAACTTTTTTTCTGTTTTGCTCTTTTATGAATGTTTGGATTAGAGGCGGGTCCATAATTTCAAACTTGTGGATTTCAATAAAATAAATAAAGCTGAAAAAAAGTTAAACAAAAAAAAGAAACCTCCATAGAGGTTCAAACTCATGACCAAGAGCATCATGACAAGCATCTCAAGTATGCTCCTCCTACCACTAAGCTATCCGATTATTTTGTTATGAGTTCCTACCTGTTAATATTTAAATTCATTGAAAATGTTAGGATCGAGAATCCCGAATAGTGCAGATTAAATAAAGTAATCAATTAAAGATAATAACAAAGACGATAATAACAATAAGTTGAGAAAAAAAGGAGGCACAAATTTAACGTGATTCGGTCAACTTGACCTACATCCACAATCAAAAGGAGGAGCAACTTTATTAAACACCAACGGAACAAAAAAAAATATAAAGACACAAAAAGTACAAAATTAGAGTAATTAAATACTCTTATATCCCAAATAGCCAAGAGAATAACCTCACAAATATCACTCTAAAGAAAAGTTCACTCAAAATATTTTTTCCAACACAACTCTCTCACAAATACTCTCTACAAAGAAGAAAACAAACACAACTAAATCTTATCAAATGTTGGTGTTCTTCTCAAAATGGTGTGGTTATCAAAGTGAAAGAACTCTCTCCTATATATAGAGATGAAAATGGGCTTGTTGATATTATCCATGATGTTAATGAAAGATGTAAATTTTAACATTTGCATGTGAATGGGAGAAATTTACCATAAAATCTTTTGGTGGCAACTTTGTTTGACAAATTCAAAAATAATCTTCCAAAAAAGTCATTGATAGCAACTTCATTTGGCTAATTCAAAAATAATCTTCCAATAATCTTTTGTAGCAACTTTCTTTTATAAAGAAAATGTGACTCAAAGAATAAACAAAGGCCATATTATAGAAAATTTTTCTAATATAATTATAAGCCTTACAGTAATGGATGGAGTTCCTGCCCACCGAATACCGTAGATCAGCCCTGGTTTGGATATGGTTTTGGAAAAAAAAATTCGAACACATATTTGTCAGTGTTTAGGCTTGGTCATTGTTTTGTTTTAAAGTGGAAAGCAAATCCATACTGCTTTGTTTTTCTTTTTTACTAGTTCTATAAAAGATCAAAATCACTTTTCTTTGTTCTGGAAAATAATTGAAGTTAAATTTCTTGAAAACCATCTATTATTTTACAGAACAAACACCAAGCAAAACTAATTTTTTTTTGTGATGTGTAGTGTGTATTTTTTAGTTTCAAAGTATCTTTTTTTAATGATTAATGACATACAACAAATATAGATTTCCTTGTCATCGAGATTATTCGATTTATAATAATATTGTCCTTTTAAATGTGAGAAAGAATACAGAAATTACCTACTCTGATAGCAACATAAAATTCATTATTAATTAATAAATTAAATTAATCTTTCTATAGAAACCAATTGGACTTGCCGTATAATTCTCGTTATTAAATATTTTTAAAACCATTTATATCTATTGGGATACTTTTGGTTACAAGCTTATTAAAAAAATTGAATTAAATGTCTAGCATAAAGATGTAACCCATCATTGATTATATAATACGAAGAGTTGTTAACCAAACAAAAGATTTTCATATATGCTACAAAAATTACTCCAATAAAGAGGTTGACTAGTTGTGGTCCTTTTAGTAGAGAAACTATAATGAATCCATGAATGTGAGCCTGGTCACAATAATTGGAATATGTACCAAAAAGAAGTAGTTAATCCCTTTTCATGCATAAAATTATTATTTGTATTTAAAATTATCAAAAACAAGAAGGGGAAATTATATAGTCACGTAATTCATGCTCCAATTCCTTTTAATTTGGTATTGCACATGAATGTATTTGATTTATCTTCAAAAAGCAATAGTTCTCAATGTTTCTTGAGCTAAAACGATTATTAAAATGTGATGAGAGGAGCATACATAAGAGGATTCAAGGTTCAAATTCCACTAATTGAAGTACTTCACCTTTTTCCTTTTGGGGGGAGGGTGGTAGCTATAGTCTAGTAGTCCAACTCACTGACTTATTGACCAAAAAATGATTTTTTTTCTTTCAGTGTCCGATGTTTACATTGGAGTCCCGATTAATTCAAAATCATGCATTGCAGAGCACATTATGAAGTACCGTCCCAATAGAATTTCCTGTATACCCAAGGCTCGAATATGAAATATTTGATTAAGGATGGAGCAATTTCAACACTGCACCACAACTCATGCCAATGACCAAAAAATGGTTAAATAGGATAGTATGAGTATTAAGTGCTTATTATATACATTTACTCTTGGTTGACAAATTCAATGAAGCTATACCGCGTTACATTTTCAAAGTCGATACAATACGGTCTAAATGGCTAGTTGTTCTTCTAATATAAATAACTCGGTTGACTCCATTACTGCATGTACTTTTTATAATTGACTTCAAAAATAAACAGCAAAAATAAAAAAAATAAAAAAGGAGCCACTTATTGGTTGTTATTATTACAAAGGAGAAAATGTACAATTGTGGTTATTGTGCATTTTGGCTGAAGTAAAATCGAAGGCACGGGATCTATTAAATCTATATTTTTTTTTTATGATGTATATACTTTTTTATGTACGTTAGATTTGAAACTCTCAATTTTTTCTATTTAATTATAATAAGTGATCAAAAAAATTCTTTTCCTCTCAATTCACAAACACACCCACAAAAAAAAAAAAAAGAAATTCCTCATGCATGACTGTAATATTTAGACATTAGACCACACCTCCCGGAATAATTATTTCATATAAAAGGCTGGTGGGGGTTAAGGGGAAAACAAAGTCTTCTTCATATGATCGCATGTGGTGCTCTATTTGGTCATCAAACTCAACAACTTCTTTTCTTTTAAAACTATATATTCTCCAAATTAGTCATTATTGGGCCCTTATAATTTATCATAATTTGACTAAATATGAAGACCGATATAAATTATGTAATTAACTTAAATCGTTTTCAATGCATGATCTTTAATGTAAAGTGAAGCTAATGAAAATAATACTCCTACTAAATGAAAACTCGTCGAGAATTAAAACTATTAAGGTATATGTTTCCGCTTTCCTTGTAAATCTTGTAAATAAAGTAATAAAAAAATCATTAAAAGAAAAAACAAAATAAGTCCATCAAGTTACGCTCGATTGAAAATAATAAGTCTATCCAGTTGCGCTCGATTAATAAATTAAAAAATCTCAATTTTAAACAAATTCTTAATGGTTAGATTGCTGTATGTTTATACAAAGAGATTTACTTTGTATAAAGCAAATATCATATAAATTGGAATCCGGAGCAATCCCCTAGAGTACTAGTAGGAAAAATGAAATATATTTTCAGCTATATCATATGTAACTAGCACTATTCATAGCTGATATCACTTTCTTTTTGAATAATCATGGGCTCTGACCAATTTCTACTTACCTCAATTAATTTTTTATGAGATATTTACCATTTTTCATCATATTTCATTATATTAGATAACTTTCTCAATTAAAGTTTAAAACAAATGAAAAAAAATCATTTTATGTTTCAAATAATAGTGTTTGCCTTGCTGAAATTTAAATATGTACACTTAATTTCCTCTCTTGAATAGGTTAATCTGATTTCTCTCATCCATAAATATATCAATTATGATATTTTTATTGTCATATTAGTTGACCATCAGCATACACCTTGGACAAAAAGAGTACATGCTTGAGACACGATTGGATTCTTATTTTCTAAGAAATTTTTTTTATTTTCTTATATACTTGGATTCAATTGTACCAAGTTCTTCATAGTCCTCGCATACATAAAACTAAAAAGAAAATATCTTCGAACAAAAAATGTCAAAATAAATAAATAAAAGAAAAAGAAAAAGAAAAAAAAAAGGATAGAACACGTGAGAATGGATCTAGAAGTGGGACACGTGGCCCATGACTATTGGAGTCCACTTAGCTCAGAGGACCTTACTTTGTTAATTGATCAGGTAACAGCCTCCATTCTGTCCCACGTGGAAGCTGCAAAAGCCTGGGGTCCACCTCACGAGCTCTCTGACACGTGTCA
The DNA here is from genome assembly GCA_030864225.1 of Capsicum baccatum var. pendulum. NCBI lineage: Eukaryota > Viridiplantae > Streptophyta > Magnoliopsida > Solanales > Solanaceae > Capsicum > Capsicum baccatum. The sequence goes on from CM061556.1 coordinate 227,921,093, forward strand.
TTATTTTGTAATTCTATCTCGATAGCCTAATGATTATTTTGTGGACAACAACCGCAAATGGGCCTTCCCGTTCTGTGTCAAAACTGACTTTTAAAACACTACTTTTATCCTGGGAAAAATTCTTTTGGCCATTATTTTTTTATTCTAATAGAAAAAAGTTAGGTTTATATTATAAATTAATTAATTTTTTAATATTTTTATTTTGTATAAAAAATTATTTGAAAAAAGACTCACAAGATTATATAAATTTTTTCTTATAATTATGGTCAGATTTAAACAAAAAAATTATAGTCATTTAACACTTCTCTTGATCCCGCGCTTTTAAGTCTCAATACTTATTTCGTCTTTCCCGTCCTCTATTCCCATAATATAGCTTTAAATTTTAACCGATACAAATTTCCTTTTTTGTAATTATGATGTTCAAATTAATTTTTACATGTATTTATTACCTCTCGTCAATAACAAATACTTAGCGGATATCTCTATTCATTAAAATTAAAACAAATAGAAAAAATTACCTAATATTTTTTTATCTCTAAAATTTGAATCAATACAAAGTTTTCAAAAAATATAAAATTACAATTTATGGGTTTAGATTACATTACTTCTTTCTATTTAAGTCAAAGTATCTATCCGAGTATGAAGCTTAAAAAAAAAGAATTTTTTTACTTCATTCATTTTATTTTATGTGTCCCTTTTTGAATGAATATTGAGTTTAAAAAATAAATGATAACTTTATAAATTCTATAAAATTGCCCCTCTTAAAGTTATTTTATTATATTCTAGTTAATTTATTTGCACTTCGCGTAGTCATAACAATACAAATAATTTATTAAATAATATATAGACAGATCTTTATATGAAAAGAATATAAAATTAAAAAATATAAAAAAAAATAATTACACCGACTTAATCGCTTCTCGATATAATAGGCTTATAATTCATAGAGTAATATATTAACAACATGTAATCATCTACTTTAGAACGTGAAGAACAAAATATTTATATTTGTAATTATAATGGTATCAGATAATACACTATTTCTCAAAGTTAAAAAGAAAGAAAAAGAAGAAACAAATAAAATATAAAGGTTTCTTTTTTATGTATACAATTTTTTTAAAATAAATCAGATAAATACACTATTTTTTAAAAATTAAAAAGAAAAAAAAAAGAAATGAATAAAACATAAATGATTCTTTTCCGTGTATATAAAAATTTTCATAATTATCTCACGTTTATAAATTTTTTAGAATTAATTACCTCATTTTCCTCCCTCGCCTTCATGTTCCTTTATATTTCTCAAATTTTATGTCATGCATATTTATTGATAGTCCTAAAACTTAATCATAACTAAGACCAAATAATAAATATATTTCAATTATTAAAATTTATTTAGCTATCGATGGATATTGATTGCCGTGTATTGTTTTACATGTGATTAATGAAAATAAGCTAGTCATATACAAAATTAATTAATAATTAATAAATTTTTAACTAAAAATTATTCATTTGAACTAAAAGAATTTATAGACTTAAACATTGAACTTAAGAGGCATCATATATAGATATAGAAATAAGACAATACACATATTATTGTATTTTTAATCATTAATTAAAAAATAAAAAGAAAGATGAAACCAATGCATAATTGTCCAAACTTTTATCGATATCCACTTCCACTTCAAGTGAAATAATAACATAAATATCATAGTGAAAATGAAGGATAACCATAGTAAAATCGCATGAAATAAAATATATGAACTTCATTGGAAAGAAAAACAAAATGAATATATTAATGTCTCAGTATGTACTTCCACAAGCCTAAAAAAATCAATTATAAATTAAAAAATTTAATTGATAATTAGCAGATTTCCAACTACAAAGTTATTCATTTAACCAAAAGAAATTATAGACTTAAAAATCGAACTTAAGAGGCATCATATGTAGATATAGAATAAGACAATACACATATTATTATATTTTTAAACATTAGTTGAAAAATAAAAAGAAAGCTGAAATCAAATGGTCGAACTCTTGCCGATATCCACTTCCACTAGCCTTTCACCATTTAAGAGCATCTGCTTTTTTTCAAGTGAAATAAAAACATAAACATCATAGTGAAAATAAATGATAACCTTGGGTAAAATTGCATGAAATAAAATATATGAACGTCTATAGAAAGAAAAACGAAATGAATACATAAATATCTTGATATTTACTTCAACAAGTCTATCACCATTTAAAAGTCTTCTTCTTTCCAAGACAAACAAAAGCATGAATATAATAGTGAAAATAAAGGGTAACCTTGGATAACATCTCATGAAACAAAAAATATGAATTTATATATATAAAAATAAAGGAATATCATAAGGTATCATTAACTTTTGTATTAAATATTTAGGGGTTATAAATATAAAATCATGAATAACTTGAGAGCTACAAATATTATTAATAGAAATTAAATAGATGAGTTATCTCAAACATTTGTTTCTTTTATTACATAATAAATAGAATTTAAATGTGGTGACTTTTGAGTTTTCTTTAAACACATAAATATTTAAAATAAGAAGAAAACTTAATAAATATCCAAAAAAAAAACACACACACAAAAAAAAAAATAGTTAAATAGTTACTAAATAAGGAAATGTGAAATTCTTTTTGAGACGAACCAAAAAAGAAATAGCAACACATGAAATAAACCTTAAATATTTATCTAGTTATATTCATATCTGAATTATTAAGAGTAGCAAAGCATCACACTGACTAGACCAACTATTAATCTATAAAAACTTCTACACATATTTGATCATAAATTTTTTGTTCAACCAATATATATATAATGCCTCTATTAGTTAATACATTATTTTTATTTCTATTTTTCATAATTTCCGATCGATTTTCCTAAAATCCTTATAAGCTTTCCCCTTCTAATTAATTATGATGTTGCATCACGAGTGAGACGAGACTATGAGTGTGAAGGTGGAGAAAATTTTTGGTGATAAATTTTAAACTTTAATCTTAGATTTCCACATAATATTAATTTATTTAATTTTTTCACACTAAATTATGTTTTCAACGTGGTAAAATTTTTAAATAAAAAGAGAGTGTAAAATATTATATACCATCATATTTTAGTTGAGATGTGTCTCGCAGATTATAGAACGATAACTCAAATTAAAAACTTTCTCAATAATTGCGAGACTAAGAAACAGAGAGAATTTAAATGTATTTTTATCCTTTAAATCAATTTCTTTACGGCTTATGGCCTTAATTATACGATAACATGTGTATATCATTACAAAAAAATTGTTGAGAATAAGATAGAAGTGTAAAAATTTTAAGGAATCTTATTGACCAACTAAAGAAAACATCATATGAACTGGAATGGGTTGAGTCCAATTACTCCAGATGTCTCATATTTATAAGACAGTTACCAAATGTAATCTTGGCTAACATTAAAGGGGTGATTATGTATTTACTCTAAAAAAATAATTAATAACATGACTAGTTTACCATGGTGTCCTTATTAATGATGTTTACGTTTTAATTTAAAGAAAAAATAATTAATGCAAAGGGTAAAATATGGTTTTAATTTAAAGAAAAAGTAATTAATGCAAAGGGTAAAACATGAAAAAAAAATTGTTTCTTCTTAATTAATGAAAAAGGACAAATAAAATAGAAAATCAAATTAGAATATTTGGGACGAAGGGAATAGTTACAAAAATACTCATTTAATTAACTTAAGAAGTCTGGCAGCTTAGTAGGAGGTAAATTATTTAGGTCTGGTAGGATTTTTTAATCATGTGTAAAATTAGTAATACTTTTAGTTTGTAATAATAGAAATTACATAACTAATATATATGTATATTATAAAATATATATGTATTAGGTTATGCAAGAAAGAAGATGAATGAACTATGGAATAACTAATATAGTAATAGTGTTTTAAAAAGCATGAGGTGAGATATTTTATCTGATGCATGCGGGATGAGTACATAGAAACGTGGTGTGCCAGGGTCGGGGGTTCGAAACGTCCCTTCAGTAAAGCTGGGGTGAGGACGCGTAGGTAAGGGCAGGTGGTCCCCCCTCCCCGACACCTACGGAGTAGGTATGAACCGGGTCGTCCCTTTTTATGCGGGATGAGTCGTAAGACTTTAGGATTTGTTCGTAAGTCTCGTAAATATTTAATTTATAACAATTTTATAAGTTGCTACAATTAAAAAGAATAATAAAAAATAAAAGTACATAGAAATTTAGAAAATTCAAAAAAAAAAAAAATAGTGAAAGTGTACATAGAGTTGCTTCATCTTAAAACGTTAATCAAAATCAATATTGACTAAAAAATTAATTAAAACGGTTCTTCTTAAAAGACTAATTAAACTTTACAGAAAAAATTAAGTAGAAATTTATATATTAACCTGTGAAAAAAGAAACGAGAAGGAGGAATCTATAATTAAAAACATTAAACGTAGGAGGGATGATGCATTTCTGCTTTATTGTTTGCACATTAAGTTTTTTCCCTGTTACCAAATAAAAGACGAAGAGAAAGAATAAAAATTAAAGTCAAGAATAAAAAATATTTATATTGTAAAGTTTTTTAACTTTTCAAGTTTTATAACAAGTTTAATTTTATGTTTTTTTCTTGCATTAATTTAAGTACTTATTTAGTAATTTTAATTTTAATTAGATAAGGTTTACTGAGCTTACACCTCAAAATAAAAATTCGTCCAACTCCTAAGCATACGTCCATATTGATGGGACTTATACCTCATCATATTTTCGGCCCGATAAATTATTCCAATGTATTTTATTACGCCTCATTCCGAGACTCGCTTCAAAAATATTCTTTAAACACTATATATTAATTAATAATTTAATTCTACAAAACCAATTTATCTATAAAATAATATATTAATTTTTATAATTAATCTTTAAGTTACTAATACCAGGATAACACTAATCACCCCAAACGACCCCTTAACACTCAGTCCTACACCAATGGAATATGCAGTATGTTCCACCTATAAAAGTTTGTGAAACAATTATTAAAAAACTAAATTGGATAAAATAGGCCAGCAAGAACCACGAAAAATGTCGGTTAAGAACAAAGCAGAGTCCTCAGGTGTCGGCAAAAAAAAAATTAATTATTACAATTATTCATGGCTTATATTAATCTCCCTGCTGTACTTATAATGCAAATATATTTGAATTTTTCTCTAATTTCAAAAAATACTCTCATTTAGTATGTTATTATTTATGTTTAAGATAAGTAACCTAATTTATTATATTACTAATTCAAACTTAGATCTCTAATCTCAAGGACATTTTCACGTACGATTTAGTTGGAAGGGAAGTTTTAAAATGATATATTTTGGTTTTGGGGAAAAAACAAATACAATGCATGTGAATTGTATATGAAGTAGTGAGAAAGAATTATTATTATTTGAGAAGAAGCACTTGCAAGTGAGCTTTTTGTACTTATTATTCATGATAATGCTGTATGGAATATGAGATGTGACATCATATGTTAAGATTTTTATAGGAAAAATGCACATGAAAAGCTGAAAACTAATCAAGCTAATCATAATGTCATTTGTATTTGGACTAGAGGAGGGAAGTAAATTGATACTGAGGGAGGAAAATACCACCACATTTTTTAGATTCGTGCACAGCAGCGGAGCTAGAATACTGATTATAACTTCTGTCAATTTCAATAGTTATGGTTTAAATGTATATTTATATAAAGAAATTTATTAAAATATGCAAATTATTTAGTCTTTTAGAAGTTAGAACTCAATAACTCACAACAATTAAAATTTTAAATTTTGCCTTCTATTTGATATTCCTACATTCTAGTTCTACTACAAGAAAAAGTACCATGTTAATCTCCTCCTTCGATTCGTTAAACTTTTTGTCTATCGAGGGTTATTTGACTAATTTTAGTTGAACTTGATGTGATTATTTAATTAAAATTTATACACGCACAACAAATTATATCAAAAGTACAATAGGTATGGCATCTTTCTCATCTAAAAACACTGAAGAAGATAATATATTTGGAAGAGATGGAGCAGATTTAATTATCACAGGATAATTAATTCGGAGATAGCTAATTCTGTGATTAGTTATCCCACCATATATATGGAATAATTTATCCTATCACTAAAGCATAAATAGTAGGATAAATAATCTCTTGATTGACTAATTCCTCCAACCAAATATGATATAAAATAATCCTACATTTTATTCTGATATTATTATAACTTATACCTCACACCATACTGAATTCGTTAGTCCGTTCCATAAAGTATAGAAGTATGACCTTTTATCAAAAAAAAAAAAAAAAAAAAATTGTAATAAGAAAAACGGTTGGTTAATAGCATTGGTCCCTCGATTACTAAAAGAATTTAATTTTAATCCTTATGATATTTGATTAAGTATATCAGTCTTTAACTACAAACTTGAATGCACATACTGAGTATATTTACAAACTTCAGAATAATTAATTGTTTCATCATTTAATTATCCATATGTTATGTTAAACTTATATTATACGCTGTAATTAACAATAATATACTTTTAAAAATGATCTAAAATATAACAGATTTTTAAAGCGACTAAAATACACATTTTAATTAAATATATATTAAAAATTAAATATAATTTAAAATTAAATAGTAATAATAGCTATTAAAATTTAACATCCATACATTATATAATTTTTTGATAAAGTGGATGCACCAGACTATCCTTCATCTAAGGTGGCTCCACCCATAAATACGTCAATAGATTCTTAAATTTATTGGTTGTTGATAAAAAAAATTTTTTAGAAACACTTGTACCAATTGAGCATTTGAACACATGATACAATGTTCCTCCTATACGCTTTTGATTCAAATTTTGAAGAAACTTTTGTGTGTACTCTCAAGAATATTTTACGTAAATAAGTTAATCACTAAAATATATCACCTTCTTTAATTATATGCATTAGCATCAATAAGCTATAAGACATCATGTATGTTCCAACTCATGTTCATATACATGATTAGAGATAACAAATTTTATGAGGTAATTGACTTAACTACCTAATAGATGCTTGAGAATATGTGCATAAGTTTTGTCAAAACTTAAACTAAAAACGTCTAATAGAAATATTTTATCACGTGCTCATATACTCAATTGTAACAAACAAGAGTTCGAATATCTACATATAAAAGTTTGTTGGTCAACAATTGTTGCTCTCCTTTTGTCAACAATTGTTGCTCATATTTCAACAATTGTGGATGATGAAGACATTTGTGACTTTGTGTTTTCAACATCGGTGGCTGCATTCATATATGAAGGCAAGACTTTTGAGGTTCAGATTTGGCTATAAAAGTCAATGCTACTTCATTTGCAAAGACACCCACACAACATTTCAATAGCCAATCTCTCCTTTATATTTTCTTCTTTCTCTACTTCTTGGTTGAGTATTTCTATACTCGTAGAGAATTTGTAAGGGGCTATTTTGTCTTGTTAGTCCCGAGAAAATATTTTGTACTCTCGTCAATATTAGTGGAATTTTTGGCTCTCTCGCCGGTGATTTTTTACCTCTATTTAAAGAGGGTTTTTCCACCTAAAACCTTGGTGTCAATTTTACTGTTTTTATAAATTTCTCGGAATCTTTGGTTGAATTTATCACGCTTCCACACTCTGCAGCCCTACAAATTGGTATCAGAGCCACGATAATTCAACCGGGATTTTTTTTTAAAAAATGTCGACGAAGTTCGATATTGAGAAATTTGATGGTAAAATTAGTTTTGCTATCTGGCGAGTCCAAATGCTGGCTGTTCTTACCCAGAATGGCCTAAAGAAGGTTCTGTCCGGCAAATTGGCGAAGCCAGCCACTACAACGGAGGAGCAGTGGGAAGAGACAGATGAAAAGGCGTTATCCACAATCCAATTATGCTTGTCCCGTGAGGTGCTACGCGAAGTCATCAATGAGAAAACTGCAGCCGGCATATGGAGTAAATTGGAGTCTCTGTACATGACCAAAAGTCTTGCAAATAAACTCCGGTTAAAGGAGCGAATTTTCACACTCCGTATGTCTGAAGGTACACCCATCCAATCTCATCTTGGTGAATTTAATTCCATCATAATTGATTTGGAAAATCTGGATGTCGAAATTGATGATGAGGATAAAGCCGTACTACTTATTGTTTCTTTGCCACCCTCATATAGACATTTCAAGGAAATTATGCTATATGGTAATAATGTTACCTTGAGCTTTGATGATGTCAAATCTAACCTACTGTCCAAAGAAAAATTTGATACCCAAATTCATTCTGAAAGTTCGGGTGAGGGACTAGTAGTTAGAGGGAGAAACCACGAAGTAGGTGCTAGCGGTAAAAACCAATCCAAATCCAAAGGTAAAAACTCTAAGTATTGCCGTTATTGCAAGAAAAGAAATCATGAAATCTCTGAGTGCTACAAATTGAAAAATAAGCAAAACAGAGAAGATAAGGGTAAGCAACCCGAAAAAACTGCCGAAGCTAGTTTTGTAGAAACCGAATCTGATGGAGAGTGTTTTATTGCTTCTGGTACTGATAAAAGGTCAAAAAATGAGTGGGTTCTTGATTCTGGTTGTACATTTCATATGTCTCCTAATAGAGACTGGTTTACCACCTATGAATCTTTTAATGGTGGTCTTGTCTTAATGGGCAACGATGCTCAATGCAAAGTTGCCGGCAAAGGCACAATCAAAATCAAGACACATGATGGAGTCGTTAGAACTTTGACCAGTGTCAGACATGTCCCTGATTTGAAACGGAATCTCATTTCCCTAGGCACTCTTGAATCTCAAGGGTGTAGATACTCAGCTGAAGGTGGAGTTTTAAAAGTGTCCAAAGGAGCTCTTGTGTTACTAAAGGCAATTCGATCTGATAGTTTGTATTTCTTCAGGGTTCAACTGTTATAGGTTCTGCAGCCGTCGCCTCATCCAACAAAGATAACACGAAGTTGTGGCATTTGAGGTTGGGCCACATGAGTGAGAAGGGAATCCAAATTCTCAAAAAGAAAGGCTATCTTGGCAACCATTGTACCGGTAAGGTCGATTTCTGCAAGCATTGCATTTTTGGTAAGCAGAGAAAGGTTAGCTTTTCAAAAGCCATTCACAGGACCAAAGGTACTTTGGACTACATCCATTCAGATCTTTGGGGTCCATCGAGAGTTCCCTCCAGAGGTAAATGTCATTATATGCTGACATTTATTGATGATTTTTCACGTAAACTCTGGGTATATTTTCTCAAGCAAAAGAATGAAGTTTTTTCCACCTTTAAAGAGAACCAGACTGGCAAGAAGATCAAGAGGCTAAGGACAGACAATGGCCTCGAATTTTGTTCTAATGAGTTTAATGATTTCTGCAAGAAAGAAGGTATTGCCAGACATTTCACCGTTCCAAGAACTCCACAACAAAACGGAGTTGCTGAAAGGATGAACAGAACTATCTTGGAGAAAGTTCGTTGTATGCTCTCCCATTTTACTCTGGGGAAAGAATTTTGGGCAGAAGCAGCTTCAACATCATGCTACTTGATAAACCGCTCACCAAATCGATCACTCGACTGCAAAATTCCAGAAGAAGTTTGGTCAGGTAACCCTGTTGATTATTCTAATTTTAGAATATTTGGTTGCCCTGCTTATTCTCATGTGAACGAGGGAAAATTGGAACCTCGTGCTAAGAAATGTATTTTCTTAGGTTATGGCCTAGGGGTTAAAGGCTATCGTTTGTATGACCCTGAATCTCGCAAAATATTTCATAGTCGGAATGTAACCTTTAATGAAAATGGTATGCTATCTTCTGGAAAAGATACTGTTGTTCCCTCCACTGATACAGGTGATCAGGAGGATGTTCGAGAGAAGGTGGAGTTTGAGACTGAAACTCCCATTTTGGAAGCAAATATCCCTAATTCTTCCACCACTCAAGAAGATGAAGTCACTGCTGAACAAATGAGTCCACGACAACATCCACCTCAACGTCGAGGTTTACCACAACCATGGTCTATGGCTCAAGAACTTCCACAACAAAGGCCAAGAAAACCGACTCAAAGACTGATCACAGAATCTGCCAACATTGCTTATGTATTGACTGTTGCACAAGAGATGGGTGAAGATGGTGAACCCAAGAATTATTCTGAAGCTATCTCTGGTGATGACTCAGCAAAGTGGACTGCTGCTATGCAAGAAGAAGTCGAGAGTCTTCTCAAAAATAAAACATGGGATTTGGTGATGTTACCAGAAGGCAAGCGAGTCATTAGTTGCAAATAGATTTTTAAGAGAAAAGAAGGCATCCCCGGTGTTGAAAATGCAAGGTACAAAGCAAGATTCGTAGTAAGAGGTTTTGATCAACAGGAAGGTATTGACTTTAACGAAGTATTTTCTCCCGTTGTTCGTCATTCTTCAATTCGTGTATTACTTGCTCTAGTTGCCTTGTATGATTTGGAGCTGGAACAGTTAGATGTGAAAACTGCTTTTCTTCATGGTAATCTTGAGGAAGAAATTTATATCCAGCAGCCAGAGGGGTTCGTTGTTCCTGGAAAGGAGAATCATGTATGTCGTCTGAAGAAATCTCTTTATGGTTTGAAGCAATCACCAAGACAATGGTATAAAAGGTTTGATTCCTTCATGACTGGACATGGCTATTCTAGAAGTAGTTATGATAAATGCGTCTATTTTCAAAAATTATCTGATGGATCACTAGTATACTTGTTGTTATATGTTGATGATATGTTAATTAATGCAAGAGATAAAACTCTTGTTGACAAGTTAAAGGTGCAGCTCAACAGTGAATTTGATATGAAAGATCTAGGTCCTGCCAAGAAGATTCTTGGAATGGAGATTAACAGAGATCATCAAGCTGGAAAACTTTTTCTCTCACAGAAAAAGTATGTAATGAAGATGCTTGACAGGTTTGGAATGCGAGATTGCAAAGCTGTTAATACTCCACTTGCTGCCCACCTCAAGTTGTCATCAGATCAGTGTCCACAATCAGAAGAGGAACAAAGGCGCATGTCACATGTCCCGTATTCTAATGCAGTCGGAAGCCTTATGTACGCTATGGTATGTACTAGGCCTGATTTGGCTTATGCGGTTAGTGTTGTTAGCAGATTCATGCACAACCCAGGAAAACAGCATTGGGAATCTGTCAAATGGATCCTTCGTTACTTGAAGGGTTCTCTTGATATTGGTTTGGTATTTGATAGACAAAGGTCTGATCCAGGAGGCGTAGTTGGTTATGTTGACGCCGACTACGGTGGTGATTTAGATCGGAGAAGATCACCTTCAGCCTATATCTTTAAACTCTGCGGCTCTGCTATCAGTTGGTATTCATCACTTCAAGCCATTGCGGCTTTGTCCACCACTGAAGTAGAATATATTGCTGCTACTGAAGGAGTGAAAGAGGCTATCTGGCTCCGAGGCTTGGTTGCTGAACTTGGTTTACAACAACACATTCTTGTTATGTTCTGCGACAGTCAGAGTGCTGTCCACTTGGCCAGGAATAGCAAGCATCACTCAAAGACCAAGCATATTGATATTAAACGCCACTTTATCCGAGATATTGTTGATGCAGGAGAAATTACTGTGGAAAAAATCCATACAACTGAAAATCCTGCAGATATGTTAACCAAACCACTTCCAGCCGCTAAGTTCGATCATTGCTTGGACTTAGCTGGTATTATTCATTGTTAACAGGTTTTCATGGCGAGAGAGTATTTCCGGTCAAAAGGATATCAAGGTGGAGATTTGTTGGTCAACAATTGTTGCTCTCCTTTTGTCAACAATTGTTGCTCATATTTCAACAATTGTGGATGATGAAGACATTTGTGACTTTGTGTTTTCAACATCGGTGGCTGCATTCATATATGAAGGCAAGACTTTTGAGGTCCAGATTTGGCTATAAAAGTCAATGCTACTTCATTTGCAAAGACACCCACACAACATTTCAATAGTCAATCTCTCCTTTATATTTTCTTCTTTCTCTACTTCTTGGTTGAGTATTTCTATACTCGTAGAGAATTTGTAAGGGGCTATTTTGTCTTGTTAGTCCCGAGAAAATATTTTGTACTCTCGTCAATATTAGTGGAATTTTTGGCTCTCTCGCCGGTGGTTTTTTACCTCTATTTAAAGAGGATTTTTCCACCTAAAACCTTGGTGTCAATTTTACTGTTTTTATTAATTTCTCGAAATCTTTGGTTGAATTTATCACGCTTCCACACTCTGTAGCCCTACAAAGTTCACTGTCAAATTTGTATTATCATCGATATATTAAGCTTTTTGGTTTCCTTTAAACAAACTTTTCTCTCTGTTTGGGCATAGAGACCATTAAACAGTATTTATGGACATTGCAGATCAAAAATAAATAAACAAATAAAACGAAAAAGAATGGTGACAAAAAAGGTAAGGGAGTTTAATTGTAAGATACGTTGCTTGTAGTGGTAGAACGAAGTCACTTTATTGCAATAGAAGCTCTACACAATATAATCTACATAATCCATCTTTTACACTTACTACTATTTTACTTTTGGGCCATGCTACCTAGCTGCCAATTTGCCATTTAAATGCACCTAAATTCTTGGCATGGTGACTGCTTTCTGCATGTGCTCCCATCTGCTATTAATTGAAAGCTCAACCTATTTCAATATACATTCTACAACTACTATTAATCTATTTTTTTATATATATTTTTCATCAAGGTATAAGGTGAAAGAGTTGAGCTATTATATATACGTTCCGATATACATTGTACACGCACGATATATGAAATGAGTTTCCCATACTCTTCATTTTTAAAAATCCCATATTGTTCTTCAAAGTAAAGTGAAAGAGTACAATGGAAGAATATATTTATGCAAAGTAGTTTTATTTAAAGAAAATTTCTATATATAAAGGAAGAATACCCATATCTATCGTTACAAACTCACACCGAGCCGAGTACGTGTTTGGCGGGTTGGGTTGGGCCGGGTTATTGAGTTGGATAGTGAGTTTGGGTTAAATATAAAAATTTAAATTGAAAAGGGATATATATCTCAAACTATGATATGTGTTACGTATATACTCTCCGTCATAATTTGGTACACATATATTCCTACCGTTAGTATGAGGGACATATATGTACCATTTCATTAACGGTAGGGGTCGTGTATACCCAAAGTATGACGGAAGGTATATACGTACCATTTATCATAATTTGGAAAAATATTTATCCCTTTTCTGATATTTTAATATATGTCTGCGATAATTGTCACACCCCATTTTTTTTCACCGCATCCGACCCCCGCTAGGGAGTCGGTTTTAGAGAAAATGAGTTTTTCCAATTAAAGTGACGTTTTGAAAAAAGGATTATTTTATTTACAGAGTCGCCACTTGGAATTGAGTTTGGGTGTCCCAAGTCACCTTATTTAATCCCTATTCAAAAGGAAATGACTCTTCAATTTTTATTTTTTGGTCTGCGAACTAGAAATCCGGATAAGGAATTCTGTTGACCGAGGGGAAGGTGTTAGGCACCCCTCGAGTCCCGTGGTTCTAGCACGGTCGCTTTTATTGACTTATCTTAACTTAAACTATTTTGATAAATTACAAAATTTCCTAACACATTCTTTTTTTTTTTTTTTGGCTTTTTTTTTTTCTTCTTCTATTCCTGTACAGGTAGGTGCATACATTTACAAGGAAAGATGTCATGGTAGATACTTTTGAAGACTCTCTTTTAATTTTTGGAGTGCAACTGGCTTTGATACAAAAGAATCCATACCATTTGCATAACACTCTTCTGCACTTTCCGATAATGCATTCCATGACGAAAAATAAAAATAAAAAAAAACCTTTATTCTTAACATGTCATGTTTTTCATTTCATTCATTTTTTTTTTTTGATTTTTTTTTCGCATGCATGCATTCATGAATCATTAATTGTGATCTCTAACATAGTAACATACTAAATGCATGTCAACTAACACAATTTTACATATTAAAACACCAATAACTTTTAATAATTATCTCATTTAAATTTAAAACTAATCAAATCAATCGTAATTTTATTTTTTTTTTACAACAAGTAAATTATAAATAGAGACGTAAAACGTGAATTACATAAAGAAATGACAAAACTACACATTAAATAATAATATAAAATATATGGAAATAACTTCATTCATGCTTCGATTCCATAACGTAACTTATAAAATAAATTGTACAAGATGAGATAAAAACCTGTACGACAAATGAAATCAAGTATCGAAGCAAGATATTTTCACCAACAACTCGAACGGAAACCCAACCTCAATTCTCCAAATTAAAAGAACTTTCTTCCTAGTTGTTTTTCTTCCAATTTTGTTTTTGCCTCTTTCTCCTTCTTTTTCCACTAAGGCCTTTTTATTTCTTTCTCCTTTTCTCTCCTAAAGCATGCATGGTATATGTGTGTGCATGTATTTATTTCATTTTTTTTTTTGCATGCATGGATGATATCTTATATCAAATCTCACTCCAAATTTAACCATGACAAAGAGTTGAATGCTTTAATATCATAATAACAAATGTAAAATAAGAGCATCTCCACATCATAATATTGAAATTGAATTTCACATTATTGTGATATTACATTATTCAGAGAAAGATAAAGGGTTACCTCTTGCGGAAATAATTCTTAAAATAAAGAAGAAGCCGCGAATTCGAAATCACGAACCAAACCTCAAACTCTCTCCTTTTTTTTTTTGGTTTCAATCCTCTTCTTTCTCTCTTAGTTTTTCTTTTCTTCTCAATTTATTTTTGCTTTGAATTTTCTCTTTTTTTTTCTTTTCTATGTATTTCTCTCAACTTTCTTTTTCTCCCTTTCTTCCTTTTTGTGCAAATGTGCTTTCCTCTCCTCTCCATTTTTATGGGTGCATGTGTGTGTTTATATAGGGAGTGTGTAAGTATGTAGTATGTTGGAGGTAATGGGAAAATTAGGGGAATGTTGGAGGTAATGGGAAGTAGGGTAATTTTTTTTAGTTTTAATGGGAAAGTTAGGGAAATGTTGGAGGTAATGGGAAGTAGGGTAATTTCTTTTTAGTTTTAATGGGAAAGTTAGGGGAATGTTGGAGGTAATGGGAAGTAGGGTAATTTTTTTTTTTAGTTTTAATGGGAAAATTAGGGGAATGTTGGAGGTAATGGGAAGTAGGGTAATTTTTTTTAGTTTTAATGGGAAAGTTAGGGGAATGTTGGAGGTAATGGGAAGTAGGGTAATTTTTTTTTATTGGGTAGGAGGTAGGAGGGAAAGGTAAAAAAAAATGAGTAGAAATTCATATTTGGGCGGACAAAATTACGTGTCTACAAAAACGCTAGGTTTGGTGCAAAATTAGGTGTTTACAGAATGCCCCTCTTTGCTTGGAAATATGGAGAATTTTCAAGCAAACAAGTAAACATGACTAATTTTGGTTCAACCATTTATTCAAAGTGGTGTGACCGAGCCTTGGTTTTAGACATCCTACATATCTCGGGTTATATGAGAATCAGGTCACATGTAGTTCAAGTGGGTGTAAGAGTGAGTGGATGGATTGGAGAGTCGAGTTGAGGTCCCGTCGAGTTTTCGGTTCTTGGCTCCTTTTATTACATCAAAAAAAAAATGAAATTAAAAATGAAAGATACAAAATCCTATCTATTCTAATTGTCTTGATTCTCTTGCTTCAGATTTTCTTCTTGGATCTTCAATTATCGCCTCACCTTCTTCTGGTGGGTACCTCGATCTCATGATTTGATCTTGAAGTTGGGATTTGAGATTTGAACCTGCAACTTGGATTGAGTCATTGACACTCTGCCAAAGAACAGTTCATAGAATACTTTGGATGCTTATTCTCCTTATCAAAAGCTAAAAAGATGTCTCTTGAAATGTTGGGTCGCTAGAGATACAGAGCTGACTCTAACTATCTTCAACCTGATTATTCTTCTATATTCTGATCGGAGATGAAATTCCATTCTTGGATAGACCTGTGCTTCGCAGAAAACCTGCAAGCCATCAAAGAAGACGAAACAAAACAAACAAAATTTTCTGCCCCAGTTTACACTAGGAAAATTTTGTGAGTTATTAGAAAAACTATAATCTAGTTTAAAAATAAAAAAAATGAATGAATGGATAGAAATTTAGGCTAGGAGCGCGATAAGATAAGGACCCTATTCTTAATGATACAACCAAAGAAAGTTATCCTAATGAATGCATGGGAAAGAAATAGGATTTTTGCTTATAAAAATGTGATTAGGGATTGTCATGCCCTGTGAAAACATGAAGAAGAAAAATAGGAAGATTTATTTCCTAAAATGCCAACAAGGGGATGGCGCCCTATGAAGATAAATAAAATGTCAACTAGGGGATGACGCCCTATGAAGACGAGATAAGATGTCAACTAGGGGATGGCGCCCTATGAAGAGGAGATAAGATGTCAACTAGGGGAAGGCGCCCTATGAAGACGAGATAGGATGTCAACTAGGGGATGGTGCCCTATGAAGACGAATTAGGATGTCAACTAAGGGATGGCGCCCTATGAAGACAAGATAAGATGTCAACTAGGGGATGATGCCCTATGAAGACGAATAGAGATGTCAACTAGGGGATGGCGCCCTATGAAGACGAAAAGGATGTCAACTAGGGGATGGCGCCCCATGAAGATGAAAAAAAATGCCAACTAAGGGATGATTCCCTATGAAGACGAATGAGATGTCAACTAGGGGATGACTCCCTATGAAGACGACTAAGATGTTAACTAGGGGATGGTGCCCTATGAAGACGAGATAAGATGTCAACTAGGGGATGGCGCCCTATGAAGACGAGATAAGATTCAACTAGGGGATGGTGCCCTATGAAGACGAAAAGATGTCAACTAGGGGATGGTGCCCTATAAAGACGAGATAAGGTGTCAACTAGGGGATGGTGCCCTATGAAGATGAAAAGATGTCAACTAGGGGATGGTGCCCTATGAAGACGAAAAAGATGTCAACTAGGGAATGGTACCCTATGAAGACGAGAAAAGATCTAGGGGATGATGCCCTATGAAGACGAAAAAGATGTCAACTAGGGGATGGTGCCCTATGAAGACGAAAAGGATGTCAACTAGGGGATGGCGCCCTATGAAGACGAGATAAGATGTCAACTAGGAGATGGTGTCCTATGAAGATGAGATAAGATGTCAACTAGGAGATGGTGCCCTATGAAGACGAAAAGATGTCAACTAGGGGATGGAGCCCTATGAAGACAAGATAAGATGTCAACTAGGGTATGGTGCCCTATGAAGACGAGATAAGATCTAGGATTTTTTTTTTGTTAGAAAAGAAAAAAAAAATGCCCCAGTCTTGAATATGCGGGGTTTTATTATTATTATCATTATATTGATATGTACCTAGAATTATAGGAGTATAACAAAAAAAGAAAATTCAAGAAAACTTAGATTGCTATACTTGTTTTTTCTCACTAAACTTCACAAGCTTGCTTTGCCCCTGTTCAAACAAAGAGAGGAAAAAAATGTGAGTTTTAAAATTTATGGTTGGTTTGTGGCCTTGAGTTCCTTGGAGGTTTTCCTTATCCCTGCCCCAACTTGATATAGTTGATTCAACTAATTGGTTGGCGAGCTTGATTCTTTGTTTTTTCAAATTCTGTTGCATCTCTGTTTGTTTTAGTACGATTCTTCTCTTCACTTTCAAATGCTTCATTTTTAACACTTATCTTAACTGGCTCTCTGTCCTTGTCAAGGTGGTGAGTGCCCAACAATCTCTGCTCAACTTCACTGGGAGCCATGGTCAATTTTGCTCGTTTTTCTTTATTTTGCATTTGGTGTGAGACTTACCCAAAAAAAAACAGAGCGTGTAAAAATGAAATAAGGAAAACAAAAAAAAAAGAATAAAAGTAACATGTTTGAATAGAAGGTATTTCTACCAGTAAAGTAGGAAAGCTTATTTGGAGGTGTATATTGACTTCAATAACGCATGCCATGCAACTTGGAGTAGACCTTCAAAATTGTCTAATCTCGAATTAGGCTGCACCTTTCAATCAAATCAAATCATTCTTGATCTTTGTCCTATCATGAAAACTTTGTTTGACTAAAGTGATTCCTTCTAGGATTTTCTCAATTGACCCCTCTAATTTGGATTGTTTCGTTCATCATTGTCTTATGGCGCCTCTGAGGGTTTTCACCAATAAAATTTTTTTTTTTGATTTTTTTTTTATTTTCTTTTTTTTTTTTTTTGATATCTTGTGTTGCTTGCCTCCATGGGTTTTCACCAATAAGATTTTTTTTTATTTTTTTTTTAATCTTGTGGTGCCTTTATGGGTTTTCACCTACAAGCCCTTTTATATATATAGAGAGAGAACACACAAGGCTTGACATTCTCAAAAATTGATCGGAAGGTCTTTAATGGACAAAGGAAAGGATTTTTTTTTTATTTAGGATAAATTACAACTTGGGAGCCATGTAAAAGTGACAATAGGATATATATCTCATTTTTTTTTAAAATACCAAGATTTTTTTTATTTTTATTTTGTCGGACCGAACCCCAAGATAGGGTTGCCTACGTATCCATTTAGGAATCAGGTCTAACGTAGTTCAATGGTAATGCATTTTTTTTTCTGGCTCCAAAGAGGGTAAGCAAGGAAAGGTAAATAAGGCTCGAAGGGCTGACAAGGGATTAATGGCATTTAGTTAAGTAGAACGATGGCCTTTCGTCATCTCAACTTGAGAATGTTAAGCACAAGTGTGTCAAATATAATATCTTTTGACTGAATCGGCATTGATAGCTTTTCTGTCATTTTTTCGTCCAGATCCGCAAGCTGCAAAGCTCCATTTGATAGTACTTGGTTAACTATGTATGGACCTTGCCAGTTTGGAGCAAACTTTCCTTTAGCCTCTTCTTGGTGTGGAAGGATGCGTTTTAAAACAAGTTGGCCGACCTCGAATTTTCTAGGACGTACCTTCTTATTGTAAGCTCACGTCATCCTCTGCTGGTATAATTGACCAAAGCAAACAGGTTTCGGTGGGACCAGCATGGGAGGATTTGCCAAATATTCTTTAATCTTATCAAATGATTCTTGACATTCGTCTGTCCATTGGATAGCAGCATCCTTTTTTAGCAACTTAAATATAGGTTCGTATTTAGTGCTGAGCTAAGCAATGAATCTGCTTATATAATTCAGTCTTCCAAGAAAACTCATGACCTCAGTTTTATTCTTCGGAGGCGGCAATTCTCGAATGGATTTTACCTTGGCGGGGTCCAATTCAATGCCTCTACGGCTAATTATGAAGCCCCAAAGTTTTCTGGATGGAACTACAAATGCACACTTGGCTGGATTGAGCTTAAGATTATACTTTCGCAACCTTTTGAAGAATTTCCTCAAGACATCTACGTGATCGACTCGTGTCTTAGATTTGATAATGA
Source organism: Capsicum baccatum var. pendulum (assembly GCA_030864225.1). Classification (NCBI taxonomy): domain Eukaryota; kingdom Viridiplantae; phylum Streptophyta; class Magnoliopsida; order Solanales; family Solanaceae; genus Capsicum; species Capsicum baccatum. The sequence continues at coordinate 227,940,517 of CM061556.1, forward strand.
CATCATCAACATATACTTCTACTTCCTTGTGCATCATGTCATGAAAAATAGTAGTCATAGCTCTCATGTACGTAGCTCCCGCATTTCTTAAACCAAATGGCATGACCCTATAGCAATAAGTACCCCACAAGGTGGTGAAAGCAGTCTTATCTGCATCCGTTTCATCCATCAAGATCTGGTGATATCCGGCATAGCAATCCACGAAAGATTGGATCTCATGTTTGGCATAATTATCAATAAGGATATGAATATTGGGTAGGGGAAAGTTATCTTTAGGGCTTGCTTTGTTCAAATCCCTATAATCAACACAAACTCTGATTTTGCCATCTTTCTTCGATACGGGCACCACATTAGCCAACCATGGGGTGTACTGAGCGAACCTGATCACGTTCGCATTCAATTGCTTCATGATTTCCTCTCTGATTTTGTCGCTTATGTTAGTTTTAAACTTTCTTTGCTTTTGCTGGACCGGTGAAAAATCAGGGTATGTAGGCAGTTTGTGGACTACCAAATCCGTGCTTAGACCCGGCGTATCATCATAAGACCAAGCAAAGACATCCTTATACTCGATCAAAATTTGAACAATATCATTCCTGATATTCTGATCTGCATGAATACTTATTTTTATTTCTCTAACCTCCTCACTCGTTCCCAAATTTATTATGTCAGTGTCATCTAAATTGGGTTTGGGATTATCCTCAAATTGATCCAATCCTTTTTTGAATTCTTTATCAACTTCACCTTCATCGTATTCCTCTACCGTTTGGTTTGCTGATTCGAGATTTGACAACTTTTGAGGATCTAAATGTGAACTCCACGTACATGCCATGTTATCGGAGCCAGTATTAACATAACTGAAATAAGATAAAAATAATAAAAATTAAAAGAGGGAAGAAAAGATAAATTTACTAGAAAACCTGAATTTCCTTTCATTGAATCGAAAAGGATAGGAGGGATAACATGAAAACAGAGCAACTAAACTATGTGGACTACAACCCTGAGAATAGTCCAAAATACAAAAGAAAGAAAAACGAAACAACAAAATAAACTACCAAGACTCCTTCCTTGTGGGGAGAGGAGTGGCTTCCCAGTTAGTGAGCTTGATATTTGGCCCGACGAACTGCACATCCGCATGGCTAGGGCCTTCACCCATCTGAAATATGTTTACTTCATAAAACACTTCCTTGAGGACTTGACATATTTCATCCACATCCTTGTTAGCATATAGGTATTGATTTTCTTCCTTTTGAGCTTTCGTGAAAGATTGGCTAATGTGTGGAACTAGACTTGTCAATTTCCAAGCCTTCTTCTTATGCTCTTTTGCCCATTTTCTATTTGCTGTGGTAGGCTTAAAGCCTAATCCAAAGGAGTTGTGGCTACCACACGGATCTACAGGGTTTATAATTCCTTGTAGCAAAACCCCTAATCCTTTTCCCGGTTCATAACCATTTTGTATCATTTGGCTAGCCACCATGATTGAAGTAGAAGAGAGATGACGCCCTGGAATTGGTGTACCTTCCATGACTTGATCAGCTGTCACGCTTTCAAAGGCTTGATAAATGGGAGATTCACAACCCCCTTTTGTTTCGATACAGGGTACAGAAGGATCTCGATGTATGGGAAGGTCATCCTCTCCATGTACAATGATTTCCTGATTGTCGTGTTCAAACTTAACTACTTGATGCAAAGTAGAAGGTATGACTCTGGCCATGTGGATCCATGGTATTCTTAAAAGTAGGTTGTAGGAAGTATCCATGTCTATTACTTGAAAGGTGATTGTAAACTCTACTGGTCCAATAACCAAAGCAAGATCTACTTCACAAATTGTGTCTCGTTTTGCATCGTCAAAAGCCCGAACACATACATTATTGGACCGAATTCTATCTGGGCTGATTTTTAACTTTTGCAAAGTAGAGAGAGGACAGATATCTACTTTTGAACCTCCATCAATCATTACCCATTTTTTTAGATCAATTAATTTACTTAAAAGTCGGTCAACATTCGATATGTCATTTCCTATAATGCAACAAGTAGAACATAAAATGCACATGATGGTCTCAACAGGCGACACCTTACCTAGACGAACCCGACCCCAGGGTCGAGCCCCACTAAGTCAAAAAATACACGTGATATAAGTAAAACACAGTCTATTAGGGATAGCCATGTCTAAGCTCCGGTTATGCTAGGTTCAACCTGGTGGAGTAAGGTATCTAGACTGTCAATGAAACGAGCGGACAACTCGAGTCGGCAAGGGACAGCTTTACCGGTAGCAGGGCTTTCCGGCCTCACTGTTGGTCCCTTTCCATCCTAAATCATGGGTGACTACAGAATCCTTCCCAGGAGCATTGCCGCATCTCTGGTATCTCAAGATCGGGAGCGTATACCGCATCTCCGAATATACAGTATCTCAGAAGACTCAGATGGGTGCGCGAGAGAAGACAGTTTATATTGCAATTCAAATAATATCAAAGCGATAAACATGTAGGCAAAGAACACATTTAGGCCAACAATATATAATATCAAAATTAAATAAAGCCAAACAAGTCAATATGAAAGTTCGAATTCTGGTTAACTCCTCTCCCCAGCAGAGTCGCCATCTGTCACACCCCATTTTTTTTCACCGCATCCGACCCCCGCTAGGGAGTCAGTTTTAGAGAAAATGAGTTTTTCCAATTAAAGTGACGTTTTGAAAAAAGGATTATTTTATTTACAGAGTCGCCACTTGGAATTGAGTTTGGGTGTCCCAAGTCACCTTATTTAATCCCTATTCAAAAGGAAATGACTCTTCAATTTTTATTTTTTGGTCTGCGAACTAGAAATCCGGATAAGGAATTCTGTTGACCGAGGGGAAGGTGTTAGGCACCCCTCGAGTCCCGTGGTTCTAGCACGGTCGCTTTTATTGACTTATCTTAACTTAAACTATTTTGATAAATTACAAAATTTCCTAACACATTCTTTTTTTTTTTTTGGCTTTTTTTTTTCTTCTTCTATTCCTGTACAGGTAGGTGCATACATTTACAAGGAAAGATGTCATGGTAGATACTTTTGAAGACTCTCTTTTAATTTTTGGAGTGCAACTGGCTTTGATACAAAAGAATCCATACCATTTGCATAACACTCTTCTGCACTTTCCGATAATGCATTCCATGACGAAAAATAAAAATAAAAAAAAACCTTTATTCTTAACATGTCATGTTTTTCATTTCATTCATTTTTTTTTTTTGATTTTTTTTTTCGCATGCATGCATTCATGAATCATTAATTGTGATCTCTAACATAGTAACATACTAAATGCATGTCAACTAACACAATTTTACATATTAAAACACCAATAACTTTTAATAATTATCTCATTTAAATTTAAAACTAATCAAATCAATCGTAATTTTTTTTTTTTTTTTACAACAAGTAAATTATAAATAGAGACGTAAAACGTGAATTACATAAAGAAATGACAAAACTACACATTAAATAATAATATAAAATATATGGAAATAACTTCATTCATGCTTCGATTCCATAACGTAACTTATAAAATAAATTGTACAATATGAGATAAAAACCTGTACGACAAATGAAATCAAGTATCGAAGCAAGATATTTTCACCAACAACTCGAACGGAAACCCAACCTCAATTCTCCAAATTAAAAGAACTTTCTTCCTAGTTGTTTTTCTTCCAATTTTGTTTTTGCCTCTTTCTCCTTCTTTTTCCACTAAGGCCTTTTTATTTCTTTCTCCTTTTCTCTCCTAAAGCATGCATGGTATATGTGTGTGCATGTATTTATTTCATTTTTTTTTTTGCATGCATGGATGATATCTTATATCAAATCTCACTCCAAATTTAACCATGACAAAGAGTTGAATGCTTTAATATCATAATAACAAATGTAAAATAAGAGCATCTCCACATCATAATATTGAAATTGAATTTCACATTATTGTGATATTACATTATTCAGAGAAAGATAAAGGGTTACCTCTTGCGGAAATAATTCTTAAAATAAAGAAGAAGCCGCGAATTCGAAATCACGAACCAAACCTCAAACTCTCTCCTTTTTTTTTTTTTTGTTTCAATCCTCTTCTTTCTCTCTTAGTTTTTCTTTTCTTCTCAATTTATTTTTGCTTTGAATTTTCTCTTTTTTTTTCTTTTCTATGTATTTCTCTCAACTTTCTTTTTCTCCCTTTCTTCCTTTTTGTGCAAATGTGCTTTCCTCTCCTCTCCATTTTTATGGGTGCATGTGTGTGTTTATATAGGGAGTGTGTAAGTATGTAGTATGTTGGAGGTAATGGGAAAGTTAGGGAAATGTTGGAGGTAATGGGAAGTAGGGTAATTTTTTTTTAGTTTTAATGGGAAAGTTAGGGGAATGTTGGAGGTAATGGGAAGTAGGGTAATTTTTTTTTTTAGTTTTAATGGGAAAATTAGGGGAATGTTGGAGGTAATGGGAAGTAGGGTAATTTTTTTTAGTTTTAATGGGAAAGTTAGGGGAATGTTGGAGGTAATGGGAAGTAGGGTAATTTTTTTTTATTGGGTAGGAGGTAGGAGGGAAAGGTAAAAAAAAATGAGTAGAAATTCATATTTGGGAGGACAAAATTACGTGTCTACAAAAACGCTAGATTTGGTGCAAAATTAGGTGTTTACAATAATTTCATTTCTTTTAACGGAGTTAATTAGAACGTGGTCGTTCTTCATAATTTCACCCCTAATGTGCCTCTTCCAAACGTCTTGTTTCGCATACGCATCGATCAAAGAAGTCTCATAAATTAATTGAAATCATGCTAATCTACTTTGTATGTTTTACAAGAAATTAGCTGAATATCATAGATGTAACTATAATTTTGAGTCAAGGATTCTAGATTATTAAAATCACAACTTAATCTGTTAATTTAAACATAAAAATAAAATTTAAGCAAAAGTTAAGTTATTGAATTCTGCTGAACTCGTAATTAGCCAATGGTGTAGCTTCGCCCTAATGAGTATGATCATTTGCATCTATTGAGTTACCCACCGCGAGTTTAATTATTAATCTCATATTAATTTAGTTACATATACTTCCTCTGTCGAGTAATACTTGTTCAGTTTGAAAAATAAATGAATAATTTATCTATATTTACCCTTCAGTTTGAAAAGTAAATGAATAATTTATCTATATTTTACCCTAGTATCAAATATTATTTATTATCTAATACATTTCTCAAAACATTACATTTAATATATTCAAAGGGCGATATAATAAAATTATTCTTATCTTTTATTATTTCTTAATATGTGTGTCAAGTCAGTAATTGACAAGTACTATTGCTGGACATGAGAGTACAAAAATAAAAAAATTAAATTAATTGTACCTATTTTATCATATGTGGAATGAGGATTTGATCAATTGATGTACAGTCGTACGTAAACCATATGCTACTTTGGATTATTAATTGAATTTGTTGATTAACAGGTCGGCTAATCATATGTTTAGTGAAATGGTCCTAGGAAATAAATCTAAACAAAAAAGAAAACAACAGCTGGTCCAATTTCCCAAAGAATCATGTGACGGAAGGTGGTGATTATAGACCATACAGCCAAGATTCATGTGATGCAACATGGGAATTTTCTTATCAGATAAACAAAACTAAACAATCAAATTCGTATGGAGATTAATAAAGAATACGGTTAAAGGAAATATATATACATGAAGGTTTTCAATGAGGAAAATATATTTTGTATTAGTATGGAAGTCAGGATGTCAAATGAGCGGGTTGAATAGAAATTGAAAAAGTTAAAATGAATTGAGTTAATAAATGAATTAGACTAAAATTATCTCAAAAATAGTTTTGACTGAAAGCAGTTAAAATTTGAGTTGAATCATGACCCTCCCAATTTCACCCAATTTTTTTTAGAACGGTCTACCTTCCTCCAGCCTAGTCCCCTACCCTTTTCTCTGCCCACTCCTCTCCTACCATTTATTAAGTTTCGAGGCTCTGGGTCCACGCCCAATCCGATCCCTACTCAGTCTAACCTTGAGTCTTGACCTATCATCCTGACCCTCGACCTAACACTTGGGACACAAGATGTCACACCCCTTTTTGGCACGCGTACTCCAAAAATGAAGTATTTTTAAGTTCAAAAGAGTTCAATTATTTTTGTGACAAGAAATAAAAATTTGCTTCGAAAAAAGGATTATTTGCATTTTTATTCAGAGTCGCCACTTGACATAATCCGGTGTGCCAAGTCACCTTTGGAAAGTCCCTTTTCGAAACAATTGACTCTTAAACCGGTTTGCGAACAGAGATTCCGGCTAAGGAATTTTGTTGACCGAAGGGAAGGTGTTAGGCACCCCTCGATCCCGTGGTTCGACCACGGTCGCTTGGTGGAGTGTATCGATTATTTTGGCATTATGAAGTGTATAAACCACAGACAAAGAACGCACAACAAAACAGAACTAAACGAAATGTAAGTCCAGTCCAATTATTACAACCCGAAATGAAAAGGGACTAAAATAAACCTACGTTAATCCTAAACTAATGCTTTACCCGATGCCTCGGGCCTTCATCGCGGACGTACTCCGGGTACAAGGTACTTCGGGGCATTCCCCTGATAAATCTATACAAATACTTCGGGGCATTCCCCGGCCAAATGAGTACAATTTAAACTTTTCGTGCAATAAAGTAGAAAGTATCGTTCAAGCACATATTCAAAACACTCTAACAAATTATTATTCCTAAATTTGCTTACCCGGCCTACGTTGACCTATCTAAGCTCGATCACGTTCATGTTTATCTCGAATTGAACAAAATAACAATCAACCAAAATTTAACTATACCACTTTTATCCACTTTTAATTCCACCCTAAATTTCTTTCTTGCATCAAATTTCCCCGATTAACAAACCATTTCAACAATTCATGTTCATTTTAGTAACAAATTCAAATCACGCGACAATATCAGCAAAATCAGACTGTCACAGTCATTCAAACACATAATCATAGTCAATGCAACCAGTCGAAAAAAATGAAGAAGGGAACAGGTTAAAGAAATGGACCTCAATAGAACGTTTTGTCGATAATAGGGGAAATCCGAAAGTCGAAAAACCTCGAATGCAGAACCCCACAACGAACAAAACCAACTCAGTATGGAAAACGACCTCCGATCAGATTTCCAACAGCACGATTCAAACTCCGGTGTCACCGGTGAGGACAATGACCAGAGCAGCAGTTACCGGCCGGATTTCGTCCGGAACCAAAGGAAAATAGAGGAAGTTTAGATGTTTATATGCTCTCGGTCGAAGAACGGAGTGAAAGTTGGCGACGGGCTGACTGCCCTTGTTGACCGGAGAGAGAGAGACGACGGGTTGACCGCCGGATCCGACCGACGTGCCGCGGCCGGATCTGGTCACTGACGACGGAATCTGATGGCTGACGGTGACAACGACGTTATTACTGCCGTCGTCGGTCGGACGACGAGGCGAGGGGAGAGAGACGACGGCGCTGTTGCCGCCGTCGTTTGTCGAACAGAGTGACGGCGTCGGTGTTGCTGTTGGTTATCGCCGACGTTGGTGTTGCTGCTCCGGTGTCGGTGATTTATTAGGGGAGAGAGAGAGAGACGACGGCGTTGTTGCCGCCGTCGTTGGTCGGACAGAGTGACGGCGTCGGCGGCACCGACGCCGGCGAGATCTATAAAGAGAGAGAGTGAGAGTTTAGAGAGATGTATTCCAAAAATGCTGATGGTCTTCTTTCTTTAGATTCCCTTTTGTTCTTTTTTTTTTCATCCCCCCACGTATGGTGTGAGTGTGTATCATTATATTATGGTTGTTGTGAGTGGAAAACAAAATAGAGTGGTATTAGGTGAGTTATTTGATTAGGTAGGGTAGGTGGGGTAGGTGGGGTAGGTGTAGGGTAGGAGGTAGGACGGAAGGTGAAAATGAGTAGAAATTAATATTTGGGCGGACAAAATTACGTGTCTACAGCATGCCCCCTTTGAATGTAAACACGCAGTGTTTTCAGACAACGAGACAGAATTTTGTCCCGACCATTATTCAAAGGAAGAAACAGAAGTAAGAAGGACTACCGGGTCTTGAATTAGGACAGCCTACCCACCCAATCTATGAGAGAATCAAGTCACGGGTATTTCAAAGGCTTGGAAGAGGAGTGGACTATACCGAGTTGGAGAGTCGAGTGAGGTTCCGTCGAGGTTTCGGTCCGCAGCTCTGTTATTACATCAAAAATAAAAATTAAAAGCTAAAACACAAAGGAAATTACAAAAATCCTATCTATACAGCTTTTGTTGGCTCTTGACTCGACTTTTATCACCCTATTCTTCAGGCGGGCTCCTGACTTGCAATTTCTTCCAACTTGTTGCTTGACTTTCGTTTTCTTCACCCTATTCTCCAGGCGGGCTCCTGACTTGTTATTTCATCACCCTGTTCTTCAGGCGGGCTCCTGACTTTCGTTTCTTCACCCTGTTCTTCAGGCGGGCTCCTGACTTGCTATTTCATCACCTTGTTGCTATGTTTTCCACTTCTTCGCCCTGTTCTGCAGGCGGGCTCCTGAAATCACATCAAAACTAAAAAGAAAATTATCCCAAACAAATATTATTATAAAGAGGTTTTATTTGCCAGAAGAGTAAAATTTCAAAAACAGAAATTGAATTTTTGTCCCAGTTTATCATCAGAAGACTTTTTTGGAAAAGTCACATCATACCTACTTGCATGTTGTAATGATGAATCAAGACTCTAACTAAGACATGCATCTTTTAAGAGTATAATTAAATAACCAAGACTAGGAAGTGCATCTCCTAAGAATTAAAGTGAGGGATTCTAACTAGAAAGTGCGTCTTCTAGAGATACAAGTTAATAGTGTGTTACCAGTTAATAGCGTGTTATCTAAAAATAAAAACTAGCAAGGAAATGCGTCTCCTAAGGATTAAGTGCAACGACTCGACTAGAAAGTGGATCTTCTAGGAATCAAGACTTAAGTTAGAAAGTGCATCACCTAAAAAGCAAAATTCAAATGACCCAATCAAGGAAGTGCATCTCCTTGCCAATGTTGCTTGAATTATCAAAATAAAGAAGTGTGTTTCCTTACCAATGCTGCTTGAATTACCAAAACAAGGAAGTGCGTCTCCTTTTCAATGATGCTGGAATTACCCAAATAAGGAAGTGCGTCTCCTTATAAATGTCTCTTGAATTGTTTAAACAAGGAAGTGTGTCTCCTTACAAATGTTTCTTGAATTACTCAAACAAGGAAGTGCGTCTCCTTATAAATGTTTCTTGAATTGCCCAAATAAGGAAGTGCGTCTCCTTACCCAGATTACTTGGATTGTCAAAGCAAGAAAGTGCGTCTACTTACAAATGTCGCTGGGATTACCCGAATAAGGAAGTGCGTCTCCTTATAATGTTGCTGGGATTACCCGAATGAGGAAGTGCGTCTCCTCACAAATGTTGCTGGGATTACCCGAATAAGGAAGTGCGTCTCCTTACAAATGTTGCTGGGATTACCCGAACAAGGAAGTGCGTCTCCTTGCAAATGTTGTTGAATTTACCAAATAAGGAAGTGCGTCTCCTTACAAATGTTGTTGGGATTACCCGAACAAGGAAGTGCGTCTCCTTGCAAATGTTGCTGAATTTACCAAATAAGGAAGTGCGTCTCCTTACAAATGTTGTTGGAATTACCCGAACAAGGAAGTGCGTCTCCTTGCAAATGTTGCTGGGATTATCCGAACAAGGAAGTGCGTCTCCTTACAAATGTTATTGGGATTATCCGAACAAGGAAGTGCGTCTCCTTGCAAATGTCGCTGGGATTACCCGAATAAGGAAGTGCGTCTCCTTATAATGTTGCTGGGATTACCCGAATGAGGAAGTGCGTCTCCTCACAAATGTTGCTGGGATTACCCGAATAAGGAAGTGCGTCTCCTTACAAATGTTGCTGGGATTACCCGAACAAGGAAGTGCGTCTCCTTGCAAATGTTGTTGAATTTACCAAATAAGGAAGTGCGTCTCCTTACAAATGTTGTTGGGATTACCCGAACAAGGAAGTGCGTCTCCTTGCAAATGTTGCTGAATTTACCAAATAAGGAAGTGCGTCTCCTTACAAATGTTGTTGGAATTACCCGAACAAGGAAGTGCGTCTCCTTGCAAATGTTGCTGGGATTATCCGAACAAGGAAGTGCGTCTCCTTACAAATGTTGTTGGGATTATCCGAACAAGGAAGTGCGTCTCCTTGCAAATGTTGTTGGGATTACCCGAATAAAAAGTAAAATCACTGAACAGAAAGTAAAAATCTCATTTTGCAGGAGGGTCCTGAACAGAAAGTAAAATCCCATTCTTCAGGAGGGTCCTGAACATAAAATAAAATCCCATTCTTCAGGAGGGTCCTGAACATAAAATAAAATCCCATTCTTCAGGAGGGTCCTGAACATAAAATAAAGTCCCATTCTTCAGGAGGGTCCTGAACATAAAATAAATTCCCATTCTTCAGGAGGGTCCTGAACATAAAATAAAATCCCATTCTTCAGGAAGGTCCTGAACATAAAATAAAATCCCATTCTTCAGGAGGGTCCTGAACATAAAATAAAATCCCATTCTTTAGGAGGGTCCTGAACATAAAATAAAATCCCATGGATGTGCATTTCAAATGGTAGCTGAGTGAAGCGAATTTGCCCCTGTTTCAACAAAGAAAATTTGTCAGTTAAAACTTAGTGGTAGTTTGCGGCATTTGGCTTTCCAAGCATTTGCTCTAGTGTTCATTCCCTTCATTTTGTTTCAGATTGCTGACACTTGCCCCTGCTTTGTCGTGTCATTGACCCAAACTCAGATCATTAAGAGTGACTCCAAAATAACCACAGTATCTCTGCTTTGTCATGCTTCTCAAATAAATCCTTCAAACCTTGGTGTTTAATAAGCTCACAATTATGTCTCTTTCATATGTTGACTTTGTCTGGCATTGTGTAATTGAAGAAGTTGGTGGCCAGTTTTGAAATCTTTTCTCACTTGTTTTGATATGGACTTGACTCAAAAACAAGAAAAAATGACAATGACTTTTATTTGAACCACGGACTCAAGAAAACAAAATAAAATAAAGAGAAGAAAGAAAAGACAATGAGTGCCCCCATTTGAACAAAGAAATGACAAATTTTCTAAAAATAACAATCAACTCTAATGATTATGCCATGCATTTTGGATTAAGCTACCTGATCTTTTCATCCAACCTCTCTACCAATTATTGGTGAGTTAATAGCCTTGAAACTGAATTGTTTCCTTGGGTCAATTGCATTCGGACCTCATTCGGCTAGTGATGTTTTGAAGGGTCTTTCCCTCAGCTCACCCTTGTTTGATGGTGTCTGTGAGGATTTTTACTAATGAGACTTTATTATTCTCATTTCTCCCAACTCACAATTGTGTTTTTGTGCCCGTGAGGGTTTTCACCAATAAGAATCTCTCTTTTTTTTCTTTTTTCTTTTATCTCTCTCAACTTGCTATCGCCTTACGGTGGCCGTGAGGGTTTTCACCAATAAGACACTCATTTTTATTTCTCTCTTAATTCCTTGGGCTGAGGAAGACAGGTAGTTCCCAAATACATCAGCATATCCCTTGCATGCTTTGCCTTAACATCCCCAAAGATTGATCTGAAGGTCATTTCTTTGATTATAACTTGGCTTTTGGATAGGGTTAGAAAGAAAGGATGGCATGAGGCCCAAACGACACTTGAAGTGGGTTAGGACTTACAACTTTTGGAATCGACTCAAACAATGAGGATTAACTCATGCCCCAGTTTCTTTTGACTGGGTGATTCTAAATTATTTATTTGGTTGGACCGAGCCCTTAGTAGGGCAGCCTACGTATCTCACCCTCGAGAGAGGAGAATCAGGTCATGCGTAGTTCTGGCAGCTTGCCCTTCTTGCTTTGACCTGATTTTTCTTTTTTTTTTTTAATTCGCTCTTTTCCCTTCGCGATTCTTTTTTTTTTTTTAACTCTATTTTCTTGACAATCTTTTTTACATTTTTATCTCTTTTTTTTTTAAACTTTTGACTTTATCTTCTTACTTGACACTATTCTTTGAACTCTGCTTACTCTATCTTGATTCCAAAAGAGGGGTATGAAAGAAAATAACACTAAGGCTCAAATGGGGTAAACAAAGGATGACACAATATTTGGATAGCAGAATGAAATGCATTCATCATATCAATCCTTGAGAATGCAAGCATACAACATGCAATGTGAAAGTATACAAACAATATCACATACAACATTAACTTGCCTCGAACATGTGTTTCACCTCTTTTTATATACTTGTCAAAGATACAACTCTACCTTTGTTATGCATCCCTCACATCTAGTGATTCATGCTTCTGTAGAACTGATTATCTTCTTGTTAACCTTGATATAGGGATCACACGTCCACCATTTGACCTATTTGGGACATATTTTTGGATCGATGACCAAGTTGTTCTTATGATTCTCAAAATAATTGCCTTAACTTGTCACCAAATATCTCAGCACTCTATCTATTTTCTCATATGCTTTTTTTTTAACTTTAACCCTCCGATTCAAAGTCCAAGCTTAAATTGGATTTTAAGATCTGGCTGAAAATTTCATTAGCATGTCATATCACTAGAGTTAACACGAAATGTACTATGTAAAGAAAACAAACAAACAACACATATTTAAAACACAAAGAAAAATGAGACACTTCATTTAGTCAAAACAAAAGATAGAAGTGTCTGAACATAAACAACAAAAGGATAAAACAAGACAGATCTCGAACTACAACCCTGAAATAATTCGAAAAATAGAAAATAAAACAAAACAAGCTACCGGACCTCTTCCTAGTAGGGAGAGGGGTGACTTCTCAATTGCTCAGCCTGACATCTTAGCCACTGGTTTGCATATCAGCATGACTAGAGCTTTCCTCACTATCAGATCTATACCATGATTGATTTATCTTGAATCATCTTTTTAATTTGTCTTTTCAAAGCACGACAATCTTTAATACTGTGACCCTGAACATCAGAATGATAAGCACATCGTACATTACGATCAAAACTTCTTGAATGTGGGTCGGGAGTATACCCAAGGTATCATGTCATGTTGTACCAATCTTTGGAATAAACATGCATACAACTCTCCAATGAGTGTGAAGTTATCTCTCGACTTCTATCTCATTTCATTGAAAACCAGGCCTAAAGGCTTCGGTATGTATGTGGAGTTGGAAGATGACTCGGCAGAGTTGGCGCACGCCAGTGTGGGTAAGATGAAGGTTGAACAAAAGGTTGCCAATTATACACTTGATATGGAGGTGGGGGAATGGGAGATAATGGATTTTGGTGAAGATTCAGTGGAGCTTGGGCATAAACTTGGGTTTGAGCCCGTGGGTAACGATGGTGGGATCCTCTTTCCCAGGCCTGTTGTACAACTGCAATGGCAGATACAGCTTCAACATTCTCATTCCCCTATCTGTCCTTGTTGGCCATAGCTTCCTTTGTGACTTGGAGCAATATGGAGGACCAGCCAAAATGCCACAAACTAACCACCTCATTTTTTTTTATTTTTATTTTGAAAAGATCACCGAACCCAAGAAGGGCGCCTACGTATCTCACCCCCGAAAGGGGAGAATCAGGTGTGCGTAGTTCGTAAGCCGTGCCAAAATGGCCAATTGAACTCTTTTCTCTTTTTTTTTTTTTTGAAACTTTAAGAAGAAAAGAAAATAACAAATTGTCAAAAAGAACTGACGAAAAACTTTTTTTTTTGCATTTTTAGGCTTAACATCTTTATACAAAATGAAAGTTATGATTAACAAAGAAAAAAAAATCTTTGAATTTTTTTATTTTTTTTTTCATAGGAACATGAAACTTGAAACTATTAAAGAAAAATCTTTTTATAGTTTTCTTGTAGAAATGTATATGAAACACCTACTCTAAATGAAGAGTGAAGAGAATCTTTTTGAATTTTTAAACTTCTTTAAAAAATGAAATCTATGATTACCGAAAAAAAATATTTTTGAATTTTTTTTTTTTTTTAATTTTGAATTTCATGCGAAAAATAAAACCTGAACCTGTTAAAGGGATTTTTTTTTTTTGTTTTATTTTAAAGATGTATATGAAACACCTACTCTAAATAAAGAGTGAAGAAAATCTTTTTGGATTTTTGAAATAAGATCAACCAAAAATGAACCCTACGACTATCGAGGAAAATCTCTTTTCTTCTTTTTTTTTTTTTTCAAGATATGTATGAAACACTACTCTAAATAAAGAGCGAAGAAAAATCATTTTTTTTTTAATTTTTTTTTTATTTATTTTTTAAAAAAAAAAAGAAAATAAATAAATAAATAAATAAGATCAACCAAAAATGATTTCTACGACTATTGAGGAATTTTTTTTCTTTTCAAGATATGCATGAAACGTCTACTTTAAATAAAGAGTGAAGAAAATCTTTTTTTTTTTGAATTTTTTTTTTTTTAAATAAGATCCCCGAACCAACAATAGGCTGCCTACGTATCTCACATCCCGAAAGAGGAGAATCAGGGGTGCGTAGTTCGTCCGAATTGGACGATTAACGATTAACTAATAAATTGACCCTAACTAAAACACAATCAAAAACTTTATTATTATTTTTTTCAACTAGACGCTTTAACCAAGATTGACACCACCAATTATACAAAAAATCTTTTTGACATTTTTATTTTTTGACAAATAAATAAGTAAAAAAAAAAGCATGCAAAACCCTTTTTTTTTTTTTTTGAACTCACGGATTTTACCAAACGTAAAAAAAAAAATTCTTTTTTTTATTTTTTTTTTGAATTTCTGGATTGTGGAAAACAAAAGTCATAACGAATTCTAAAATAAACTACAACACTCCTCTTTTTTCGTTCTTACTTTTTTTTTCTTTTTCACTTTCGCCTACACACCTTACTCCAAACAAATTAATTTTTTTTTTTTTAAATCAGTCCGTCAAATGACCACGTTACCCTTAAAAATGCAACAGTTAGTACGTAGAGATGCTTTAAAGGTGAGTCTCCTACAAAGGACACAAGTGGGCCCCACTAGATCTCAATATGATGCACATAAGCATGACCTAAAGGCTGACCTACGTTGTGGTTTATTAACAAGGCTGTTCGGGGGAGCGTATGGTCGATAGTGGCTGCTTTGCTTTCCACCTACTCCATAACACCGACGGCTCCCCCCCTAAAATAAGGGTGACTCAACTAGAGGTTGTGTACAACATGTGTACTATAGACTTGTTGCAGAAAAAAGGCCGGGGGGTGGACTCATGATGACAGATATAAAGCGGTAACACATAGAATAAATAATATCAACAAAGAGCACGAAAAAGCACAAGAAGTGAAAATAACACAAACAATAACCACAAACAATGTTTACACACTCGTAATGCCAAACAAAGTCGATACGACTCCAAAAATAGCTCGAATTCTGAAAACTTTTTTTTCCCCAGCAGAATCGCCAGAAGATGTCACACCCCTTTTTGGCACGCGTACTCCAAAAATGAAGTATTTTTAAGTTCAAAAGAGTTCAATTATTTTTGTGACAAGAAATAAAAATTTGCTTCGAAAAAAGGATTATTTACATTTTTATTCAGAGTCGCCACTTGACATAATCCGGTGTGCCAAGTCACCTTTAGAAAGTCCCTTTTCGAAACAATTGACTCTTAAACTGGTTTGCGAACAGAGATTCCGGCTAAGGAATTCTGTTGACCGAAGGGAAGGTGTTAGGCACCCCTCGATCCCGTGGTTCGACCACGGTCGCTTGGTGGAGTGTATCGATTATTTTGGCATTATGAAGTGTATAAACCACAGACAAAGAACGCACAACAAAACAGAACTAAACGAAATGTAAGTCCAGTCCAATTATTACAACCCGAAATGAAAAGGGACTAAAATAAACCTACGCTAATCCTAAACTAATGCTTTACCCGATGCCTCGGGCCTTCATCGCGGACGTACTCCGGGTACAAGGTACTTCGGGGCATTCCCCTGATAAATCTATACAAATACTTCGGGGCATTCCCCGGCCAAATGAGTACAATTTAAACTTTTCGTGCAATAAAGTAGAAAGTATCGTTCAAGCACATATTCAAAACACTCTAACAAATTATTATTCCTAAATTTGCTTACCCGGCCTACGTTGACCTATCTAAGCTCGATCACGTTCATGTTTATCTCGAATTGAACAAAATAACAATCAACCAAAATTTAACTATACCACTTTTATCCACTTTTAATTCCACCCTAAATTTCTTTCTTGCATCAAATTTCCCCGATTAACAAACCATTTCAACAATTCATGTTCATTTTAGTAACAAATTCAAATCACGCGACAATATCAGCAAAATCAGACTGTCACAGTCATTCAAACACATAATCATAGTCAATGAACCAGTCGAAAAAAATGAAGAAGGGAACAGGTTAAAGAAATGGACCTCAATAGAACGTTTTGTCGATAATAGGGGAAATCCGAAAGCCGAAAAACCTCGAATTCAGAACCCCACAACGAACAAAACCAACTCAGTATGGAAAACGACCTCCGATCAGATTTCCAACAGCACGATTCAAACTCCGGTGTCACCGGTGAGGACAATGACCAGAGCAGCAGTTACCGGCCGGATTTCGTCCGGAACCGAAGGAAAATAGAGGAAGTTTAGATGTTTATATGCTCTCGGTCGAAAAACGGAGTGAAAGTTGGCGACGGGCTGACTGCCCTTGTTGATCGGAGAGAGAGAGACGACGGGTTGACCGCCGGATCCGACCGACGTGCCGCGGCCGGATCTGGTCACTGACGACGGAATCTGATGGCTGACGGTGACGACGACGTTATTACTGCCGTCGTCGGTCGGACGACGAGGCGAGGGGAGAGAGACGACGGCGCTGTTGCCGCCGTCGTTTGTCGAACAGAGTGACGGTGTCGGTGTTGCTGTTGGTTATCACCGACGTTGGTGTTGTTGTTCCGGTGTCGGTGATTTATTAGGGGAGAGAGAGAGAGACGACGGCGCTGTTGCCGCCGTCGTTGGTCGGACAGAGTGACGGCGTCGGCGGCACCGACGCCGGCGAGATCTATAAAGAGAGAGAGTGAGAGTTTAGAGAGATGTATTCCAAAAATGCTGATGGTCTTCTTTCTTTGGATTCCCTTTTGTTCTTTTTTTTTTCATCCCCCCACGTATGGTGTGAGTGTGTATCATTATATTATGGTTGTTGTGAGTGGAAAACAAAATAGAGTGGTATTAGGTGAGTTATTTGATTAGGTAGGGTAGGTGGGGTAGGTGGGGTAGGTGTAGGGTAGGAGGTAGGACGGAAGGTGAAAATGAGTAGAAATTAATATTTGGGCGGACAAAATTACGTGTCTACACAAGACATGCGACTAGACCCTAACCCTTGACTCGGGGCTTAAAAATCGAGATTGACATGAGACTCGACCTTGATCCAGGCTCTACCCGTTCTCGACCCTACACCCAAGACCCATCGTGACCTTGAACTGGAAACAAGACTCGACTCTCTGATCTAGGACCTAAGATCCGATTCTAACTTGAGACTCAACCTTGACCCGGAACCGATTGAGACCTGAACTTGACTCACGATCCAATCCTGGCCCGGGACCTGAGATTTGAACTTGACCCAAGCCCCAACCCATGGAAAAAGTCGAAATAAACTTGCAGTTGACACAAATTAATGTAAATCTTAAAATTGGCTTAGCATTGGACTAAATTAAGTAGATAATATAGATCACTCTAAAAGTGGTATGTTCTATTGGACTAGACTCAACCCAATATGAAGTTGTGTCCAACCGTAAAATATTGAACGGATTGGGTGCACCATCAATTTTTGAGTAATATTTAACATCCTAATACAAAGATCATACGTGAGAAGAGATCAATACTTTCTGATAAACATATCAAATTTTGGAGAAGATTAATTTAAATTTGCTATGAGGATTCATGGTAAAAGGTAAATGTGAATTAAGGAAGAGCTAAGATGGTAATTATTTGAATTAAGGAAAAGCTAAGACGGTAAGTTCTTCCAATTGGGGTACCATCCATTGTGAAATTGAGCAATTAAGTAAGAAAATGGAAAAACTTTTAATAGTAGTGATACAAATTATAAACATCAAGGTTGTGTGACATATTCTAAATGATCAAAGCTACTATATTTCTGAACGAAAATTAATCCTTGAAGGTGTCCAAGGTGAAAATAAAACCTCCTCAATATTAGTCACAACTCCTTTATCTAAGGGATTTTTAGAGCTTCCATATTGCTGAATAAAATTCTCATAAGATGTCTGCCAAAAAAAAAAAAAAAAGGATCACCAGGAGTATATCAATTTTCAGTACATATGAGTTTAACCTGTTAAAAAGAATTTCAGTATATAACTTATAATTTGGATTAAATCGGGTCAATATGTTATAAATATTGAATAACTAGATAAAAAGAAACTTACATACGTGTACTATAACATATTGTAGCAAATAATCTGTATTATTTTCAAATTGATTACTATTTTCAAATCTTATGTTTGATTATCTACGATATCTTGCAAATGACTTGATAATGTAAAATTTATTTACACTGTCAGTACATATAAATTAAAATCGTGCAAGTTAGAGACTAACCTGATTTGTAGCAATGAGATAGACATGATAACAAGTAAAGCCACCAATAAAACATGACAACGCCAACGCTTCTGGGCAATCTCGCACCAAACTAGGGGTGTCAAGTGGGTCGGGCCGATCTGGCCCGATCCGACCCTAGTACCTAACTCGGCCTGGTTTGACCTGGCTCGGTAAGTCCTAGAACTTTAGGATTTTGGGTACCGGGCCGGTCATTGTGTTAAAATGGTCTCGGCTAAACCGGACCGAACCAAGCCCGATCTAGGCCCGCCGGTTAACCGGCCCGGCCCAAAAAAAAAAAAAGATATTTTGGATTTGGGGCCAAACTAGCCGTTGGCCCGACGGCTATATAGCCGTTTTTGGGTTCAAACGGCTAGTTTGGGCCCATTTATTAAAAAAAAAAAAAAAAAAAAATTAATCCAAAAAAAAAATCTATAAATACCCTACAACTTCAAATCATTTTTCACAATTTTTCACTCTCTCAAATCTCATTCTCTCTCAAATCTCAATTCTCAATTCTCAAATATTCAATATATTTAATTTGTTAAAGTGTTCACTTTAATTTTTTAATTTTTCGTTTACAAAGTACGAGCGGAAGTTTCTAAAGTCGCAATCTTCGGATACTTCCAAAATTTGGTATTGTCGTTCCATCTCTTACGTTTAATTTTTATTTATTGTATTAATTGTTTAATATTTAATTTTATTATATTTGTGTATTTTGAATATTTTTAGTTTAATTTAATTTATATATGGATAAATTAAGAAACCTCGCTACTAAAGGTGTTAAAATTTTTTGTCCCGGAAGCGGTAGTGGTAGTAAAAAGCGAATTACTAGCGGTAGAGGTAGTTCAAGTAGTAGATATACCCGTGTGCCTTCGCCTCCGATATCGCTTGGTACACCTTTTGAGGAAGAAATAGGTGTAGGTGCTCACGATATGGATTATGTAGAAGCTCAGGAAAATTACGGTATAGAAGAAGAAAATGAAATAGATGCGGTTAATTTAGACGAAGCTAATGAAAATATTGCTGAGACACCCGCAGTAGGAGATGCTAACGTTAGATCTGAATCAGTTAATCTTCCTTTCCGTCCTCCAAGTGCCCCAAAACCTCGAAAAAGAACTAGTATTACATGGCAATTTTTTGAACGTATATCAGATATTGAGGTGCAATGCAATATTTGTCAACAAATATATAAGCATAGAAGTGGAGGCAAGTAAAGGGGTACGGGTACGTTAATGAGACATGTAGCTGAAGATCACAAAAGAGAGTTAAATATTGCAAAAGGTAGTGGGGATGTTGGTGGGTCAACGCAAACCAGAATGGACCCAGCAACCGGTCACGTAGCGAAGAAGTATAATAAATTGAGGGACAGGGAAGAAATAGCTAAAATGATAGCTGTGGGTTGTTTGCCTTTTAGTTTTCCTTCTTCTGATGCCTTTATTCGTTATATACAAGCAATTTATAATCCTATGTTTAATGGTATTACTAGAACTACTTGTCGGTCTGATATTTTTAGACTCCATTCACAATATTGTTTTTATTTATCAACATTGTTAAAAAATATTCAATGTAGATTGTCCCTAACTTCTGATCTTGGTCGTGTTGTAAATAAAAATGATTATTTAACCGTTACTTGTCATTGGCAGGATAGTAATTTCGTGATGCAAAAACGTATTCTTGCTTTTTTATATGATGAAGATCGTAAACATACTGGACAATTTATTACTGATTCTATTGTTAAAATTTCCGGATATTATGGTATCGAAAATAAAATTTTATGTATTGCTTTTGATAATGCTTCTAACAACAAGACTGCTATGACAAAAATAAAATCTACGCTATCTCCGCCCTTGCCTGAAATTTTTCATATTAAGTGTGCATGTCATATATATAATTTAATTGTAAAAGATGGTCTTGACTTTTTTTAGCTTTATATTGAAAAAATTCGTCTTGCCGTTGGTTTTATTCAAGGAAATAATCGTAGATCGAGAATTAGAGAATTTAAAGTTAAATGTCAAGAAAATGGACTTACACCGATTTTGATGCCTGAGGAAATTGATACTAGATGGAATTCTACGTATGAATTTTTAAAAACTTGTTATAAATATAGAATTCCTATTACACTAACTTTTAACCAACATTGCGGTTCATTTGCTGATTCTGCTGATTGCATGCTACATAATTCTGATTGGATTGTAATTAATGATCTTGTTAAGTTTTTAGAAAAAATTTATGTAGCTACGGTTGAATTTTTCGGTGCTTATTATCCTACTATTTTTTTGGCATATATAGCCGATATTTCTGGTTTGCTTAAAGAATATAAAAATAAAGAAGGTTATAAAGAAGCTGTTGGCGTCATATTTACGAAATTTAAAAAATATTTTTTTCCCGATTCCCCCTATTTACTTGGTTGGTGTTATGCTAAATCCGTGCATGAAATATAATAATATGTGTCACTTTAGTACTCTTATTTATACTAACTTAGAAATAAATACTAACCATGATTCTGAACAAGTACAACTTGATTTGTGGACGGCTACGGCTGATGCAAAGAATTACATAAAAAAATTATATAATCACTATGCTGATTTATTTGATTTAGCTTTACGTACAAATATCACTCCAAATGTCTCACCTCATCCTCCCGATGAGCCATCATCTTCTAAAAGGCCGGCACATAGTGGTTTTTCTGATTCGTTTTATGATTTAAATTGTTGGAACAGTGTTGATGAGAGAACTTACACATCAACTTATCGGGAAGAGCTGAAATATTATCTTCGTGCGGCACCAGAGGATCGCAGACGATGGATCAATACGTTGGATTGGTGGAGGAGTAATGAAACACAATATCTTGTGCTTTCAAGATTAGCTAGAGATATCTTGAATGTTCCAATGTCAACCGTTGCATCAGAGAGCGCCTTTAGTCAGGGACGACATCAGCTTAGAGACAACCGACACTCATTGGGAAGCAATGCAATGAATGTTCTAGTTTGCCTCAGAGATTGGATTAGAGCGGAAAGAAGAAACCAAAGTCCAATGCATGGTTTTGCCCCCGTTGACTTCGACTATCCTATGCAAGTTCCCATTAATATTAACATGAATGAGTTGGAAAAAATGATGCATAATTTATAGATTTTTCATTCATGTAAATTATGAATTTTGGATCATTTTGCAATCAATAAAATTCCCCAAATTCATTCACTCCTTAGTCCTTGTTTTTTATTTTTTTTCATTTAACGATTTAAAATTTTAAATTAAATTTCTAATTTTCTACTTTAAATTAAAAACTTACTTCTAATATATTATTAATTTACTACCACATATTATTAATTTATTATATTAAGTAGCATATGTTTTGTATATTTGTGCATATATCTTTTATAGAAGTGTATATTTAACGTATACATGTGTATATGTTTTATAAATTAGTATATAAGTATATCTATATATATTGTAATGTATATATAATGTAGTATATTTTATAAGTAGTAGTATATATACATTGAATGGTGCATATACACGTGTATATATCTTCTATAGAAGTGTATATTTAACGTATACATGTGTATATGTGTATATGTTTTATAAATTAGTATATAAGTATATCTATATATATTGTAATGTATATATAATGTAGTATATTTTATAAGTAGTAGTATATATACATTGAATGGTGCGTATACACGTGTATATATCTTCTATAGAAGTGTATATTTAACTTATACATGTGTATATGTTTTATAAATTAGTATATAAGTATATCTATATATATTGTAATATATATATAATGTAGTATATTTTATAAGTAGTAGTATATATATATTGAATGGTGCGTATACACAGAATAGAGTGTATATATGTGAATAGATCTTCTATAGACGTGTATATTTAACGTATACATGTGTATATGTTTTATAAATTAGTATATAACTGTACAAATATATATTGTAATGTATATATATTATAGCATATTTGATTTAAAGTATTACATATACATAGAATAGAGTGTATATATGTGAATGGATCTTCTATAGACGTATATATTTAACGTATACATGTGTATATATTTTATAAATTAGTATATAACTATACAAATATATATTGTAATGTATATATATTGTAGTATATCTCATTTAAAGTATTACATATACATAGAATAGAGTGTATATATGTGAATAGATCTTCTATAGACGTGTATATTTAACGTATACATGTGTATATGTTTCATAAATTAGTATATAACTATACAAATATATATTGTAATGTATATATATTATAGTATATTTGATTTAAAGTATTACATATACATAGAATAGAGTGTATATATGTGAATAGATCTTCTATACACGTGTATATTTAACGTATACATTACTTTATGTTTTATAAATTAGTATATATATTGTAGTATATACTTTTTTAAAAGTAGTACATATATATAAAATGGTGCATATATATGTGTATATATCTTCTATAGATGTATATCTTTAAAGTATACAAGTGTATATGTTTTATAAATTAGTATGTAACAATATATATATACATATTGTTGTATATATATATATATATATATATATATATATATATATATGTATATTGTAGTATATATTTTATTTAAAGTAGTACATATATATTGAATGGTGCATATATATGTGTATATATCTTCTAAAGTAGTATATATTTAACGTATACATGTGTATATGTTTTATAAATTAGGATATATATATATATTGCAGTGTATATATATATATATTATACTATTATAGCATATGTTTTATTTAAAGTAGTACGTATAGTCATATATAATTATATATTGAATGGTACGTATATATGTGTAATTGTTTATATATTTTTAAAAAAATATATATTGTATATTGGAGTGTATATAGTGTATATAGTGTATATTGGATTTTTTATTTATTTTTTAAATGGGTTTGACCGATTTTTAACCGGGTTTGACCGAGTTTTGGTGGGTTTGACCGGGTTGGGTTAAGTGGGCCGGGTTAGGATGGGTTTTAATTTTTTTACTATTTGGACTGGCCCAACCCGGCCCGGTTAACGTCAAAACCGGCCCTCAACCCGGTTAAAATGGAAGGGCCGGTTCCGGGTTAACCCGGCCCGACCTGGCCCGTTTGACACCTTTACACCAAACCAATCAAAGTATTGCCATTGCCAATATTTTTGTGTTGCGTCTTCTTGCATGAAAAGCCAAATATGTAGATGAAGTAAATATTTGCAATAACCAATAGCAACACATAAAGTCGATAATTCCTCTGCATAAATGGAATGTACAAAATCAAAATTAGTTGCAAAATATTTATTTATCGATGTTCTTTCTTAGCTAGGTTCAAAAAATTGTACAAACCATTCCAATGCATTGAGCAAATCCAAGGGCAATGGTGGTCAAACTTATCGACACAATTGTCACACACAACGCAATGGGAACTCCTAGGCGGACGATATATGTTACAAGTATGACAATATTTCAATTGCAATTCCAAACCATTTATGAACACTCTTTTGCTTCTTATTCTGCCATTTTGTGTCGATTCAGGTGTTGGTAGTTCTGCACTTCGCGGAATAATTCCAGGATCAATGATACCAACCATTATCAAATTAGCAAAAATCTGCAATACAATGAAATGTATCATATAACAATTCAAACAAAATCAACAACCTAATAGATTGAGTACTAGAAAGTATAATAACTCACAATTAAAGTCAATAACACACACAAACTGATTATCTTGCCACTATTTTTTGATACATCCTTTGCAACATAAGCAGAACAAACCAAACTTGATAGACTAATAGAGATTATAGTAAAGAGTAACCGTTTTGGATCCGGCCCACATATTAATAACTCTTTGAGATAAAATGCCTGCACAATTGGTACAATTCAAGGCACATTTAGAACAAGTAGAATTATCAACCAAAAACAATAAAAGAACTATGTATTTGTAAGTGAATGTAATTGAATTCGAAAAGTAGAAGATACATTTTTTCCTGGCCAAACGTGATATAATCTGACTTGTTTGATTTGATCTCCTCGTCGATTTTGTGTTACGTTCTCTTGGTAAAGTGTTTTAATATGATGTCATATGGTGAGTGACGTTCTCTTAATTTTTGTGAGAAAATCTATTTTAACTTCCTCTATGGACAAATTTTGTGATTCTTTTGTTTCGGCAACTGCATCTACTGGTGAAACTTTTGGATTAGTTTCATTTTCTTTAATTGGCTGTTGTAGAGAAGCCATTATGTGTGCAATGAAAAGTTCAAAGGCGGGTGTTCAAGCATTTGAACCACCCCCAGTAACCAACTTTTAAGAAACTGAATTTTGATGCTATTCTAATATATTTGGGCTTGGGCCTACTTGTTGGGCCAGATTTTTGATCCACAAAGTATACACTTCTGGACAAGGTTAGAATTCTGTACTCTTTGGGCTTGGACCTTATAATTTACTAAAAATTACACAAATCCACAACTTAAGTTTCACTTATTACAAAAAATTTATTTCTCCAAACATATTACAAAAATCTCATTTTTCTCTAAAAATACATATACATAGCTTTCTATTTATATGTCGATCCTGTTATGTATATGAATCGATTTGTTATGTATATGTCGGCCTTGTTATGTATATATCGGCATTGTCATACTTGTTATGTATATGAATCGGCCTTGTTATGTATATGTTGGCACTGTCATATATAAAGGTTTTTATGTACATGTCGATTTTATTATGTATATGAATCGGGAGAGAGAGTAAAGCAATTAAGGAAGTGGGAGAGAGTGTAAATAATTCTAATAAACTTGGGATTTATGTTATTTTTACTATAATTTAGGTCGAATTTAATTTAATTTTGAAGTGGTGTGTACAATCTACAAATAGCCTAGTTTAGGGCTGCTATTTAATTTGTAGCTGAAGGATAGTATAATTTTTTGAAAAAATTACATAACACCACAACTTATTTTTACTAAATTATATAAAATTCTTATTTTTTTTATTAATTACCTAAATTTTTTTAAAGAAACAACAGGATACATCCACAAGCCTATATGTATTTAGATACATAATTTTAATTATGTATTTTTCTCCCTTTGGTCTAGTTAATGTATTATGTATCTCGATCAAATAGTTTAAGAAATGAATGTATCTCAGTAATCAAAATTATGTATCTCAACTTCAGAATTATGTATCGGGATGCGAATCATGTATCCGAGCAAAAATGAAGTAATTAACTATTACATTTTTAAGTTCAAAATGATGTATCTCAACTTCAAAATAATGTATCCAGGTGCTAATTATGTATTCGGAAATTATAAATAATGGATTATTTGTAATTTAGTAAAAGTAGGGACAGAGTAATTAGGGGTAAACTTATTGAGATTCATGTAATTTTGTTGTTTTAAATCCAATTCAAAATCAACTTTAATATGACGGGATGAAAATATACATATTCCATGTCATTGCTCGCAAACTATCGAGGTTAAAATTGAAGAAACTCGCTTCTAATTTTACAAACTTCAGGCATATACCAATTCGAAACTAGGCAAACTTAATTTCAAATAAATAGTTTGAAGTTTGGCATTGCTTGTGCAAGAAAACTTTAGATACTTTTATCTGAAGTTTGGATTGATAGTCTTATGATTGACAATCCAAACTTTAGACATTTTAAACATGTTAAAATGGGTGAAAATTAACTGTATAAACTTATTAGATTGGTTATTACAAGTTATAGCAAAATTTTTAAGTTTTCAAGTTATAGCAATTTTCATTTTAAAAAAATATATAAAAAAGGTTTTTTTATTTTGTTGAAAATACAAAAAAGTAATTAATGAAAAAGGAAAATTAAGATTTAATACAATTAATATACAATTTACCTTCCTTAAAAATAGCTAATCTTAATTACTCAAATCCCACTAACTGTTGTTTTTCCTCCTGTTTTAATGCTTGCATTAAGAGTTTCCATCTTCATACACTATCTTCCTCTTTGTACACGATTTATTCTTGCCAGTAAACAAAAAACGTCTTTCTAGTGTTGTTGATTATATTTTGAAAAACAAAAACAAGTATTTCTTTAGACAATTGGTGAGATTACAGATAATTTTATTAATAGTAATCCAGAAATGCTTAAATTGTCATTTCCTACTTTGATCAAATGTCTGTGATACAATTACTAATATGTTGTGCCTTTTTTTGGCCTTATTTGTGTTTCTGCCAAAGATGATTTGGTTGATGCCGTTGTTTCTTATATGGGCGAACCCGTAAGCAATGACACACTGACTAAATTGCTGAAGAGTATGTCTTTTGTTATTGTGTCCATGATGATATTTTTTAACACTTGATTCTTATAATCTCTCATTCGTTTTATTCAGATCCTGGTGATAAAGTAGAAGTTGATGAGCCAATTGCTCAAATTGAAAGAAAAGAAAAAACAAGTATTTCTTCAGATAACAAATATGAATCTTGTTAATTTGTAATAAATCATGATACGTCATGAAGGGAGATGAGATTCTTAGGGAGATGGAATTCGTCATAGAGGGAGTTATGTTGTTGCAGAGTCATGCACATCTGTGTTCCGATGATTCTGATTATGTTTTTTGGGATAACTTTCATCTTACAAAAAAAACATACAGACTTTTAGTTCATCAAATTCTTGTACACCATTTAAGTAGCTTCTTCTGACAAATTCACATATCAACATGCATATCAATGAATTCTTAGTACTTGTTGCCGAATGATTGATCATTTATATGTTATATTCTCACTTAGTGATCATGTCTATCATCTTCAGTCTTTTTTTTTTTTTTTCTAGTAAGCATGTACATGATGTGGTAGTAACAAAGTTGTAATTATGGACTATAACAGTACATATAAATTTCCAAATATTTGATTATTTTTTTCTGTATTAAATTGGTATTAAATTGATATTGAATCATTTTTCTATTTATTGTTTGTTTTTCTAATATAATTAATAATTTGAATTAATTTTTTGGTGCTTGATTATTACTATTTGTTTTTCTAAACTTGTGTGTATGAAAGAAGTTTATTTTTTGTATTTATGTAGTATTTATATAATGTTATGCTACTTTAACGTTTGTTTCGTATTTTACATCGTTGAATGAAATTGATATGAACTAAGTCGCATCAGATGGTATTAAATTTGATATCAACTACATTAAATTATATATTTTTCGATTCCGCAATTAGTAACATTTGACATGAATATTGTATTTTGATTTTTATTTGCGCTCATTACTCTTTGTATAATATTGTTGGTATGAACAAAGTTTAGTTTTGATATTTAACATAGTATTTATATAATGTTCTTCATCGTGCCAGAAAGCAAACGCCAATACCAATCATGATTAATACTGATTATTTTTTATTGCAATAAAAAGTTATTTGATATTAAACAACTATCAATTAATTTATTTTCAACATTTACGTTGATAGTCTTTCATGTAATATTCATTACGTACACTAAAAAGGTTATGTAACATAAAACATAATTTTTCTCGTCGATTGCCGCATTCATAAAACTCATTCAATACAATTGTGATATATGTGAAACTTCATTGATATCAATTTTAATATCAATTTAATACATTGAGAACTTAGAATAAAAATATTACTTAAGTATGAAATCAAAATTGTGTTGGTGTGTATTTTGATCTCAATTTTACATATATACTACAATAGCAATGATATTGAAGTTTATTATGGTATGCATTATATGGACGTGGGAAAACGATGACTAATTAAAATCAAAAATAAAACTATATATATGTTATCATCGCTTAACGATTTGACAAAATTGATTTGGCAAGACTGCCCTTTGACTGTCAAAAAGATTTATTTTTTGAAAGTAGTTACTTTTTTTAGAATGAAATAACTACTAATAATTAAGCACAACCTAAGCATGAAAACAAACTAAAAGCAACAATAATTCAAATGTTAACATTTACTATTTGTTCTTAATTTAATATAAAATTGATCTAAACAATTGTCCAATTGAACTATTTACAACAAAAGCTACTAAACTACTCAATCAGAGGAGCAACTATTTAATAAGGAAAAAGAGTAAAAAAAGTAAAGGATACATGAGATGAAAAGTATCAATAACTACATTATGAACTAAAATATTTTTATTCCTATTAGTTAGTGATCGAGAAGAGTCACTATTTGGAAGAAATTTAATGAATGAAAATTAAAGAGATAAAGACTTCTATTGGTAATTAAAAAAGATAAAGAGATAAGACTTCTATTGATAATTAAAGACTGAAAAATATGAAAATGTGTATAATCAAGTTAATAAAAAAATATAAAATCAGATCTTAAGTTTAAAAAATATATTTATCATATATAACTCCTTAAATTGTGGACAAATTTTGATATTTAATTATTAAAAAAAATATTGATACCTTAACTTGCTATAATGATTCAAAATCTTTAATTAATAGTGATAAATGCTAAATATAAGGAAATAATACAAATAATAAATATTATAAATTGATTTTTGAAAATTTAATTAAAATATGTTTTTCTCAAAAGTTTCTATAACTTGTAATTATTTCTTAAGTCTAGTAATTAATAAAAGGTTATGCTATAATTTGTAATTAATAATCTAAAAAATATATTTGAGATAATTTGTTAAAGTGTATGAAGGTTATGCTATAACTTGTAATTAACAATCTAAAAAGTATATTTGAAATAATTTGTTAAAATGGATGAAAAGTAAGTGAAATAAATTGAAATGGACGGGAGTATATGTCTGGGCTTAGACCAAGTATTTGGGCCAAAATTTGAAGCAGAACCAGAGCCGAGACATTTTTCTACAGCAACACCAAGACAAGCCGCCACAACTAGTATGAGACTTGCATTTCAAAATTACCCCTACAAAAGTGAAACAAAGAATCAGAAAATCATTGAAATGGAGCACAGGCAAACTTTAAAGATTGCTGTTAAACTCACCATAGCTACTTGCCTTACAGTAGCCATTTCAATATTCATAACAAAAACTTACAATAAAATCCAAAAACACAACAGAAAAAAGCAACAAAAGAAGCATTCCTGCTATCTCAATGCTGAAATCAAACCTCAATTTTCCTTCAAACGAGTTTTCGCCGATAACTCGTACTCGCAATTCAAACACCTCAAGCATGATAACACCAATGGTACTACTACTGCAATATAATTTATCTTATTATTTATTTACTATTTGTTTTTGATAACCGTGGTGTCCGGATCAGCTTTGCCACACCTCCACTAAATCCATGGGATACCTGTCACCTCCCACCAGTAACAGTAACAGATATCATATCAGGTATGCTGTCCACCAAAGCTATAGTTGATATCAGGCCCTCTGTCCACGAATGCTGGTACAGACAGGAAGAATCACCTAGTGTTTTTAATTTTTTTTTGATAACCGTGGTGTCGGGCCAGCTCTGGCGCACCTCGACTAAATCCATGGGATAATTGCCACCTCCCACTAGCAACAGATAGTCTGTCCATCAAGGCTAAGACAAATGAGACGAATCACCTCATTTTTTAATTTTATTTTTGACAATTGTGGTGTCTGGATCATCTTTTGCGCACCTTGACTAAATCTATAGGGTACCTGACACCTTCCTAAAGCAACAAAAATCAGGTAACTCTGTCCACTCGGGCTAGTATAGATGGGAAGATTCACCTAGTGTTTTTTTTTTCGGAAACCCTAGCTAAATTATTGTGAATGTATGTGACAGAGGACTTTACGAATGTTCATCCGTATAAGACGGAGATTAATGAGCTGTTGAAGAGTTCAAATGTTGAATTTTTGGAGAATTTTAGTGGAAATTTAGAAGATTTTAGGATGCGTGAAGAATATGTATGGGTTGAGACTGAGGATCAATTGCGGGAGCTTGCGGAGGTGTTGAGTAAGGAGAGAGTGTTTGCAGTTGATACAGAGCAGCATAGTTTGAGATCATTTCTAGGCTTCACGGCTCTAATTCAGGTTTTGTTCTTCTCTTGATTAATTATGTGCTTCGCATTGTTGCAATACTTGCTCAAATAGTATCCATTTGCGAGTTGTGCTTCTAGTTGTCATAAAATGTTATAAATCTTTTCCAAGTTGTGTTTTATTGTTGAAAGTATTTTCTAAAGGAAAATGTTCTATACTGAGGTTTATGTCATTGATGAGTGGTGGATACATTAACATTGTTGTTAATATTAGTGCGCGCTTGGAGTTTGGACATAAAAAATGTGAAATTTGAAAGAAGTAGTATTTGTATAGAAGTTGAAAAATGGTATTTGAAAATTGAGTTGTGTTTTTATGAATACAACTTGGAAAAATGTTAAATTTTGGTGAGTGATTGGGAGTGAAAAATGTGAAAATAGATATTTCGAGTTATTGAATTCCGGAAAATTGTAGCAATTCTGTGACCAAACATGAATCCCGAATACAATTCTAGAAAAAAGTGAAAATTATCCATGGCAAAGAAGCCCTTAATCACTCAAAATTGTAGTGAACCCTTCCACTTCCATGCCTCGGTCCCTCCCTTCTACTGTTATCATAAGTTATCTACATCCTAGCCAAGCACTGCCAAATGATTTTCTAAGGAAAAACAATTTCTATCATCGTAATATACCTTTTGCATGTTCTGAGCAGATATCAACTAAAAAGGAAGATTATCTTGTGGATACAATAGCTCTGCATGATGTAATGGCAATTCTTCGGCATGTATTTGCCAATCCGGAAATTTGCAAGGTGACCTTCTTAATTTATGTGCTGATTAATGGCTATATTTCTTGTTTAATGTATAAATTACAAGCTGGTAACTCAGCACTGTATTAGAAAGGTATTTCACAATCCACACTTGTGTTGCATAGTGCTAATCAGAATAGCTAATCTTTTGCTTCTTCTTAATGCCCCCTCTGTCCATGTTTGACTTGACACACCTCTTAAGAAGCAATAAATAAAATGGTAATTTTACTATATCACCTCTTATTATAAGTATATTCACTCATTGGGAAATGCATCGGAAATAATTAATACTTAATAATAAGGGTAAATTAGGTATAAAGTAGTAAAGTATCTCTTGGCCTCTCAAACTAGACATCTATGTTTATATAGTGGACAGAGCAAATAGTTTTCATGTGACTCATCAAAAGTTTTTTTTTCCTGTTATAGGTATTCCATGGTGCAGATAATGATGTTCTTTGGCTTCAAAGGGATTTCCACATATATGTTGTTAATTTATTTGACACTGCAAAGGCAAGATGTCAACTTAATATATATTCTTTTGTCTAATGAAGTGAAGATTTTAACTGAAGATGCTTGGTGTGTTTTTCTTGTGTATGGTTGACAGTGGTGTTTCTTGTTTAGTTTTAAGCTGTTATTGTTTTGTTATATTCCAGGCTTGTGATGTGTTGTCTAAACCACAAAGGTCTTTGGCATATTTGCTGGATACATACTGTGGCATTGTTGCAAATAAATTATTTCAGGTATAGAAAGAAGCTTGTTGGATAATCATCTGCTTTTTACATACTGTTCTATTTCCTCCCTTGGCTAGCTGTTGCTATCTTTACTGTTGATTAGTTGTGGTGGATGGATTTTTTAAAATCTATATTCCTTTATTATTATCAGTGTCATTTTGGTGGTTTTGATTTCTGAGGGAACTTAGGAATGTAATACGTTTTCATAGTGGAAAAGAATAGGATAAAGGTTGTGTGGGTTCTAGATTGTATTTATCTCTCTTAAAATGCTACTTTGATTTCCTGTTTTCTCAGAGCAGATGCATCAAGACTAATTGTGTCCCTTGAAGTAAAGAATTCCTTAAATAATGGTGATATTAGATGAAAGCTGCAAATTAAGTGATTATCTAGGTAGTGTGACTGCAGCACTGGAGCTGTCCTTCTTGCTACCATCTCAAAGACTTAAGCTTAAATTGTTAGCGAAACAAGATTTGCACTTATAATGTCTCTGAGCATACTGGACACTTTGAATAGGAATATAAAACACTGGCTATTTTCTCTTTGAAATAGGTAACACTGTGGTTTGGGAACCTAAAGTGGCTGGCTGTTGTTCTCTATTATCAGCAAACATGATTTTCAGTGGATACCTTGGTGATTTGAGCATATTTCATGCTATACTATAGATACATTGGTGATTTGAGCATGTTTCATGCTATACTGTAGATACGTTGGTGATTTGAACATGCCTCATGCTATACTGTAGCATTGTTGCACTGCTGTTATAGTTGAGCTAGTACATCTTGATCTAAGCTACAGTTCTATTCTTTATTAAAACTTTAGAAAGAAGACTGGAGGCAACGTCCACTACCAGCTGAAATGGTGCAATATGCTCGAACTGACGCTCACTATTTGATGTACATCGCGCATCGTCTTTCTTGCGAGCTCAAACAACAGGATACTGGTATGGATCTCCACTTATATAAACAAATGAAAATTAGTCTTCTACTACCATCTCTCGTGACTAATATGTGAAAGTGTTTATACTTAATATCTCTATGAGTGGAAAGCTTGCTGAGATCTCTCAGTATACACTTCTGCAATCTTATTATTTGGATACAAACTACGGTTTGTTGAGCATTTCTGAGGTTGAGAGGAAGTGTTTGTTGTTATTGAGCTCTTTTACTATACAAACAAACCCTTGTAGGCAGGTGAAGTACTAAACTAGATGAAAGTTTCAAAACAGTAAGTCTAAATAGAATTCAGAAATAGTGACCGTGACAATTGTGAGGAAAAAAAGAGGAAGAAGGAAAAAAACAATGTAAATTTGAAGAAGAAAGCAGAAGAAAAAAAGAGAATGCAATACGTACTGTTTGGACTGCTAGACTCGCAGTCTAAGTCTCGTGCAAATTTGGAAAGAGAACCCTAAAATTACCTTTTATCTTTTAAAACCCTAAGTTGCCTTTCTCGCCATAGCATGACCACGAAGCGGAATGTTGATGAAGGCACGCCTCGCCTCTCATCATTGGCAACGAGGCGAGTGCCTGTCACAAGCCCGACCCAACCCAATAGAAAACCCTGTTTTACTTGAAATAGAGCCTTTCATAGACAACCTCTTCTTGAATGGGACTTCTGAGCTCAACTCTCTCTGCAAAGAGAGGGGGTTGGAGTCGCGACCCCCTAAAATTACACCTTATGGAGCTTTAGGGACCATTGAGGAGAGAGGGGATCTGATAAGTGGAGAGGAGAATCTGCATGTGATCAATTTTGACGATCGGGGGAAGGTTATACTGTAAGCACTTCTAGTGGGGAGAATGCTATTCAAGAGGTTGAAGAAGCTGAAGAGATGATGAATTTTGAAGAGCCTTTACCCCTTCAAATAAATGATTCTTTCTCAAAGCTGGCAATTGAAGACAGCTTCTCTGTGGGTCCAATCAAATGTTCTAAAGCTCAGTCAATTGTTTGGGGCAACTTTCAAAGGTTGTAACTAAGTGGCTTTCGAACTTTTCTAATAATTGACCAGAAAAAGAGAGAATTGAAGCAAAGGCAAACAATGTCCAGAAACCAATCCCAAAAGAAATCAGGAACTTGAAATTTTATGTGAAGTTCAAAGGAGAGCCAACAAATAGAGGGAGGATAAAATCATCCAGAAATCAATGCAAGTTAAAATTTTCACTTGGAATGTTAGGGGGGTAAAACCGTGAAAGTAAGAGGGATCGTTAGGAGTGAGACTAATTCAACAATTGGGGGGAAGGAGAGGGTGATATCTGTTGAGAGAGACTAAACTGATAGAAAATGAGACATAGGTCTTTAGACAACTATGACAAAATAGATGAATGAAGGAGTTTCATTTGAATGCAATTGGGAGAAGTAGGGGGATGGTAGTGATTTCAAATAAGAGATATTGAGGAGGGGAATTGGCGGCAGCAGCTAACCAAAGTATGACAGTAAAGTTTGAAGGTATTAGCCAGGTTCCTGCTTGATTTCTTAGTGCAATTATGCTTCCTGTGATACTGTGATCAAGAGAACTATGGCAAGAATTAAGCATCATCGGGTGTTTTGTGGTGATTACAGTGTCACAAAATATCCAAACGAGAGATCAGAAGGGCATATAATAACATGGCCATGAACGAATTCTCAGAGTGGATTGGGAGGTTGGTTTACTTAGAGAAGAGGAGATACTCATAGATCAACCTCCAAAATAGATATATTTTTGTTTTCATCTCATTGGGATGAAACTTTCACACAAATCAAATAGAACTTGCTGCCTAGAACAGGTTTAGATCACAATCCCATATGTTTGATTGTGGTAAGCTAAATGTGAAAAGTCCTATTTCAAGTTTGAACAGTGGTGGCTGAGGGTGGCTGGTTTTGCTCATCAGGTCAAGGAGTGGTGGTTCTCTTTCAATGTAAATGGCACAGGATTATATGTTCTAGCTTCCAAATTGAGGATGCTAAAACAACTGAAGGAATGGAGATTGGTGCATAGGAGTAACTAGAAATAGAGGAGGGAGGAAATCCTACACCAGTTGTCAGCGCTAGAAAAGACTCAAAGAGTTGAGACTACTAACAAAGGATGAAATTCTTCACAATGTTCATCTGTATATGGAGTTTAAGGAAATTGCTACATAAGAGGAGATAGCTTGGAGACAAAGATGTAGGATATAATGGCTCAAGCAGGGTGACAAGAATATCAAGCTCTTTCATAGGATCGTCACTACTTATGAAAGGTTAAATTCTATTGATACATTGATGGTGGAAGGGAATTCTATCTCAGACTCAAAAGAGATCAAAAGTGAAATTATCATCTTTTTCCAGAAACTTTATAAAGAGACCGAATACTTGATACCTAAGCTTAAATTATAAGGTATGGGCAGCATCAATAGGAAAAAAGAGATTGGCTACAAAGACAATTTGAGGAGTATGAAGTTTTGAACTGTATTAGAGCATGTGCCAGTGACAAGGCCCCAGGTCTAGATGGTTTTCCCATGACTTTTTTCTAGAACTTTTGGGAGGTGCTAAAGGCTAAATTTATTGATGCAATCAATCAATTCCATGAGAGACATGTATTTGAGATGAGCTTAAATGCCACTTATGTGGTTCTCATCCCTAAGAAACCAAGGACATCTGTTGAGAGAGTTCAGACCAATTAGTCTCATTGGTGGAGTATATAAGGTTTTTGCCAAACTTCTGGCATAAGGTTTTTGCCAAACTTCTGGCAGAAAGATTGAAGAGGGTAATCAACAAGCTAGTCAGTAAAATCATGAATGTATCTTTGATAGCTAGTGAATATCCAGACTCCAGACTTAAAAGTTAAGTCCCAGGGATCATGTGTAAGCTTGATATTAAGAAAGCTTATGATTATCTAGACTGGGATTTCCTTACGAGCATTTTGAAGCAGATGGGCTTTTGTATCAAAACTGTCAAGTTCTCCATTCTGATTAGTAGAGAACTCACTGTTTTTTTTTCCTTTAGAAAGGGATTAAGACAAGGCGACCCTTTTTCCCCTTTCCTTTTCATCCTAGCTATGGAGGGACTTAATAGCACAATGAGAATGGTTGCACAAAAGGGATGGCAAAAAGGTTTCATCATACTGGTGAAAAATTACAAAAGGTGATAGTGTCTTTATGCAGATGACACAATCACCTTTTTTGAGGCTAAAGCTAAATAAATATGTTTCATCAAGATTATCTTAGTAGTTTTTGAGGCAGTTTCAGGACTCACTGTCAATTGGAGGAGAAGTAGCATGTTTCAAGTAAAGGTAGTAGTAGCTAACATCCAATTTTTTGCTAATATTTTGAGTTGCAAAAAGTTCTCAACTACCTACTTGAGGATGTCACTGGGATAAAATCATAAAGAGTTAAAGATATGGAATGGTATTGTGGAGAAGACTGAGAAAAATCTAGCCACTTGGAAGACACAATATGTATCGTTGGGAGGTAGAACACTATTGGTCAACTCTGTCCTGGATGCCCTCCTGACTTATGTCATATCTTTTTTTCCCTAACCGCTAAGGTGGAGGAGAGATTAGACAAACTGAGGAGGGATTTTCTCTGAGCAACAAGGGAGGGAAAGATATTCACCTGGTGTAGTGGCAAGCTACTTAGCTTAGTAAGCAATCCGGTGGACTTGGTATTAAGAATTGGGTCTACAGAATGGGTTTTTGTTATCAAAATGGCTATCGAGGTTTGGTAAAAAGGATAATGCTCTTTAGAAGGAAGTTATCCTTAGCAAGTATGAACAAACTAATCAATGGACTTCTAACACTATGTCCGAACTTATGGGGTCCCAGTTTGGAGGACTATAAGGAACTTATGGCCTATATTGTATGAGAACATATCTATAAAGTGGGAGAGGGCACTAGAATTTTGTTCTGGAAAGACAAGTGGAATCGTCAGGAATCTCTCACGGAAGCTTTTCCCACCTTTGCTTTTTTTGAGATAATCATGGGTGGAACATCATCTTTAAGAGATTACTCAATGATTGAGAGGTGGATAAAGTGGCTGATTTACTATAGAGATACGGAGATTTCCCGGGTTCAGGCTTCCTTATCTTTTCATGTTTTGACAAACCTAGTCGAAGGACCTGCTATGTAAACTGGAGTCCCTAAATACAGTAGTACAAAATTGTCTTATGTGCTAGCTGTCTTGTATGGCAGCAAAATAGTGGGACGTGCCCTGCAGTGATTGTTATCAGCATCCACCAATGAGAAGGCCGCTCTCCTATTGTTCTTTATATATATATATTCATCATCTTGAGGAGAAAAACTTAGTTTTTGCACATTCTCAAAAAGGTTTTCTTCCCCACTTAGTGGGAATATACTGGGTATGTTGTTGTAGTTGTCAAAAATGTCTTCTTCTTGCAAAAGCTGTTGGGTCTCACCATTGAAGACAAAGCTTCATGTCACGGCCCAAATTTGGGATCGTGATGGCACCTATCCAACCCTCCATGATAGGTAAGCCAAGAACCCAATCGCAAATACAACATCTCAAATGTATAGAAGTGGAAGGAAATAAAAACATAATAAACCTCAAAGAACCTCAAAAGTAGATTAACAGAGAGGTATAGTCATAGTTAAAACATAGATAATCCCAGTTCTAGCAGTCACTAATACAAACTACTAAATACAGAAATCAACGAAAAGTTTGAGTATCTCATAAGCGGAAAATGCATAAAGATAAGGCTAGAGGAGATTTCAGTAGTCTCTGAAAATAATAGCAACTACCTTGAATCTCCAAAGATGCTAATGCAGAACGAACCCCAGGAATAAATGCCCGGAGGTCGTCGGATCGGTACCTGCACATGAGGTGTAGACAAAGCAAGAGTACGGAACCACGTGTACTCAACAAGCATTATCAACCGACCCTAATTCAAAGTGGTGACGAGAAACACCACGTTAACCATCTAAAACAATCATACAACCTACACTCAGGAAGTCACCCTATTCTAACTGAATAATCAAGTCTAACAGACATAACGATATCACAACACAGTCCAAAAAATCCTCAATACAGTGAAAACAAGTAACAAATATACAAGTTCTTAATAAATAGTACAAAGTCAACAAATACACCTTACTCAATCTGAACCAAAAATGAATCAGTGCAGTACAATGCAATGCAATGCATATGCTGTGCACACACCTACGAGCAATGGCTTCAAGGTCAGGATCCATGGAGGACTCACAAGGTCCATGTACTGTGTAGACGTGCACTCCGACCCCAATAAATATATTGTGCAGGCGTGCACTCCGACCCCATACAAAATACAATGCATGATGTGCAGGCATGCAACTCCTATCCTAAAACAATTCATATACCATAGCAAATCAGGAAAATAGTTCAAAACGTATAATTTACTTATTTTAACCCCTCAGATAACACCGGTACCCACATAGATGCTCGTCACTTCACCTATACGGGACCTCCATTTTCCATTACTCCCATTACACATAACTTACACATAAACACTTTGAAAAAGAGTCTAAGAAAGTCTCAACTTGCCTGGAAAGAAGACCCGAGAGGGAAAATCCAAAGCCGGATGGATCAGATCTGAGTTTTATCTTTTCGGACTGCCTCCGAACGAGCCCAATATATTCAAATATGAAATTTATTCGTAAGTAGAATAACCTAAATTAATAATCTTGTTTCAACCATGATTTCAATTAATAGGTCAACCTCATATTTCTTAAATTTCAAGCTCAGGACTACACCCAATTTCTCCAAATATCATGAATCTAATGATGTTCATATAATATGATATCAAAATATTCTATTTCACATACCAATATATATATATATATATATATATATATTAAAATTGAATTATAAAAAGATAACTATAAGAGAATTTAAAAACCTAAAAAAATTAGTTTACAGTAACAAAATTCATTAAATGTAATAATTTAACCTTCTATATCAATCATGACACCATTATTGATCCAAAAGTCCAAAAGATTCCCATTGCATTTGTAAGAAAAAATGTTGAAACAAAATTCAATGTTCAAGAAAACAAATGCTGTTTCTAGAACTATAACCTAGTAAGTTAATTTAATTCTTCAATCCGCCAATGTGCAGCAACCACTTATGATCATCTATCATGTTTCAAGATCCTACCAATAATTATTTATAACAAAATCTGAGAGCTCGTGGATGAGGCTTTACCTGAAGCGGTAGTTTTCGTCTCCCCAAAGTTCAAGTTGCAAACCGTCCTCGAGAAGTATTTGTTTTTGAAAATAAAATATTTCTTGTGATCCAGATATACAAATACCTAATAACTTAAAATTATTCTCATTCATGGGCCAAGACATCAACAACAACAACAATAACATACCCAGTGTATTCCCACCTAGTAGGGTCTGGGGAGGGTAGAGTGTACGCAGACCATACCACTACCTCAAGAGAAGTAGAGAGGCTGTTTCCAATAGACCCCCGGCTTAGGCATGGGCCAAGACATGGGTTATTAAATAAAAGTGGACCTGGTCCATTATCCACTAAATACGTTAATTATCTAAAATAAAAGAGTTTCGAATAGAATCTCGTAATTTGTTTGAAACCCCTTGAAAATAAATCGAATATGTACATTGACTAAAAAAAGTGCGTTTTGAACCTATTGGGAACATTAAAACACTAATCCGAGGTCATATCTATCGAAGGTTGGCCATGATCGGACTTAACTTTATTAAAACTCAAGAACTCAACGACTTAAATCACTTTCGAATACCTCGAGGATTGATACTACCTGCCTCCATAAGTCATAAATAAGACAAATTTATAAAATAATTTGCAAGGTCGTTACACTTCAACAACCTAGAAATTAACTTGCTCATAGTAAAGAATGTATTAGTTTCTAGGTTGATTAAGTCTTTATATTTTGTGCTTAAAATTGTAAATCCAATCCTCATACTGAGGTTTGTGTGGTAGTTCTTTTCTATTTTTGTTTCAATCTAGTGGTTAGCTAGAGTAGTTAATGGGATCTTCACAGTAGAGTTATTGTGAAGAGGTGTTGTAGTAGAATTACTGCAGAGGGGTTAGGGATTAAGAGGTTAATTCCTAGACTGCATTTAGCTAGAGTTAGCTAATGGGGGTTCACAATAGAGTTGTTGTGAAGAGGTGTTGTAGTATGCCACTACAAAAAGGGGTTGGGGATTATGAGTTTAATTCCTAGATTGTGTAAGGTTGTAATCAAAATTGTTGCTAGGTGATTAGTGAAGTTGTTGGTGAAATCCTACTGGGGCAGGTCGGGATTTTACTCCCTCGAGCAAGGAAGTTTCCACGTAAACATCCCTAATCATTTACTTTATTGCTATTTACTTTGTGTTGTTGGTGTTCGTTTTCCTCATTCAAGGACTAGGTATTGGATCAGGTCCTTGCTGCTGTGGTGGACTCGCATAAACTATCAAGGATGGAAGGAAACCATAGGAAGATTCTATAAAAGAGATCTCTTGGCTCAACCTGGAAGAATCTCTGGTCCTTGGAAACAAGTTTGGAAATGCAACATCCCAACCAAGGTGAAGTGCTTCACATGGTTGGTATGTAGAAGAGCATACCTGACTCAGGAGAAGCTGAAGAGGAGGGGCTTTCATTGTCTCAAGATGCTTTTTCTGTAATGAAACGGAGGAAACAAACAGCCACTTGTTTCTCCATTGCAGAGTTACTGTCCAGGTTTCGTACATGTTTCTCAGCCTCATCCAAGGATCCTGGGTGATGCATGAGCATCCTGCAGACCTATTAAGTTGTTGGATAAGGAGAGGAAGCAAGTCCCAGAAAAAATGGT
This sequence comes from Capsicum baccatum var. pendulum, assembly GCA_030864225.1. NCBI lineage: Eukaryota > Viridiplantae > Streptophyta > Magnoliopsida > Solanales > Solanaceae > Capsicum > Capsicum baccatum. The sequence continues at coordinate 227,981,338 of CM061556.1, forward strand.
GGAGTTTAATTCCTTCCTATATGGTGGTCAATTTGGAAGGAAAGAAACAATAGATGTTTTGAGAATATTACTAACTCAATGCAGAAAGTCAAAGAAAACTGCATTAACACACTGTATGTTTGGTGCAAAGAAGAGGTTATAGATGAAGTAGAACAGTTGGTAGATTTCCTAGTTTCTCTGTAATTAAGATTACTTGCCCTTGTAACTTTTTGATGGTTGCCAACATACCTGCGTTACTGATGAATACAACTTTTACCGTTCTCAAAAAACCAATCCATGTCCAGTCTCATAAAATGGAAGGGAGTACATAGTATAATTTGCATCCTTTCTGGACCTAGTGGTTTAAGGTGACATAGATTTTTGAAGGTCAGTATGAATAGGTCCATAGCAATATCTGTAGCGCCGGATAATCTGAGTGAAGGATAATGGATAATTTGGGGCTTTACTGCTTGAGAACTATGTTAGAAGTAACTTAAGCTTCTAAATGTCCATTAGAAAGGCTGCGCTTACACTTGGGTGCCCATGAGTACGCCATGCTTATAGGAAGTTTGTTCTTTAAAAGAAGATCATAAAATAGTATGTTTCATTTGCAAAAGTTGTTAGTGAGACCACTAAGATATCAAAGCTTTAAATGGAACGACAATATGACAGTGGTTAATGGCTATTTTGCTATTATTCCAGTGGTGATTGCTATGTGTTGACTGTGAGAATTAATGTAGAAAAATATTATTGAATTGTGTGTATACATAATTACATTGAGACCCTATTTATAAACACTATAGTACAATACTTTTTCAAGTAGGATTTTTATATACTATTTCTATTTCTACTCATATTCTAACACTCCCCCTCAAGCTGGTGCATACAAATCATATGTACCTAGCTTGTTACAAATGTAATTAATACGAGGACCGGTGAGGGACTTGGTGAAGATATCTGCAAGTTGATCACTTGACTTTACAAATTTTGTATCAATATCTCCTGAGAGTATCTTTTCTTTGACAAAGTGACAATCAATCTATGTGTTTAGTCCTCTCATGAAACACTGAATTTGATGCGTTATGAAGGGCTGCTTGATTATCACAAACAAGTTTCATCTTACCGGTTTCTCCAAATTTTAATTCTCTCAGCAACTGTTTGATCCAAACTAGCTCACAAGTTGCTACAACCATTGCTTTATATTCTGCTTCCGCACTAGGTCGAGCAACCACACACTGTTTCTTACTCTTTCAAGACACCAAATTACCTCCTACTAAAACACAATATTCGGAAGTAGAACGTTTGTCAGAGGGTGATCCTTCCCAATCAACATCCGTGTATCTAATGATATGCTCGTGACCTCGATCCTCAAAGAGTAGTCCTTTACCTAGAGCTAACTTTATATATCGCAGAATACGAACAACAGCATCCCAATGACTATCACAGAGGGAAGTCATAAACTGACTTACAACACTCACAGGAAAGGATATGTCAGGTCTTGTCACGGTGAGATAATTCAATTTTCTAACCAACCGCCTATACCTTTCAGGATCACTGAGTGGCTCCCCCTGTCCTGGTAAAAGTTTAACATTTGGATCCAAAGGAGTGGCAATGGGTTTACATCCCACCAAACTTGTCTCCTCAAGAATGTCTGAGGCATACTTGATCTGGACTAAGCAACCTCAATACCTAGAAAATATTTCAGTCTGCCGAGGTTTTTGGTTTGAAAATGCTGAAAGAGATGTTGCTTCAATTTAGTGATACCATCTTCATCATTGCCGATGATAACAATATCATCAACATAAATCACCAGATAAATATACAGATTTGATTGAGAATGCCGATAAAACACTGAGTGATCAGCTGCACTACGAATCATGCCAAACTGTTGAGTTACTATGCTGAATTTTCCAAACCAAGCTCGAGGGGATTGTTTCAGACCATAGAGTGACCTACGCAATCGACATACAAGGCTACTAGACTCCCCCTGAGCAACAAAACCAGGTGGTTGTTCCATATAGACTTCTTCCTCAAGATCAATATGTAGAAAAGCATTCTTAATATCCAAATGATAAAGAGGTCAATGACGAACGACAACAATGGATAGGAAAAGACGGACAAATGTTATTTTAGCCACCGGAGAGAAAGTGTCACTATAATCAAGCCCAAATATTTGCGTGTATCCTTTGGCAACAAGGCGAGCCTTAAGCCGATCAACCTGACCGTCCGGACCAACTTTGACTACATAAATCCAACGGCAACCAACAGTAGATTTACCTGCAGGAAGGGAAAGCTCCCAAGTACCACTTGTATGTAAAGCAGACATCTCATCTATCATAGCCTGCTTCCACCTTGAATGAGAAAATGCTTCACTATAGTCTTAGGGATGGAAATAGAGGACAAAGATGATACAAAAGCATAATGGAGTGATGATAAACAATGATAACTCAAGAAAGTATAATGTGGGTTAGCATTACGGGTGGAACGCATACCTTTTTGAAGTGCAACTGATTGGCTAGGAGAAGGCAAGTCCGCAGTAGGAGCAACGTCCGACACATGACATGAATCATCTGGGACTAATGGTGGACGTGGACGACGATGGTAAGTCAAAAGTGGTGGCACTGCAGCTGGAGACGTAGAAGTAATAGCTGATTCCTCAAAGGTTGGTTCGGGTAAGTCTAGAGATGCGGGTAAAATCTCAGAGATATCATGATGATCAGAGGATATATAGTAAGGTCGAGATTAAAAAAAAAGTGACATCGGCGTACATAAAGTAGCGACGAAGATTCGGTGAATAACAACGATACCCTTTTTGAACTCGAGAGTAACCAAGGAAGACACACTTGAGAGCACAAAAAATTTTGAATATAGAAAATATCGCAGAACGATCTTTCATTAAGAAAACCCAAGTACATCTTGAAAAATCATCAATGAAACTAACAAAATAACGAAAACCTAAAGGTGAACTGACTCTACTAGGACCCCAAACATCAGAATGAACTAATGAGAAAATAGACTCTGAATGACTCTGAATACTACGTGAGAAAGTAGCACGAGTGTGTTTCCCAAGTTGACATGACTCACAATCTAATGTGGATAAACTAGACAAACTAGGCACCATCTTTTGTAGCTTGGATAGACTCGGATGTCCCAAACGTTTGTGAATTAGGTCTGGAGGGTCTGTAACGGAGCATGCTGTGAAGGAATTTGAAGAGGTAAGATGGTAAAGGCCTTGTGATTCATGTCCCGCGCCAATCGTCTGTCTCGTTCCGCGGTCCTGCATTAGAAAAGAGTCATAAAAAAAGTTATTCAACAATGAAGGGCACATGTCAAACGACTAACATATGCAAGATTAAAAGGACAATCAGGGACATAAAGAACAGAGTCTAGAGGGACAGAAGATAGGGGTTTGGCTTGTCCAACTCCTTTTGGTTGTGATCGGATACCATTGGCTAAAGTAATAGCAGGAAGAGATTGTGAATAAACAATATCAGATAAAAGTAATTTGTTACCAGAAATATGATCAGAAGCACCTGAGTCCATAACCCATGATCCAAGTGTACTAGACTGTGAAACACAAGCAAAAGGATTACCAGCAATAGAAGCATCAGGCTGGGCAACCGAGGCTACTTGTGGAGATGTCTGCTTACTTGCTCGATATTGAAGGAACTCATCATATTCTGTTTGGCCTATATGGGCATTATTAGATGGTCGATTAGGCTGTGGAGATATCTGCTTACTTGTTTGATTCCGAAGGAACTCATTATATTCCTTTATAGCAACAAGATCATAACTGGGTGGTGGACCAAGCAAACTATGGCATATATCCTGAGTGTGTCCAACTTTATGACAATAACTACACCTCGATCGAGATTTTCCATAACGACCTTCTCGCCGATTTTCCATAGGCGGATATGGTCGTTTTTCTATGGTTTGAGATGCAAGAATAGAAGAGTCAACAACGGGTGATGAAATTACTTTGTGATTGGAAGGCGTGACAATACGAAGCTGACGAGAGAATAACTCATCAATTGTAGGAACCGTAAGACTAGTTAAAATCTGATCACGTACAACATCATGGTCAATAGAAAGTCCAGCAAGTGTAAGAACTAAAAACAACATTTGTCTGTGCTCTTGTTGTTTTTCCACATCCGCAGTGACGGGCATCAATGTATTAAATTCTTTCATGACTGCTTGTACTTGTCCCAAGTAAGTAGACATATCGGATTCTTGTTTCTTCAAGTTGGTCATTTGAGATATCACATCATAAAAACGAGATATGTCATTACTGTATAAAGCACGAACCTTTTCCCAAACTAAATAACACTTTTGGAATGGACGAAACAAAGGCATCAACTTGGAATCAATAGATCGTCATAAGAGACTACATAATTGAGCGTCAACTTTCTCCCATTGTTCTTTAGCTTTTGCATCTTCCGCGCTAGATTTTGCCTTTTCATCTACCACACTAGCCTTGTTTGTTTAGTGATCTTGGACACCTTGACCTTTGCACCACAACTCAATCGAGGAAGCCAGACTAAATAATTTGAACTTCCCATTAATGGTTCGGAAGTGATCATAGGACTTAAACTTCCGATTCCAGTAGTTTTGGGGCCAAAAACATCATACCCAAAAGACATCTTGAAAATTTTAACTTGAAAACACCAAGAAACGGGATCTGGATTTCTGAAATCTTGCAGAAAAGGAAAAAAAAATCTGATGTCGCCGAAATTAGGGTTCCGGCGGTCAGAATCTTCAAATATTGCCGGAATCGGAAAAAAGAAATAACTGGCCGAAGCAGAATGGATCGGCGACCCCAACAAGAAAAGAACAACTCAAAAATTCGACCGGATATGGTCTTACGCGCCGGCGCGTGATGAGATCTCGTCGGATTTCAGGTCCTGCTGGCGCGTGGCGGCGCATGACTGGTAATATTCCGGAGGTTTTGGTCGGGTTTTTGTCGCCTGATCTTTAAGATCCTCTTGGTGGTGTTGTATTTTTCACACTACCCACAAAATAAAATACGACACAAATCAATCACCGGAATTGACGCACGGTGACTTAGTTATTTTTTTTCTGATGTTTCTCACCAATGCTCTAATACCATGTGAGAATTAATGGAGAAAAATATTATTGAATTGTATGTTTACATAATTAAATTGAGACCCTATTTATAGACACTATAGTACAATCTTTTTTCAAGTAGGAATTTTATATACTGTTCCTCTTTCTACTCATATTCTAACATTGACATTAGGGCAGATGGGGTTCTGCAGTTATTTGTTGTCTAGAAGATAAAGGATTAACTTTTAGAGTTAACTTCTAAAGGTGTATGAATCTTTTTACTCTGAACTTGTATGTTAGTAGAAAATGTAGAGAACTTCTAATGTTTTCTAACCCCAAATTTTTGAATATTGAAATGGGGTAGGACCAAACAGTTGAGTCATATCGTTAGCTCCACTTAGCTTGGGATTGAGGTGTATTGTTCTTGTTATTATAAGTTTTCCCAAGGTAATCCTTTAACTAATTGGCTCGTCTGAAGCATCAAAATCCTGAAGATATTTGTGTAACAGAAAATTCATCACATCTCAGAGACAAGTTCAGTTGAGGCCAGCCGGCGTTCCAATGCAATCTGCTTACAACTTTTCTCTAAGGAGAATGAAACTTACCCAGGAGAGTCTGTTGCATCATCTATAATCTCCCGTTATCAGAGTGACCATGGAAGTTTTATGTTAAGTTCTGATGAGTCGAAGGTACTATTCTCTGTATGCTCTTTTTCCTCTTTAGAGAGCTTGATTTCTGAGTGCTGATTACTTCTTTTGGTGTTAGTTCCATGAACTCGTGAGGCGATTGTGTGCTTGGAGAGATCTAATGGTAAGTCGTATTTGGATCGTAATATAATCTCTTTATCATCATGATGTTGTGTGACGGATTCTCTGATAATCAAGTGTATTATCTAATGAACATTTCTCGTCCACTACTGATGGAGAGAGATGGTGAGCTAATTGGGGAAGTGCCAGATAACAAAAGGGGTTGATATCTTTTTTTTTTTTTGTTTCACCTTAAAGAAGGGGTTTATATTGGAAGGGCTTTCTGTGTTCTTCTCCCCAAGAAGTGGGCAATTAGGTGTTGTGGCACCAGAAGGAAAAATCTGATCATTGGTGATAGTTGAGAGTTATTTTTATTTTGAAGATTGCTTCAATTGCTAGTAATGTGAGTACTGCAAAGGGAGTATATTGGGTGAAATGTTTGGTTTTTGATAACAGTAGGGCCTCTGTATGCGAGGAGAAATGTTAGTACTGATTTATCAGTTGTTTATTTTCTTTTTTGATTTAATACAGTTGCTTCATCTGCTCAATGTTCAGAGATGACTAGAAAGTATAATCTAAGTTGCTCTAAGCATTGAAGGACTGCCATATACAGTATGTATTTTGAATGCTTTGTTACTAATAGTTGGAAGTTAATTTAAGAAATTTTGCACATAACTAATTCCATTTTGCAATATTGCATTTGGAATTACCAACACTGTCGTTTATTTGACCCTCGTATGATTTCAGCACTGCGGCAATTGGGTTTCTTGTATTTTGACTATGACACTTCCTGGAGAAAATATATAGTATATAGTATATAGCATATATAAGCGACCTTAATTATATTACAATTATGGCAGTCCTTTTCTCTCTTTGTATACAGAGGTTAACATCTCGAGCTCGAGCTGTTCAAGGTTTCGTTCAGTTGTTTCTTGAAATCCAGTTTCAATTTTTGATAATTTGCTTATATTCTTTGAGCGAGCTTAATTTAATTTGCATCTTTCTAGAGCTTACTTAATTTAATTTGCATCTTTCTAGGCTCGTGTACATGATGAAAGCCTGAGATATGTTTTATCTGAGCATGCCATTATTGCGCTTGCAGCTAAAGTTCCTACAACAGAATCGGATATATGCAACATAATATCAGAAGCTGATCAGAATCTAGATTCTCAGAGTAATAGCAGCTTGTTTCTGTCTCTTTCACCTGTAGTTTGCAGTCACCTGGACGATCTCGAGTACTTGTTTTTAGATGAAACAGGAAAGAATGATGACAATTGGAAGTTAATTCTTCAAAAGTGTCTTGGGTCGGATGGGAGTTGTCCTCTTTCTGTATATAACTATGCTCTACTATCCAAAACTAGCTTGAAGATGCCAGTTGGATCTGCTTTCAAGCAAAATGGACTGAAAAAAAACAAGCAATTTGCTAAGAAGGCTTCTCGGAAGTTGTTTGTCCAAAAATTTTCTTGCAAATCTCCTGTTTACCATAATTGTAGGATTTACGCAAATGACGGAAGATTATTATGTTATTGTGATCGCAGAAAACTTGAATGGTTAGTGAAATATTGGTTTTTTTCTAGTCTTCGTCTTCAATAATTGATACTTAGTCAATATGGGCTCTGAATATGGGCTCTGAAACCTTCTTGCAGGTATGTCAACCGGAATTTGGCGAAACTTATTGAAGAGAACCCTCCTGCTATAATGCTTCTTTTTGAACCTAAAGGACGGCCTGAAGATGAGGGCAATGATTTTTACATCCAAAGTAAGAGAAATATTTGTGTTGGCTGTGGTGAAGGAAATCACTATTTGCGTTATCGAATTATACCTTCATGCTATAGAATGCACTTCCCGGAGCATTTAAAGAGCCATCGCTCTCATGACATCGTCCTTCTTTGTGTGGACTGCCATGAAGTTGCTCATGCTGCGGCTGAGAAATATAAGAGAAACATAGCTGCAGAATATGGGATACCACTTTTTGTTCGTCGAATAGTTGATTCTAATCAAAATCAGAATTCATCGGAGTCATCTGTGCCAAAGTTAAATGATGAGAAGGAAGGAGTATCTCCTTTACAGTTGCGTACAGCAGCCATGGCATTGCTACGTCATGGATCAAGAATGCCAGCTAAGCGCCGAGAAGAATTAATAATGGTATGGAAGTTTAGCATATTTTGTATATACATGTACCCTTAGCTAATCATATAAATAAAGAAATCGTCAAGTATTGCTTGCTTTGCTAAAAGCAATGCTTAGGTTAAGCTGCTCTGTCATAGATTTACCACTGCTTGCAGCCATAAATATTCTTTTTCCTTGATGATGACATCGCTTAATGGACCTTAGAAGTGGATTGATCAGGACTTAGCATCTGGTTGATAGCTGAATTTAGCACTTCAAGCAAAATGTATGTTCTGACTAGACACTAACTGTGTTTGATAACAAAAGCAGGTCACTTTGTTGCTTGCTGCCATCTAGAACAACTACACCTCAGTCCTAAACAAGTTGGGTTGGCTTTATGAATCCTCACTAACCATGTTACTGATGATGGTGCCAACAAAAATGTTCTTCAAATTTTAAGCAGAGACAGTTTAACTTAACCCTAAGAGGGAAAAAACTAGTTTATGTTAAATGCGTAATATCCCATATTTGAAGGTCAGTGACTAATGATGGTTCAATATTTGATTGTACCACATTTTGACTATATAGACTATATACCTAAATATCATAGCATCCTATTTTTTATAGCATACATAGATAACATTGTTATAATTAATATTAAGACAAGAAATATCAGCATAATTAGATGTTTAAATTTATTATAAAAGAAAAACATAATTGAATGTCAAAAGTGCGAGAAGTTGTATATAGTTCCTAATTTTATTGATAGGAGACAACTCAGTATTACATGTAGGGCTAATGTCCAGACAATGCCCTTGTATATTTTCTGAAGTACTTCCAATTGAATTACATACATAGTTAATTTATTCAATTGTATGAATTTCATCTTTGTGTTTCATATTTCAGTTCATATAAGTATCTAATTTTTTAATCTGTTGTCAGCCCTCCAGTTTTGCTTTTCTCTGCTAATGATTGTGGTAGTGTAAACTTCTCATAGTTGATTCGCTTTCATCTTCGATCTCTTTCATTCTTGTTCTTTTTCTATCTTCTTGTTTGATGGCTAATCTATTCAGTCGATTATATTTTCCATTTACCCCCCCAAATTGTTACCCTTTAGAAGAGAATGCAGTGTCTGGTAATTATGCTTAAGTTCATTAACAAGAAGGCTAGCATATAGCAAGGAGCAATATCTTGGTGTTTAAGCCAAAATGTTGAACCTTGTCAATCACTAGCAAGTGCTTTGATTTTGCGATTCCAATTGTTTGTGCATGAACTTGTTTCGTGCTTATCATTAGAAATGGAAAAGAAGAAGACCTGGAAAAAAGCTTGGCGTTGTTGTTAAAATATAGGGTGACAGTTCTTCACTGTGAAATATATACCATTCAATGGTGATAATAATACAGTCCTCTCTAGTTAGATGTTTTAGACTGGAAATGCAATATTTATATTATCCTTAATTCTGTGTCTATATGTCCTTCTACCTTACTCTTTCTTGTAACTTGCATCCTTGATTCTGCAATAGCAAGTTAAAGTTGAATGAATTGTTTTGGATGCACTTGCTGAATTTGCATCATGCAATCACTTCCATAGTTCTTCGTGTGTATTTTGATGTTTCAGATTGTCTTACTCATCTGTTTTCCCAGACATCTTTACTCTCTTCATCAATTTAAGTAATCCTTTCAATTCGCCGCTGAGTTATTTAGACACTTTCTTTTTGTCTTTGTTATTGTAGATTGTCAGGAACTATTATGGTGGAAGGGAAATTTCTGATGAAGATCTCGAAAGAGCTTTGTCAATTGGGATAAGTACTAATAGGAGAAGGCGATTTGAGAAAAAGAGAATGTTCGCTTGCAAAGACTCTAGTAGAAGTACCACACCAGATGATAAGCTAGATAATAAGCAAGCCAAAGGAGCCTCTGCGCCACAGGAAATTTCAGATAATTCAAGCCACAGTGAAGAAAATGCCAACATTTTAACAATAGAGGACATGAATGTTAGTGATTTGAACTTTGGGGTCAATGGTGGGTCCTCTATAGTTGATAATAATGATATCCCCCTCGGAAGAGAATCCCCAGTGAAACATGATGATATTCTTCCAGAGTCATATGTTGATGAAAACTGTGATGTGTCTAATGGAACTGGTAATTCCATTGATAATATTAATGCTAGTCTATCATCTAAACGAGACTCAAAGCTCTCACTATTAGGACATGGACCACATGGGAAGCAAGTTGTTAATCATCTACTCAAGGAGCATGGGGAGGAGGGAATTCGTGAATTTTGTCAGAGATGGAGACAAGTTTTTGTTGAAGCTGTTAATCCACGCTTCTTACCTGCTGGCTGGGATATAATGCACAGGTTAGGAATCCACTGTCATCTCCATTTAACATTTGATCGTTTAAAGTGAAATAGGATTTTATACAATTAATATAAAATGATATTTGACCTTTCATTTTAATATCTACCTTTTAGCTTCAAGATACTACCACAAGATGAGAGGTTAAAACTGTAGTTTGTTTGAGGAGTTTAATTATGAATGTTTTGCTAGTAGAGCATGATTAGGGACACTTTTGCGTCTGAAATATAGTAATAGAACACATTATAGAATAAAATCAATCCCAGCAACATGTGCTGGCGTAAATTTGCATAACTACACACAAGTGGTGAATTTTGTCATTTTGGGGATGGATAAATACTTGGCGCAATGAGAGTTGATGCATCTAAGAAATAAACATGTCCTCCCTCCTACTCCTCGAAAACTAGCAGCATTTTCTTATCATTTTTCTTCCAGTAACCTTAAAATGGAAGGTTCCATCATTTTTCTGGTCAAATGCTATATATCTTGTCTGATGCATCTTTATATCAAGTGTTGAAGCTGTTAATCAGCATTCGTAGAGGCATAGAGCACAGATCATATAGACGTGCAACTTTAGTTTGTGGAAGCAATTCAGGTTTAGTTGTCGATCTTGGATCTATGAGAAGTGAATAATCTTTTTGGTGACAATGATTTTTCTCTGTTCAAAGGCACTGATATGGCATATATTTTTGCCAGTGGTAGAAGAGAATTCGGGGAGTTCAGTGTCTACAATCCTTCTGTGAAAACAACTCCTGCATCTGCTTCTGAACAGTAGTGACTATGATAAAGGCAAGTAACAGATGCTGCAACTTTCTCTTACCAGTCTCTCCATTTCTCAGTTCCGTTGTGAAGGAGAGTGGTTCTTGTAATATAGAGTTTAAAGCTCTTAATAGATTATGGCTATGCCTTTGGTTTTGTTCTTTGTACTAATAAAAATTTCAATCGGCCAGTTTTTTAGTTTTTCTGCTCCCCTGTTACTTTTGTGTTTTGTCATCATGATTTATTTGTTATTTAATTTCAAGCGTGGTAGAGGTAGATCGAAGAAATATTGGAGGGAGGTGATTAGACCTGACATGGAGCAGCTCCAGCTTACCGAGGACATGACCTTGGATAGAAAGTTGTTGAGGAGGTGGATTAGGGTAGAAGGTTAGTCTGAGTTTAGGTTATTGTATCTTTTGGTGTGTTACTTGGAGTATATTGTTTATGGTATTATTGAGTTTGCTAATCCCTATTATATCTTGTTCTTTTACTATTCTTACTATTACTGTTCCTTAACTTAGATTGTTCTATTTTGAGCCGGGGGTCTATAGGAAACAACCTCTCTATCTCACATTTGAGGTAGTGGTATGGACTGCGTACACTTACCCTCCCCAGACCTCACTTGGTGGAAATATACTGGGTATGTTGTTAATTTCTTGAAAGCTTTAGTTGATTTAATATTCTTAGAAAATGAATAATGTACCAACTTTTAAAAACATGAAATTGAAAAGGAAAGAAACTAAAACAGAAAAACACATACTTTGAATGTTGGTGTATTTTGTTTTGTGTTACACGTTGAGGGATGACTTCTTTTTCGTTGTCAGACAAGTTGACATCTTTTTGTTTTTCTCATTTCAACTTTAGAATTGATCGGGTGGTAACAACCTCTTGCAGAAATGTAACGCTCCGTACAATAAAACCTTGTGGTTTGACCCTTCCTCGAACCTGCGCATAGGGGGAGCTTTACTGCATCGGGATGCCTTTTTTTTTTTTTACTGTAGAATTGATAGTAACACCATTTTGTGTTATGGTTTTGTAACAAGCTACTCTTAGCACTAGTAATGGCCTATAGTTCAACACTTGTATACAACTACTAGTACACTTTTAATACGAAGGAAAGTAACATAAGTTGAAACTGGTATGCCAGGGACAACTCTTTACAAAAGCAAGTCATCAAGAAATGGAGTGGTGAATGGTAGGTTGAGCATCCCAGAAGCCAGAAGAAATGCAAGAATCCACATTGGTAGAATCCATTGAAACACAGCGAGTAAAATTTGTTTTCCTGAGACATTGTTTTCATTTAATACTAGCACATGGAAGTAAATAAAAGAAAATAGATTAATTAATTACCAGCAGAGGCAGATGTGTTTTCAGTTTTGTCAATAAGCCATTCACCAGTTTGTCTTAGCTTCTTCTCAACATCCCCTTCATTCTCCCCAACAGAATTTGACAAAATTGAATCAAACAGTGTCTTGCTCTCCTTTGCATCCCTTAACAAACCAACAAAATAAATAAAAGAAATTGAGATTGTAGTATGTATGTATCTTAATCATATATGTCTGATGAAGTAAAAGGGAGTTTTTTCCCACCGCACATCAATAGGAAATTTGTGCTATAAAATATGATTTCCCCACCCATTTCCCCACGAGGACCAGCTCACTAAAAAAAGACGGCGGGAATAGATTCTCCCTGGAACACTGGAACGCTTCCTAAATTTTACACAACTAAGTGAAAATAGTCATTGAACAATTTTCAGTGGGAAATTTCAACAGAAAATAGTGAAGTTTTAGCAGTGCCTGCTGGTATCCCTGTCTCTGAAAATGCCAGCACCAATAGCTCTTTCAATCTCTGCAACTGAGAGTTTCCTTTGATTCTGCTTCTTCTTCTGCTCAAGTGCTGTTTGGCTTTTGAGGAATGGAGGTTTTAACTTTGAAGGTAAAGGGTCAGTAGGTTGAGATGAAGATGCAAGAATTGTGTGAGCTTTTGCCATAAACATACACTTCACTCCAACCATTTTGGATTATGTCTAGCTACCCTTATCTTCTTGTAATTTGTAGACACTAGCATTTAAATTTGGGACCAAATCCTCCAAATAGTACAATCTGTTCTTTTTTATATAAGCCTGTTTTTCAAGTGGAGAAATCCAAACTGAATTTCTATAAAAAAATTACACAAATACACAACTTATGTTTTTAATATTACAAAAAATCCTAACTCCCTAAACATATTACAAAAATCCCACATATATATAGAATGTTATGTATATGTCGGCTATATTATGTATATTAATAGGGAGAGAGAATAAAGTAATTAAAAAAGTGGGAGAGAGTGTAATTACTTTTAAAAGGTTGGTATTTATGTTATTTATACAATTTCTATTAGTGGCCAATATTAATGCACTCTCAATCACTGATGGATCGATTGATAGCTGGTTAGAATTATGCAGGTATTAGTAATACACATATTAGTTATACGGTTATTAGTTTATACATATATTAGCCATTTCATCTTCTACTCTCCATAAGATAATACACCAATTTCTTCATAACTTAGATATGTATTAGCTATGTGGGTTTTCAAATTGCAAATCAATATCGTATTAATCTTTTGAATGAATAACTTACTTCTTAACTAGCAATCATATATTGTATAACTTTTATACTAATTAATACAGGAATAAGCTACCTCTTTACTAGCTATCAAACGACCGGAAAAGGCTTAAGTACCCAGAACTTTCAAGTACACACTTTTGTCCTTTAGAAGATCCTTAATACTTCTTCCTTTTCGAATAAATTGATCTTCTCTCTAAAAATATTTATTTTAATTTAGTTATTCCTTTTATAAAATCAAGAGAATATTATTATGTTCTTTCGATATTACCCCTATAATTAATGACTAAATAAAGTGTATAAACTTAAATTTATATTTTTAAAGTATAATTAATAAGACTAATTTGATAAAATAAATTCCTAATAATTTTTTTTTCTTAATGAATGTGCCAAGTTCATAGGGGACCAACTAATATGAAAGGAAAAAAGCATAAATGTTTCCTAAACTTGTCACCAAAACTTACTTTTTAACACTTAAACTTTACTAGTAATTATTTATGAAAAAAAAAGGATAAAAAATTGACCAAATCTCAATTTATTTACTCCTTTTTACCTTTTTTTAATCCAAATTCATTTATTTCTTTCCCCCTCTTCCTCAATTCACCTTTCTGCTTCATTCAACACCACCTACATCTGTACAATTCACCAACCTCCTCCATTACTCCTCCCCTGTCATCATATTCACCCCCACCTCTTCCATTCCACCAAAATAAAGAAAAGAAAATGCACTCTAATTTTAATTTCCTGATTGGATAGTGAACTGCCACCACACTCAACTATACCAAACTCCCCTTAGATATTTAGGTTTTGTGGATTTGGATAGAAAGTGCTAAACTTATACTACTGGTACTACTATTTCTTCACTAAATCAAGATTTTTTTTTCTCTTCCTTCATCAATGTTCGTTTTCTATTGGAGCTATATATTGCGCTTATTAAAGAGTGTAATTATTATACTTTAAAGATTTTATACTTTAAAGATCGTGAGGAGGGTGTTCGATTGGAAAAATGAAATTGTTTGTGCCGGTGGTCGATGTTAATGGTGGGTTTGTGAGTTGCCGTGGGTACTGTAGTGTTGACGGTGGTGACCGTGTTGTTTCATTCCCGCTGCTCCACATGCCACCACCCCTTACATTCTTCACTACAATCTCTTCCCATCATTCTTTAATTTCATTATAAATTTATTTTTGTATTATTTTTGATGTGCCAGTTAAGAACTTCCACATCCAAAAGGTGAAGGTGACAGAGATGCGAATGTTCTGATGGATGTGTGGACATACCAGGAAAGATAGAGTGAGGAATGAGATTATTCGGGAGAAGGTGAGAGTTGCCTCGGTGGAGGATAAGTTGCGAAAAGTGAGGCTACGTTGGTTCGGACATGTGATAAGGAGGGGCCCTAATGCTTCAGTGCGGAGGTGTGAGACTCTGGCTAGAGATGGTTTTAGACGGGCTAGAGGTAGACCGAAGAAATATTGGAGGGAGATGATTAGGCTTGATATGGAGCAATTAAAGCTTACAGAGGACATGACCCTTGATAGAAAGGTATGGAGGACGCGGATTAGGGTAGAGGGTTAGGGGGTGGACGCGCGGAAGTAGTAATAGGGGAGTGCTCCTTTGGGTCTGGAGTTTTTGGTTCGTAGTGTTGTGGCTGTAGTTTAGGGCTAGTGGTGTTGGCTTTTTTGCATCCCGTACTAGTTTATTATGCACCTATCTTTTGTATTTGTTATACGGTTAGTTTATTTTGTGTACCATACTAGTTTATATGCGCCTACTTTTTGTATTTGTTATACTGTTATTGGTCCTAAGCCGGGGGTCTATCGGAAACAACCTCTCTACTTCTCTTGAGGTAGTGGTATGGTCTGCGTACACTCTACCCTCCCCAGACCCCACTAGGTGGGAATATACTGGGTATGTTGTTGTTGTTGTTGTATTATTCTTGATGTCGAATTTTTAGTTGATATTGTTGGTATTGATGATGGGTGTTGTGAAATTATTGGTATTAGTGATGGATGTTGTGAAATTTACTATCATTGCGAAATTTTTTGGAGTGATATCAGTGAAGGTGGTGGAAATTATGGAATCGACAACAGCGGAGGTGATATTGATTGTGAAGTTGACGGTGGTGATGGTATTGTGGAGTTGATGACTCTGGTGATGGCGGAAGTAGTGGTGCTGAATTTTGTAAATTCTCCAACGAAGGTAATGAAGAGGATGAAAAATAGTTGGTGGTGGGTGTTGGAAGGCGACGACGTCTGTGGTTCTGAAAGAACGGTGGATGAAAAAATTAAAAAGAATTTTAAAAAATATAAATAAAATTATTTTTTTAAAGGATTTGATGCAGGTTAAATTTGACTGATTGATAATGTGAACGAATCAAATCGCGAGTGGTTATACAACACTCAGACTTGACTTGGTCTAAGTCACAAAGGGGCAAAAATAATGCATTTTAAAATTATTAAGGGGGATAAACAATTATTAACTAAATTTAAGTGCTAAAGTAAGTTATGGTGACAAATTTAGGGAGTATTTATATTTTTTTCCCAATATGAAACGGATGGAGTAATACTTAAATATTAGAAAAATGAATCATACTCAATACTTAATACCAGAAGGGTAAAATAGATATAAAATAATATTTTTTTCTTGATTTTTGATACTGAATAAATAAAATTAAATATTTATTTTAAGTACAATAACATCATACCTAGTGTATTTCCATCTAGTGGGGTATAGGGAGGGTAGAGTGTACACATACCATACCACTACCTCAGGAGAAGTAGAGAGACTGTTTTCAATAAACCCCTGGCTTAGGATCGATAGTAGTATAACAAACACAAAAGATAAGTGCATATAAACTAGTATGGTACGCAAAAGAAACTAACAGTATAACAAACACAAAATATAAGTGTATATAAACTAGTAGGTATGCAAAATAAACTAACACCGCTAGCCACGAACAAGAAACTCCAGACACAGAGGAGCGCTCCCCTACTATTACCGACGCACTCTCACCCCCTAACCCTCTACCCTAATCCTTGTGCTCCACACTTTCCTATAAAGGGTCATGTCCTCCGTAAGCTGTAACTGTTCCATATCATACCTAATCACCTCCCTCCAATATTTCTTCGGTCTACCTCTACCCCACCTAAAATCATCCATAGCCAGTGTCTCACACCTCCTCACTAGAGTATCAGAGCCCCTCCTCAACACGTACTCGAACCAACATAACCTCACTTCTCGCATCTTGTCCTCTATCGAGGCAACTCCTACCTTTTCCCGAATAATCACATTCCTCACCCTATCTTTCCTGGTATGTCCACACATCCATCGCAACATTCTCATCACCGACACTTTCAACTTTTGAATGTGGGAGTTCTTAACTGGCCAACACTCTGCTCCATACAACATAGCCGGCCGAACTACTACTCTGTAGAACTTATCTTTAAGCTTCGGAGCACCTTTTTATCGCATAAAACTCCCAAAGCGAGCCTCTATTTCAACCATCCTTCCCCAATATGATGCGTGACATCCTCGCTAATCTCACCATTGCCTTGAATCATAGACCTCATATACTTTAAACTCTCTCTCTTCTGAATGGCCTGAGAGTTCAGCTTCACAACCACTCCAGCCTCTTGCGACACATCACTAAACTTTTACTCCAAGTACTCCATTTTGGTTCTACTTAACCGAAATCCTTTAGACTCAAGCGTCTATCTCCAAATCTCCAACTTATCATTAACTCCACCCCGAGTCTCATCAATCTGTACCACATCATCTGCAAATAACATACACCACGACACCCTCTTGAATATGTCGCGTCAAAAAATCCATCACTAAGGCAAATAAAAAATGGACTAAGAGTCGATCTCTGATGTGACCCTACTAAAACTGGAAAGTGCTCCGAATCTCCATCTACCGTCATCACACGAGTCTTCGCACCATCATACATATCTTGAATCGACCTAGTGTACGCCACGAGCACCCCCTCTAGCCTCCAAATACCTCCACAGAATCTCCCAAGGAACTTTGGCATATGCTTTCTCAAGATCAATAAACATCATGTGTAAGTCCTTTCTTTTCTGAAACTGCTCCACTAATCTCCTCACAAGGTGAATGGCCTCAGTGGTCGAGAGACCTGACATGAAATCGAACTGATTCTCAGAGATCGTCACGATCCTTCTCATCCTCAACTCTACCACCCTTTCCCAAATATTTATAGTATGACTCAACAACTTAATATATATATAATTGTTGCAACTCTAGATGTCTCATTTGTTCTTATACACTGAAATCATCGTACTCCACCTCCACGCTTCAGGCATTTTCGCTGCCCTAAAAATAATGTTAAACAACCTTATCAACCACTCCAAACCTGCCCCACTAGTGCTCTTTCAAAAATTCACTGAAATCTCGTCTGGCCCCGTCGCCCTACCCCGCCGCATCCTGCGAATAGCTCCCTTGACCTCCTCAACCTTGATACACCTACAATAACCATAATTGCGACACTCCTCGGATTTCTCCAAGTCACCCAACACGAAATCTTTGTCCCCATCGTTGTTCAAAAGTTTATGAAAATAGGACTGTCACCTCTCCACTGTAATGTTAAAGCAAGTGCCCAGTAAATGCTCAAATAGATAAAATTTTATGGACGTTTGAAAAAGCAAACACTTGAGGTGCAAGGATGGACCCACATTGATTCAAGCGGGTTCAGTTAAATTTGCTTCATCAATTTTTTATTTATTTTACGTGTATTAATTTTTTGAATAAATGTATATGTAAATAAAATGAATCCACTATATTTAGTTAAACGGCGTAGTTTAGTGGTTAAAGTGGGTTCATTTAGTAAAAGGTTGTGGAATCAAAACTCATTTGGGAGCAGTTCTTTTTTACCCTCTACTTTATAGACTTTAGTTGGTCCTTCAGACATTAATTATAATTATAGTTTTCAAGTCAGTGATGTAGTAATAAATTGTTAATAATAATTTAGATTAATATATTAGCTTTACTTGTTATTATGTCTAGTTTAAATTATTTTATAATATAAAACGTTGTGTATTTTTTTTCCTTCCTCCTGTATTTTTTTCCTTCCTCCTTGTTACACCCAATTAGGTTAGGTTAGAGGTAGGCCTAAGAAGTATTGGAGAGAGTGATTAGACATGACATGAAATAGTTACAACTTATGGAAGATATGACCCTTAATAGGAAGGTGTGGAGGACGCATATTAGGGTAGAGGTTAGTGTGTAGGAGTACGTCTATGGTGTATTGGTGATATCTATGTTTTTTGAATAGATATTTTTAGTATTACCTTATGTGTATTATTTCTGCTATTATCCTTTACTATTTATTATTGTAGTATTACCTTGTTGTTGCATACTTTTATGTATTTTGTTTATTATATTGTTATCTATCCTGAGTCGGGGGTCTACTGAAAATAACCTCGCTACTTCATCTGAGGTAGTGGGAAGGACTGCGTACACTTTACCCTTTTCAGACTCCACTTGATGGGTATACACTGAGTATGTTGTTGTTGTATGTTATTTGAAATTGGTTCAAATTGTTAATAATAATTTAGATTAATATATTAACTTACTTGTTATTATGCGTAGTTTAAATTATCTTATAATATACAAAGTTGTGTATTTTTTTCTTTCCTCCTTGGTACACCCAATTACGTTAGTGTGTCTTTGTTATTTTCTTATTTTATTTATGATTTTTTAAAATTGCTACATTTCTAATATTTTTTATAATATTAATACTTAACATTTTATATTGAAGATGCGTGAAAAATTTCAACTTTATAATTAGTAGTTAATCTTGATATATTATTTGTTAGAAAATTATATTATTTTATTTGCTTTTTTGATTTAAATTGAACCACCTCAAAACAATATTTTCAAAAGTATTAGGAGAACATAAATTAATATTATTATTATTATTATAAATATATATATATATATACATACACACACTTACTCTTCTTTATATATTTTAGAATAAATTATCACCTCAAAATAATTTCTTTAGAGATATTATGAAAATAGAAAAATAATATTTGTTATTATTATTAATTATCGTCATGGTTTATTATAATTTGAACTCACTTGAACAAAATTCTGGGTATACCTAATTTGAACTTGAACAAAATACTGGGTACGCAAGTGTTGAAGTGACCTCAGAAAGTATAGAGAGAAAATAAAAAATAGGAATGGTGGGCCAAACACACACCAAGATATTTCGTCAACTGGCTTTATTTGGACTAGCATGGAAGGTTCTTCCTAGTTATTGTTATCTTCCATAATATGGTCGGGTATACAGAATCTGTATATTGCAACAAATCCTTCAACTAAAGTTCAAGTATATAACCAAGAACACAATAAAGTATATCAAATACCCTCAACACAAGATCAAAATGACCTTTCCAAGAGGTGTATTTTATTTTTCAGAAGAATAGATGAAACAAAAATGATTAAGACCAAGTCGTCCGAATTCACGGACTTTCCTTAAGGAATAATTCCCCTCACTATATCCGAGGTTATGGAATATTCCTCCCAGGATAAAATGGCCTTCAATTCGACTATAGCGGTACCTCAAATAGACGGATTCTTCAAACACACTGAACGATTTAATGATCACACAGAGTATTTGAAGACAGAAAAATGTTTGTAATCTGAAAAATTTCTTTTTTTTTTCAAACTTGTGGATGAAAACCAGGTTATTTATAGCCACAAGATGCCTCTTTAGAAAGGAGGCAATGGTTCACTCCAAAGGTTGCACCTTTGCTGTAAGTTCATGTCTGTTCATCAAAGATTGCATCCTTTCCTGAACAGTCATATCTTTCCATGAATCTGTGTCTTTTGCTGAATGGTTGCATCTGTTTGTTCAACCAGTGCATCAGTTCAGTTAAAAAGCAGAAAACAGTGCATCAGTTCTGAAGCAATGCAATATTTTCGAAGCAGTGCAACTGTTCTCGTCACTGTTCACGTAAAAAAATAGCATCAGTTCCTGCGTCACTGTTACTGCATGCATATATACATACGTAAATGGAGGATTAAACACAGAAAATATTTACTGCATTTTCTCTTGGCATTGTTCGGAATTCAAATAAAGTTTGTCCAAAAACATAGATCTCATCGATCGATCATTTTCCAAATCCAAATCCAAATCTGAATCCAAATCCGAAGCCGAGGCTGAGCCGAGCGAGCGACGACAAAGGCGCGAGGCATCTCTATTTTCTTGCCTCACTTATCCATGTGGAAGTGTGTTTCACAATATAAACACTTTAAAGTTCTCTTCTTCCACCAATGTGGGAGAAAGAGTAAACTTTCTAATTTTGAGTACACTTTCCATTTTGGTGTAAACTCAATTTTTTCTCTTCCACTTGATTTCTACATTTTCCATTCAACACACATATAGAACCCAACAATCCCCTACATGAATGGGAATGACTATTTTTCGTAAAACGTTTACGGACAAGTATGTGATCATCAAGTAAAGACTGATTGCTTCTGGATAAGTAAGTTTCCCTTTGAACTTTCCGTAGTGAACATGCATCGGATGCACTCGGTCAATCGGTAGATTTGATATCTTTGAACCGTTGAGCTTTAATGTACACCTAGACAACACATGTCACACAACCAACCCTTTACCGTTTATGGTTCTTACGGTTTTCTTCTTTTCAGCCATGAACACGTCCCGATTTCATAAGAGCTTAGAGAATAGGCCTTTACTAACATTCTCTTTGAAGCAGCTTCCACTTCGCCCTCGCATAGGTGATTTCTAAACGTTCAATCCTGTAGATTAAACTATTTGGTCAAATCTGCAAAATGTAGATAATCATTAAAAGACTTTTCACCTTAAGTCTTATCCTAGTTTACTATAAATTATCTACATCATTAGAATGGGTTGGGTAATTGACAATGTTGAACCTATCAGACACAACTTTGTTTGATATCCTTGAACCTAGCTCTTGGGATCTCCATTCTGCTAGGTAGAGTTACCGCCATGCTGACTTGTCCTAGGCCTTAAACCCATTTCCTTGGATGTCCTTTCTACTCCTTCTCTAGATAGTTCTTTTGTTAGTGGATCCGACACATTATCCTTTGACTTTACATAGTCTACAGTGACAATTCCACTAGATAGAAGTTCTCTAATGGTATTATGTCTCCGTCTTATATGAGGAGATTTACCGTTGTACATCATGCTCCCTGCCCTACCTATTGCCGCTTGGCTATCACAGTGTATACATACTGGTGCCACTGGCTTGGGCCAATATAGAATATCTTCCAAGAAATTCCGGAGCCATTCTGCTTCTTCACCGGCTTTATTTAATGCGATAAATTTAGATTCCATTGTAGAGCGAGCAATACACGTCTGTTTGGATGATTTCCAAGAGACTACTCCTCCACCGATAATAAATACATATCCACTTGTGGATTTTACTTCGTTTGATCCGATGATCCAATTTGCATCACTATATCCTTCAAGTACCGCAGGATATTTATTATAATGCAAAGCATAATTTTGAGTGTATTTAAGATACCCCAAAATTCTTTTCATTGTCATCCAATGAGTTTTGTTGGGATTACTCGTATACCGACTCAATTTACTGATAGCGCATGCTATGTATGATCGTGTACAGTTTATTATATACATTAAACATCCCAATACTCTTGCGTACTCCAATTGCGAGTTACTTTCACCTTCATTCTTTCGAAGTGCAAAGCTCGCATCCAATGGAGTCTTGGCAATACCGAATTCCATATACTTGAACTTGTCAAGTACCTTTTCGATATAATGAGACTGTGACAATGCCAACTCTTGTGGAGTTCGATGGATTCTTATACCTAAGATCACATCTACAACTCCAAGGTCCTTCATATCAAACTTGCTCTCGAGCATTTATTTTATTGCATTTATGTTAGACATGTCTCTACTTATGATCACCATATCATCCACATATAAACATACAATGACTTGGTGATTTGGAGTGTCTTTAATATAAACACATTTATCACATTCATTTATTTTGAATCCGTTTGCCAACATGGTTTGGACAAACTTTGCATGTTATTGTTTTGGTGCTTGCTTTAGTCCATATAACGACTTGATAAATTTATACACCTTATTTTCCTTTCCTGGAGCCACAAAACCCTCAGGTTGTTCCATGTATATTTCTTCCTCCAAATCTCCATTTAGGAATGCGGTTTTCATATCCATTTGATGGATTTGAAGATCATATACTGCCGCCAAGGCAATTAACATTCGAATCGAGGATATCCTTGTTACTGGCGAGTATGTATCAAAGTAATCAAAGCCTTTCTTCTGTTTGAAGCCTTTTACTACAAGTCTTGCCTTGTATTTGTCAATAGTACCATCCGCCTTCATTTTTCTTTTAAAGATCCATTTAGAACCTAAAGATTTATTTTTGGAAGGAAGGTCAACCAATTCCCATGTATGGTTGCTTAAGATTGAATCTATCTCACTATTGACTGCCTCTTTTCAAAAAGATGAGTCTATGATGATATCGCTTCTTTAAATGTTTGAGGCTCATTTTCTAAGAGAAGTGTTACAAAATCTGATCCAAACGAAGTTGACATTCTTTGAAGTATACTCCGTCTTAGATTTTCTTCATTATGTACATTCTCACTTGGTTCATCTCGAGGTCGTTTAGATCCTCCACTAGACTTTTCATGTCTAATTTTATATGGGTAAATGTTTTCAAAGATTTCAGCATTATCTGATTCAATTACCGTATTTTCATTAATATCCGGATGTTTGGATTTATGAACCAAAAATTGACATGCTTTACTACTTTTAGCATATCCTATGAACATGCAGTCCACCGTTTTAGGTCCTATCTTAACCCTTTTAGGTATATGAACTTGAACCTTTGCTAGACACCCCCACACTTTAAAATATTTCAAGTTGGGTTTCCTTCCTTTCCATTTTTTGTAAGGAATTGATTGTATCTTACTATGGGGAACTCTGTTGAGTATACAATTGGCTGTAAGGATAGCCTCCCCCCATAGGTTTTGTAGTAAACCAGAACTTAAAAGTAAAGCATTCATCATTTTCTTCAAAGTTCGGTTTTTTCTTTCCGCAATTCTATTAGATTGAGGTGAATATGGGGCCGTAGTTTGATGGATGATTCTATTCTCTACACATATTTGCGCAAAGGGAGATTCATATTATCCGCTCCTATCACTTCTTATCATTTTGATTTTTTTGTCTAACTGATTTTCAACTTCAGTTTTATATTGCCTAAACACATCTATTGCTTCATCCTTACTACTTAGCAAGTAGATATAACAATATCTAGTGCAATCGTCAATAAAAGTTATGAAATACTTTTTCCCACCACGTGACAGTGTTGACTTCATATCACAAATATCAGTGTATATTAAGTCTAAGGGATTGGAATTCCTTTCAATGGACTTATAAGGATGCTTCGCATACTTCGATTCCACACACTTTTGACACTTAGATTTATTGCACTCAAAGTTTGGCAAAACTTCTAAGTTAATCAGTTTTCATAACATTTTGTAATTAATATGGCCTAAACGTTCATGCCATAAATCATAAGACTCAACTAAATAAGACGAATTCAAACTTTTATTTATTTCAACAGTCATTACATTCATCTTATAAAGGCTTTCGATCAGATAGACTTTTCCTACATACATTTCTCCTTTGATAATTATAATTTTTCCAGAAATGGTTACACATTTGAATCCGTTCTTATCTAGGAGTGAAATAGAAATTAAATTCCTACGTAACTCCGGAACATATAACACATTGTTCAGTGTCAAGACCTTGCCGGAAGTCATCTTTAAGCAAATTTTTCCTGTTCCCTCCACCTTAGCAGTAGCGGAGTTGGCCATGTAGAGCATTTCTTCTGATTGAGTCGGAGCAAATGACGAGAACAACTTTTTGTTTGCGCAAACATGGCGTGTGACACCTGAATCCATCCACCATTCGCGTGGATTCCCCATCAAGTTGCATTCTGTGAACATAACACACAAATCATCATATTCTTTGTTGGACTCAATCATATTCGCTTGGTCCTTTTTTTTGCCTTTATTCGGGGCTCGACAATTCGTGGACTTGTGAAAAATCTTGCCACAGTTGAAGCATTTTCCCTTGAATTTCTTCTTGGGTTGATTTCTTCCTTGTTCAACTTTCTCTCTCTTCTTAGAATTGTTTCGATCATCTTGTACAATATGTGCTCCATTAATTGTAGAATTTCCCTTTGACCTTTTTTAGGCAGCTTTATTGTCCTCTTCAATATGGAGTCGGACGATAAGATCTTCAACGGTCATCTCCTTGCATTTATGCTTTAAGTAGTTTTTGAAGTCTTTCCACAACGGTGGTAGCTTCTCAACTATCGCTGCTACTTGGAAAACATCATTCAAAATTAAACCTTCTGCTAGGAGATCATGTATGATGACTTGCAACTCCTGTACTTGAGAGACAACAGATTTGCTATCTATCATTTTGAAATCCAGGAACCGTGCAACAAGGAATTTCTTAATTCCCGCATCCTCCGTTTTATATTTCCGTTCAAGTGCTCCCCACAGTTCCTTTGATGTCTTGGTTCCACTATAGACATTGTAGAGGTAGTCTTGGAGACCACTCAGAATATAGTTCCTGCAAAGGAAGTCCGAATGTTTCCAAGCTTCTACAATAACGAAGCGGTCTTTGTCCAAGGTTCCCTCGGGCACCTCAGGAGCGTCTTCGCTAGTGAACCGTTGTAGACATAAAGTGGTGAGGTAAAAGAACATCTTTTGCTGCCACCGCTTGTAGTCAATGCCCAAAA
Source organism: Capsicum baccatum var. pendulum (assembly GCA_030864225.1). NCBI lineage: Eukaryota > Viridiplantae > Streptophyta > Magnoliopsida > Solanales > Solanaceae > Capsicum > Capsicum baccatum. The sequence goes on from CM061556.1 coordinate 228,006,774, forward strand.
ATTTTTTGGGCTTCTCTGCCGGTGCCATTGTTGGTGGAGAGTTTGTGTGGCTTGATGAAGCAATATTGTTTGCCCCCACAGTCATAGCCACGTCATTCATTTGAATTTCAGTTGTCATTTTTCCTGTCACCACAAGACGGAAAAATTTAGTATTTTTCAGAATACTATTTATAAAGTTAAATCACTTGAAACTCTTCTTCTTGTTTCTAGTTAGCAATGAAGTTTTTATTACTTCAAATCGTCAACCGAGTGAACCTTAACTTGTGATGAAGATTTTATGTATTCTAATCACTAGTTAAATTCAAGCGGAGTAGAAAGCTTAAGCTTTAATCTCCAAAAACAAGCAATACAGATTCAGTAGTTTAGATTTATTCCTTAAGATTGTTATCTTCCACAATATGGTCGGGTATGCAGAATCTGTATATTGCAACAACAACTTCAACTAAAGTTCAAGTATATAACCAAGAACACAATGAAGTATATCAAATACCCTCAACACAAGATCAAAATGACCTTTCCAAGAGGTGTATTTCATTTTTCAGAAAAATAGATGAAACAGAAATGATTAAGACCAAGTCGTCCAAATTCACGGACTTTCCTTAAGGAATAATTCCCCTCACTATACCCGAGGTTATGGAATATTCCTCCCAGGATAAAATGGCCTTCAATCCGACTATAGCGGTACCTCAAATAGGCGGATTCTTCAAACGCACTGAACAATTTAATGATTACACAGAGTATTTGAAGACAAGAAGAATGTTTGTAATCTGAAAAATTTCTTTTTTTTCCAAACCTGTGGATGAAAACCAGGTTATTTATAGCCACAAGATGCCTCTTTAGAAAGGAGGCAATGGTTCACTCCAAAAGTTGCACCTTTGCTGTAAGTTCATGTCTATTCATCAAAGATTGCATCCTTTCCTAAATAGTCGTATCTTTCTATAAATCTTCAACCAGTGCATCAGTTCAGTTAAAAAAGCAAAAAACAGTGCATCAATTTTGAAGCAATGCAACAGAAAATATTTACTGCGTTTTCTCTTGGCATTGTTCGGAATTCAAATAAAGTTTTTTCAAAAAGATAGATCTCATCGATCGATCATTTTTCAAATCCAAATCCAAAGTCGGAGCCGAGGCCGAGCCGAGCGTGCGATGACGACGGCGCGAGGCATCTCTATTTTCTTGCCTTACTTATCCATGTGGAAGTGTGTTTCACAATATAAACACTTTAAAGTTCTCTTCTTCCACCAATGTGGGAGAAAGAGTAAACTTTTCAATTTTGAGTACACTTTCCATTTTGGTGTAAACTCAATTTTTCTCTTCCACTTGATTTCTCCATTTTCCATTCAACACACATATAGAACCCAACAGTTATGTGTGTTGCCAAAGTTCCATATTTCCTTCAACATTATTGGTGTAAAATTTATGCTGACTTTAGGTTTATACACCGATACTATATGTAATAAAATATGGGCTACTTATAAAGAATAACATATTGAGTGTTTCTCCACGGGCATGGGAGGGTAGGATGTATGTGGATCTTATCTTATTTTTATCGAGTATTGAGGATGGTAGGATGTACGTGAATTTTACTTTTATCTCCTTTAATGTAGTTTATTGTTTTCATGTTCTTAACCCTTGTATAGTTATTTTCTTTTGCCTAGCCCTGGAATTGCTTCGCCATTTCTTTGTTTAGTATGAAGAGTCTTACAAAAAAATGGGGATTACAAGTTGGGAAATTGAACTTTCATCGACAAAGTAAAATTTTAGATAGTCAATCAACTAAGTTACTAAAATTTTCCTGTCAATAATCCTACATCCATCATATTTCATTTCTTTTTTCAATGTCAACTAGTAATAATGCAATTGTCATCTGCTCACCTTGATATAAAAGAGAACACATAAAATTGACGTCTTAATTTTTTTTTTAGTTTCCAAGGTATGTCCACAATCGGTAGTCGTGAGACTAATCTTTCGTTCCTCGGTCAGCGCATTTTTTTTGGTTTCCCAAGGTATCCCCACAGTCGGCAATCGTGAGACTAATCCTCCGTTCCTTGATCAGCGTATTTTGCGGTAGGAAACTGGCCACAGAGTTTGCTCCATTCGCCAGAGGCGGGGATCGAACTCCCGACCTCTTCTTAAGGGACATAGCGCTGAACCACTATGCCAACTCTAGTGGTTGACGTCTTAACTTGCATGCGCTAGAGATGATTTAAATCTATTTGGTTTTTTTTTATTTTTATTATAGAGTAACATAAGGCATGTGGAGATAGTCAAACATAGAAAATGACAATTTTTGGAAATTGTGAAGGGGACATTATCTCATGGCTTAAGTTAAATACTCCCTCCGTCTCATTTTACTTGTTCCAAATTAACTTGGCATATTAATTAAGAAAAATAATTAATATAGATCTTTCAATCTGGAAGTGGGACATGATCAACATGGATTTTGTTACTGGTTTGCCTCGTACATCTCGAAAGTTTGATTCCATATAAGTGATAATTGATAGGCTTATCAAATCAACACACTTCCTACCGGTTAGAACCACTTACATAGTTGAAGAGTATGTGAAATTGTATATGAAAGAGATAGTTTGATTACACGGAGTAACAATCTCTATTATATTAGATAGGGGAGCTCAATTTACTATAAATTTTTGGAAGTCTTTCCAGAGAAATATGGAAACACAAGTTAATTTAAGTACAACTTTCCACCCTCAAACAGATGGACAAGCGGAAGTACCATTCAAATACTTGAAGATATGCCACGAGCTTGTGTATTGGACTTTAAAGATAGTTGGGATGATCATTTACCTCTCATCAAGTTCGCCTACAACAATAGCTATCATTCAAGTATCAAAATAACACCATATGAAGCTTTGTATGAAAGAAAGTGTAGATCACCAATTGGATGGTTTGAAGTAGGTGAAACTGCCTTGTTCGGGCCGAATCTTGTTCATCAAGCTATGGAAAAAGTTAAAGTAATCCAACGGCGGCTAGAAATAGTGCAAAGTCGAAACAAGTCATATGCAGATGTTAGAAGAAGGGGGCTAGAGTTTGCTATACGTGATTAGGTATTCTTAAAGGTGTCACCAATGAAGGGGGTTATGAGATTTGGTAAGAAAGAAAAACTAAGTCCACATTATATAGGCCCATATAAGATTACTCAGAGGTTTGGCCATGTTGCATATGAGTTAGAACTACCCCAAGAGCTTTTAACAGTCCATCCAGTGTTCCACGTCTCAATGCTTCGAAAGTGCATCGGAGATCCATCTCATATTACTCTTACCGAAGATGTACAAGTTACGAAAGATCTCACCTATGAGGAAATACCTATTGCTATTCTAGATCGACAAGTCACGAGATTAAGAAATAAGGAAATAACTTCTGCGAAAGTACTTTGGAGAAACCAACAAGTAAAGAGATCACATGGGAAGTAGAATAAGCAATGAAATATAAGTACCCCATTTATTCGTATACAAAGAGAAAATCCAAGATGCTGAATTGGAGCAATGATAAGTAAGTATAATATATAAGTACTATGTGATAACAAGAATATTAAATTTAGGCTTGAACTTATTTTGGTTGGACAATTATGCTAACATTCGAGGACAAATGTTCCTAAGGGGGAGGATTAACATCCCGTATTTTACTTGTACATGTTCTAATTATATGAAACTTGGTATAGCCTTGTGGTATAGGTAACAGATGAGATTTTTTATGCGAGTATTAATGGTGTAGATAGAATTATAGATGCTGCTCGTACGTTTTAATGTGATGCGACCAAGTTAATATCGATACAACTATTTAAACTTGGGATCGTAAGCTAGTATTTGGACCTAAGTTTAAAGTGACCAAGTATATACAAGTTTTAAGTTAGATCCAAGGGATTAAGAACTGAAAATGGAGTATTTTATTGAGGTGTTTGCTTGACTTAATTAAGCTAGTTGGTGAGTCACCTACTTGAGATATATGGATCAAGTTAATGGACCCAAGGTTTTGGTTCAGATTTGATCCTATGTTAAGGTACTCATTTGGGCCTAAATTAAGTAAAAGAAGAAGGAAAATGGAGAAAAATCCCAATGCTCAAATCTGTGAAGGCCCAATTTAATTGAGCCCAACTAAGAATTAAGTAAGTAGGTGCATCACCTACTTTGAAATTTTGAGCAGCTTGAACCTTTAAGTAGGTGCATCACCTACTTGGACCAATTTGACCAATTTTAAGGTCTAAAATGCAGCTAAGGAGGTGGACAAAATAGGGCCTTTATAAGGCCAAGTTGCTGGTCATTTTCCTTCATTTCTAAGTCACAAAAAATATTATATTTCACAAATTTTCTCCACTCTCTCTAAAACAACAAGGAGCAGCCCTATTTTTCTTTCTAGGGTTCTTAAAGAAATTCCCAACCTTTGCAGGCCAAGGTAAGTGAAAACACTTATGGTTTGGCTTAATTTTCTCATGGAAGATTAGAAAAACATGCTATAAGTGCTTAATTCTTAATTCATGGCAGAATATAGAACAAGCTACTTGCTCATTTTTTTTGTTATTAAGAGATCTCTGTTTTTCTTTGGTTTAAAGTGTGAAGAAAAGTAAAAGTTAAAGTTCTTGAGGAGTTCAAATATAAAGGAAAAGTTACAGAATTGAGGTAAGGTAACTGCTCCATTTTGTTCTCCTTATATAGGAATTTGGAAAAGAATTATGGATGCGTTGTTATTGAGAACTCAAGAGATGATGAGTTCAATAATTGATTGCTACAACAAAAGAGATTTGAAGCTATTTTGTGTGTATATGTTGGGGGCTGCCAAGTTGATGTTGGGAAAAGGTGTAATTAGTTTGTATTGAAATATAGAAGAAGGGTGTGCTGGTACATCACCGAACTAATGATTGTATACGTCTACTATCCATTCTATTTCGTGTATTGTTTGGAGAGTGTAATGAACCCAAAGTTGTATCGGGGGATCTTATAAGAATATGTATGGTATGTGGATGTTATTGGAGAAGAAAAGGATTAATAACACCCTTAATTGATAAATTAAGGGCTTACTGCCCGACCACTATTTTGGTGAAGTTAAATAGCCCAAATATGTCGGTTGGTTGCTAATATTAGTTTAACATATATTTTATTGTAGATAAGTAATTCAAAAGGCGGGAAGTCAAGTTGGGTTAGTATCGGAGTTGTACGACTAGGTATGTAAGGAATACTCTGTTTTGCACTCTTTGGCATGAAATCGAACATTTGTTCCATTAAGTAAGCTCTCAAAGTTATCCTATAACAAGTGATACATAATAGCAGCGTATTATATCCCATGTAGCCAATGACCTTGTTCCCACTCTCTAACGTGTTAAAGAACCTCAATATATGCTTATTATTAAGCCTGCACGTCTATTTTCACTAGAAAATTTCAGGAGTTCTCCGTTTACTCAAATAGGACCCATGTGTTATTTTCAGCTCCAAAACACTTTATTTGTGTGCCAACAGCTCCCTACCTCATTATTGTTGCATTAAGTTCCCATTTACATGTCTCTTATTGGTAGATTATTGTTTTAAGGTACCATAATGTTATGACCACCAAAGTAACAATCTCAAAGGCTAAATAAACTAAGTAACAGAAATCTGTATTAAATGGGTGGCAACTCAGGGGCATAAGCCTAGCATGGGCCGATCCCGATACTCTATATGTGGGTGGCAGCTCAAGGGCGTAAGCCTAGCATAGGCCGATCTCGATTTGTCTATTTACCACTGATCAGTTGGTCATTTGTATCATATGACTTACAAAGATTATGAAATAAGAAAGGTAAAAGGAAAAAAGGAATGTAATGTATCTGACCCTACAAGTATATATATAAAGGTTGTCTACTAGCACTATTTGTACACTTATATCTGATTTCCGTTGAGCTCCTATATCATGTGTGGTTACTTTTAGCCTTACATATTCAGTACATACGTTTGTACTGACACCCCTTATGGGGGACCTATTTTTCATGCTGTAGGCACAAATGCTTCAGCAAATACACCTTCTCAGGAGGAGCCCAGGATATTCAACAGCTATTGGTGAGCTCCAGATTGATTCGGGGCTTTCTGAGTCCGTTTTATATATTTTGGTATTGTACAGTAGTCAAGAGTAAGGCGGGGGTTTGTCCCGACCTTAACCAGATGTCTATGTATTTATTAGAGGCTTTGTAGACCAATGTAAAGTTAAGCATGATAGTGTCTTATCTTTTAGATGTTATGGCCCCAACGGCTAAGTCTGGTATATATATAGTTTTGGGCATATCGTTTATTTCTCATCAATGCATTATATCCATGTATGATAAAACCTTTGATTATTATAGTTACATGCATGAGAAGTACAAGGTCATGGATTGGTTCTCTCGGGCCTTCACGGCTACGGGTGCCTGTCCGCCCCAATAGCTAGTTTACTATAATACCCCTATTAAATGATGTTTACATTTTAATTTGAAGAAAAAGTAATTAATGCAAAGGGTAAACCATGAAAACAAATTATTGTAACACCCCATACTTAATTATGTGCATTAGCCATGGTTATATGTGTTGGAGTATATGTATTGATCCTAAGTTAGGTATATATGAGTTTAAGTATGAGTATTGATTATTTTGAGATGGTTTCAAGTGTATAGTTTGATTATATGTGTATGGGAATCGACTTTATTTATACTGGAATTTGCCCGTCGATGGTTCCATACGAAGTTTATTGAATAAGCTTTCCAACGATATAAAGATTTCCAAAAACGGATAAGTTTCGGATATAATCGAGCACGTTCGAAACTATAAAACGGCGGCCGGGATAATTGTGAACAGTAAATGCGTAGGAAATTCAAACTACTGAGGCCTGCCAGTTTTTTGGGTCGACTTTGAACGATAATAACTCCCTCAATATAATTAACTGGGAGAGCTACCACCTATCAAAAGAAATATCTTTGAGTCTTCTTTCCAATGCAATTGGTTTCATTCAAATCCAACATCTGAGTAAGGAGTTATACTCGTTTTACTTCAGCCTCTCAAAATAGATTTTTAGGGTCAACTTCAAACAATCATAACTCCTTGTACAGGACGAACTGGGTGGCCTACTTTATATGAAATGAAATCCCTTTGAATTATCTTTCCAACAATACCAATTTCACCCAAATCTGATATCGGAGCAAAAAGTTATGGCCGATTTACTTTAGCCTGTCAAAACAGTCCACCATGGACAGATTCGGACTTACTTAAAATTTTAAGGGCAATATGGTCATTTTCCATCACCTCATGGACGAAAATTGGTCTTTATATACATACACTTAGCCTCATATCCATCAATTATCATCATATTATTGGAAATAAGAAACCCTAGCCTAATTTCAACACCAATTATCTTGTGATTCAACCGTAGAAAATCCAAATTGATTCTGTAGTTGTGTTCACCGTCTCAAGGGCTTCGAGAAGCACCCCTTATTTGGGCCAACAGGACTTCAAAATCAAAAGGGCCATTTTATGGGAAGGATGTAAATTATGTTGGTGTTATTTATATGGATATGTATATATATATATGCATGTGAGCATAAGAAGTATGTTATTTGATTGTTGTTGAAAGATGATTGGAAATGATGTTGGATCATTCTTGTGCATGGTTGGATTATGTTGAATTGTGAAAGGATTTGGTGTGATGATGTGGTATTGATGATGTGGTATTGAAATGATGATTATATATATATACACACAGAAACCTATTTTTCAAGTTGGTTTTTGAAATGTTTTGCAAATATTGGTTGTATGGAATTATGGAAGAGAATTGTGGTGTTGGGTTGCTAATACTAGATGCCAAACATTTCATTGTAGATAAGTGATTTGTAAAGGCGGGAAGTTGTGATGAATTGGTATCCAAATCTACGACGAGGTATGTAAAGCATACTCTAACGATGTTCTTTCGCATGAAAACACCAATGTTCCATCAAGTAAGATTCCGAGGTTGTCCAAAAACATGTATTGTTCTACCTTACCAACGAAGTTGTTTCCATTCTATAAAGTGTCAAAATATTTCATTGATATACCAAAAGGATCCTATTTCATTGTTGTGATATTGATGATTCTGAAACACATTGTTGATGTACCAATGAGTCTTTATGACATTGTTATTGTATAGAAGGTCTATTACTTGATTCCTATTGATGTATCATTGTTCCAAAGGTACTATATTGGCATGAACACTAATGTAATAATCTCAAAAGCTTTTGAACTAAGTTATTGGAAAGATCTCTTACGTGAGTTACTTGATATACGTGTGGGTGGTATCCCAGGGGCATAAGCCTAGCATGGGTCGATCCCTATTTATGTGTTTATGGGTGGTATCCCAGGGGCATAAGCCTAGCATGGGTCGATCCCAGTTGATATGTACTGGGGCAGCCTAATGGTCACAGTACGGTACAGTATTGATTATTGTTAGGTGGTTGGAGGTTCGGGAGAAGGAGGTAATGGCGAATGATAATTGTAAAGAATGAAATGAACGAATATATACCGTTCCACAAATGTGTTTGAATCCAAGAACCCAGTTCAGATTAATGATAATGTACATGATCCTAAAAGTGTTTATGAAGTGTGGTTCACTTCTATTATGATTTATTCACTTGCGTCTGATTTTCTTGATCCCCTATATCACATATAATTATTTACAACTTTACATACTCAGTACATATTTCGTACTGACGTCCCTCACGGGGGACCTGCATTTCATGCTGCAGGCACAGGTGCTTCAGCTCACTTACAGCATAGATAGGAGCTAGGTCATACAACTATTGTTGGTGAGCTCCAGTTTGCTTCGGAGCTTTCCGAGTCGGTTCCTTATGTTTTGTTATTGTACAGGAGTCATGTGTGGGTGGGGGTTTGTCCCGACCCTAGTGATGTAATGTATGTATATCCTAGAGGCTTTGTAGACATAAGGAAGGGTAAAGTCATGGAAGTTTATATAGTGATGTTATATCTGTATACGTGGTGGCCCCGACGGCCAAGTGTTATATATATATCTATATATTTGTGCGTGTTGTGCTGATACAGGTAGTTAGATTCTTCTATATGCAGCAAAGTGCTGTCCAAATTTTTGGTGACATGTAAGTGAAAGTACAGGTATTTGAACGGGTTCTCCCGGGCCTTCTCAGCTTCGGGTGCCAGTACGGCCCGATGGGATTTTGGGGCATGACAAAAGTGGTATCAGAGCGGTTCGTCCTAGTGAGTCTACAAATCCGTGTCTACGTAGAGTCTTGTTTATCGGTGTGTTGTGCACCACATCTATAAACAGGAGGCTATGGACATTTAGGAATTGTTTCTTTTCTTTATGTATTAGATCGTGCGATAGAGCTTATATTGTATATGAAGTCATAGTTGACCACTGAATCAGTTTGTTTCTCTTATTATAGTAATGATGCCGGTTACCAGAAGCAAGAATACCGGTAAGCAAGTAGATGTGGCTGCCGGAGAGGGGACTAGTAAGTCACCCACTATACCAGCTAATCAAAGTGAGGCTCCAGCTGAGCATGCATCAAAAACTTCCCCCAGTCCAGAAGAAATAAGGGGGAGGAGAACTATATCCCCAGAGCCACCTATTAATGCTGTTGATCAAGATCTTAGAAATGCAGTACAAGTTTTGACTCGTATAGTTGCTTGGCAAGTCCAAGGGCAAACTATTCCTGCCGCGGGTTCTAGCGGTATTGATAGGGCGGCTAGTCTTCGGACGCAAGATTTTCTTAAGATGGATCCGCCTACTTTTACCGGATCCGATCTTAACGAAGATCCGCAGGACTTTATTGATCAGATCCAAAGGGCCCTAGAGGTGATGCATGTATCGGGCAGAGAGACAGTGGAGTTAGCCGCGTATAGATTCAAAGGTGAGGCTATATATTGGTATGAAGACTGGAAACGGTCAAGGGGAATTGATGCACCCCCAGCTACTTGGAAAGAGTTCAAAGAGGCATTTATTGATCATTATCTTCCATATGAGACTCGTCAGGCCCGTGCAGATCAGTTCTTAAATCTTCGGCAGGGTAATACAAGTGTGAGGGAGTATAGTCTTCAATTTAATTTCTTGCCCAGATATGCTCCTAATGTTATAGCTACTATGGATGACAGAGTTCATCGGTATGTGAATGGATTGGATCCGTATTTGGTTAGGGATTGTACTATTACTGCACTGAATAAAGACATGGATATAGCTAGGATCCAAGCATTTGCACAGAAAATGGAAGATCAGAGGCAAAGAAGAAGAACACAGGAATTTGAAAGCGGATCTTCTAAGAGGGCTAGATCTACAGGGCAGTTTATGGCGCCACAAGGAGGTTTTAGACCTCAATTTTCTGCTAGACCACCTAAGCCATTATTTTCTTATTCTGCAGCTAGTGCTCCACCACAGCATCAGGGGTTCAGAGGTAGTCAATTTGGGCAAAGAAGTGAGGGTCATAGTTCGCAATCTGTGGGTTATCATGTGCAAGGGAATATGAGCCAATCGAGACCTCCTCGAGAGCCATGCAATAAATGTGGAAGGCATCATATGGGCGTATGTCGAATGGGAATAAATATTTGTTATTGGTGCGGTATGACGGGGCATATGATGAGAGAATGCCCACGAAGGGGCGCAGGTGGCGTAGCACGACCTTCGGGATCAACTGTTGCATCATCGTCACCGGTATCTTATTCTGGTAGGGGCGCACAACCTGCGAGTCACGCTAGAAATGGAAAAAGAGTCGCCAGTTCCAGCGGGACTCAGAATCGCACTTATGCTTTAGCGGATCGACAGAATCTAGAGGCTTCCCTAGATGTGGTTACGGGTACGTTGTCCATATTTTCATTTGATGTATATGCTCTAATTGATCCCGGTTCTACATTATCATATGTTACTCCTTTGGTTGCTGGAAAGTTCAAAGAACCCCCGAATTGTTAGATAAGCCGTTGGAAGTGTCTACCCCGGTTAGGGAATCTATTATTGCTAGAAGAGTTTATAAAGATTGTGTAGTAACTGTGTGTGATCGAGACACGATGGCCAATCTTGTGGAACTAGAAATGGTAGATTTTGATGTTATAATAGGTATGGATTGGTTGGCGTCTTGTTATGCCAAAATTGACAGTTGTACAAAAAAGATGTATTTGCATTTTCCTAATGAAGCAGTTATTGAATGGCAAGGTAAGATTGACGCACCAAGAGGTAGATTTATTTCTTATTTCAAAGCGAGAAAAATGATTTCCAAGGGCTACATATGTCATTTAGTTAGAGTAAAGGATACGGAATCGGAATCACCAGATCTTCACACTGTACCAGTGGTAAATGAATATCCTGATGTATTCCCTGAAGATCTTCCAGGCTTACCTCCTGAACGAGAAGTAGAGTTTGGTATTGATGTAATACCAGGCACCCAACCAATCTCCATTCCTCCATATAGAATGGCCCCAGCAGAATTGCGAGAATTGAAAGAGCAATTGAAAGATTTGCTAGAGAAGGGATTCATAAGGCCTAGGATGTCCCCCTGGGGAGCACTAGTGTTATTTGTGCGCAAAACGGATGGCTCGCTGAGGATGTGTATTGATTATCGACAATTGAATAAGGTGACTATTAAGAATAAATATCCTCTCCCAAGAATTGATGATTTATTTGATTAGTTACAGGGCACCAAGTGCTTTTCTAAGATTGATTTGAGGTCAGGTTACCACCAAGTGAGGTCAAAGAAAAAGATATACCCAAAACAGCTTTCCGAACAAGGTATGGTCATTATGAGTTCCTAGTTATGTCATTTGGGCTAACAAATGCACCTGCAGCTTTCATGGATTTGATGAATAGGGTGTTTAAGCCATTCCTGGATGTATTTGTGATAGTTTTTATAGATGATATTCTAGTTTATTCTAGATCAGAAGAGGACCATGCCAATCACTTACGACAGACATTGCAGACTCTTCGTGATTGTAAGCTTTATGCAAAGTTCTCTAAATGTGAGTTTTGGTTAATGTCGGTGGCATTTTTTGGGTCATATTGTATCTAGTGAAGGGATAAAGGTTGATGCTCAAAAGATAGAAGCTGTGAAGAACTGGCCAAGGCCCACAACGCCTACGGAGATTCATAGTTTTCTCGGGTTGGCCGGTTATTATAGAAGGTTTGTTAAAGACTTTTCTTCCATTTCAGCACCCTTAACCAAGCTAACGCATAAAGCATCCAAGTTCCAATGGAATGATGCGTGTGAGGAGAGTTTCCAAGAATTGAAGAACAAGTTGATTTCTACACCCGTGTTGGTACTTCCAGAAGGCACCGAAGGGTATACAGTGTATTGTGATGCTTCTAGAATTGGTTTAGGATGTGTATTGATGCAGCATGGTAAGGTAATAGCATATGCTTCTAGACAATTGCGGCCACATGAGAAAAATTACCCCACACATGATCTTGAGCTGGCAGCGGTTATCTTTGCTTTAAAAATATGGCGCCACTATTTATATGGGGTTCATGTTGATATATATACTGATCACAAGAGCTTGCAATATATTTTTAATCAGAAGGATCTAAATTTAAGGCAGCGGAGATGGCTTGAACTATTAAAGGACTACAATGTTGATATCTTGTACCATCCAGGGAAAGCAAATGTGGTAGCTGATGCGTTAAGTCGTAAGGCTATGATGGAGCCTATAGAAAGGCAAGGGATGGTTAAAGATCTTCATCAATTAGCTAGTCCAGGAGTTCGTCTTCTCGAAACTCCGAACGAGGAGCTTATTGTGCATAATGCCGCGGAATCCTCATTAGTAGCTGAGGTGAAAGAGAAGCAAGATGCAGATCCTATTTTATTACAGCTTAAGGAGAACGTTCAGAGTGGTGCAACCAAGGCATTTGAGCTTACGCGAGAAGGAGTACTTCAGTGCCAAAACCGATTGTGTGTGCCAGATGTAGACGGGCTAAGAAAGAAGATTATGACAGAGGCACATTTTTCAAGGTATTCCATTCATCCAAGATCAACCAAAATGTATCAAGATTTGAAAGATATGTATTGGTGAAATGACATGAAGAAGAGCATTGTAGAATTTGTAGCTGAATGTCCAAATTTCCAACGAGTTAAAGTGGAACATCAAAAGCCCGGAGGCTATATGCAATGCATAGATCTTCCAATTTGGAAGTGGGACATGATCAACATGGATTTTGTTATAGGTTTGCCTCGTACAGCTCGAAAATTTGATTCTATATGGGTGATTGTGGATAGGCTTACTAAATCCGCACATTTCTTACCAGTTAAGACCACTTACACAGTTGAAGAAAATTCGAAGCTCTATGTTAAAGAAATAGTTCGATTACATGGAGTGCCAACTTCTATTATATCGGATCGGGAAACTCAATTTACTGCAAACTTTTGAAAGTATTTCCAACGGAGTTTGGGAACACAAGTGAATCTGAGTACAACTTTTCACCCTTAGACGGATGGACAAGCAGAGCGCACCATTCAAACACTTGAAGATATGCTACGAGCATGTGTTATGGATTTTAAAGGCAGCTGGGATGATCATTTACCTCTTATTGAGTTTGCCTACAATAATAGCTATCATTCAAGTATCAAAATGGCACCATATGAAGCTTTATATGGGAGGAAGTATAGATCACCAATAGGATGGTTCGAAGTGGGTGAAACTCTTATATTCGGACCGGATCTTATGTATCAAGCCATAGAAAAAGTCAAGGTGATTCAGCAACGGTTGAAAATAGCCCAAAGTCGACACAAGTCATACGCGGATAGTAGAAGAAGAGGGCTAGAGTTTTCGTTTGGTGATTGGGTATTTTTGAAGGTATCGCCAATGAAAGGGGTGATGAGATTTGGCAAGAAAGGAAAGTTGAGTCCACGATATATAGGCCCATATAAGATTATTCGAAGATGTGGGCAAGTTGCGTATAAATTAGAGCTACCCCAGGAACTCTCATCAGTGCATCCAGTATTTCATGTATCGATGCTTCGAAAGTGCATCGGAGATCCGTCCCTTATTACTTCTACTGAAGATGTGCAAGTAACAGAAGATCTTACCTATGAGGAGATGCCTATTGCTATATTAGATCATCAAGTTAAGAAGATGAGAAATAAAGAAGTAGCATCGGTGAAAGTACTTTGGAGAAATCAACAAAGGGAAGAGATTACATGGGAAGCGGAGGAAGCAATGAAATCGAAATACCCTTATTTGTTCAAAGGTGAAAAAGAAGTGCAAGGAGTGTAACTGGGACACTAACAAGTGAGTTTTTACATATGCATAATATCTATATGATGACGTGAATATCAATTATGAATTCGAACTTGTTTCGACTAAATAACTACATTTACATTCGAGGACAAATGTCCTTAAGGGGGGAAAGATGTAACACCCCATACTTAATTATGTGCATTAGCCATGGTTATATGTGTTGGAGTATATGTATTGATCCTAAGTTAGGTATATATGAGTTTAAGTATGAGTATTGATTATTTTGAGATGGTTTCAAGTGTATAGTTTGATTATATGTGTATGGGAATCGACTTTATTTATACTAAAATTTGCCCGTCGATGGTTCCATACGAAGTTTATTGAATAAGCTTTCCAACGATATAAAGATTTCCAAAAACGGATAAGTTTCGGATATAATCGAGCACGTTCGAAACTATATAACGGCGGCCGGGATAATTGTGAACAGTAAATGCGTAGGAAATTCAAACTACTGAGGTCTGCCAGTTTTTTGGGTCGACTTTGAACGATAATAACTCCCTCAATATAATTAACTGGGAGAGCTACCACCTATCAAAAGAAATATCTTTGAGTCTTCTTTCCAATGCAATTGGTTTCATTCAAATCCAACATCTGAGTAAGGAGTTATACTCGTTTTACTTCAGCCTCTCAAAACAGATTTTTAGGGTCAACTTCAAACGATCATAACTCCTTGTACAGGACGAACTGGGTGGCCTACTTTATATGAAATGAAATCCCTTTGAATTATCTTTCCAACAATACCAATTTCACCCAAATCTGATATCGGAGCAAAAAGTTATGGCCGATTTACTTTAGCCTGTCAAAACAGTCCACCATGGATAGATTCGGACTTACTTAAAATTTTAAGGGCAATATGATCATTTTCCATCACCTCATGGACGAAAATTGGTCTTTATATACATACACTTAGCCTCATATCCATCAATTATCATCATATTATTGGAAATAAGAAACCCTAGCCTAATTTCAACACCAATTATCTTGTGATTCAACTGTAGAAAATCCAAATTGATTCTGTAGTTGTGTTCACCGTCTCAAGGGCTTCGAGAAGCAACCCTTATTTGGGCCAACAGGACTTCAAAATCAAAAGGGCCATTTTATGGTAAGGATGTAAATTATGTTGGTGTTATTTGTATGGATATGTATATATATATATATGCATGTGAGCATAAGAAGTATGTTATTTGATTGTTGTTCAAAGATGATTGGAAATGATGTTGGATCATTCTTGTGCATGGTTGGATTATGTTGAATTGTGAAAGGATTTGGTGTGATGATGTGGTATTGATGATGTGGTATTGAAATGATGATTATATATATATACACACAGAAACCTATTGTTCAAGTTGGTTTTTGAAATGTTTTGCAAATATTGGTTGTATGGAATTATGGAAGAGAATTGTGGTGTTGGGTTGCTAATACTAGATGCCAAACATTTCATTGTAGATAAGTGATTTGTAAAGGCGGGAAGTTGTGTTGAATTGGTATCCAAATCTACGACGAGGTATGTAAAGCATACTCTAACGATGTTCTTTCGCATGAAAACACCAATGTTCCATCAAGTAAGATTCCGAGGTTGTCCAAAAACATGTATTGTTCTACCTTACCAACTAAGTTGTTTTCATTCTATAAAGTGTCAAAATATTTTATTGATATACCAAAAGGCTCCTATTTCATTGTTGTGATATTGATGATTCTGAAACACATTGTTGATGTACCAATGAGTCTTTATGACATTGTTATTGTATAGAAGGTCTATTACTTGATTCCTATTGATGTATCATTGTTCCAAAGGTACTATATTGGCATGAACACTAATGTAATAATCTCAAAAGCTTTTGAACTAAGTTATTGGAAAGATCTCTTACGTGAGTTACTTGATATACGTGTGGGTGGTATCCCAGGGGCATAAACCTAGCATGGGTCGATCCCTATTTATGTGTTTATGGGTGGTATCCCAGGGGCATAAGCCTAGCATGGGTCGATCCCAGTTGATATGTACTGGGGCAGCCTAATGGTCACAGTACGGTACAGTATTGATTATTGTTAGGTGGTTGGAGGTTCGGGAGGAGGAGGTAATGACGAATGATAATTGTAAAGAATGAAATGAACGAATATATACCGTTCCACAAATGTGTTTGAATCCAAGAACCCAGTTCAGATTAATGATAATGTACATGATCCTAAAAGTGTTTATGAAGTGTGGTTCACTTCTATTATGATTTATTCACTTGCGTCTGATTTTCTTGATCCCCTATATCACATATGATTATTTACAACTTTACATACTCAGTACATATTTCGTACTGACGTCCCTCACGTGGGACCTGCATTTCATGCTGCAGGCACAGGTGCTTCAGCTCACTCACAGCATAGATAGGAGCCAGGTCATACAACTATTGTTGGTGAGCTCCAGTTTGCTTCGGAGCTTTCCGAGTCAGTTCCTTATGTTTTGTTATTGTACAGGAGTCATGTGTGGGCGGGGGTTTGTCCCGACCCTAGTGATGTCATGTATGTATATCCTAGAGGCTTTGTAGACATAAGGAAGGGTAAAGTCATGGAAGTTTATATAGTGATGTTATATCTGTATACGTGGTGGCCCCGACGGCCAAGTGTTATATATATATCTATATATTTGTGCGTGTTGTGCTGATACAGGTAATTAGATTCTTCTATATGCAGCGAAGTGCTGTCCAAATTTTTTGTGACATGTAAGTGAAAGTACAGGTATTTGAACGGGTTCTCCCGGGCCTTCTCGGCTTCGGGTGCCAGTCCGGCCCGATGGGATTTTGGGGCGTGACAATTATCTCTTCTTGATTTGTGAAAAATAACAAGTAAAATGAGAAATCAAATTAAAAAATTTGGGACAAGTAAAATGAGACGGAGGAAGTAGCATGAAAGAGGGCTGATAAAAGAGCCCCATTCAAGCACACACAAAAGTGTGACGAATAAAGTAAATTGAAAATTATCAGGGTTCAAACAATGAAAAGTTTACGGTGGATATTTAGACACGCTAAAATAAGGAAGGACGTAGTAATCAATGAAATGTTTGGAGAGTTGAAAATAAATATAGATTTAAAAATTTCTGAATAAGACAACCTTTCAAACTGCTATTAAATTCATGGGTAGACAAGAGATGGCATAATTAATTAAAACATCTTAATAACCAGAGAAAAGAAAGAAAAAGTGATTTGGTGAGTGAAATGAGAGCGACCAAACCGTAAAAATGGCTTGTTGAGAGAAATACATGTGCCTTAATATCATATTCAAATTCTAATGATCAAGGCAAATTTGCTAGTAGTTAATTTTTTTTGATCTACCCAAATCTTAGCTGGTGGAATTTATAAAATTATCGGAAAAGGATTAAAAATACCTTTAAACTATCTGAAATGGATAAAAAATTCTCCCTCGATAGTTTTTTAGCTCAAAAATATCCTTCTGTTAAATATTTGACGTAAAAATATCCTTCCTCTTAACAAAATTTCACCAAGCATGCCACGTCACCATCCACGTGTAATTTTCTTTTAATTACAAGCAAATCAATATTTCAGCAAGAACCACTGAATATCACCAGCAGCCTTTCCCTTCTCAAATGTGTCAAGGCCAGAACCGACTAAAACACGAGCACAATTAACAGAGAAACCATTCTTTGCAAGCTCCTTGTCTTGCTTGAGTAGAGAAACAGGTTTCTCAGTAGTTCTTCTGAATCTATTATCATAGTTAAAGGAACCAGAAATCAAACATGACCTTCGTCCACTTTTACTTGTCAACATTTCGCTTCTCAAAAATTAAACCGTATGAACTTTAAAATACATTTTTTTATCATATTAATACGGAAAAGGATTGCAACTTATAATATTTTGCATATAGTTTTCTAACATTTAAATTCTAAATTCAAAATATTAAACTAATCTAATTCAATTTAGCTTCAAATATTAGTCAAATTGACTCTCGTAAAGAAAAACGTGACAAGTAAAAGTGAATGAAGAAAGTAATAAAATAACAAATTGTGGGCATTCTTTACTTATTGATACATGCTTTCTGCTCTTTAGGAGATGGACGAGTCCAGCTAAGAAATACCAGCGCTACTTAATCTGTAAACAATTCACTAAATTTTATGCTAAAAATAAAAATTAGGAGCATAAAAAACGAATATAGAAATCAACGAAATAAATAGGAACAAAGAAGATAAAGAGTATGAGATGGACAAAATTTTTTACCGGAGAGTCCACCACCTACGGTGATAGTGAGCAGATGAAAATGAGAGATTTTGGAATTGGGGTTCTATTCTGGTTAGGGACACTTTTGTCTTCTCACTTTAGCCATTTGGAATTTTATAATTAACGTTTTATGTGTGGAATTTTATCCTTAGTTCACTTAGGATAGATATAAATAATTTTTTCACACATAGATGGTGATGTGGCATGATTATATGACTTTTTATATCTAGGTGACATACTTGGTGGAATTTTGTTAAGGAGAGGAGTATTTTTGAGTCAAATATTTAACGAAAGCATATTTTTGAACCAAAAAATTAGAATATTTTTTATCCATTTCAAATAGTGTAAAGATATTTTTGACCTTTCTCCGTAAAATTATTCAAAGTGCATATAAATTGGCATGTCCGACATTGTTTTAAAAAAAACACAGCCTGATTCGATGAATAAAAAGCATGGACAGTCTACTAATTAAAAACACTTAAATTCTTTATTATCGTATGTTTGATCGTGATTAGGACAATCTCTTATATCTAAATCCCAATTTACTAAACGCTCTTAATTTAATCACTTGAAGAAAACGAGGAGTAAATTTCTTATATTGTCATTCAACTTAGCAAAATGTCTCATAAAAGTTATTTATCTTTTTTTTTATTTCAATAATATCATTCAAATTTTTGCATTTTACTTATAAACTAATAATTGTTAAAAGTGACTCAAAAAATGACCAAAATAATCCATCAAGTTTGAACTTTGAATTTAAATAGTCCTTATTTTTTACATGAAATATTAATAGGCCTCCAATTATTTTTATTTTTTTACTTTTTAAATTAGTTTTAATATATTTTATCAATAAGTGCATAATATAGTTTAAAATGACACAAATCATAATATTAAAAATGAATTAAAAAGACAAAGAATGTTAAATTAGAGCTTAAGATAGGTAGTTATATTTTAAATGAAATAAATAAGAAGTACAATAATTGTTCAAATTTGTAAGTGTATTCAGTTTTTATAGCCAAGTTGACGAGATGATATAATTTTCTCTGAAGTAATATCACAAGATTAATAAAAATAATATTGAAACCTTAAAATATTTTTAAGTTACGAAATTGTTATATAAAATCACCTAATTTTATTTGATAGTGAATGATTGATGTTATTATCATGGTATTCGTTAATATGCATTATTTTTTTAAAATAAAAATTCTTTAAAATATTTATATATGGTTCTTCTACTAGCTAGAGATCCTATTTTTTTTTTTTTGATTTGCAGGAATTCATCGTCTTCTTTATGAATTATAATTTTTTCGACAATAATTTGGAATAGAAGAAACTAACAACTAGCTTGAACTATTTTATCAAAAAAAAAAGATTAATCCTAAAATGAATAAATATAGAATATTATTTTATTATGAGAAAATGGTCACCCCCAACCTTTACCCCAAATCCCAACTACACACTCAATCTTTAAAGGTGATCTATTATCCCCTGAACTATTTTAAAGTAGAATTATTATCCCCCTGAACTATTTTAAAGTGAAATTATTACCTCCTCGAAAACTAACAACCAGTCATTTGAAATATGGTGTGATGCACGCGCTGCCACATCATTTTTTCATTTTTTACTCTAAAAAAATTAATTATTTAACTTTATTATTTCTTTTTTTCTTCCCCATTTTTCATTTTGCTCCATTTTCTTGTTCAACCAATTTCATTTTCTTGGGTCAAAAATAAAATTCTTGAGAAAAAAAATGGCGGGTTAATGAAGTTCTTGAATGATGGATTAATGAAGTTCTTCAACCCAATTTCATCTCTTTTTACTCAAGATCGCCATTAATGGCAAATTCTTTCCCATTGTGGAAATTCAAAGCTTTGAGCTCTCAATTAATGGCAGATCTTGAGCAAAAATAGAGAAAATCGGAGAAATGGGTTGAAAATTATACGTGCGTTATGTTGGAAATTATATATGGCATTGTGAAAATTCGAAGCTTTGAGCTCGCCATTAATGGCGATCTTGAGCAAAAAGAGAGGAAATCAAAGTTCTTCAATTTTTTTGAATCGGAGTTCCCCAACTTCTTCATTCAAGAATTCATTAATCGAAGAAATTTTATTGTTTCCTTAGTTCAAGTGTTTCTTGGTTTCGGTTTCGGAGCAAAAAGAATTTCTTAGTTTCGGAGAAATCCATTAATGAGGAAGATGAGGAACTCCATTAATGAGTTCTTGAATTTTTGTTTTGAAAAAGAGAAGAAGAAGAAATGACGTGGCAATTAGAATTTATTAAGAAAAAGTAATAATTAAAATATTTATTATATCATTAAAAATAATGAAGTGGCAATCAGAAAAAAAAGAATTTAAAGTGAAATGGGGTCAACTGACGTGCCCATGGGCGGGTGTAGTCACGTCCAGCGACAGATCAGCAACTAGGAGTAATAAATTCGGTAAAAATAAGTTTAGGGGGTAATAGGTCACCTTTAAAGGTTGAGTGTGTAGTTGAGATTTTGACTAAAAGTTGGGGGCGGGGGGGGGGGGGGGGGGGGGGGGGAGGGGGGGGATAATAGACGATTTTCTCTTTTATTATTGAACTCCTAAGTTTCCAAATAAATGCAGTACATATAAACTTATTTCTAACAATTTTAGTTGCAATTTTTGGTGGACATCGTTAGATTTAATATCGCAGTTAGAAGTTGAAAGAAGATTGTACTCCCTAAGTTTATAGTTGAAAGGTTATTGATATTTCGTATTGTTAACTAATAAGGATCATTTAAATTCAAAGTTCAAACTTAAGAGACTTTTTTGATCATTTTTCTCTCATCTTTTGAGTCACTTTTAGCAATTGTTGATTTGTAAGAAAAATGCATAAAGTTCGATGATATTATTGAAATAAAAAATAAAAAAAAGACTTTATTGGGATATTTCCCTTAAGTTGAGTGACAATAGGACGAATTTACTCAAAAACGAGTTTGTCATAGTGCTGGAGGTCAATTAGTCATTCTAATGCTTTGATATCATTTAATTTGACACTTCATTTACCTTTATCTTGGGCCTTTATATAGTTTTGCCTCAACAATACATGCACCATGATACCTGCAACTAGAGACCAATAATCAAACTTGATCTAATTGTTCAAGGTAAATATTTTTCTATCTAGAATTTATGCAATAATCATGTTAAAAGGAAAGAGGAGTAGTTGCTTACTGTTTGAATGAAACAGTAACAAACATTAATAATTGTTTTATTGAAGGCAGTTAGTTAGCCTTTAACTGTAATGCAGAAAGAGTCTCTTAGTTAATAGCTCATAATCAGCTATATATATATGATATATTGTACTCATTCATGATTAAGTGAAATAACAATACATCAATTCTTTCTCCCAATTCTCTTTATGAAGTTCATCTGATCTTCTTTCATTCTTCTTTTTTCATCATTCTTCCTAATTCTTCCATACAGAGTTCATGATTAATTGAACTCTCATTAAGTTCAAATCAAGTCAGCTATTTTATCCTATCAAGATGTGCTAAAATTCAAATTTGATGAATTGTATATCATATTTTATATATTGATTGAAATTTACATTTTTTTTTTTAAGGTTGCCATAGTCCTTCCCTTCTTGTCCAAGTCGCAAATTGGCGATAGTTTTTATCTGGATCCGTTAAATTACAAAGCCTATATGACTAGTTCGTCTTGACTAAATCAGTTCATATTGACAGTTCCATTTATAATTATTCTTAATATTCAAATGTTGAGTGAAACTCATTTCATGAATTTAATAAGATATTTTACTATGAGCAACGAGAAAGAAAATTTACCAGTTTTTCTAAAATAAAATTCATTTTTTTTTCAAAAAAACTCTTTAATCCTTTTTATTAGATGCAAATTATAAAGTTATACTTTCAAAGATTAATTTATTTAAATATTCTTTTCATGGATAATTATAAAAAATTAATTTAGAAAAATAGCATGTAAAACTGTCATAAAAAGAAATAAAATAAAATAAGCGTACGGAGGCAAGAAAAATAGGACCAACTGGGATAGATATATGTATTAATTAATGAGAGATAGAAACTTAACCTACTCACTTATTCGAAAAACCTTAAGTAAAATTCAAAATGAACAGTTTAAAAAAAATTAAAACCTAAAATGAATTAAACTAAACCTTTATTTATGATAATCAAAAGATTATATTATATTATACCATTTAGAAGACTTTAATATAAAATTTTTAGAATCTTCTTATGTAGTGATACCGAAATTCATTAAATCTTCTTTCCATATTATTAAGTTTTTCTTTTAATATTTTCAAGAATTATTTTATTTTTCAACAAAAGTCTGATTTCAACTTTATAGTGAAAATCACTACTATTTATATCATAAATTTACAGCAAATATTTGAAAAGTTAGTGATTTTTTTTCTATAGTGGCATTAGAAATATAGTAAATATGTTTTGAAATTTATAAGTTCTTTGTTAATGACTGTCTAATATTTTGAATTAAACTACTTAAAACTTATTGTTTACCAATAAGATTTTTTATAACAAGAACCAAGATGTTTTATAGCAACAAATGACCTGCATTTTATTAACTTAAATAAACTTTACTCAAGTTGTTTAACTTGATTTCTACTTTTAAGTTATGTCTTCAACTACTGCAATAAACATTTTTAGAATAGGAATCAAGAAAATAAGCTCCAATCAGAGGCGGATCTAGGATTTCGAGATTGCAGGTGTCATGTCAATTTTAACGTTAAAGCTACTACTAAAAAAGAATAACTTTTATGGGCGTTCCACTAGAATTTGACTTGTTAGTAAGAGATTTTTGAAGGAAAATTTCATTGAAACATTATCGAAGAACCTAATTTTTACGTATTCAGTTGGAAATCAGTTAATTTTTTACTTTACATTTTGCTATTTACACTGCCCCAAATAAGATAAATATTTTGTCGATTTTATAGACTTTGGGTTTCGATTTGATTATTTGTCTTTTCAATTTGTATAGACAGATAGATCAAATAATAAAAATGTGATTATTCTTATAAATACTATCGGAAACAACCTTTCTACTTCTTCGGAGGTTTAGTATGGACTGCATACATTTTACCCTCCTTAGACCCCACTATGTGGGAATACACTGGGTTTATTGTCGTTGTTGTTGTTATTACTATAAATTGTGTAAATAAGAGTTAAATTCAACTTATCAGTCAACGTGAAAGTACAAAATAGTTGCCAACATTCAACGGATATTTCCAATTCTATTATTAAGAAATTATAACATCATGCCAAGCATCATTATTATGATTTACAAGGAGAGGTTAACTATAAATTTGAAGGAAGAAGGAATCTTCAATTATGTTCTACACTTAAGTTAAAAATTCTTATACAAAGATTACCCAAAAAAAGGAGTCAAACAAAGATTAAGTCAAGAGGAAAAAAACTTATAGAAAATAGAATAACGAACAAAAAGTAACAAAATACTACTGGCGTCTGGACTTGAACTCTGATATACTACGTGAAATTTTAACGCGTTTGCCACTGACACTACTTCCTCAACTGCTGTATCGAGTGGCACTTAAGTAATATACCATTTTTATTCAATATATATATATATATACACACACATAGTTATCCGATCGAAGTTTGCGGGTGCCATGCCACCCGTGAACCTTGTAGATCCGCCCCTGGCTCCAATAAACTATGTTGCATCATGAGAAATCACCAGTGAGCTCAAAAAATTTTATGAACTTATTTATATTTCAAAAGATGATATAATTGTATATTCACAATTGATTTGATTTACCAACAAAAAAGAGAAAAAAAAAATATATATATAAATAAAGTAAAATATGACTCTGCTGATATAGCATGCCTCAATAATGAGGAAATGAATTTATCTATTTTCTCAACTCTTTTATCATTTTTTAAATTATTTTCTCTATTGATATATATTTAATTTAATTTTGTCCTTTCAAGAAGGAGGGTACATAATGGTGCACTTATTGTATAACCAATTAATCTCTTTCAATAATAGTTAACGAAGAATTAATTCATTTTCATATCTATAATTGCTTTGTGTTTTGTTTACATCATCAACGCGGTACATATTTAACATCCAAATAAGTTATACAGTATGTTTCTTATTTTATTAACAGTGCTTCCTCCATTTTTTTAATTATCACGACATGAATATTCATAAATATTACATTGATAGAGTAGCTATTTTTTATTTATTTATATGTAGCTTTTAGATATATGCATTTGAATTTTCGCTGATTGCAAAGTTATTATCAATCAAAGCGGCTTCTCCACGAAGATTCATCATATTTTATTGAGTTGATCAAAGTTTCTTTCGTCTCTCGATGAAATAAACACATGTTCCTTGTTAGTTTTTTTTTTCTTTGTATTTGTTAGTTTTTTTTTTTTTTTTTTTCATTTGTATCATATATTGTATTTTTAGGGGATCTTATGAATGACCAAGCAAAACCTTTTTAAGATTCTTTGAGTTATTTTATAATATCAATAACCAAAGTATTTATGTGTTGGTTTGTAATTTTGCTCTAATAAGTTTTAATTTTTTTTATGTGCTTTACATTAGTCTTTTAAGTAACTATGTTTCCGTGCTTACTCCCTCCGTTTCTTATTAGTAGGCCCTATAAACTTGGTACACCCATTAAAAAAATATTAATTGGGTGTTTATTTTACTAAATTAGTCTTATTAATTATGTTTTGAAAATATAAATTTGAGTAAATACACTTTGTTTAGTTATTTAATATTAAAGGTAGTATTGGAAGAACATAATAAAATTTTCTTGATTTCATCAAAGGAACAACTAAATTGAAACAAATATTTTTAGAAAAAGGGTCACCTAAAACGGAGGAAGTATTGTATTATTACTTTGGTTTGACTCTGTTGTTATTGAACATGAAAATATAATATTATGAAAGAGGGTCATTGGATGCATTCCTTGTGCACATTTGCTGTCAAAAACGTTGAAGACATGCCACTTTATGTTCATGAGTTAGTGGTATGAAATTGCTTTTAATCTCTTTTATTTGAGGAAGAAGGTGGTCATAAGTTCTCTTGTAACTTCTATAATTATTCTACCTAATTATTCTTGTAACTCTTGTAACCTAAAAACCATTGATCTTTTCTTTGTAATATCTCATTTATTCTTTCTATTCAATACAAGGATGGATTTCTCACCTATAAATAATGGTGTTTCTTCCTTTGTTGTGAGATAAGAAAAAGATGATAAGTGTGAAAAAATATTATTAAGTGCAGTAGTGAATGATACAATATAAATTACCTCCGGACCTTTGGATGGAATGCTCATGAAGTTAGAGGTGCTTGACAACTCCATAGTGCTATCAAAAGGTGTCAAATAGATGATGATTGCCTTCAAAGACGCTTGAGGGACTTTGAAGAGGTCAAAAGAGTGCGAGACGGGGCTAAAAGGCCCACGAAAGGTGACATGCACCCAATCTGCGCCTGAGGTGCACACAACCTTCTCCTGACCTACTTGAGCAGGTCAAAATAGTAGCACATACACTAGAGGTATCCATTTTGTGTTCTTGAAGCTTGAAACAACTAGCAAGTGGGTTTAAAAATCTGAAGAAATTGGATGAGAATTGAGGCTTAAGGTTATTGAAAATGTGTTTAGAAAGTTGAAAAGAGCTCAGGTTCCAAATGTCATTGCATTCTGAGCAAAGGTGAAAGAGTTGGAAAAATTTGATGTTCATAGTATTCTTGAAGACATTCATATATTCAAGAGGAAAATTCATCTAAAAGTTGTTGTTTGATGCAAGAAAGAGAAAGGGAAAGTGGGCAAAAGTGTTGGTCAAAAAGTATATTCAAAGGTGATACCGCTCAACTTACACTTCAATTTAAGTGCAAGGTGGTCGTCGTCAATATATTTACCCAACCTTGAATCGGGGTTGAATCCACAAGGAACAATGTGAGTGGCAATTAAGTTAATTCAATATAAAGGAACACTTGCTAAATTTAAACCTTGAGTACACGTATTAAGGGGGGGGGGGGTGAATGTTGTCATAGCTAATATTTATTTTTGGGATTTTCAAGTAGTAAGTTGGGGCTATGAATAATTAGAATATAATCAATTAGGCACGAATCTTGGGGTTATGTCTTACTAAGGGAAGCTAATGAATGGGTGCACAACAATCAACTTCAAGTTTAGTAGATCATGTGTGGCTAGGTTCGGTTAGGGGTTTTCGTACTAGCCTTTCAACAAAGTACCAAACTATCACCCACTAATTCTTTTGCATAACAAGTGGGCATGTTCAACTATTAGTAACCAAACCTCAATTAGGCATCCCTATTTCGAGGATGATGTCGAAGACATAGTCATTCCACAGTTTATCCTTATTTCTAAGATAACAAAAAGGGAACAACTAAAATCGAAGTAATTATTCACAAATGCTCATGTCGCCTACAACACATTTTTCAAGTATAGTTGAAGGATCCAGGTTACCCACATTCCTTTGTCAAGGATGATGTGGGCATTAGGAAATTTGAGGCTTTCACCAACAAATTCCATGTTCTCATCAACCATTTGTAAAACCCATCAACATGAACTACTAATTGAAGCTAATAATAACAACCCACACACACTTTAACCTTTTTCTAACATAACCCCAAGAGGAAAAATTAGCTACTCATAAGATTAATAAAAAAAGATATACCCAATATCATCATTGATTTGATTTACAAAAGACTAGGCTGATATTAGTCCAAGCTTTGCACTTTTACAAATCTTCAATGGGAGTTTGCTAGTCCTCCACTTGGAAGCT
This sequence comes from Capsicum baccatum var. pendulum, assembly GCA_030864225.1. Classification (NCBI taxonomy): domain Eukaryota; kingdom Viridiplantae; phylum Streptophyta; class Magnoliopsida; order Solanales; family Solanaceae; genus Capsicum; species Capsicum baccatum. Next base: position 228,034,019 of record CM061556.1, read on the forward strand.
ACTCCAATGTATTCTCCACCCAAAATTAATACAATATTTTGTTCTCCAAGAATGGAAAGTAAAAGCTAAGTAAAGTTCCAAAAATTGGTAATTGTAGAATGATAGAATGATTCTCTAGAGATAGGGTTTGAGTCTTCTTACGACAAATTTAGGAACAATTATGTGCATTTATATCTTTTACCTTGGGCTATTTTTTCTGCTTGGCTGCGATCGCATCATCTTTGCCGTGATCGTAGCTACCGCGATCAATGTCTCGCGATCACGGTATGTTAATCGATCTTGATTGGCCGCGATCATGGCCTTTAGACCGCAATCGTGGTAACTGAGCTTGGTCAGTGCAGGGTCTTCAGCTGTGCAATTTTCCTCTCATTCTTGATATATTTTAGCTCCAATCGACACCTTTCCTTCTCATAACCTGTATGCCTATAAAATATGGATATTAGTGTATTTAATCACAAATATGTCTCACTTATTCATTCAAATCATAATAATGAGCATGAATATTTAGTGTAAATGAGTGATAAATTCACCACTCATCAACAACCCTAACTTAAAACTTTGTTTGTCCTCAAGCAACACTACCTCTTACCATGAGACAATGCATATTTATGTCCAAATTAGATGACCCAAATGATCACGATGACTCCAACTTGGTTACCACCACCAATAACTCTTCAAACATGGGCAAAGCTATTCTCACTATACCCCCAACATAAAATGCAATTCACAAGGATGCAGAAGACTTCAAAGAGCAACAATGCAACAATCACCAATACTCTAGAAGTGACTCAATTTTGACCTTGGCTACACTATACTCCTCTTGTTTCATTTTTCAGAATATGAAAAAATCACCCACCTCAACTTGTTCATATGCCTTCTCACAAGAAGAAAAATTTCACACACCAAGCTACTAAATATGCAACAAGAAATTTAAGTGCCAAACTCTCTCCCTTACAAGAACTCTCTATGTTAACAAATATCATACCATAGGCTTGCCCCTATTTTCAATCGCCACTACAGTGAATGTAAATGGTTGGAGATCTCAAAGGACTTTTTGAGCTTATAACGTAGGTTCGGGTTAGGGTAGGATATCATTTAGGAACAACATGGCTATACCCTAATTTCACACTATTTAATCTACTTTTGACCATGGACCACTTATCTTTGTTTTCGGTCTTTACATATGTGCCTACTTTTGCTTCCTTGGTTCACCCATTTTCTGCTATTTCTTTTTTTTGCAAATTTTATGCAATTCTTTCCTTTGTTGGGTCTTTTTTTTTCCTTACCAATTTGCTCTCAAATCTTAAACTCATGGTCACTCACTTACAATTTTGTGTCCTAAAGTTACCTCTTTCATTCATCAACACCCCCAACTTAGGCTTTTAGCCTCAAATTGCATTTTAAAGTTCAAGGAGGGTATGATTCAAAAGAGGGATAAAATTTGAATGGCTCATGGCTTGTAATCTTTTTTCCAAACAAAGGTCCAAAGGTTCAAAGTGGGTGGCTAGGGATAACATCTATGCATGGGTAAAGTGGGATTCCAATTGTCACAAAGATGGCCTAAGATCATTTTGCCAACCAAATACAATCAAAACTTAGCCTTGAAAGACTAATGGGGCAAGTTCTATAAGACACAAGTATACAAGAGATTTAGACAAATAAACGCACCATACATGGCATGTGAATTCACCAAGAAAGCTTAATTGCTTCTCCCGTTAGAGACAAAAATAGAGTATCTATTAAATTTTTTTACAAGCCAGCATTTGTGGAGTCACAAAAAGAGAAAACGTTTTGTCACAAGGTTGCTTACATTCATGCCCTTTATTTTTGAAAAATCTTGGATGGAGGGGGTGTTTACTTTGCATTTGCACCTCACACAATTTTCTAACCATGGCAACAATCCAAGCCTTAGTCTCACATTTTGGCTTTCATATGGGCAACCATATGGCTACTCAAATTTTTCCATAGGTGTACAATGCGATCCCAAATCTGAAATGCTATAGGTACTCAGACTTCCCTTGCATTATGACCTTGATGCCATGGGTACTCAGAATTTCCCTACATCTATGGCTTAATATCCAATTATGATACTTTTTCCTTTAGAATGTCGTCAATCAATCTATCATAGGGAAAATCTCATCAGACATCACCATAAACAAAATAAAACTAAAGTAAATCAAAAAATCTAAAATAAAACCAAATACCTAATCCATGAAATATGGGCACCATTAGAGTGCCCAAATGTAGCATCCCAAATACAAAAATGAAAATCATCCAAAACGTCATAAAAAATATCCAAAAATATGTCAAAATAATACAAATCCATGTACAGACACCCCAACTAAAAGGCAAGCAGTGTCCTCACTGCATAATCAATATAACACAACAAAGAGAAAATAATACTCCCTGAAACTGCATCAAGAGCTGCTCTCCCTTGTAGACTCTGCATCATCTCTACCAGGATCAATATCTGACCACTCAGCAAGGTCCTTATCATTACTCTCTACCCTGGGAGAAGGCAACCTATCGCGGGGCTTCAGGTCCTTCCACATGCCCTTAACCTCCTTCCACATTTTGCTGAAGAACTTGTCCCTCTTTTTCTCCCTATTCTTCATCTTGTTGTGGGAGTCCCAAAGCTCCTTATAAGACTTTGTTAATTCTGCGTATGCCCTATCGAGCCTGGCAACTGTGGTTCTCTGTGTCTGCTGCTCTCCTGATACTTCTCATAATCTGTATAGGACACATAAGGGTGGCGTCTGGTGGATGACTCTCCTATCCCCTGGGGAAATTCTGAGACTAGCTCCTTGATGACCCTAATATCAACACTAATATCTTCCAAAAGCCCGACGGTAGATGGTCTACTTGACTCCGACTCTTCAACTGTTGACTTTCCTAAGTCGATCATTCTCTTTTTACTTTTGTCGGGTGCACCTTCACCCCGAATCTTAGTTGGGTATATTGGGGTTCCAGGGTGCACTAATATGTCATCAGGGTATTCCACCACCCCTACTCTCCTGCATAATTCGGTAATAAGAGAAGGGACTAAGATATGCGTACCACTATAGTTCCTATAGAACTTCATGTCAGAGATCACAAGATGACCAATATTCAAAGGAATATTCTCAAGAATACAGAAAACCATGCATACACGCATATCTGTAACTACTATCAAGTGTTCAATGAAAGATCCGGCTACAAGTGATGTTCAACTATATCCAAGCTTCAGCTGTGAAGTCGTTCATGAAGATTCTTCTTTTGGTGGCATCCCAGGAGACCTCTCTACCGAGGCACAGTATGCTATCCATCCAGGTCCCTGGCTCACAACCCTTCACCTAAAAGTCAGCCATGTCTGCATCCGGGAGCACATATACCTTGTTTACCTACCCCTCTCCAAAATGTACCTTTTTTTCCTGAATCTTTATCACTAGGTTTGAAAGAGAGACTACGCTGAGATTTGCGTAGAACTTTCTTACCTAGTGCTCATTGTTAAGGTAGGTGTTTGGGACAAAATATATCCACCCGGTATCTTCTATACTGTTGAGGAATTTTGGGAATTTCTCTGGCACTTTGTGCATGAGATGCCTCTCTCTGGAAATAGTTTGGTCATTAGAAGGTCAGAGTAGTAGAGGTTGTAGCATTCTAGAGATATGAAATGGATATAGTCGTAGTCTTTCATGTTGTAGTTGAGTACCTGTAGGCAACATAATCCCGACCATTATTAGCATCTTCTCACTAAAACCATGCTAGATTAATCAGATAAACTCATGTGGCAATGTTATAGTGGGTTTTGGGGTGAGAAATAGGCATGCAGATTTTTTAGTCTCAGCTTAAAACTAGTCTCAATTATGCCAATCATAGACCCTTGACCTCGATTGCGAGTTCGCAATTGTGGACCCTTAACTGCGATAGTGGTTCTACAATTACGATCTTGATGACCGCGATCGTGGTACCTAAGACCATTTTTGACGGTTTTTACAATATCACTAAAACACCAGATTTTAACCCCAAAATGAGTTCCAATCAACCAAGAGATTATTATGCTCATGAAACTTAAACCCTAAGTGCTTAATTGTGCTTTTAAAAAGTGAAGAAATATACAATAGGTTCATTGAAACATTCAATCAGACATATAGTGTACACACTAATCATATCTTATTTAGGCCAAAATCTGGGTATTCAAGACTTCCGTGTCGATGTGTACACCAACTACAACAGTTAACCACCAAAAATAACCACCAACATACATGGATTTAGCATTTGAAACACTATTTCAAGCCTACTCCTAAAAACAAGTTTCAAGCCTAAAACAAACATAAAAATGAGAGAGTTGAGACCACATACCGCTTTAGAGGATGAAAATGAGTTGAAGTTCACAACTTGGACACTCACATAGAGTTAAAAATAAGTGAAATTTGAGAGAATTTTTTAAAGGAGTGTGGGGGAGAAATGGAAGTCAGATGGTCTTTTAAACTGCATTGACCATGGTTAGATCTCCGCAATTGTAGATGCTTGGCTACCGCAATCGCGGTGATACGGGCCACGATCGCGATACCTGAGATCCATTTTGAAGTCCTTTGCACTCCCCTGCTCAGTCCAAAACAGAATTATTTCACACTTTCCTTTTTAAATTTCAATCATCACTTCTCATAACATTATAATTTCATGGATTATGCATGGACAAAAATAAAATCTACTCTATCATGCAAAAATAAAAGGATACATTCCACTTTCGTGGCATAATGGGTTGCTTCTCATTTTTGTTACAAGACACCCCTCCAACTATCATTTGTGTTTACACTTAGAAGATTTGAATCTTCATCTCAACTTTCGTTCAATATGAGTTGAGTAGAAAAGGGACAGAAGATTCGAGTCTTCCAAGGTAAACCTTGATAGAGATGGGGACACGAAGATAAAGATTCTATCTCACCACTTTGAAGACTTGAATCTTTTACCCAATTTCACATCAAATTTCTGGTTTTGCTCCTTGGGTGAAGGTGGGAACATCAATAGGCCACTAGTTGTACATCGAAAGTTGAGCTCTTTGTCCTTCAAATATGGTGCTCCCATGTTCTCTTATGGAATGTTGAAGCCCACAATGTAGGGATGGTGCTCCTTCTCATTATAATTTATCATTTGCTTAGGTAGATGGATTCTCATCACATCCTCTAAGCATAATGTTAAAAAATAGTTCGAGCGAGGTTTATCGCTTAATTTTGGACTCACATCCCTAAGATCCTCCTTACCCCAAAATGGGCTGGAGTCTTCATAAGAGATTTGCTTGGTTTCTTCTTTTGACTCTAGCACCATTTTCTCAGTTTTGGCATATTCAACTTTATTTGATTCGGTTGGTTGGGAAATCATCGAGGATTCTTCACTACTAAGCTCTTCATTAATCACACAACTTGGTTTCTCTTCTTGATCAACCTCATCTTGTAAAGTGGGCAAGGTAATGGTTGTTGGAAGATTTGTTTCCTTGCCCATTTCCTCTATCTTGATAATTTCCCTTCCAAAGGCCTTATTGGATTGATGCATGTGGTCCACATTCTCCCCTATTGTAGTTACCCGATCTAAAAGAGTTTGAATCATTTTTTCAAAACTATTGGACCCGATATATTTTTCTTTCTTTGTAGTATTAAGAGACCTATCAAACTCATAACAAGAACTAGAATTTGGATTAGAATAATGAGGGGAGGGGGCATTTGGACAATTACTCCAATGTCTATCTCAACCACCACATAAAGAACAATCATACTCCCAATAGGATCGAGATGGTGATTCCATCTCTCTCCAGGGATCATATCTACAATCTCTTCTAAAATGGGGTCTGTCATAATATGAACATGGATTGTCAAGATAGGACTTCCAAATCAAAATCATATTTGTCGAAAGATGCCATAGAGAAAGGTAAACAAAACCAAAAATCTACCTAACAAGAAACAAAATAAAATCATAAGAAAATATTTACAAGTTTGAATTCGAGAAAGTAAGTTAGATTTCAAACTAACTAAATACACCAAATTGTTCCCCGGTAATGACACCATTTTTGATAACGCTCAACTTACATGTCAATTTTAAGTGCAAGGCGATCGTCGTAAATATATTTACCCAGCTTTGAGTCGGGATCGAATCCATGAGGAACAATGTGAGTGGAAATTAAGTTAATTCAAAATAAAGAAACACTCGCTAAATTCAAACCTAGAGTACACGTATGTAAATCGGGGAGTTTGAATGTTGTCATAACTAATATTTATTTTTGGGATTTTTAAGTACTAATTTGGGGATACGAATAATTAGAGTATAATCAAGTAGGTACAAATATTGGGGTTATGTCTTACTTAGGGAAGCTAATGTGTGGGTGCACAACAATCAACTTAAAGTTTAGTAGATCATGTGTGGGTAGGTTCGTTTAGGGGTTTTAGCATGTAATACCCATGCCTTTTTCCTAGCTAGAAATCATCTTAAGGATGCTAGGACTTACTTTGAAATGCAAACCTATCATTGTACACGTGGTATTTTTGAGATTTTCACTTTCTATCACGTGAAAAATTGAGTTAGCTTTCCAACGGTACTAATTTTGTCCAAATCCAACATCAGACGAGGAAGTTATGGACGTTTTACTTGGAACTATCGAATACGCCCAGGTATGACGGCCAAGTTGACGGACCGCTACATAAGTGACGGACCGCGACTTTGGCCATCACAGCCAAGGAAGTTGAGCCACGTACTGGATAAGGACTGGCGAATGAGTTGACGGACCATCAAAGTTGTGATGGACCGTCATCTAGGCCGTCAAATCTTATCCAGTGAACCCCATTTCTGGTCCATGTCTGACGGGATAAGTGATGGATCGTCAAGTATCTGATGAAACGTCAGTTGGACCTTCACACGCCATATTTAGTTTATTTCTAGGTCATTTTAATAGGGGTATTTTGGTCACTTACCACTCGCCTATATACCCAGATGAGTTTGAATTTAGCCATTTTGCTCATTGTTATTCCACAAACAAAAACTAGGGTTTCTCTCAAAATTTAATCCCCAAGAACAAGACTCAATCCTCTTTAAGAATCAAAGGTTTTCAAACCGTTCAAGTTCAAAAACGTCAAGAATCCAGAGTCAGGTATACGTAGTGTTCATCCACGAATTTCTTTCGTTCGTGGAGTTCAAGAATCAATCTTTAAATACCAAATCATAAATGTTTTGTGGTGATATGATTGTATTCATGTTGGTGGTTGTTGTTTGTGCTATAGAGTTGTAATTTGATGAATTTTCATGAAGGTTATGATCATGTAGTTAGAACCCATGAATTTGGGTAGTTTAATATGGTGAAATTCATGAACACACCTATGCCTTTAAGAATGCATGCAAGGTGTTTGATAAAATGCTTAGAATGCTAGAAATTTCATGTTTACATGGTCCCATATTATCTACATGACAAGTCCATGTTAATTATATAATTCAATATGAATTCCATGCCATTACTTTGTTGCTATTGTTGTGGTATGAAGCACTTATGATAATGAAGTGATACAATATGTACATGATATATATCCCATGCACTCCCTACCATGCACAAGATGTTGAAAGCTACATGTGGTATATTATCCCCTACTAATGATATTATGAATTATGAACTCCAATCTTGTGATCAAGCCATGTCATGTGTGTCAGTTTCCTTCCACCGAGTCCTGGGGGTATTCGTACCCCAAAAATATAGCTGTGTGCCTAGAGCCAAGTTATGTTATCCCGATAATCTCAGTCAAGCCATGATATATAGAACTCAGTCAGTCATGTGACTCAGGAAACCTCTGAAATCTCATGATCTCAGTAAAATCTCAGATAGTAGTGCTATTCCGTCAGTCAACAGAAGTTAGTTACTCAGTCCATGTACAGTTAGTTAAATCATGTTCAGTCTCTTCAGATGGGAGTAGATGTTAGCACTGAGTGAACCCAAGGATGGGAACTCACCTACCAATTTAGGGTGTGATTCTTAGTAGTCATCCTTGTGTTCCCGAACTACGTAGCCAGCGTAGGTTGAGACATCTTAAACTGTCAGACTAGGGTTGTGAGGTGGATTAACCTATCAGTTTAGGGTTTCCACCGTTCTTATTTGAGTACCTGCCAGATGAGGGTCACTCACAACTTTCCTTACCAGTGGTGCGGTATTGACACCCCTCCAGTCGGGGCAGAGATTGGACCCCAACTTAGCTATATGAATTATTGGGGCACGTCAATTAAATAACTACCTCCCAAAGTTTCAAGCTCAGTCTCAGTAAAAGAACTCAGATAGTTCTTCAGATATCAGTATACCAAGACTGCTAGATACAGTCAAATTCAGTTATAGTATGGAACTCAGATAGTTCCATCAGACCCAGGACTGTCAGACACAGTCACCCATGTTGATAGAACCATGGTTTTAGTCACATAAAAAATCAGTAGATCATGTATTAGCGTACAGATCCACTATTACGTATTCACATTTCCAGTTATTATGTATGTATGTTTGTACTCTCACGTTTATATTAGTCGGTCGGTTAGCATTGCTCATCCATGTAAACCCTTTTCATTTAGCCTACCTCACTCGTATACTCAGTACTCTAGTTGTACTGACGTATTTGCGCTATGGTGATTTCTTTTCATGTTACATCATAGGTTCAGAGACACGAGTTCTAGGCCAGCAGTAGCATTCGTATTCCAGTATACAGAGCTGTAGTGAGTCCTCATTATTCGAGGAAAATATGATTCGATTCATTTATTATTTCAGTTTACGGAGTTAGTTGGAGATATGTTCCTTCAACTCCTTATTTAGTCAGTACTTTGAGGCTTTCAGATACAGTTCGGATTTAGTTCATATTTATTTCAGAATTCAGTTGTTTTAGGTATTTTCACCCATACGGATGTTATGTTTTGATAGATCCTTTATTCAGTTGAACCTTATGGCCTACATATTCATGTTTTCTGCATTATTACATGTATATTATACATTGTACAGGTACAGATATCAGTCATAGGTTAGCTTGTGATCCTTTGGGGTTATAAGCATCGTGTAGCATGTCGATTCAAAAAATTGGGGTGTTACATAACACTAGCCTTTCAACATAGTACCAAACTATCACCCACTAATTCTTTCGAATACCAAGTGGGTGTGTTCAACTATTTGTAACCAAACCTTAATTAAGGCATGCCTATTTCTAGGACGATGCCTAAGATATAACTATTTCATAATTTATCCTTATTTCTAAGATAACAAAAAGGGAACAACTAAAATCTAAGTAATTGTTCACAAATGCTCATGTCACCTACAACCCCTCTATCAAGGATAAGTTAAGGATCTAGGTTACCTACATCTCTTTGTCAAGGATGATGTGGGGATTAGGAAATTTGAGGCTTTCACAAACAAATTCCATGTTCTCATCAAGCATTTGTAAAACCCATCAATAAGAACTACTAGATGAAGCTAAAAATAACAACCCACACACACTTTAACCCTTTTCTAACATAAACCCAAGAGGGAAAATTAGCTATTCATAACATAAATAATCAAAGATATATCCAAAATCTCCATTGATTTGATTTACAAATGACTAGGCAGATCTTACTCCAGGCTTTGAACTTTTACAAATCTTCAATTGGAGTTTTCTAGTCCTCCACTTGGAAGCTGCTCCAATGTATTCTTCACCCAAAATTAATACAACATTTTGTTCTCTAAGAATGAAAAGTAAGAGCTAAGTCAAATTCCAAAAATTGGGAATTGTAGAATGATAGAATGATTTATCTAGAGATCGGGCTTGAGTCTTCTTAAGTCAAATTTGAGAACAGTTGTGTGCATTTACATCTTTGCCCTTGGCTATTTTTTTTGCTTAGCCACCGTCACATCAGTTTTGCCGCGATCGCGGCTACCACAATCACTATCAATGCCTCGCGATCACGGTATGTTGATCGATCTTGACTGGTTGCAATTGCGGTAACTAAGCTTGGTTAGTGCAGGGTCTTCAGCCGTGCACTTTTCCTCTCATTCTTGATCTCTTGTAGCTTCAATCCATACCTTTCCATCTCATAAGTTGTATGCCTTCAAAATGTGGATGTTAGTGCATTTAATCACAACCATATTTCACTTATTCATTCAAATCATGGAAATGAGCATGAATATGTAGTGTAAATGAGTGATAAATTCACCACTCATCAAAAGAGCACAAAGAATTTTCCAAAAAAAAGAGACAAAGGGGGACCACACGGAGGGAATCTTCGGCCTTGTACCAGCTGGTTTAAGGACATATACGCTGGAGGTGCACCTAAACTGCTAAAGTAGGTCAAACTAGTAGCTTCTGTGTTTGGTCTGCGCACAGGTGCACCCAATCTGCTTCAACAAGTCCAAACCATATTTCAAAGCCTCCCAACTCACTTTTGCTCAGGTTCCATCAATATAACTTTATTTCTTGACTCTTAACTTCATATTTTGATTCTTAAACACTAATTAACAACTAGTAATCAATCTATTAGTTGATTCATTAGTTCTAGAGTTTATTTCCTTTTTTGTCCTTTTTTGTGTGATTTTCTCTTTTGTTTTTGTTGTTCTTTCTTGAATCAAGTATATTAGTTTGTTTTTTAGAAATCTTTTCAATTTCAAACAAGAATCCATTCTTATCACAAGGCATAATTGATACTATGTCTTCTAATTGAAGTATAAATGATCTTTCAATGCTAGCAATGCCAATTGAGAGACAAAATAAAGGTGTATGCTCTGAGAACTTGCGAGGTTGATTTATTAACTTTGGCTTGTTTTTTTCTTTAGTATTTTATTATTAGGTACAATGCCTCCAGATGATGACATCCCACAAGCGGTGGATTACAATGTTTCAAACTCAATCTTAGTCGCAATTGAATCCTTGAGTTAAAATATGAAATCCACATATCGTAGAATGAAAAGCATGGAAAACTCTTTCACAAGGAGGATGGACACCTTGGAAGTCCGTCTAGATTCCACCAATTCAACACCTTAAAACTATTATGCTTACTCTAGTAGGTTTTCTTAAAACACCTCCACTACTGTAATCTTAGAAACACTCCACCAAATGCTCAATCCACAGAGGTGTAACACCCCGATTTTCTGAACCGGAATGCTACACGGTGATTATATCCCCGAGGAACCACAAGCTAACCCATGACTGATATCTGTACCTATACACTGCATAATATACTTGTAGAATGCAGAAAACATGAATAATAGTCCATAAGGTTCAACTGAATAGAATATCTGATAAATAATAACATTCATATAGGGTAACAAATATCCAAAACAACTGAAAGCTGAATCTAAAATATGAACTAAATCTGAAAGCCTCTAAATACTTTTTGAAATAAGGAGTTGAAGAAACATGTCTCCAACTAACTCCATTTAGTAAAACTAAACTGAAATAATAAATGAAATAAAATTATATCATTCTCAAATAGATGAAGACTCACTACAACTCTGCGACTGAAATGCTACTGCTGATTTGGAACTCGTGTCTCTGAACCTATGGTGTAACATGAAAGAAAACACCATAGCACAAATGCATCAGTACGACTGGGAGTACTGAGTATACGAGTGAGGTAGGCTAAATACAAAAGGGTTTACATGCATGAACAATACTAACTAACTGACTGATATGAACGTACGAGTACAAACATGCATACATAGTAACTAAAAATCGTGAATACATGATATATAGATCTGTACGCTAATACATGGTTTACTATTATCTAACATGACTGATACTAAAATTTTGATAACATGGATGACTGTGTCTGACAGTCCTGAATCTGAAGGAATTACCTGAGTTCCGTACTGTAACTGAATTGACTGTAACTGATAGTCCTAGTATACTGAAATCTGAAGAACTATCTAATTTCTTTTACTGAGACTGGAACTGAAACTGTGGGAGGTAGTTGCTTAGCCGACATGCCCCAATAACATATATAGCTAGGTTGGGGTCCAATCTCTGCCCTGACTAAAGGGGTGTCAATACCGCGCCACTGGTAAGGACAGTTGTGAATGACCCTTAGCTGGCAGGTACTCGAATGAGAACGGTGGGAACCCTAAACTGATAGGTTAAGCCACCTCATCCACCCTAATCTGGAAGTTTAAGATGTCTCAACCTACGCTGGCTACGTAGTTCTGGAACACAAGGATGACTACTAAGAATCACACCCTAAACTGGCAAGTGAGTTCCCATCCTTGGATTCACTCAGTGCTAACTTCTACTCCCATCTGAAAAGACTGAACATAATTTAACTAGATCTACATGGACTGAGTAACTGACTTTCGTTGACTGACAGAATAGTACTACTATCTGAGAATTTATTGAGATCATAAGACTTCTAAGATTTCCTGAGTCACTTGACTGACTGAGTTCTATAGATCATGGATTGAAAATATTATCGTGATACGTGACATGGCTCTAGGCACACAACTATATTTTTTAGGTACTAGTACCCCCAGGACTCGATGGAAGGAAACTGACATACATAACTAACTTGATCATAAAATGGAGTCCACAATTCACCATATCATAAGTAGGGGATTTCACACTAAGCATAGTTCTCAACATCTTACTATGGAAGGGAAATTCATACAACATGTGTATACTTGCATAGCTTCAATATCATTCTCAATCCATATCACAACAACGACACATATCAATCACATGGAATTCATGTGAAATCATAAAGCATAGAGCATAGACTTGTCATTTAAGCACTATTAAATCATGGGAGATGAATTCTATTATCCTAGGCCTTTTATCAAACACTTTGCATGCATTCTTTTAGCTTAGGTGTGTTTTCATGAATTTCCCCATTTTAAACCACATAAAGTTCATGGATTTCAACTAACGAACACATATACTTCATGAAAGCACCTTTAGACATCATCTTGAAACTTAAACAACAATCATCAACATGTACATGATCATATCACAATAGGACAATCACAATATAATATTTAAAACATGGTTCTTGAGCTCTATGAACGAAATGGATCCATAGATGAATACTACGCACACCTTAGATGGAAGATTCTTGATGATTAATGGAGAAATTTGCTTGAACTTGGATCCCTAATTGAAAACCCTAATGTGCTTTTGAGAGGATTTTGAGAGAAAGAGTATGTTTTGGTAAAAATAAAGGCTTAATTCTGTGTTTATGGAATATATATAGGGATGGAAAGATGACCCAAATACCCTTCTAGATGCGTCATTTAATTTCTGTGAAAATTACCCAATTTGGGCTCCCGACGCGACACGAAGATATTGCGTTGCCCGCCGTTTGTGACCTGCAAACTCACCGCGATGCGTTGGAATCATGGAGAGATACTGAAAATTGACAAACATCATTTTGGCTTGCTCTAAGTGACTCTTATGAACATGCTTAACACATCATAAGCTCTATTATCACTAGGATACTCATCCTAATTCATGTACTCCAATATGAATCATAGGATGGGAGGTTTCATGTGTAGGAACAACGGTTCATTTTCTAGCTTTGAAATATACGTGATATTTCAAGAGGCAAGTACATGATTCCTTCCTCCAAGACACTACTTATCCAAATAACTGAAATCCCATTCGTTCACTACTACCCCAATTCAATTAAGTAAACCAAGAAGCTCCACAATACCAACTAATTTACCAAAATCCACCATCTCAAATCCTGATTAACCACAATCAGCCATTCCAAGTTGAGGATGTAGGAGGTAAAGAACTTTATGGTGGAAATTAAAATTTGGATAAAGTGGCCCTATTTTCAGAATTTTTACGAAATAGACAAGAAGCTCAAGGGGAAGGACAGAGAGGATGAGGAGATAGATTTCGTCTGATTCCCTATGGAAGAGAAAAATCGAGAAACTGACCCCAAGATAAAAAAGATCATCAATGGGATCAAGGAGGAAATGTGGGTCGAGACACGTGTCTTAACTCCGTAAATATCACTCTTTCTACCTTCAAAAGAACTTGTGATCCATTAATTTACCTTGATTGAAAAGTTCAATGAAATAGGATTTTCCAACTCAATGAGTTACCCGGACACAAGAAATTCCCTCATGCAATTGCTTAATTTGAAAGGTATGCTTTTACTTGGTGGGAGACTAAGAGGGTGAAACTAAAAAGAAATAGTAATCCCAACCTTTTAGATTAATATGAGGGTACTTATGAGAGAGAGGTATGCGATGGAAAGGTTGAAACAAGAGCAACTCACCAAGCTTTACAACTTGCGACAATGAGGTAGAGGTGTGGAAGACTACTATGAAGAATTTCAAGAACTTAATCCTTCATCTTGAGATTGTTGAACCACCAATTAATTAAATGGCTCAATTCAAAAGTGGGTTAGATTATGAAATTGCTTCTCAATTAGTTGTGCACAAGTTTGAATGAATCAAAGACCTTGTTGAAATGGCCATTGAGGTTAAGATAAACAACAACATAAAAATTCTTTTAATAAAAGATACACTTTTTCTACTTCATCCGAATGGAACAAGAATAAGGATTTCAACAAGTTCTATGAGAAAAAGCCTACTGCGAAGGCAATCCCAAGATATCCACAAAAGAATAAAGGTAATCAACATTCTAACATCAATCCTAGGAGTACTATTTGCTTTAAATGACATGGTTGGGGTCATAAGTCAAGTGAATTTCCCAATTGAAGGAATATAGTATTAGAAAAAAGTGATGCTTAGGGGATAAGGTGTCCCAAGAAGGTGGTGTTGAGAAAGACGCCCAAGCGCGTGAAGACTTTGGGAGTGAATGAGAATTAACGAAAGTTGAAGAGAACATTAGAGTACCTAATGGATTAATGATGAAAGCTTCCCATGAAGATGTTTGGCCTAAAAAAAGAGGTTATGAATTTTAACTTTATGATGAGGCAGGAGATGAATAGTGTGATGAGGTGCTTTAGGCTCGTGAAGGAGAGCTTTGTAACAAACCCAAGCCCTTGGTGTTTTATTCTTTTGGCACTAGTATTTTTCCAACTTCCAAGTTGATTCATGAGTAGGCACCATATGGTGTAAGTTTAGAAGGCAAGAGAGCAAAGATCAAGGCTTTGCTCCAAAGGTATGTACCTACCCCCTCTTATTTCTAGCATTCCTTAGAATCATAACGACATGTACCTAATGGTAGATAATTTTTTCAAGATATTTGACTTAAAATCCTACCTAGATGGTATTGATGACTCTCAAACCACCTTTTAGAATGACTTAAATATACGTAGAACGTGTGGCTTCCCCAACCCAAATGACCAATCTATTTGTTGTTCGTTGAAGAGTAAATGGTACCTACTTGATAAAAAACTTTTGTTCCTTGTCCATTGTCATACTTATATGGATAGAAAAGTTGGGCCTTTAAAGGTTGTTCAAGTGAGAGGGATATGATGTACTTAATGTGTATGCACTTACCTTTATGTGATATTGTCCTTGGTAGCACCTTAGGTAATTTTAGCTCTTGTCATTCCATTCTCTTTGGTTGTGAAGATAGCCTTATTTGTGTTAAGAATATCTGGTGTGTAGATATAAACATGGCTTGTTGTGAAAGAAGGAGTAATCTACACCCTAATGACTAACTTGACTCTACTTTTGGTTGTTTTAACACATAATGATTTGCTTGGTAATATTGTTAATGGAAATAACTTGAGAGAGTTTCTTAATCCTTTAATGATGGATTTTCTTTAATTGACTTAAAAGTATGTTTGGTTATATGTGAAGTGAGTGTCTCCTTGGCATGGATATATTGATATTAACCCTTGTGTTAAACCTCGTTCTTTGAGTATGTATTGGTTGTTTGTTCTTCTCTTGTGCTTTAAGGTTGTAGACTCGAGGACGAATCTTCTTCAAGAAGGAGAAGATACAATCTAAATTATCTTTGGGCCTTTGGATAGGATGCTCATGAAGTTAAAGATTCTTGAAGACTCCTTAATGTAATAAAAAGGTGCCAAATGGATGATAATTTCCTTCAAGAAGGTTTGAGGGACCTTGGAGTGGTTAAAAGAGTACGAGACGGGGCTAAAAACCCACGGGAGGTGACATGCACCCCATCTGCTCCTGAGGTGCACCCAACATGCTCCTGGCCTGCTTGAGTAGGTCAAACCAGTGGCATATGCGCAAGAGATGCGCCTAACATGCTCAAGCAGATGCGAAAGTGGACTGACTTGCTTTCTTATTACAAATGGGTCACTTTAGGGCCCATTAGTTGTAATAATTAACCCTAGAATATAAATAGGAGTTTTCTTTCACTGTGAGACCAGCTTTGATGCTAATAAACTTTTACTATCTTATGAGTGTGTGTAAGCTTTGATTAGCTTGCATTGATTTCTTTTGGAAACATTGGTTGCTTGAAAATCGATTCCCTTATGGTCTACGAAGGTGTTTAGGTGCTTTGATTGGATTATTTAATAGTGTATTAAGGTTTCAATACACTCTTTCTTTGATTTTAATTCTATTCTTTATGTTTATCTTTACTTTCTTTCATCTATCCTTTATCTTTTGTTTCTCGTATCGTAGTTCATTTTGAATTTCATAGTTTGATTCGATATAAGTGAAAAAGAGAGTTGAGACATAGAAAATATTCTAAGTCTTCAACTATAATCATTATATAAAAGAGAGTAAATATATTAGTGAAAGAGAGAGTTGAGATAGAAAATTTTAAGTCTACAACTATATTCAGTATATAAAAGAGAGTTTTAATATATAGAAGGAAGGTGTTTTTGTGGTGGAGCTTTGGACTCTTCAACTAATTTGGAGTTGCTTGAGTTGTACATTGTTAATGGGTTGTTGTATTCTGGAGGGGACAAGTCAACAGTTATATTGCTGGATCGGTGTAGATTATACCACACTGGGCTTGAATCTCCTTGAAGAGAGCGAGATATCCGCGCCTCAGCCAAGAAGAAGATTATTTTATTTTCTTCATGTTGTTATTTATTTTATTATTTCAACTATAATTATTATAATTATGGGATATTACACCAATAATTTTATGGAGATTCATAATTTTGTTACTATTTGAAAAAATTGCAAATATCAAGATAAGAGATCTCAACATAACAACATCACTAGTCTTTTCAAAAGATGAAAATGAGGAGATCATAACAAGTATTTTTCTACTTCCTCAACTCAAGGAGTGGAAATGTAAAAGTTTTACTACTTGTTGTGGAGAAAAGGCAAAAAAAAAAATTACCTAATATTTTTCATGAATAAAACGATACCACTTTTCATGAAAAATTATTTTGTTAAATTCTCAAAATAGTGGTTGCTAATGAAATGAGGGAAAAGTCACTATGAAAAATGTGATTTTCATATTTTTGAGAATGCTTTGAAACAATAAAGTGTTACAAGTGCATGTATGTAATGCCCCGAGATTATACCCTGGACGCCACACAGTGCTTACGGTCACAAGTGACCACAAGCTAACCCATGATAGTAGTACCTACTGTGAGCATTAGGTAAAACTGATAACAAAAGATCATATGCAGAATTTAAATGAAAAACACCATAAGGTTTTAAATCATAGTTCTGATGTCTGTAAAACAATACTGACAATACTGATAAAATGGCCGATAATAACAACTAAAAACTGACTGACTGTACTAGTCTGAAAGCCTCTAAACTATCTAACTATGGAGTTGACGGAACAAGCCCCCAACTAACTCCGACTGACTAAATGGCTGAACTACTAACATAACTGAATATAATATAACTCGTCCTTGAAGGATGAGGACTCACCATGGCTGCTGATGATGATACACTTCAAAGTCTAAGTACTGTCGGGAATCTAGGCGTCCGAACCTTAATGAGTATGCGACCAGTACTTTGAATATACTGGTATGCTAAATAAGGTTAGGCTGATATGCATGGGTTCATGTGCATGAGTAATAACTAACTGAATGAGTAGCATGAGGTAACTGAATAACTGATACGTATGCGTGAATGCTGTAAAATCTAAGAATGCATAACCAAGCATATAACATGATTCTGAAATAGTTTGTAAACTGAAATACTGAAATCTGATAACTGAATAACTGATAAACTGTATGCTATGGTTGAGCAAAACTAAACTGAGTTTTGGACTGAATACTGAAACTAAAATTGTGGGAGGTATCATCTAACCAACATGCCCCAAATCTGAGTTGATAGGGGTCCAACTTATGACCCCAGTTAAAAGGGTGCTAATACCATGTCACAGGTACTAACAATGGCTGTGTCAACCCTAAACTATCTGGAAGCGACCTTGTCAACCCTAAACTAACAGGAAGACTCATGAGATGTGTGTCAACCTTAAACTAGAAGAAAGACATCTCAAACCTACGCTGGCTACGTAGTTCTGTAACTCAGGGATTGCTACTAAGGGTCAAACCCTATACTAACAGAAATGGCCCTATCCCTGGGTTCGATCGATGCTGAATCCTACTCCTAACTAAACTGACACTGATTACGGGACCGAACTAAGTTTAACTAAAGAAGGAATTGACTCGGATTACTGAACTGGTTTAAATTTGACTGACACGATAACTGACTGAACTGATAATCCTCATACATGTCTGAAACCATTCTAAAAATACTGAGACTAAGTAAACAACTAAATTTTGGGTATTCATAACTCCCAGAAGTCGATAACAATAACGATAGGGACACATGAAGGCTTTGACACCATGGGAGGAAATTATTTTTCACAATTATTCACTTAAGCATTTCATCAAACACATAGAGGTCAAGAGTTAAAGCATGGGAATAGTTAAACATGAGATAATAACATAATTTCACTACTAAAATTCATGGGTTAAGGGTGTGACATGAAAAAATCACCCTTCAAACGTGTTATGGACAAATTCCATCGAAAATAATTTGTAAGCGTGATATAGTGTCGAGATTCATGGATATAATTCTTAATTACATGTAAAGATCAAAACTTTAAACTTGAAAACGGATTCTTGGACTCCATGGATGAAAAGGACCCATGGATGTACATCTAACATACCTTAACAATGGAGAAATTGTGAAAAGATTGAACCTTTGAGCTTGATTGTGCAAACCCTAGTTATTTTTCTCCGTTCGTGTTTTAGATGATAAACTGATGATGTTATTAGGGTTAGAACGAGTTTAGGATCTATAAATCTCGTGTAGTTATGTTTAGGGACATTTAAGAGGTGTCAAATAACTTAGTTTCCCTCGGAATCAAAACCAAAATGTCTAGGTCGTTGTGCCATGGGATTTGCATCGCACATGCTATGGCAAACTTTAAGGTTTGCATCACACACCCTATGGAAAACCCTTTCCAGTGAACGTTTGAGATTGTTAAGCGACACCCCCCCCCTTGGCAAAGCCATAATTTTCCACTAAACCTGTCAAACGGGTCGGGTTGACCTGGCCCAACCCGACCCACTTAATAAAATCAGCTCGGTTTGACCCGGCCTGGTCAACCTATGGGCTGTAGGGTACCGAGTCCCGGGCTGGTTAAATTTTTTGGTTGGGCCCAGTTAACCCGGCCCGGACCAAGTCCGATCTAGGCCCGTCGGTTAACTGGCCCGACCTAAATAATTTTTTTTTTTATTTTTTTTTTGATATTTGGGCCAAACTAACCGTTGGCCCAACGGATATACTGCCATTTTTGGGTCCAAACGGCTAGTTTGGGCCCATTTATTAAAAAAAATCATTTAAAATATTTTTTAATCTAACAAAAAATTATATAAATACCATACACCTTCAAATCATTTTTCACACAATTTTTCACTATCTCAAATCTCATTCTCTCTCAATCTCAATTATCAAATATTCAATATATTTAATTTCCTAAAGTGGTCACTTTAATTTTTTAATTTTGCGATTACAAAATACGAGTGGAGGTTTCTAAAGTCACAACCTTCGGATACTTTCAAAATTTGGTATTGTCGTTCCATCTCTTACGTTTAATTTTTATTTTATTATATTAATTGTTGAATATTTAATTTTATTATATTTGTATATTTTAAAATTTTTTAGTTTAATTTATATTATGGATAAATTAAGAAACCTCGCTACTAAAGGTGTTAAATTTTTTTATCCCGGAAGCGGTAGTGGTAGTAAAAAGCGAATTACTAGCGGTAGAGGTACTTCAAGTAGTAGATATACCCGTGTGCCTTCGCCTCCGGTACCGCTTGGTACACCTTTTGAGGAAGAAATAAGTGTAGGTGCTCACGATATGGATTATGTAGAAGCTCAGGAAAATTACGGTATAGAATAAGAAAATGAAGTAGATGCGGTTAATTTAGACGAAAATGATGAAAATATTGGTGAGACACCCGCAGTAGGAAATACTAACGATAGATCTGAATTGGTTAATCTCCCTTCCCGTCCTTCCCGTGCCCGAAGAGCTCGTAAAACAACTAGTATTGCATGATAATTTTTTGAACGTATAGCAGATACTGAGGTGCAATGCAATATTTGTCAATAAATATATAAGCATAAAAACGGAGGCAAGCAATGGGGTACGGGTATGTTAATGGAACATATAGGTGATGCTCACGAAAGAGAGTCAAATATTGCACGAGGTGGTGGAGATATTGGTGGACCAACGCAAACTAGAATGGACCCAACAACCAGTCAGGTAACGAAGAAGTATAATAAATTGAGGGACCGGAAAGAAATAGTTGAAATGGTAGCTGTGGGTTGTTTGCCTTTTAGTTTTCCTTCTTCTGATGCCTTTATTCATCATATTCAAGCAATTTATAATCCTATGTTTAATGGTATTCCTAGAAGTACTTGTCGGTCTGATATTTTTAGACTTCATTCAGAATATTATTTTTATTTATCAACATTGTTAAAAAATATTCAATGTAGATTGTCCCTAACTTCTGATTTTGGTCGTGTTGTAAATAAAAATGATTATTTAACCATTACTTGTCATTGGATGGATAGTAATTTTGTGATGCAAAAATGTATTCTTGCTTTTTTATATGATGAAGATCATAAACATACTGGAGATTTTATTGTTGATTCAATTGTTAGAGTTGTCAAATTTTATGGTATCGAAAATAAAATTTATGTATTGCTTTTGATAATGCTTCTAACAACAAGACTGCTATAAAAAAGTTAAAATCTAAGTTATCTCCGTCGTTGCCTGAAATTTTTCATATTAAGTATGCATGTCACATATATAATTTAATTGTAAAAGATGGTCTTGAGTTTTTTGAGTTTTATATTGAAAAAATCCATCTTGCTGTTGGTTTTATTCAAGGAAATAATCGTTGATCGAGAATTAGAGAATTTAAAGTTAAATGTCAAGAAAATGGACTTGCACCGATATTGATGCCTGAGGAAATTGATATTAGATGGAATTCTACGTATGATTTTTTAAAAATTTGTTATAAATATAGAGTTCCTATTACACTAGCTTTTAACCAACATTGCGGTTCATTTGCTGATTCTGTTGATTGCATGCTACATGATTCTGATTGGGTTGTATAATGATCTTGTTAAGTTTTTAAAAAAAATTTATGTAGCTACGGTTGAATTTTTTGGTGCTTATTATCCTACTGTTTGTAATATTTTGACATATATAGCCGATATTTCTGGTTTGCTCAAAAATATAAAAATAAAGAAGGTTATAAAGAAGTTGTTGGTGCCATGTTTACTAAATTTTAAAAATATTTTTTTCCTATTCCCCCTATTTACTTGGTTGGTGATATGCTAAATCCGTGCATGAAATATAATACTATGTGCCACTTTAGTACTATTATTTATGCTAACTTAGAAATAAATACTAACAATGATTCTGAGCAAGTACAACCTGATTTGTGGACGGCTATCGATGATGCGAATGAATACATAGAAAAATTATATAATCCTTATGCTGATTTAGTTGATTTAGTCGTACCTACAAATATCACTCCAACTGTCGCTCCGCATCCTCCCGAAGAGCCATCGTCTTCTAAAAGGCCGACACATAGTGGTTTTCCTGATTCCTTTTATGATTTACCTTATTGGAACAGTGTTGATGACAGAGCTTATACATCAAATTATCGGGAAGAGCTGAAATATTATCTTCGATCGCAGCCAGAGGATCGCAGATGACGGATCAACACGCTGGATTGGTGGAGGAGTAATGAAACACAATATCCTGTGCTTTCAAGACTAGCTAGAGATATCTTGAATGTTCCAATGTCAACCGTTGCATCAGAGAGCGCCTTTAGTCAGGGACGATAGCAGCTTGGAGACAACCGAGACTCATTGGGAAGCAATGCAATGAATGTTCTAGTTTGCCTCAGAGATTGGATTAGAGTGGAAAGAAGAAACCAAGGAATGGAACCGGAGCCTAACGATGAACAGAAACTTGAAGAAATTATGTCTTCACGGGAGAACTCAGCAGAATCAAGTCCAATGCATGATTTTTTCCCCGTTGAATTTGACTATCCTATGCAAGTTTCCGTTAATATTAACATGAATGAGTTGGAAAAAATGATGCATAATTTGTAGATTTTTCATTCATGTAAATTATAAATTTGGATCATTTCGCAATCAATAAAATTGAAAATTCATTCACTCCTTAGTCCTTACTTTGTAATTTTTTTCATTTAATGATTTAAATTAAATTTCTAGTTTAAATTAAAAACTTACTTCTAATATATTATTAATTTATTATATTAAGTAGTATATATTCTGTATATTTGTGTATATATCTTCTACAGATGTGTATATTTATTGTATATATATGTATATGTTTTATAAATTGTATATATATTTTAGTATATATATATATATATATATATATATATATATATATATATATTGTAGTATATGTTTTATTTAAATTAGTACATATATATTGAATGGTGCGTATATATATGTATATATTTTCTATAGACGTGTATATTTAACGTATACATGTGTATATATTTTATAAAATAGTATATAACTATATATATATATATATATATATATATATATATATATATATATATATATATATATATAAATTGTAATGTATATATATTGTAGTATATTTTATTTAAAGTAGTACATATACATTGAATAGAGCATATATATGTGAATATATCATCTATAAACGTGTATATTTAACGTATACATATGTATATATTTTATAGATTAATATATAACTATATATAACTATATATAACTATATATATATATATATAACTATATATATATATATATTGTAAGGTATATATATTGTAGTATATTTTATTTAAAGTAGTACATATATGTTGAATCGAGCATACATATGTGAATATATCTTCTATAGACGTGTATATTTAACGTAAACATGTGTATATATTTTATAAATTAGTATATAACTATATATATATATATATATATTATAATGTATATATATTGTAGTATATTTTATTTAAAGTAGTACATATACATTGAATAGAGCGTATATATGTGAATATATCTTCAGTAGACATGTATATTTAACGTATACATGTGTATGTGTTTTATAAATTAGTATATAACTATAACTATAACTATATATATATATATATATATATATATGTATATATATTGTAGTATATTTTATTTAAAGTAGTACATATGCATTGAAATAGAGCATATATATGTGAATATATCTTCTATAGACGTGTATATTTAACATATACATGTATATATATTTTATAAATTAGCATATAACTATGTATATATATATATATATATATATATATTGTAATGTATATATATTGTAGTATATTTTATTTAATGTAGTACATATTCATTGAATGGTGTGTATATATGTGTATATATCTTCTATAGACATGTATATATTTAACGTATACATGTGTATATGTTTTATAAATTAGTATATAACTATATATATATATATATATATATATATATATATTGTAATGTATATATATTGTAGTATATTTTATTTAAACTTTAAAGTAGTACATATATACTGAATGGTGCGCATATATGTGTAATTGTGTATATGTGAATATATTTTTTAAATTCTAATATAGTATATACTATATATATAGTTCAACTGACCAAGAACTCATAGTGACCATATCGAGTTCGAAAACTAGTTTTCGGAATATCCGAAGCTCTAATCCTCAACTAGTGATAACCAGACTTCAAATCAATCTTCGAAAATACCACATCACCCTGGAGCTGATCAAATAAATCATCAATGCGAGGAAGAGGATACTTATTATTAACCACCACCTTGTTCAATTGTCGATAATCAATACATATCTGCATAGACCCATCCTTTCTCTTTACATACAAGATAGACGCACCCCAAGGTGAAACACTAGGTCGAATAAATCCCTTATCCAACAACTCTTATAACTGATCCTTCAGTTCCTTTCAACTCTGTTGGAGTCATTCTATAATGAGGAATAGAAATGGGCTCAGTGCTCGACTCAACATCAATAATAAAATCAACATCTCAATTCGAAGGCATACTAGGAAAGTCCAT
This sequence comes from Capsicum baccatum var. pendulum, assembly GCA_030864225.1. Classification (NCBI taxonomy): domain Eukaryota; kingdom Viridiplantae; phylum Streptophyta; class Magnoliopsida; order Solanales; family Solanaceae; genus Capsicum; species Capsicum baccatum. The sequence continues at coordinate 228,058,450 of CM061556.1, forward strand.
AGGGAACACCTCCATAAACTCTCGGGCAACACGGACAGAATCCAAGAAAAGAGGCGAAACAACACTTGTGTCACGAATATGGGCCAAGTAAGATAAACATCCCTTCTCAACCAATTTATGAGCCTGAACATAAGATATAACCCTCTTAGGACCCGAATTAAGTATACCCTTTCTAAGCTATCCTTGACACAACAACTAAAGCTAAAGTCACAGTCCTAGCAAAACAATCTAAGACAACATGATAAGGAGCCAAACAATCCATATCCAAAATAACATCAAAATCGACCATATCTAACACAAGCAAGTCTACCAAAGTTTTACGTCCAGCAAAAGTCACAACACAAGATCGATACACCCGATCCACCACTAAAGAATCACCTACCGAGGTAGATATATGAATAGGCATGGCAAGAGGCTCCCTAATAGAATCAAAACCCAAATAAAAATATACAGACACATAGAAGAAAGTCGATCCAGGATCAAATAATAACATGCAGGTCTGAAACAAACGGAACGGTACTGCGATCACAGAATCTGAAGCATCCGCCTCAGATCTGACTGATATAGCACAACACTATCCATGACTACCATCTGGTTGAGTGGCCCCGTAACCACCAACACGGGCTCTACTATCTCTACCTCTAGCACCTTTGGTAGAACATCTACCTCTCACAACTGAAATAAGGTTATCTCTAAACACACGGCAAGAACAGTCCTTGGCCACATAGCCAATCTTATCACACACATAGCAACCTCTGCGACTAGTCTCAATAGGAGAAGGTACAACTAGGCCTGAACTGCTGGACTAGAAGGTCCACCACCTGAACTCTGTAATGCTGCCTGTACTGGCCTACCATAGTATCCACGAGAACCTCTAAAATTTCTTCCTTGAGAGGTCTGAATCTTGAACTCACAAAAATATCATGCCTTCTTGGCGCCTCCCTGAGATGCACTAAGAATAACCTCTGTCATCTTAGCATGATCCACAATACTCTAAAAAGAAGCCCCAAACACAACTATATAAAACGTAGCCAACAGAAGGAAAACAACCCAACCCTTCACAAACTTTTGAATCTTCTCAAACTCGGTGGAAATACTATCTTAGAAATATCAAGACAGGGTATGGAAGGATGCCTTATACTCAAAAACTGTCATTGAGCCCCGCTCTAAATTATCAAACTCGTCCCACATATGATTTCTCAAACTAAAAGGCACAAATCTCCAGAAAGGCATCAACAAACTGATCCCATGACAACTCAGGAGCATTAACAAGCCTACAACCAACAAGTGATATCCAATAATCTCTCGCTGCATCTTTCAACTGATAAAAAGTATAACCAACTCCATTCGCGTAGAAAAAGTGAAACACAACTCAGAATACAGGGTATGAAAGAATTTCACAGAATAAAGAATGAAACGAGGGAATTTTCCTAAAGACATCCTATAGCCTCTCGAAGATAGATATGGATGTCTATGTCTCGATCCGCAAGAATCTATTAGATATCCCGTTCTTACACCGTTGAGACCAATGAAACCTGGCTACTTTGATACCAATTTGTCAAACCCAAAAATGAGGGTCATGATGGCACTTGTCGCAACGTACCTTGACAAGTAACTAGTATAGAAAGATAGAGGTGAACTTCGGATGCATGAATTTCCAACCGCTACCTTGGAAGCTCTAACAATCGCTCGAATCAAGTAAGCTGAGGCGCACTCGAGCTAGGACCTGCACCGAAAGGGTGCAGTGGACATGAGTACGATCCACTTAAACTCAGTAGGTCTCATAGGCCGACCAAGAAAAGTGGTAAATAAAGCATACGAAATATACACTAAGGGCACGTCACCTGCAATCAGATAATATCGTACAACGGTAGCCCACACCGCTTGCACTAACAGTTCTAGTATATCTCACATATATTACAAAAACACACCAAGATACGAAACACAAGTATACATTATGTCATATATAATATAACAAGAAAGAACATGTAGATACAAGATCATCAAATACAAGTAAAGGAAAGTAAGACAAACACACAAATGACAAGTCAATAAGGCAATACAACACAACATAAACGCAATAAAGTAAGTGCAATGTATATGATGATGATGATGATGATGCATGAGGTTGTCGCACAACCTCCGGGATCATCGCACAATCCCCGTATACACCTACAGAGCTAAAGCTTCCCGACATAGGACCCATGGGGGGTTCATCAACCCATATACAATCCATATATCTCATATCTTCTTTCCGGCACATTCCTTGGAAAGGGTTTTGTAAGGTGTTATAATATTTTTAAAAAGATGTTGCCAGTGTTTCTCAGATGTTGTCACGGTGGTACCAATATTTTATGAATGAGTATGATATGAAGATGTAATGCTCATAACCAATCACAATAAGTATTTCCACAACCAACCACATGATATATTTTCATAACCAATCATAATGATATATTTTCACAACCACATAAGCCAATATTCACTCGTTATTTTCATTTCATCCATGAATTTCCACATGTCTCATATGCCAGTAAAGTATGAATATAATCACAATACACCCAGGTACCACATTAAATAATACAGTACAATTACTCACATGTATTCAAGGCTATCAATGTCACATAGGACCCCACACGATCAAACATATCACATAATATTTCAATTTCGACAATTACATCACATATAGGACCCCACACGGGCACAACACATAGATAGCCATTTTTCATGATTAGTTTTCACCCTTAACATGCATTTTGTACCATAATTTACTACCCAACCCAGTCTGAAGAGTTAAGCCATAACCTACCTCGAAAGCCGAAACCGGTCTGCTATACTTGAACCTGCGACCTTACTTTTCACGAACAATCCCAAACTCCACTAAAAACATCAAATATAAAATCTACGCATCAAAACAAAACCAACGACACCCATATTGACTACTTTTGGTTTGAAGTCAAAATGAACCCCCAAAATAGGCTTCCGAAAAAGAAGGAAAAAATTGGAGCTTTACTTCAAAAATATGTTCCCCATATTTTTAGGAACCTACAGCTGAAAACCCAAGTTAAATCGAGTTAAAAATGGCGTTCAAATCAAAGAAAAACTATTTTTGAGCTTTACCGGGTAAAATCCTTGAAATCCGGGTTAAAATCAAGAATTAGAGTTGTTTTGAAGGTTAAATTGATGAAAAACTAGTAATTATAAGATAAAAATATTTTTCAAGTGAAAGGAGATGAAATTTGGATTTAAAATCATGCCCTAAGATTTTTGGGGTTTTGAGAAATTTATCAAGAAATTTTTAAGAAAAGGGTGAATTCTTACCTTCAATCCGTAATTAAAATCAAGAAATATGTGTTAATCTAGTTTCCCAAGCTCTCAAAAACTTCACTTTTAAGCTTCCAAAATATTTAGGATTAATCTAGTTTCCCAAGCTCTCAAAAACTTCACTTTTAAGCTTCCAAAATATTTAGGGTTTAACTCTCAAGAGACAATATGAAAAATGAGCAAAATGGGCCAAAAATGTGAAAAAGTTGCTATATATTGCAGATTTTTCTGGTTTTTGCACCAGATTTTCCCTTCAAGTTCACCCGGACTTTGACTGTGAGTCCGTGATTCATTCGGAGTCTGATTTATACAAACGAACTATGCAACCATACTAAATTAGACGTTCCGGATGCGATGGAGATACTAGATTTTCCAGAAAAAGTCATTTTCACAAAATTGACCCCCGAAATTCGAAATCATAATTTTTCAAATCGAGGGTCGAAATGAGATTTAAAAGCTGTAAAATCATAACAAACATGCTAACACACTAAAATTGACATTCTGGATCTGATGGAGAAGTTGGATTTTCCATCCGAGGTCGTTTTGATCAAATGTGGGTCCCAAACCCATATTTCTAATTTTCCAACTTTCCGATCAATAGGTCGAAATGAGCTCGGGTGAACCAGGACCTGAACCAAAGGTCTATCTAGCCTAAAATCAATATTCCAGAGCTGCTGGCGCAGTCCGTTTGGTCATCCGTCACACGGATCAAAATATAACCACATAAGTCCAAAATAAGGCTCTCGAAGCCATAAAAAATCACAATATTGTATAAATGATACCGAAATGCATAAAAAATCATGTCAAGCACTCCCACACCCCAGAAATACCATAATGCAACTTCAGAAAGGGGTAAAACAGTCAAATCACACAAAATCACAAATTTCACATATTTCATCAAATTTTTAGGTCGTTACATCATCCACCACTAAAAATCTAGTTCGTCCTCAAACTAAGGCAAGGAAATACGTGAATCAATGAAAAGCTGGGGATAAGAACTATGCATATCAGACTCAATCTCCCAAGTAGTACATCTATAGGCCAAAGTTGCCACTGGACCTGAACCACAAGGATCACTTTAGAGCGCAAATGCCTAACATCCCTAGCCAAAAAGGAAACTGGCTCCCCAACAAAGGACAACCGCTCATCTAACTGAACTGAATCCTAACGAATGACATGAGACTTGTCAAGAATATAGCAACGAAGCATAAAAACATGAAAACTGGATGAACAACAAATAGATCAAGGGGCAAAGCCAACTCATAAGCCACATCACCAATATTCTGAAGAATCTCAAACGGATCAATATACCTGGGGCTAAGCTTGCCCCTCTTCCCAAACCTCATCACACCTTTCATGGGTGAAACTCAAAGGAAAACATGATCACCAACACCAAAATTTGAGACACGAAGTCTACGATCAGCATAACACTTTTGCCTACTTTGGGCCACTCTAAGTCTATCCTGAATGACCCAGACCCTATCCAAAGACTCACGAAGCAAGTTCGTACCACGAGGTCTCACCTCTGAAACATCGAAACAACCTACTAGAGAGTGACAACGCCTACCATACAACGCCTCAAAAGGAGCCATATCAATACTGGAATAGTAGCTATTACTATGTGCAAACTATACTAAAGCCAAATGTTGCTCCCACTGGCCACCAAAATCCATCACACACGTGCGGAGCATACTTCAAAACCTGGATAGTCCATTCTGACTGGCCACCAGTCTGGGGTGAAACGCTGAACTAAGATCCACTCGAGTACCTACCTCATCCTGAAAAGTCTTCCAAAAGTGAGATGTGAACACATGACCTCGATCTGAAATAATGGACACCGGCACACCATGCAGATGCACAATCTCACGAATATAGATACTGGCCAACCTCTTAGCACTAAATGAGACCTGAACCGAAATAAAATGAGCTAACTTGGTCGATCGACCCACGATGACCCAAACACTGTCAGAACCATGAGATGTACGCGGCAAACCAGTCACAAAGTCCATAGTGATGCATTCCCACTTCCACTCAGGAATGGGTAACCTCTGAAGTAAACCACCAAATCTCATATGCTCGGTCTTCACCTGCTGACAACATAGGCAACAAGACACAAAATTTCTATATCTAGCCTCATACCACCCCACCAGTTGTGCTGTCTCAAATCATGATACATCTTAGTCACACCTGGATGGATGGAATATCCAGAACAATGGGCCTCCTCCAAGATCAACCTAATTCGATCACCACTCTTGGCATACAAACTCAGCCCTCAATCCTCAAAACTTCATCTGAATTAGGTGAGGCTTTCTTAGACTCTCCACTCAATATTTTATCTCGAATCAACCTCAACCCAACATCGTTAAACTAATGCGCTCGAATCTGCTCTATCAAAGAGGGTCTAGCATCCATAAGTGCCAAAACACACCCTGGCGTTGAAATATCAAGCCTGACCTCCAAGTCCAACGACCTCTCCTGAGTCAAAAGATGTGCCAAGATACCCATGCTAGCTGACTTCTAGCTCAAGGTATCCACAACCACATTAGTCTTTCCTTAATGGTAGAGAATAGTCAAGTCATAATTCTTGAGCAACTCAAGCCAACGACGCTGCCTCCTAAGAAGATCTCGCTGATAAAGAAGTACAAAAGGCTATGATGATCTGAGAAGATCTCACAGTGGAATCCATACAAATAATGCCTCCAAAACTTCAAGGCAAACACAACTGCGCACAACTCCAAATCATGGGTAGGATAATTCCTCTCATGAGGATTCAATTGATGAGATGCATAAGCAATTACCTTACCCTCCTACATCAACACAGCACCTAACCCAACATCTGAAGCATCACAAAAGACAGTAAAGCCCACGCCCTCCTTAGGCAAAGCTAATATAGGAGCTGAAGTCAACCAATCCTTAAGCTTCAGGAAGCTCGCCTTACAAGCTTCGGACCACTGAAAAGAAATCTTCTTTTGGGTCAACTTGGTCAATGGAGCTGCAATGGATGAAAAACCCTCAATAAAATATCGATAATACTCAGTCAAGCCAATAAAACTCTGAATCTCGATGGGCGAAGTAGGTTTAGCCCAAATCATAAACCGCTGCAACCTTAGCTGGATCAACCATACTACCTTCTTTAGTCACCACATGACCTAAGAAAGAAATAGACTCCAACCAAAACTCACACTTAGAGAACTTAGCATACAACTTCTCATCCCTCAGTCTCTGAAGCACAATTCGCAAATGCTCCTCATGCTCAACCTCACTCTTAGAATAAACCAAGATATCATCTATAAATACAATAATAAAAGAGTCAAGATACGGTCGAAACACTCGGTTCATCAACTCCATGAACGCGGTAGGGGCATTGGTCAACCCGAAGGACATGACCAAGAACTCATAATGACCATATAGAGTTTGAAAAGTAGTTTTTGGAATATCCGAAGCTCTAATCCTCAACTGGTGATAACCAGACCTCAAATCAATCTTCGAAAATACCACAGAACCCTGGAGATGATCAAATAAATCATCAATGCGAGGAAGAGGATACTTATTCTTAACCATCACCTTGTTCAACTGCTGATAATCAATACATATCTGCATAGACCCATCCTTTCTCTTTATATACAAGACAGACGCACCCCAAGATGAAACACTAGGTCGAATAAATCCCTTATCCAACAACTCTTATAACTGATCCTTCGGTTCCTTTCAACTCTGTTGGGTCCATTCTCTAAGGAGGAATAGAAATGGGCTCGGTTCCCGACTCAACATCAATAATAAAATCAACATCTCAATTCAAAGGCATACTAGGAAAGTCTATAGGGAACACTTCCATAAACTCACGGGCAACGCAGACAGAATCCAAGAAAGGAGGCGAAACAACACTTGTGTCACGAATATGGGCCAAGTAAGATAAACATCTCTTCTCAACCAATTTATGAGCCTGAACATAAGATATAACCCTCTTAGGACCCGAATTAAGTGTACCCTTTCCAAGCTATCCTTGTCTTACCAACTAAAGCTAAAGTCACAGTCATAGTAAACTAATCTAAGACAACATGATAAAGAGCCAAACAATTCATATAAAAAATAAGATCAAAATCCACCATATCTAACACAAGCAAGTCTACCAAAGTTTCATGTCCGGCAAAAGTCACAACACAAGATCGGTACACCCAATCCACCACTAAAGAATCACCTACCGAATTAGATACACGAATAGGAATGGCAAGAGGCTCCCTAACAGAATCAAAACCCGAAGAAAAATATACAGACATATAGAAAAAAGTCAATCCAGGATCAAATAATAACATGCAGGTCTGAAACAAATGAAACGGTACCTGCGATCACAGCATCTGAAGCGTCTGCCTCAGATCTGACTGATATAGCATAGCACTATCCATGACTACCATCTGGCTGAGTGGCCCCATACCAACACGGGCTCTACCATCTCTACCTCTAGCACCTTTGGTAGAACACCTACCTCTCACAGCTGAAATAAGATTATCTCTAAACACGCGACAAGAATAGTCCTTGGCCATATGGCCAATCTCATCACACACATCACAACCTCTGCGACTAGTCTCACTAGGAGAAGGTACAACTGGGCCTGAACGGCCACCCTGAACTGCTGGACTAGAAGGTCCACCACCTGAACTCTGTAATGTCGCCTGTACTGGCCTACCATAGTATCCTCGAGAACCTCTAAAATTTTTGCCTCGAGAGGTATGACTCCTGAACTCACCAAAATATCGCTCCTTCTTTGCGCCTCCCTAAGATACACTAAGAATATCCTCTGTCATCTTTGCATGATCTATAATACTCTAAAAAGAAACCCCAAACACAACTATATGAAATGTAGCCAACAGAAGGAAGACAACCCAACCCTTCACAAACTTTTGAATCTTCTCAAACTCGGTCTCACATATGATCTCTCAAACTAAAAGGCCCAAATCTCTCCAAGTTATTAAACTCGTCTCACATATGATCTCTCAAACTAAAAGGCACAAATCTCTCCAGAAAGGCATCAATAAACTGATCCCATGACAGCTCAGGAGCATTAACAAGCCTACAACCAACAAATGATATCCAATAATATCTCGCTGGATCTTTCAACTGATAAGAAGTATAAGCAACTCCATTCACGTAGAAAGAGTGAAACACAACTCAGAATACAGGGTATGAAAGAATTTCTCACAAAAAAGAATGAAACGAGGTAATTTTCCTAAAGACATCCTATAGCCTCTTGAAGATAGATACGGACGTCTACGTACCGATCCGCAAGAATCTATTAGACATCCCGTTCTTACACCGTTAAGACCAATGAAACCTGGCTGCTTTGATACTAATTTGTCAGACCTAAAAATGAGGGTCATGATGGCACTTGTCGCAGCATACCTTGACAAGTAAGCCTATCACCCAAACTGATATGAATAGAGAAAAAAACAAAAATACCCAAGGTAAGGCTTCTAGAATGAAGCCGAACCATATACATAATCATAACAATGCGGAAAGAACTTATCCAAAACACCAATCATGCCCAAAACCAGGTGTCAATAGTGTAAGAACTATTAATAAAATCCAAGAGTCACATACATCAGAAAAATAACCATAAAGAAATAATAACTGTCTCTGAATACTAATAAAGACATAACTAGTATAGAAAGATAGAGGTGAATTTCGGACGCATGAATTTCCAACAGCTACCTTGGAAGCTCCAACAGTCGCCCGAATCAAGTAAGCTGAGGCACACTCGAGCTAGGACCTGCACCGAAAGAGCGCAGTAGACATGAGCACGATCCACTTGTACTCAGTAGGTATCATAGGCCGACCAAGCAAAGTGGTAAATAAAGCATACAAAATATACACTAAGGACACATCACCTGCAATCGGATAATATCCCACAACGGTAGCCCACACCGCTTGCACTAACAGTTTTAGTATATCTCACATATATTACAAAAACACACCAAGATACGAAACACAAGTATACATTCTGTCACATATAATATAACAAGAAAGAACATGTAGATACAAGATCATTAAATACAAGTAAAGGAAAGTAAGACAAACACATAGACGACAAGTCAATAAGGCAATACAACACAACATAAACACAATAAAGTAAGTGCAATGTATATGATGATGATGGTGATGATGATGATGATGATGCACGAGGTTGTCGCACAACCTCCGGGATCATCGCACAATCCCTGTATACACCTACGGAGCTAAAGCTTCCCGACGTAGGACCCATGAAGGGTTCGTCAACCCATATACAATCCACATATCTCATATATCCTTTCTCTCACATCCCTCGTAAAGGGTTTTGTAAGGTGTTACAATATTTTTAGAAAGGTGTTGCCAGTGTTTCTCAGATGTTGCCACGGTGGTACCAATGTTTCATGAATGAGTATGATATGAAGATGTAATGCTCACAACCAATCACAATAAGTATTTCCACAACCAACCACATGATATATTTCTATAACCAACCACAATGATACATTTCCACAACCACATAAGCCAATATTCACTCGTTGTTTTCATTTCATCCATGAATTTCCACATGTCTCATATGCCAGTAAAGTATGAATATAATCACAATAAACCCATGGTACCACATTAAACAATACAATACAATTACTCACATGTATTCAAGGCTATCAATATCACATAGGACCCCACACAGTCAAACATATCATATAATAATTCAATTTCGACAATTACATCACATATAGGCCCCCACACCGGCACAACACGTAGAAAGCTATTTTTCATGATTAGTTGCCACCCTTAACATGTATTTTTTACCATCATTTACTACCCAACCCAGTCTGAAGAGTTAAGCCATAACTTACCTCGGAAGCCGAAACCGGTCTGTTATACTTGAACCCGCGACCTTACCTTTCACGAACAATCTCAAACTCCACTAAAAACATCAAATATGAAATCTACGCGTCAAAACAAAATCAACGACACCCATATTGACTACTTTTGGTTCGGGGTCAAAACGGACCCCCAAAATAGGTTTCCGAAAAAGAAGGACAAAATTAGAACTTTACTTCAAAAATATGTTTTCCATATTTTTAGGAACCTACAGCTGAAAACCCAAGTTAAATCGAGTGAAAAACGGGTTTCAAATCGAAGAAAAATCATTTTTGAGCTTTATCGGGTAAAACTCTTGAAATCCGGGTTAAAATCAAGAATCAGAGTTGTTTTGAAGGTTAAATTGATGAAAAACTAGTAATTATAAGATAAAAAAAATTATTCAAGTGAAAGGAGATGATGTTTGGATTTAAAATCATGCCCTAAGATTTTTGGGGTTTTGAGAAATTTATCAAGAAATTTCTAAGAAAAAGGTGAATTCTTACCTTCAATCCGTAATTAAAATCAAGAAATAGGTGTTTATTTAGTTTTTCAAGCTCTCACAAACTTCACTTTTAAGCTCCCAAAATATTTAGGGTTTAACTCTCAAGAGACAAGATGAAAAATGAGCAAAATGGGCCAAAAATGTGAAAAAACTGCTATATATTGCAGATTTTTCTGGTTTTTGCACTAGATTTTTCCTTCAAGTTCACCTCGGACTTTGACGGGGTGTCCAAAATTCATTCGGAGTTCGATTTATGCAAACGAACTATAAAACCATACTAAATTAGACGTTCCGGATGTGATGACGATATCAGATTTTTCAGAAAAAGTCATATTCATAAAATTGACCCCTGAAATCATAATTTTCCAAACCGAGGGTCGAAGTGAGATTTAAAAGCTGTAAAATCATAACAAATATGCTAACACACTAAAATCGACTTTCCGGATCTGCTGGAGAAGTCGGATTTTCCATCCGAAGTTGTTTCGATCAAATGTGAGTCCCACACCCATATTTCCAATTTTCCAACTTTCTGATCAATAGGTCGAAATGAGCTCGGGTGAACCAGGACCCGAACCAAAGGTCTACCTAGTCTAAAATTGATATTCCAAAGTTGCTGGCATAGTCCGTTTGATCATCCGTCAGACGGATCAAAATATAACCACATAAGTCCAAAATAAGGCTCTCGTAGCCATCAAAAACCACAATATTGCATAAATGATACCAAAATGCATAAAAAATCATGTCAACTACTCCCACAGCCCAGAAATAGCATAATGCAACTACGGGGAGGAGTAAAACAGTCAAATCATCCAAAATCATAAATTTCACATATTTCATTAAATTTTTAGGTTGTTACAATTATTAACATATATGCAACTCTTGTCATGGTCAAGACTTAGTTTAGAAAATTATTGTACAATGTCATACTGTTGAAATTGAAACTTTTGCCCAAGAGGTAAAACTTTGTTCTATAATTGCACTGATTAGATTATTAACATATATGCAACCATTGACTCATGGGCAAGACTTAGTTTAGAAAATTGTTAAAATTAAAAACTTTTGCCCAAGTGGCAAAATTTTATCCTTTATTTGCACTGATTAGATTATTAACATAAAAGGAACTCTTGCCTCATGGGCAAGACTTAGCTTAGAAAATTGTTGTATAAATGCTATACTGTTGAAGTTGAAAACTTTTGTCCAAGAGGCAAAAGTTTATTCTTTAATTGCACTGATTAGATTATTAACATCTATGCAATTCTTGCCTCATGGGCAAGACTTAGTTTAGAAAATTATTGTACTCTGATTATAAACATCAAATGCAAATTGTCACTTATATTCTTTTGCTCAACACAGGTTTCAATATGCTTTTTCACTATTATAGATACACCACCTTCAAAGAAAGTTCTGTAAACTGATCCAATTATGCCACCACCAATCAAAGACTCCTTGTCTAGCAAGGCTTTTGTTCCAGCCTCCCAGTCCTCATATTTTGAAGGCAAAGTTTTGCTGAAAAGAACCAACTTTCCTATAATGACATTTGAATTTGTTGAAGCCAATGACGTGTTCTCTACAACGAATGTTTAATCTTCTCTCTCCCTTCTTCGTCGAGCCTTCATATTAATGATGGTTATCAAACAAACGCCTGAAAGGATTACTGCAGCAGCGACAATAGCAAAAATAGCCAAGGCACTCAATTTTGGTTTTCTTTTTGCAAAAGTAGTGCCATCAGCAGAACATGAAACTTCTAAAGATTCACCGCACAGATCAGTATTATGAAAAACGCTGAGGATCCAAACTTTTGGATGCTTTCAATTAAGGGAATAGCACCAGATAGAAGGTTGTAAGATAAATTAAAATGAGTTAAATTTTGCAAATCTCCAAGGGCAACAAGGATTGATCCAGGCAATGTATTTTGCGATAAATCCAAAAAATGCAAGTTAGATAAATTTTCTATGGTTGATGGAATACTGTCATTCAATTGGTTATGATGTAAGTCAAGATATACAAGGTTTGACAAGTTGTACAGGTTTTGTGTATTTCTCCTTGTAAAAGATTCTTAGATAGATCCCTGTAACAAATATTAGACTCTTCAAAATTCTAGTTCAAAGCAATGATGAAATTAAACAAACTAAACTGAAATGGTGCTATACTCACAGTTGAAGAAGAAGCTTGCAGTTGCTAATCTCTTGCGGGATTTCACCAAATAAGGTGAGATAGATTGACAGAGAATTCTTCAGACATTGATGTAAAATACATGTTAGTGATAACTGAATTTAGTAGAAACTTACATCAACAATGATGTCAATTAAGTTTGAACGTAGAAGTCTCGAAGAATGGGAATCAACATCCATGAGAGACACTCTATTTCTTCATCAGAAGCAACATCCATTTTTTTCTGTTAATAAAGCTTGAAGATTTGAGTAAAATCAGCTGAAGAGAAAGAGGAGCAAGAGAAAGAGTATTTGAGAAACGAGGAAAAAAGATAACAACGAGAATCAATATTTGAGAAAAATCTGAGAAAAAAAAAGAAATAAGAAAAACTCTAAATTAAGATTAAAGACAAATTAATTATAAAAAAATGAAGAAATAGATAATGATTGAGAAAAAAGAAAAAGAGAAAAAAATAAAGGTTGAAATAGATAAATTAAAACATGAAAATAAAGTTAAAGGAAAAAATAAAAATTGAAAATAATAAAAAACAGATTAATAAATTTAAAGGAAAAATAAAAGAGTGAAAAAAAAGTAGAATAATAAAAGTAAAGAAAAAATAAAAAAGTGAAAATAATAAAAAGTAAAATTTGAGAGATAAATGAGTATGGAAAGTTTAAAAATATATTTGAGGTGTAGAGGGGAAAAATGGTACTTTTAGTATATTAAAAAGTAAGCAAGACTATTCTTCAAAGACATTCTTATTTAGGGTCAAATATCTAAAGTCACCCATATTTGGATCTATGGATGCAATTTTCTGTATGAAATATAATTGTGTTGATTCAGAGGCAGATTTAGGATTTGAAGGTTCCGGGTGTCAACCATTTGAATTGAATAATGGGGCAATTTATCTAATTTTGAGCATCGATTTGTGTTATTTATCTTCTCGATTTACACAAACAAATCGATTGAATGTGCAGATCTTTTTTTGGCAATTTTTTTAGATATTATGAAATTTAAGTTTCCTAAGCACTTAGTTTTATTTCTATAGGAATAAGAGGCCTTATACTCTAAATATTGAGAAAGAAAAAATCCATGTTAAATCTAAACTCATACAAATTCTCTAATATTGTTACCTCAATATATTCATATTTCATTGTCTTTGTGTGTTATTGAGAATATATAACCGAAAAAGAATAAAGAATTATAATTCTGATCTAGTTATTTTTACTCAACATGAATGTTGGTGAAAGATCAAAATAACTTTTAGATTTTAAAATTCATCATTTTAAGAAACTTAAACCTTTTTTTAATTTATAATTTACTAATTCAAAAATACTTTTATCAATATATGTGATATTTTAAAATTTAGCACTCATTGGCTGTAATACGCAAGTAAAATGCATATGAAGAGATATTTTCTTGCAAAAAAAATAAAAGCAAAAAAATAGAATTAATTAACAACAACAATAATAACATACTCAGTGCATTCTCACAAAATGGAGGAAAGAGAGTCAAGTTTAATAAAGAATAGCATGTAAAGAATAAAGAAAAGGATAAAAAGAAAATGAAAAGAAATAAAGAAAGTATAAGCTAGCGTGTAGGGCTGCTTATCGGGTAGATCAGACGGATAAATATGTTTAATAGTTCGGCTTATCGGATATTAGCTTTTAAATATAATAATTCACTAGCCAACCAATAAGATATCGATTGGTTCGGTTCGAATTAATAATTATCGGACAATTAACCATTGGTGTATTGGCTCAACTATTTTATGCTCCCTTCTTTCCCTTCCACAATTTCACTAACCACTATATTGATCTCCCATAAATCATTTTTCCTACTCTACTTAAGCTTATAATTTTGTAATTAAATTATAGTGAAAAATACATAAAAGCTTAAGTTTTGAGGGTGCATACACATAAGTATTTATTTAACAAATATGGACTAAAATATATTTCCGATATACTTGTTTATATATTAGAAGTGAATACTAGTCTAATATGGTCCAAATTCCAGACGAATGAGCTAGTTGATCTGTAAGAAATTTAACTTGCAAATCATAGCAAGTCATATAACTATGATGCTTGTGCGCTAGATAATAAAGCATGTATCTCTCTTGTCATAATCGGAAGTTCAAAATAGAGTGTAAAACAACTTGCTTTGTTTTGATCTTTAAGGAGCGACGTTTTGATTTGATTAATTTTAAGGAGCGGTAGAATATTAAATGGAGATTTAAGATTAATAATAGGTACTTTAAAGTATATAACTAATGGTAAAAATTAATTATCATAGTTCTTAACGAGTTAATGGTTTACGCAATAAGAAAGTTGAGTTATCCACCCCACACTGATAAACCATTAACTATAAAATTTTAATTTGTTTATCAGCCGTTAATTCGATAGGCCAATACCATTAAGTCAATAAGTCAATTTTGCGGTTGGCTTATCAGTTTCGGTTCAATTTTGAACAACCCTACTAGCATTGTGAAAACAACAAGCAAATGAGCAAAAATAAGGAAAAAGACAGTGTTGCATCTAGGTTCGAACTCTAGTTTCTTGGGTGTAATGGGAGTCATTAGCCGGTGGCACCACTCACTCTTCTTTACTACGGGTGACAAGATTAAATTATATTTTCAATTTAATATGTATACACATATATATACATAGTTTCAACCAAGGCTTACGGGTGGTGTGGCACCCCAACCTTTCTACATAGATCCGCCCCCGTGTTGATTGTATGAGGCATGCAACTTCTTTTGATTCAAATATATGAAAATGGTGTGACAAATAAAAAAAAAGGATTTTTCTAGCCTAATATGAAAATATGAGATGTGTGACTTATTGCACTTGACAAGATAATATGTATGCACTAAAAGTACTTAATAGATACAAGCAAACCAGGTACATTAACTTGGTACGAAAGTCGAGGCTTGTTTTAAAAATAAAAAATATTTTGCTAAAGAATTTTTTGATGCAATGAAAAATAAATTTGATGTTATTTGTTAAAATGAAAAAAATAAATTATTATTTGTTAACTTGACTATGGGGGTTGAACTAATTATTTTAGTTTCAACTAGTGAAGAGGTGAATTGATCAATCACCTTATTTTAAGAAATTGATTTCTCTAATTTTGAGTTATTGTGATTGCACCAAAGTTATTGATATAGCTTAAAACTATTATAACGGTAATTCAGACCTATGAGAAGGAAATAATATCAGAATATAATATTTGACAAATGGTATTAAAATATTGATTATGTCAAATTTTGTGATGATTTTGCAGATGAACTTACATGAGCAAGATAAAGGGTCTGAAACACGTTGAGGGGGGAGGAATTGAAGCTCAAAAATCTTAGTCATATGTGAGTAAATCCAATTTGGGGACTAGAGATCTTATAACCAGGTTCAATGAAATAAACGAATCATATAATGACTTGTTATGTAATGCACTATAATGTTGTCTCTCCCTATAGTGTGAGTGCATTTTTTCTGTAATGCTTTATGGAGGTTGAGTCTAGAACTCTTAATGAAATTCTATATCTCATATGAGTAGGGTGTCAAAATTACAGAACCACTCTTAACAAATTTCACCCATATGAATGTAGAAGTAGGCCATTTCCTATGAGAATGGAGCTTATTCACAAAAAATGCTCATGAAAAAATGGGATAGCACATAGCCATAATGTGATGGCTATTAAAGCTTACGTCAACACTTTGATTGTTGTGCGTAACCAATGATACTTTATTTTTCTAAAGCGGACATAGTTCAATTTTGAGACCGCTACTGAATCTGGAGTAAGGGTTACTATTTTACTAAGTGGAGTTTCAATGAATTGCACACCTTGATTATGCACAATAGTTGTAATACCTCATGTCTGAAATCCACTGTACAACTTACCACTCATTTTATTAAGTCGTATACACAACATACGAGTCGTATGTTGTAAGTCATGGCTATGACAATGTGGAGTAGTTGAAGTATGTTGTAGAGACTATTTGATCCTAGAAATCATCATAGTATATTACGAGTCGTATGAAGTGAAGTCGTAAGTTTCTGTCCATGTTACGAGTGGTTGTTTCAAGTCGTATGGACAAGTAACAAGTCATAAGTTACTGATGATAGGCAAATTTACGCGCCTATATCAATATATTTTGCCCATATTTTAGCCTAGTTTTGAGAACAAATTATATATTTCATGCACTTTTAGTCCTTTTTCCTATAAATGAGCTAACGAACATGATTAGTAAAGTTTCAGGTATAAATGATGCATAATTCAGCATTTTATGGCTTACTTGACGCAAAAGAAAGCTCACGAAGGAAGGAAAGGGAGTTTGGACACCTAAGGACCAAAACTGCTGCATGGAAAATCTGTCCCGGGCTAAAACAGCATTTCAGAAGACTTTGGGGACTTACAGACACAAAGCTGGATTTTGACAATGATACATTAACCTAGTACAATTGGGTTATGTATTTCATTAGTTTATTTGGATTAGGAGAATGTTACATTAACCTAGTACAAATGAGTTAAGTATTTCCTTAGTTTAGTAGGATTTGGTTATTTATTTCATTAGCATAGTAGGAGTAGGATAGGAGTATTATAAATACCCTATCATGCTAGAGATTTTTAATTAAGTCCTCCCTTAGTGGAGAGACACATTCTACTTCTCAATTACAACTCTTCTAATCTTTCCATTAATTCTATTCTTCTTCTATTCTTAAATTCCACAACAAGAGAATCGTTACCAAGCCAAGGAAACACGCCTCACGCCTATCACTTGATCTACACGCCATTACTCAATATTGTGATATAAAAACAATGTCAATCGTGATCTCCTTCGCATTCATGGGTAACTAAACCTCTCTGTTGGGGTTATGGAAGCCGAATGAGATACTATCTATTGCTGTGAGTTTGTGAGTTCATGACACGTATATTGTTTATATCATTATTCTCTTCATCTTAATCCACATTCTTTGCAGTTGCAAACGCAAGAATACGCCAGTCTAACATTTAACTTGTTCGAGAGAAAGGTTATTTGTCTGGAAAAGAGATAATGTCAAGGTAGTAGGACACCCTTTCCTATTAAAAAGCTAGTGCCGTAACTGGACTAACCTCTTGGAGAATTCGTACCATTAGACACGCTTTAAGCTCGAGAGAGTTAAAGTGAAATAGTCCTTGTTGAGGTCGAGAGACGCTTGGATTTACCATAGAATACAATTCTCTATAAGCACATGCATGTCACAATTCTACACACTCATAGGCAATAGAGACGTATACCTCAGAAGGTGGACATAACCCCAACGCTTCAATTCTCATTGTTTACAACCAACGTAACAATCCTTCTCTTTTTACTTTGCTATTTTCAGCTTTTACTTTATTGTTTTGGTTACACATTACAATCCCCCCTCATTACGAGACTTGCACTAAAAGTCTAGTAATTCTGCTTACTTATTGACCAAGCTATTCTCTGTGGGATCGATACCCAACCCAGGTTGGGTTCTATATTTGCTAACGACCGCTTTACACTCCCATGAGAGCTGTTGATTGAGCGTTATCAGTTACCACTTATTTCTCGTAAGTACTACGTTGCTATGTCTATTATGAATTGCTAAATCGTATAAGATTGTTGGTGATGTTCATGTGTTTGGATTGTTGATACAAAATCATGTGAGTGAACATGTACGTAGGAAAATCTTGACTTGTTTCCGACTTGAAATTGGTTTTAATAGCATTGTTATACTATTTGCGGAATTACTATGGCTATGAATAGTGCTTAAGATTGTTATTTGGATACTTACATGTTAGACTATCCCGGCCATCGGGATAAGACTTATAGTGCCTACCGACATAAGAGGTTGTGAGAGATTGTAAGAATAACTATTCCATGTGGTAACCCCTATGTAGTAGTGTTGCTATATCTACCATGAAAGTAGTCCAATGGCTGCAAGTAAGTGATGCATTGCTGATTTTCTTGTTGGAATACAATCCTAAAACGTATGTCGACGAAATCTGAGTAATCGACCACTTTCGCTTCACTGATTTGTGTTAACAAAACTAAGTGTGGGGTGGTACCCCTACTGCTTATGTATAGATTGTATCCATTGAGATTGTGGTACCATTAACACTATTTCAAGTCTCAGGTACAATGGCACCCAAAGCAAGACAAGGCAAAGAAAAGGCTACCACTTCCCAAAAGAGCAAGAAAAGAAGCCGCAAGGAGCAAGGAGAACCCTCCTCGCTGTAAACACCTCAACTCACGCTTGGAATTAAGTGAGATACTTATGAGGAACTTCTGAGGATGACGACTCTGATTATGATTCCGACGCAGGGGGTATGACCCCAGACATAGAGGAGGAGTCCAACTGACCAGGTTCCTCGTATTTATTTTCCACTGAGGACAGTGTCCCGACTAAGTGTGGGGTGGTGGTATTGTATGCTATACTTCTCTATTCGCATCTATGTTTGTTTGCTTTTGTTTCATTTTTGTTTCGTTTTGTTTTTTTAGTAGTTAAAAATTTTTTTAGCTTCGCATGAAATTATTTTAATAGGCAGCATGAGATTATAACAAGAGTATGTGCTACAATTATGACTATTGAGACGTTTAGACTCTAGTTGTGACTCATTATGTGATAATTGTGTGATCAATTCCTTCACTTGTTGGGTCGAGAGTCTATATTACTTCCAATCAAGTCGACCATGTGCCTTGTGTGTGTGAGATTAATAGCATCTTCTATGTATGTGGCTGATGCTAGAACTTGCCTGGTATGTATGCAAAGCGAAAATAAGGAGTGTAAGTTTAGGAGATGATTTAGGCATTTCTTTGGCAACCTATATTTGTTTACCTTCAGTTTTACCTACCCATGGACATCATCCTAGTTAAACCCTTTTGAGCCTTTAGCCTATTTCTTTGACAACCTTGTATGTAAGCCTAATCCATTTTTTTCAAGACCGTAATTTGATCCAAATTCCTAAGTGCTTTAAAGTGAAAAAGTCATGTGACAACATAGGAGGAAATTGGGTAAGTATGATGCTTTAAATTGTAAATGGTGCTTGAATGTGTTATGGAAAAGAAAGTGCTATCATAAGAGGTATGTTGTGAAAAGAAAAAGGAAAAGAAAGCTGAAAAGTGAGTTGCTCTTAAAATTGAAAAACAAAAGAGGAGAACAAGGGTGGTAGAATAAAAGAAAGAAGAAAGGTTGAAAGAAAAAAGTGTCAATGATACAATGTGATGTATTAAAGCGCTTAGGAGCTTAGTCACTATTCCTGGCCAAAATAGTCCTACCCGTCCCTTAGCCTACATTACAACCATCAAAAGACCTACTTGATCCTAATCTTAACATTCTGACATTTAGTGGAGTACTACACTAAGGGCAAGCCTATGGTCATCAGTTGTTACATATGACTTCTTTGTGAGAGTGAGAGCAAGGACACTTTGATACCCATGTTTGAAAAATATGCTATATTTGTGAGTGATTATGGGTACTATATTGTGAGACACACATGGTTGATGAGCTTTGGATAGTTGTATATGATTCTATGCACCTTAACGTTTGCATGCGAGTTGATCACCATCACGAGTCTATGCTAGAGGTTAAATTGTTTCTACTTATAATCGAAAAGCTACTCTTTGTTGATAATTGTTGTGCTTGTCTTGATAAATGTTTTGTGTTGTTGTTGTAAAAACCCAAAGTTGATGTTTAGAAGGACATGATATGTTGTTCGAGGACGAACAAAGCTCTAAGTGTGGGGTGTTGATGATAGGCAAATTTACGCGCTTATATCAATATATTTTGCCCATATTTTAGCCTAGTTTTGAGAACAAATTATATATTTCATGCACTTTTAGTCCTTTTTCCTATAAATGAGCTAACGAACATGATTAGTAAAGTTTCAGGTATAAATGATGCATAATTCAGCATTTTATGGCTTACTTGACGCAAAAGAAAGCTCACGAAGGAAGGAAAGGGTGTTTGGACGCCTAAGGACCAAAACTGCTGCATGGAAAATCTGTCCCGGGCTAAAACAGCATTTCAGAAGACTTTGGGGACTTACAGACACAAAGCTGGATTTTGACAATGATACATTAACCTAGTACAATTGGGTTATGTATTTCATTAGTTTATTTGGATTAGGAGAATGTTACATTAACCTAGTACAAATGGGTTAAGTATTTCCTTAGTTTAGTAGGATTTGGTTATTTATTTCATTAGCATAGTAGGAGTAGGATAGGAGTATTATAAATACCCTATCATGCTAGAGATTTTTAATTAAGTCCTCCCTTAGTGGAGAGACACATTCTACTTCTCAATTACAACTCTTCTAATCTTTCCATTAATTCTATTCTTCTTCTATTCTTAAATTCCACAACAAGAGAATCGTTACCAAGCCAAGGAAACACGCCTCACGCCTATCACTTGATCTACACGCCATTACTCAATATTGTGATATAAAAACAATGTCAATCGTGATCTCCTTCGCATTCATGGGTAACTAAACCTCTCTGTTGGGGTTATGGAAGCCGAATGAGATACTATCTATTGCTGTGAGTTTGTGAGTTCATGACACGTATATTGCTTATATCATTATTCTCTTCATCTTAATCCACATTCTTTGCGGTTGCAAACGCAAGAATACGCCAGTCTAACATTTAACTTGTTCGAGAGAAAGGTTATTTGTCTGGAAAAGAGATAATGTCAAGGTAGTAGGACACCCTTTCCTATTAAAAAGCTAGTGCCGTAACTGGACTAACCTCTTGGAGAATTCGTACCATTAGACACCCTTTAAGCTCGAGAGAGTTAAAGTGAAATAGTCCTTGTTGAGGTCGAGAGACGCTTGGATTTACCATAGAATACAATTCTCTATAAGCACATGCATGTCACAATTCTACACACTCATAGGCAATAGAGACGTATACCTCAGAAGGTGGACATAACCCCAACGCTTCAATTCTCATTGTTTACAACCAACGTAACAATCCTTCTCTTTTTACTTTGCTATTTTCAGCTTTTACTTTATTGTTTTGGTTACACATTACAATCCCCCCTCATTACGAGACTTGCACTAAAAGTCTAGTAATTCTGCTTACTTATTGACCAAGCTATTCTCTGTGGGATCGATACCCAACCCAGGTTGGGTTCTATATTTGCTAACGACCGCTTTACACTCCCATGAGAGCTGTTGATTGAGCGTTATCAGTTACCACTTATTTCTCGTAAGTACTACGTTGCTATGTCTATTATGAATTGCTAAATCGTATAAGATTGTTAGTGATGTTCATGTGTTTGGATTGTTGATACAAAATCATGTGAGTGAACATGTACGTAGGAAAATCTTGACTTGTTTCCGACTTGAAATTGGTTTTAATAGCATTGTTATACTATTTGCGGAATTACTATGGCTATGAATAGTGCTTAAGATTGTTATTTGGATACTTACATGTTAGACTATCCCGGCCATCGGGATAAGACTTATAGTGCCTACCGACATAAGAGGTTGTGAGAGATTGTAAGAATAACTATTCCATGTGGTAACCCCTATGTAGTAGTGTTGCTATATCTACCATGAAAGTAGTCCAATGGCTGCAAGTAAGTGATGCATTGCTGATTTTCTTGTTGGAATACAATCCTAAAACGTATGTCGACGAAATCTGAGTAATCGACCACTTTCGCTTCACTGATTTGTGTTAACAAAACTAAGTGTGGGGTGGTACCCCTACTGCTTATGTATAGATTGTATCCATTGAGATTGTGGTACCATTAACACTATTTCAAGTCTCAGGTACAATGGCACCCAAAGCAAGACAAGGCAAAGAAAAGGCTACCACTTCCCAAAAGAGCAAGAAAAGAAGCCGCAAGGAGCAAGGAGAACCCTCCTCGCTGTAAACACCTCAACTCACGCTTGGAATTAAGTGAGATACTTATGAGGAACTTCTGAGGATGACGACTCTGATTATGATTCCGACGCAGGGGGTATGACCCCAGACATAGAGGAGGAGTCCAACTGACCAGGTTCCTCGTATTTATTTTCCACTGAGGACAGTGTCCCGACTAAGTGTGGGGTGGTGGTATTGTATGCTATACTTCTCTATTCGCATCTATGTTTGTTTGCTTTTGTTTCATTTTTGTTTCGTTTTGTTTTTTTAGTAGTTAAAAATTTTTTTAGCTTCGCATGAAATTATTTTAATAGGCAGCATGAGATTATAACAAGAGTATGTGCTACAATTATGACTATTGAGACGTTTAGACTCTAGTTGTGACTCATTATGTGATAATTGTGTGATCAATTCCTTCACTTGTTGGGTCGAGAGTCTATATTACTTCCAATCAAGTCGACCATGTGCCTTGTGTGTGTGAGATTAATAGCATCTTCTATGTATGTGGCTGATGCTAGAACTTGCCTGGTATGTATGCAAAGCGAAAATAAGGAGTGTAAGTTTAGGAGATGATTTAGGCATTTCTTTGGCAACCTATATTTGTTTACCTTCAGTTTTACCTACCCATGGACATCATCCTAGTTAAACCCTTTTGAGCCTTTAGCCTATTTCTTTGACAACCTTGTATGTAAGCCTAATCCATTTTTTTCAAGACCGTAATTTGATCCAAATTCCTAAGTGCTTTAAAGTGAAAAAGTCATGTGACAACATAGGAGGAAATTGGGTAAGTATGATGCTTTAAATTGTAAATGGTGCTTGAATGTGTTATGGAAAAGAAAGTGCTATCATAAGAGGTATGTTGTGAAAAGAAAAAGGAAAAGAAAGCTGAAAAGTGAGTTGCTCTTAAAATTGAAAAACAAAAGAGGAGAACAAGGGTGGTAGAATAAAAGAAAGAAGAAAGGTTGAAAGAAAAAAGTGTCAATGATACAATGTGATGTATTAAAGCGCTTAGGAGCTTAGTCACTATTCCTGGCCAAAATAGTCCTACCCGTCCCTTAGCCTACATTACAACCATCAAAAGACCTACTTGATCCTAATCTTAACATTCTGACATTTAGTGGAGTACTACACTAAGGGCAAGCCTATGGTCATCAGTTGTTACATATGACTTCTTTGTGAGAGTGAGAGCAAGGACACTTTGATACCCATGTTTGAAAAATATGCTATATTTGTGAGTGATTATGGGTACTATATTGTGAGACACACATGGTTGATGAGCTTTGGATAGTTGTATATGATTCTATGCACCTTAACGTTTGCATGCGAGTTGATCACCATCACGAGTCTATGCTAGAGGTTAAATTGTTTCTACTTATAATCGAAAAGCTACTCTTTGTTGATAATTGTTGTGCTTGTCTTGATAAATGTTTTGTGTTGTTGTTGTAAAAACCCAAAGTTGATGTTTAGAAGGACATGATATGTTGTTCGAGGACGAACAAAGCTCTAAGTGTGGGGTGTTGATGATAGGCAAATTTACGCGCTTATATCAATATATTTTGCCCATATTTTAGCCTAGTTTTGAGAACAAATTATATATTTCATGCACTTTTAGTCCTTTTTCCTATAAATGAGCTAACGAACATGATTAGTAAAGTTTCAGGTATAAATGATGCATAATTCAGCATTTTATGGCTTACTTGACGCAAAAGAAAGCTCACGAAGGAAGGAAAGGGTGTTTGGACGCCTAAGGACCAAAACTGCTGCATGGAAAATCTGTCCCGGGCTAAAACAGCATTTCAGAAGACTTTGGGGACTTACAGACACAAAGCTGGATTTTGACAATGATACATTAACCTAGTACAATTGGGTTATGTATTTCATTAGTTTATTTGGATTAGGAGAATGTTACATTAACCTAGTACAAATGGGTTAAGTATTTCCTTAGTTTAGTAGGATTTGGTTATTTATTTCATTAGCATAGTAGGAGTAGGATAGGAGTATTATAAATACCCTATCATGCTAGAGATTTTTAATTAAGTCCTCCCTTAGTGGAGAGACACATTCTACTTCTCAATTACAACTCTTCTAATCTTTCCATTAATTCTATTCTTCTTCTATTCTTAAATTCCACAACAAGAGAATCGTTACCAAGCCAAGGAAACACGCCTCACGCCTATCACTTGATCTACACGCCATTACTCAATATTGTGATATAAAAACAATGTCAATCGTGATCTCCTTCGCATTCATGGGTAACTAAACCTCTCTGTTGGGGTTATGGAAGCCGAATGAGATACTATCTATTGCTGTGAGTTTGTGAGTTCATGACACGTATATTGCTTATATCATTATTCTCTTCATCTTAATCCACATTCTTTGCGGTTGCAAACGCAAGAATACGCCAGTCTAACATTTAACTTGTTCGAGAGAAAGGTTATTTGTCTGGAAAAGAGATAATGTCAAGGTAGTAGGACACCCTTTCCTATTAAAAAGCTAGTGCCGTAACTGGACTAACCTCTTGGAGAATTCGTACCATTAGACACCCTTTAAGCTCGAGAGAGTTAAAGTGAAATAGTCCTTGTTGAGGTCGAGAGACGCTTGGATTTACCATAGAATACAATTCTCTATAAGCACATGCATGTCACAATTCTACACACTCATAGGCAATAGAGACGTATACCTCAGAAGGTGGACATAACCCCAACGCTTCAATTCTCATTGTTTACAACCAACGTAACAATCCTTCTCTTTTTACTTTGCTATTTTCAGCTTTTACTTTATTGTTTTGGTTACACATTACAATCCCCCCTCATTACGAGACTTGCACTAAAAGTCTAGTAATTCTGCTTACTTGTTGACCAAGCTATTCTCTGTGGGATCGATACCCAACCCAGGTTGGGTTCTATATTTGCTAACGACCGCTTTACACTCCCATGAGAGCTGTAGATTGAGCGTTATCAAAAATTGGCGCCGTTGCCGGGGAATACGAGTGTCAATCAAGTTCGTGATAATTACTAGACCCTTTGGTCAAAGATTCTCGTACTTTTACTTTTAGTTGTTGTTTTTGTTTTATTTAGGTTTATTCAGTGCATCAATGGAGGCACAACGTGAAATTGAAAGGATGGCTGCTCAAGTGCATCAACAGAATATTGATAACCGTAGGCGAGCAACAAATCCTGACGATGAGTATCTGGGCGATGAAGAGCTACTAAACCCACGGCATACTGCTGAGATGGCGGCACCCATGCAGAGGAGATATCGTCAAACGCGATTGAGACCTGATCGCCGAGCTGTGAAGATTCCTTTTGATGACGATGATGAGGATTTGGATGAAGCTGGTGCCACAAGAGCCATTATTCTGCCACCTTTAGCACCTGGAGCAAAGTTCAATATCACTAGCACCATGATTCAGCTTTTGTAACTCAAGGGATTATTTGGTGGACTAGTAGGCGATGATCCGAATATGCATCTCATCAACTTTATTTCTACATGCAAGTCCTTTGACAATCCTGGTGTTGGTCAGAATGCTATTCGATTACGTCTATTTCCATTGTCTCTGTCTGGGGAGGCAACACTATGGTTGAATGGGCTGACTCCTGATTCAATTACAAATTGGAGGCAATTGAGAGACGCTTTCCTAGAAAGATTCTTTCCGCCATCAAAAAGGGCATAATTGAGAGATGAAATTAGCAACTTTCGTCAGCTTCCCACTGAAGCTCTTCATGAAACATGGGAGAGGTTCAAGACAAAGCTAGCGAGATGCCCAAACCATCACATGACTAATGTTCACCTCATGGAGATCTTGTATAGAGCCTTGAATTTAATAACTAAACCAGTGGTGGACAACGCAGCTGGAGGTTCTTTCATGGACCTCACCTTTGGTCAAGCAAGCAATATGCTAGATCGTATGACGAAACAAAGTAGAGCTTGGCATACCAGGGATTCTGAGGTAGCAAGCCCCACTTTATCTATTGGCATGACTGCAGACCAACGAAGAAGAGAAGAAGACCGTGATCAAGATATGGCGCACATGAAAACCCAAATGGATCTTCTTACAAAGCATCTATTAGGGAAGACTGAAAAAGTGAAAGCGATTGCGTCAAAAGGAAGAGACGAATCTGATTCGGGAGAAGAGGCCAACTACTTGAACAATCAGGGGGGTTTCTGAGAGAATACCCAAGGAAACCAAGGTCGGAACTATTATGATAAATCTGGAAACAAAGACCAAGGTAGTTGGAAGAACAAGAATGAAAATAGTGGTTTGTACGTTCCCCCTGGAAGACGTGATACCACCACATCTAATTCTGGAAGTATGGAGGACATGATGGCTAAATTATTAAAAGGAGTGGAAGCAATGAGCGCGGGAGTAATGGAGGTAATTAATGATTTGTCCGCCATGAAACAATTAGTAGATTCACATTCCACTTCAATTAGACAACTAGAGCAGCAATTCAGTCAACTTTTAGCAGCACTCAACCAAAGAAAGGCCGGTACTTTACCTAGCGATACTGTGCAAAACCCAAGGAATGATGGGTCATGCATGGCCATCACTACCAGAAGTGGTAAGGTGCTGGAAACTTCAGCAAAAGGCAAGAAAGTGATTGACGAAGTTGCGGACATGGATGACAACGCAAAAGGAGAAGATGCCGCAGCTACTACTCCTGACGTCAACAACGCCACATCCAGCACTGTGCAGCCTGAAAAATTGGGAAAACGGAAGCAAGAGGAGAAGAAAACCGTGGAGAGAACACTTCCATACCCACCACCACCTTTTCCCCAAAGATTGAAGAAGGTGGCGGATGACACTAAGTTCAGCAAATTTATGACTATGCTCAAGCAGCTGACCATTAATGTTCCATTGGTGGAGGCACTTGAACAAATGCCTGGATATGCGAAGTTTATGAAGGACCTATTGACAAAGAAGCGGGCAGCAAGTTATGAGTTGGAGGATAATGTTCATTATTGTAGTGCAATCGCTACAAGGTCGTTAGTTCAAAAGAAGGCAGATCCTGAAGCTTTCACTATTCCTTGCACAATTGGATCGTTGGATTTTGCCAAGGCGTTGTGCGATCTAGGTGCTAGCATCAATTTGATGCCACTATCCATCTATAAGAAGTTGGGGCTAGGCGATCCGACACCAACCAATATGAGGCTCGTGATGGCTGATAGGTCGGTAAAACGACCTGTGGGTATCTTGAATGATGTGTTGGTGAAAGTTTCATCATTCATATTTCCTGCAGACTTCGTTATTCTGGATTGTAAGGAGGATTCTGAAGTTCCCATCATCTTGGGACGTCCCTTCCTTGCAACTGGAAGTGTGCTTATTGACATGAAAGATAATGAGCTTTTGTTTCAAATTAATGACGAAGTGGTACGGTTTGATATATGTAAAGCAATGAAGCAGCCCAGCGATATGAATGAGTTATCTGTAGCTGATGTTCATCATGAGGATATGAAAGCATTATCTATAGAGAAACAGCCTACTGTTGAGCCATTGTCTGCTGCGCCACTGAATGTTGAGCATGAAGGTTATGAAGAACTTATGAGTGCTCTAACAGAAATAGAGCCTTATACTCCTAAGCAACCAGATTGTGATCTCAAGAATCAACCAAAAGCGAAGACTCCCTTTGACGAGCCACCAATGCTAGAATCGCAAGAGTTTCCCGATTATCTAAGGTATGTGTTCTTGGAAAGTAGAAATATACTTCCAGAGAGAGCAGATTATTTAAGTGAACAGCACGTAGAAGCTCTCATCTCTGCTCTGAAGAGATACAAGAGAGCTATGGGTTGGACTATTGATGATATAATTGGTGACTCTCCGGAGAAACGTATGAGCCATCTCGAAGAAGATCGCATGCCCACAGGTAAGCCTCATTGTCGTCTAAATCCTTTCAGAAAATGATCCATCACTTACCTCGACGAAGTCTGAGTACTCGAGGTAACTATGTCGAGCCACAACAATAAATAAGGCGCTAGATAGGAGGCAACCCATTGTTTTATCGTTTTATCATTTTTTCATTTATTGTTTATCGTTTTTCCTTTCATTCTAGTACTTGTTTTGTTTTGCTAAATGAAAAATCCAAAAATAAGAGTCGTGCCACGACCAAAACTAAGGCACTTGGTGGGAGGCAACCCATCGTACTAATCATTTTCGTTTGGTTTTGAGCAAAAATAGGTGCAAGAAATATTCAACGAGGAGATTGATTTCAATTGACGATTTAGACGCATTGTATGGTAAAGTTGGTAAGTTAGGAATGGTGATGCATAAGGCTATGGATTGAGCATTTCTCACGCCCAAATAGGCATCGAGGAAGGCTAGGCCTTGAAAAAATAGGCCACGAACGATGCACAACCTATCCTATAGCCTAAGGTCTCAGAATCTAGTGTGCTATACACTATGCGCCACCTATTTCTAAGTGTGCTTTTGACTATGCGCCGCCTATGCTATGGCATTTGGTCTCAGTATCTCATATGCCATAGACTATGCGGCGCATATGTCTACAAATGCCATAGACTATGCGGCGCATATGTCCCATTATGCCATAGACAATGCGCCGCATATGTCATGCTTATGCCAAGCATTATGCGCTGCATATGTGGTATTTTTGTCTTTAAAACCGATTGGAAATGGGTCAAAACCCGACCCATTCTCTTCCTATATAAAGGGGACTTAGTCTTGAAACATAACCACATTAGAAATTGACCTAAGGGCGCCGCATATACATCCAAATCCTCTCAAAATTTTCTTCTTTTGCTCTTCCAATTCACAAAACCATCTCCACAAGCTTCAAGCAAATAAGTACTCTCTTATTCTTCATTTATTGCTCGTAAGTACTACGTTGCTATGTCTATTATGAATTGCTAAATCATATAAGATTGTTGGTGATGTTCATGTGTTTGGATTGTTGATACAAAATCATGTGAGTGAACATGTACGTAGGAAAATCTTGACTTGTTTCCGACTTGAAATTGGTTTTAATAGCATTGTTATACTATTTGCGGAATTACTATGGCTATGAATAGTGCTTAAGATTGTTATTTGGATACTTACATGTTAGACTATCCCGGCCATCGGGATAAGACTTATAGTGCCTACCGACATAAGAGGTTGTGAGAGATTGTAAGAATAACTATTCCATGTGGTAACCCCTATGTAGTAGTGTTGCTATATCTACCATGAAAGTAGTCCAATGGCTGCAAGTAAGTGATGCATTGCTGATTTTCTTGTCGGAATACAATCCTAAAACGTATGTCGACGAAATCTGAGTAATCGACCACTTTCGCTTCACTGATTTGTGTTAACAAAACTAAGTGTGGGGTGGTACCCCTACTGCTTATGTATAGATTGTATCCATTGAGATTGTGGTACCATTAACACTATTTCAAGTCTCAGGTACAATGGCACCCAAAGCAAGACAAGGCAAAGAAAAGGCTACCACTTCCCAAAAGAGCAAGAAAAGAAGCCGCAAGGAGCAAGGAGAACCCTCCTCGCTGTAAACACCTCAACTCACGCTTGGAATTAAGTGAGATACTTATGAGGAACTTCTGAGGATGACGACTCTGATTATGATTCCGACGCAGGGGGTATGACCCCAGACATAGAGGAGGAGTCCAACTGACCAGGTTCCTCGTATTTATTTTCCACTGAGGACAGTGTCCCGACTAAGTGTGGGGTGGTGGTATTGTATGCTATACTTCTCTATTCGCATCTATGTTTGTTTGCTTTTGTTTCATTTTTGTTTCGTTTTGTTTTTTTAGTAGTTAAAAATTTTTTTAGCTTCGCATGAAATTATTTTAATAGGCAGCATGAGATTATAACAAGAGTATGTGCTACAATTATGACTATTGAGACGTTTAGACTCTAGTTGTGACTCATTATGTGATAATTGTGTGATCAATTCCTTCACTTGTTGGGTCGAGAGTCTATATTACTTCCAATCAAGTCGACCATGTGCCTTGTGTGTGTGAGATTAATAGCATCTTCTATGTATGTGGCTGATGCTAGAACTTGCCTGGTATGTATGCAAAGCGAAAATAAGGAGTGTAAGTTTAGGAGATGATTTAGGCATTTCTTTGGCAACCTATATTTGTTTACCTTCAGTTTTACCTACCCATGGACATCATCCTAGTTAAACCCTTTTGAGCCTTTAGCCTATTTCTTTGACAACCTTGTATGTAAGCCTAATCCATTTTTTTCAAGACCGTAATTTGATCCAAATTCCTAAGTGCTTTAAAGTGAAAAAGTCATGTGACAACATAGGAGGAAATTGGGTAAGTATGATGCTTTAAATTGTAAATGGTGCTTGAATGTGTTATGGAAAAGAAAGTGCTATCATAAGAGGTATGTTGTGAAAAGAAAAAGGAAAAGAAAGCTGAAAAGTGAGTTGCTCTTAAAATTGAAAAACAAAAGAGGAGAACAAGGGTGGTAGAATATAAGAAAGAAGAAAGGTTGAAAGAAAAAAGTGTCAATGATACAATGTGATGTATTAAAGCGCTTAGGAGCTTAGTCACTATTCCTGGCCAAAATAGTCCTACCCGTCCCTTAGCCTACATTACAACCATCAAAAGACCTACTTGATCCTAATCTTAACATTCTGACATTTAGTGGAGTACTACACTAAGGGCAAGCCTATGGTCATCAGTTGTTACATATGACTTCTTTGTGAGAGTGAGAGCAAGGACACTTTGATACCCATGTTTGAAAAATATGCTATATTTGTGAGTGATTATGGGTACTATATTGTGAGACACACATGGTTGATGAGCTTTGGATAGTTGTATATGATTCTATGCACCTTAACGTTTGCATGCGAGTTGATCACCATCACGAGTCTATGCTAGAGGTTAAATTGTTTCTACTTATAATCGAAAAGCTACTCTTTGTTGATAATTGTTGTGCTTGTCTTGATAAATGTTTTGTGTTGTTGTTGTAAAAACCCAAAGTTGATGTTTAGAAGGACATGATATGTTGTTCGAGGACGAACAAAGCTCTAAGTGTGGGGTGTTGATGATAGGCAAATTTACGCGCTTATATCAATATATTTTGCCCATATTTTAGCCTAGTTTTGAGAACAAATTATATATTTCATGCACTTTTAGTCCTTTTTCCTATAAATGAGCTAACGAACATGATTAGTAAAGTTTCAGGTATAAATGATGCATAATTCAGCATTTTATGGCTTACTTGACGCAAAAGAAAGCTCACGAAGGAAGGAAAGGGAGTTTGGACGCCTAAGGACCAAAACTGCTGCATGGAAAATCTGTCCCGGGCTAAAACAGCATTTCAGAAGACTTTGGGGACTTACAGACACAAAGCTGGATTTTGACAATGATACATTAACCTAGTACAATTGGGTTATGTATTTCATTAGTTTATTTGGATTAGGAGAATGTTACATTAACCTAGTACAAATGGGTTAAGTATTTCCTTAGTTTAGTAGGATTTGGTTATTTATTTCATTAGCATAGTAGGAGTAGGATAGGAGTATTATAAATACCCTATCATGCTAGAGATTTTTAATTAAGTCCTCCCTTAGTGGAGAGACACATTCTACTTCTCAATTACAACTCTTCTAATCTTTCCATTAATTCTATTCTTCTTCTATTCTTAAATTCCACAACAAGAGAATCGTTACCAAGCCAAGGAAACACGCCTCACGCCTATCACTTGATCTACACGCCATTACTCAATATTGTGATATAAAAACAATGTCAATCGTGATCTCCTTCGCATTCATGGGTAACTAAACCTCTCTGTTGGGGTTATGGAAGCCGAATGAGATACTATCTATTGCTGTGAGTTTGTGAGTTCATGACACGTATATTGCTTATATCATTATTCTCTTCATCTTAATCCACATTCTTTGCGGTTGCAAACGCAAGAATACGCCAGTCTAACATTTAACTTGTTCGAGAGAAAGGTTATTTGTCTGGAAAAGAGATAATGTCAAGGTAGTAGGACACCCTTTCCTATTAAAAAGCTAGTGCCGTAACTGGACTAACCTCTTGGAGAATTCGTACCATTAGACACGTTTTAAGCTCGAGAGAGTTAAAGTGAAATAGTCCTTGTTGAGGTCGAGAGACGCTTGGATTTACCATAGAATACAATTCTCTATAAGCACATGCATGTCACAATTCTACACACTCATAGGCAATAGAGACGTATACCTCAGAAGGTGGACATAACCCCAACGCTTCAATTCTCATTGTTTACAACCAACGTAACAATCCTTCTCTTTTTACTTTGCTATTTTCAGCTTTTACTTTATTGTTTTGGTTACACATTACAATCCCCCCTCATTACGAGACTTGCACTAAAAGTCTAGTAATTCTGCTTACTTGTTGACCAAGCTATTCTCTGTGGGATCGATACCCAACCCAGGTTGGGTTCTATATTTGCTAACGACCGCTTTACACTCCCATGAGAGCTGTTGATTGAGCGTTATCAGTTACCACTTATTTCTCGTAAGTACTACGTTGCTATGTCTATTATGAATTGCTAAATCGTATAAGATTGTTGGTGATGTTCATGTGTTTGGATTGTTGATACAAAATCATGTGAGTGAACATGTACGTAGGAAAATCTTGACTTGTTTCCGACTTGAAATTGGTTTTAATAGCATTGTTATACTATTTGCGGAATTACTATGGCTATGAATAGTGCTTAAGATTGTTATTTGGATACTTACATGTTAGACTATCCCGGCCATCGGGATAAGACTTATAGTGCCTACCGACATAAGAGGTTGTGAGAGATTGTAAGAATAACTATTCCATGTGGTAACCCCTATGTAGTAGTGTTGCTATATCTACCATGAAAGTAGTCCAATGGCTGCAAGTAAGTGATGCATTGCTGATTTTCTTGTCGGAATACAATCCTAAAACGTATGTCGACGAAATCTGAGTAATCGACCACTTTCGCTTCACTGATTTGTGTTAACAAAACTAAGTGTGGGGTGGTACCCCTACTGCTTATGTATAGATTGTATCCATTGAGATTGTGGTACCATTAACACTATTTCAAGTCTCAGGTACAATGGCACCCAAAGCAAGACAAGGCAAAGAAAAGGCTACCACTTCCCAAAAGAGCAAGAAAAGAAGCCGCAAGGAGCAAGGAGAACCCTCCTCGCTGTAAACACCTCAACTCACGCTTGGAATTAAGTGAGATACTTATGAGGAACTTCTGAGGATGACGACTCTGATTATGATTCCGACGCAGGGGGTATGACCCCAGACATAGAGGAGGAGTCCAACTGACCAGGTTCCTCGTATTTATTTTCCACTGAGGACAGTGTCCCGACTAAGTGTGGGGTGGTGGTATTGTATGCTATACTTCTCTATTCGCATCTATGTTTGTTTGCTTTTGTTTCATTTTTGTTTCGTTTTGTTTTTTTAGTAGTTAAAAATTTTTTTAGCTTCGCATGAAATTATTTTAATAGGCAGCATGAGATTATAACAAGAGTATGTGCTACAATTATGACTATTGAGACGTTTAGACTCTAGTTGTGACTCATTATGTGATAATTGTGTGATCAATTCCTTCACTTGTTGGGTCGAGAGTCTATATTACTTCCAATCAAGTCGACCATGTGCCTTGTGTGTGTGAGATTAATAGCATCTTCTATGTATGTGGCTGATGCTAGAACTTGCCTGGTATGTATGCAAAGCGAAAATAAGGAGTGTAAGTTTAGGAGATGATTTAGGCATTTCTTTGGCAACCTATATTTGTTTACCTTCAGTTTTACCTACCCATGGACATCATCCTAGTTAAACCCTTTTGAGCCTTTAGCCTATTTCTTTGACAACCTTGTATGTAAGCCTAATCCATTTTTTTCAAGACCGTAATTTGATCCAAATTCCTAAGTGCTTTAAAGTGAAAAAGTCATGTGACAACATAGGAGGAAATTGGGTAAGTATGATGCTTTAAATTGTAAATGGTGCTTGAATGTGTTATGGAAAAGAAAGTGCTATCATAAGAGGTATGTTGTGAAAAGAAAAAGGAAAAGAAAGCTGAAAAGTGAGTTGCTCTTAAAATTGAAAAACAAAAGAGGAGAACAAGGGTGGTAGAATAAAAGAAAGAAGAAAGGTTGAAAGAAAAAAGTGTCAATGATACAATGTGATGTATTAAAGCGCTTAGGAGCTTAGTCACTATTCCTGGCCAAAATAGTCCTACCCGTCCCTTAGCCTACATTACAACCATCAAAAGACCTACTTGATCCTAATCTTAACATTCTGACATTTAGTGGAGTACTACACTAAGGGCAAGCCTATGGTCATCAGTTGTTACATATGACTTCTTTGTGAGAGTGAGAGCAAGGACACTTTGATACCCATGTTTGAAAAATATGCTATATTTGTGAGTGATTATGGGTACTATATTGTGAGACACACATGGTTGATGAGCTTTGGATAGTTGTATATGATTCTATGCACCTTAACGTTTGCATGCGAGTTGATCACCATCACGAGTCTATGCTAGAGGTTAAATTGTTTCTACTTATAATCGAAAAGCTACTCTTTGTTGATAATTGTTGTGCTTGTCTTGATAAATGTTTTGTGTTGTTGTTGTAAAAACCCAAAGTTGATGTTTAGAAGGACATGATATGTTGTTCGAGGACGAACAAAGCTCTAAGTGTGGGGTGTTGATGATAGGCAAATTTACGCGCTTATATCAATATATTTTGCCCATATTTTAGCCTAGTTTTGAGAACAAATTATATATTTCATGCACTTTTAGTCCTTTTTCCTATAAATGAGCTAACGAACATGATTAGTAAAGTTTCAGGTATAAATGATGCATAATTCAGCATTTTATGGCTTACTTGACGCAAAAGAAAGCTCACGAAGGAAGGAAAGGGAGTTTGGACGCCTAAGGACCAAAACTGCTGCATGGAAAATCTGTCCCGGGCTAAAACAGCATTTCAGAAGACTTTGGGGACTTACAGACACAAAGCTGGATTTTGACAATGATACATTAACCTAGTACAATTGGGTTATGTATTTCATTAGTTTATTTGGATTAGGAGAATGTTACATTAACCTAGTACAAATGGGTTAAGTATTTCCTTAGTTTAGTAGGATTTGGTTATTTATTTCATTAGCATAGTAGGAGTAGGATAGGAGTATTATAAATACCCTATCATGCTAGAGATTTTTAATTAAGTCCTCCCTTAGTGGAGAGACACATTCTACTTCTCAATTACAACTCTTCTAATCTTTCCATTAATTCTATTCTTCTTCTATTCTTAAATTCCACAACAAGAGAATCGTTACCAAGCCAAGGAAACACGCCTCACGCCTATCACTTGATCTACACGCCATTACTCAATATTGTGATATAAAAACAATGTCAATCGTGATCTCCTTCGCATTCATGGGTAACTAAACCTCTCTGTTGGGGTTATGGAAGCCGAATGAGATACTATCTATTGCTGTGAGTTTGTGAGTTCATGACACGTATATTGCTTATATCATTATTCTCTTCATCTTAATCCACATTCTTTGCGGTTGCAAACGCAAGAATACGCCAGTCTAACATTTAACTTGTTCGAGAGAAAGGTTATTTGTCTGGAAAAGAGATAATGTCAAGGTAGTAGGACACCCTTTCCTATTAAAAAGCTAGTGCCGTAACTGGACTAACCTCTTGGAGAATTCGTACCATTAGACACCCTTTAAGCTCGAGAGAGTTAAAGTGAAATAGTCCTTGTTGAGGTCGAGAGACGCTTGGATTTACCATAGAATACAATTCTCTATAAGCACATGCATGTCACAATTCTACACACTCATAGGCAATAGAGACGTATACCTCAGAAGGTGGACATAACCCCAACGCTTCAATTCTCATTGTTTACAACCAACGTAACAATCCTTCTCTTTTTACTTTGCTATTTTCAGCTTTTACTTTATTGTTTTGGTTACACATTACAATCCCCCCTCATTACGAGACTTGCACTAAAAGTCTAGTAATTCTGCTTACTTGTTGACCAAGCTATTCTCTGTGGGATCGATACCCAACCCAGGTTGGGTTCTATATTTGCTAACGACCGCTTTACACTCCCATGAGAGCTGTAGATTGAGCGTTATCAAAAATTGGCGCCGTTGCCGGGGAATACGAGTGTCAATCAAGTTCGTGATAATTACTAGACCCTTTGGTCAAAGATTCTCGTACTTTTGCTTTTAGTTGTTGTTTTTGTTTTATTTAGGTTTATTCAGTGCATCAATGGAGGCACAACGTGAAATTGAAAGGATGGCTGCTCAAGTGCATCAACAGAATATTGATAACCGTAGGCGAGCAACAAATCCTGACGATGAGTATCTGGGCGATGAAGAGCTACTAAACCCACGGCATACTGCTGAGATGGCGGCACCCATGCAGAGGAGATATCGTCAAACGCGATTGAGACCTGATCGCCGAGCTGTGAAGATTCCTTTTGATGACGATGATGAGGATTTGGATGAAGCTGGTGCCACAAGAGCCATTATTCTGCCACCTTTAGCACCTGGAGCAAAGTTCAATATCACTAGCACCATGATTCAGCTTTTGTAACTCAAGGGATTATTTGGTGGACTAGTAGGCGATGATCCGAATATGCATCTCATCAACTTTATTTCTACATGCAAGTCCTTTGACAATCCTGGTGTTGGTCAGAATGCTATTCGATTACGTCTATTTCCATTGTCTCTGTCTGGGGAGGCAACACTATGGTTGAATGGGCTGACTCCTGATTCAATTACAAATTGGAGGCAATTGAGAGACGCTTTCCTAGAAAGATTCTTTCCGCCATCAAAAAGGGCATAATTGAGAGATGAAATTAGCAACTTTCGTCAGCTTCCCACTGAAGCTCTTCATGAAACATGGGAGAGGTTCAAGACAAAGCTAGCGAGATGCCCAAACCATCACATGACTAATGTTCACCTCATGGAGATCTTGTATAGAGCCTTGAATTTAATAACTAAACCAGTGGTGGACAACGCAGCTGGAGGTTCTTTCATGGACCTCACCTTTGGTCAAGCAAGCAATATGCTAGATCGTATGACGAAACAAAGTAGAGCTTGGCATACCAGGGATTCTGAGGTAGCAAGCCCCACTTTATCTATTGGCATGACTGCAGACCAACGAAGAAGAGAAGAAGACCGTGATCAAGATATGGCGCACATGAAAACCCAAATGGATCTTCTTACAAAGCATCTATTAGGGAAGACTGAAAAAGTGAAAGCGATTGCGTCAAAAGGAAGAGACGAATCTGATTCGGGAGAAGAGGCCAACTACTTGAACAATCAGGGGGGTTTCTGAGAGAATACCCAAGGAAACCAAGGTCGGAACTATTATGATAAATCTGGAAACAAAGACCAAGGTAGTTGGAAGAACAAGAATGAAAATAGTGGTTTGTACGTTCCCCCTGGAAGACGTGATACCACCACATCTAATTCTGGAAGTATGGAGGACATGATGGCTAAATTATTAAAAGGAGTGGAAGCAATGAGCGCGGGAGTAATGGAGGTAATTAATGATTTGTCCGCCATGAAACAATTAGTAGATTCACATTCCACTTCAATTAGACAACTAGAGCAGCAATTCAGTCAACTTTCAGCAGCACTCAACCAAAGAAAGGCCGGTACTTTACCTAGCGATACTGTGCAAAACCCAAGGAATGATGGGTCATGCATGGCCATCACTACCAGAAGTGGTAAGGTGCTGGAAACTTCAGCAAAAGGCAAGAAAGTGATTGACGAAGTTGCGGACATGGATGACAACGCAAAAGGAGAAGATGCCGCAGCTACTACTCCTGACGTCAACAACGCCACATCCAGCACTGTGCAGCCTGAAAAATTGGGAAAACGGAAGCAAGAGGAGAAGAAAACCGTGGAGAGAACACTTCCATACCCACCACCACCTTTTCCCCAAAGATTGAAGAAGGTGGCGGATGACACTAAGTTCAGCAAATTTATGACTATGCTCAAGCAGCTGACCATTAATGTTCCATTGGTGGAGGCACTTGAACAAATGCCTGGATATGCGAAGTTTATGAAGGACCTATTGACAAAGAAGCGGGCAGCAAGTTATGAGTTGGAGGATAATGTTCATTATTGTAGTGCAATCGCTACAAGGTCGTTAGTTCAAAAGAAGGCAGATCCTGAAGCTTTCACTATTCCTTGCATAATTGGATCGTTGGATTTTGCCAAGGCGTTGTGCGATCTAGGTGCTAGCATCAATTTGATGCCACTATCCATCTATAAGAAGTTGGGGCTAGGCGATCCGACACCAACCAATATGAGGCTCGTGATGGCTGATAGGTCGGTAAAACGACCTGTGGGTATCTTGAATGATGTGTTGGTGAAAGTTTCATCATTCATATTTCCTGCAGACTTCGTTATTCTGGATTGTAAGGAGGATTCTGAAGTTCCCATCATCTTGGGACGTCCCTTCCTTGCAACTGGAAGTGTGCTTATTGACATGAAAGATAATGAGCTTTTGTTTCAAATTAATGACGAAGTGGTACGGTTTGATATATGTAAAGCAATGAAGCAGCCCAGCGATATGAATGAGTTATCTGTAGCTGATGTTCATCATGAGGATATGAAAGCATTATCTATAGAGAAACAGCCTACTGTTGAGCCATTGTCTGCTGCGCCACTGAATGTTGAGCATGAAGGTTATGAAGAACTTATGAGTGCTCTAACAGAAATAGAGCCTTATACTCCTAAGCAACCAGATTGTGATCTCAAGAATCAACCAAAAGCGAAGACTCCCTTTGACGAGCCACCAATGCTAGAATCGCAAGAGTTTCCCGATTATCTAAGGTATGTGTTCTTGGAAAGTAGAAATATACTTCCAGAGAGAGCAGATTATTTAAGTGAACAGCACGTAGAAGCTCTCATCTCTGCTCTGAAGAGATACAAGAGAGCTATGGGTTGGACTATTGATGATATAATTGGTGACTCTCCGGAGAAACGTATGAGCCATCTCGAAGAAGATCGCATGCCCACAGGTAAGCCTCATTGTCGTCTAAATCCTTTCAGAAAATGATCCATCACTTACCTCGACGAAGTCTGAGTACTCGAGGTAACTATGTCGAGCCACGACAATAAATAAGGCGCTAGATAGGAGGCAACCCATTGTTTTATCGTTTTATCATTTTTTCATTTATTGTTTATCGTTTTTCCTTTCATTCTAGTACTTGTTTTGTTTTGCTAAATGAAAAATCCAAAAATAAGAGTCGTGCCACGACCAAAACTAAGGCACTTGGTGGGAGGCAACCCATCGTACTAATCATTTTCGTTTGGTTTTGAGCAAAAATAGGTGCAAGAAATATTCAACGAGGAGATTGATTTCAATTGACGATTTAGACGCATTGTATGGTAAAGTTGGTAAGTTAGGAATGGTGATGCATAAGGCTATGGATTGAGCATTTCTCACGCCCAAATAGGCATCGAGGAAGGCTAGGCCTTGAAAAAATAGGCCACGAACGATGCACAACCTATCCTATAGCCTAAGGTCTCAGAATCTAGTGTGCTATACACTATGCGCCACCTATTTCTAAGTGTGCTTTTGACTATGCGCCGCCTATGCTATGGCATTTGGTCTCAGTATCTCATATGCCATAGACTATGCGGCGCATATGTCTACAAATGCCATAGACTATGCGGCGCATATGTCCCATTATGCCATAGACAATGCGCCGCATATGTCATGCTTATGCCAAGCATTATGCGCTGCATATGTGGTATTTTTGTCTTTAAAACCGATTGGAAATGGGTCAAAACCCGACCCATTCTCTTCCTATATAAAGGGGACTTAGTCTTGAAACATAACCACATTAGAAATTGACCTAAGGGCGCCGCATATACATCCAAATCCTCTCAAAATTTTCTTCTTTTGCTCTTCCAATTCACAAAACCATCTCCACAAGCTTCAAGCAAATAAGTACTCTCTTATTCTTCAT
Source organism: Capsicum baccatum var. pendulum (assembly GCA_030864225.1). Taxonomy (NCBI): domain Eukaryota; kingdom Viridiplantae; phylum Streptophyta; class Magnoliopsida; order Solanales; family Solanaceae; genus Capsicum; species Capsicum baccatum. Next base: position 228,099,108 of record CM061556.1, read on the forward strand.
TTATTGCTCGTAAGTACTACGTTGCTATGTCTATTATGAATTGCTAAATCATATAAGATTGTTGGTGATGTTCATGTGTTTGGATTGTTGATACAAAATCATGTGAGTGAACATGTACGTAGGAAAATCTTGACTTGTTTCCGACTTGAAATTGGTTTTAATAGCATTGTTATACTATTTGCGGAATTACTATGGCTATGAATAGTGCTTAAGATTGTTATTTGGATACTTACATGTTAGACTATCCCGGCCATCGGGATAAGACTTATAGTGCCTACCGACATAAGAGGTTGTGAGAGATTGTAAGAATAACTATTCCATGTGGTAACCCCTATGTAGTAGTGTTGCTATATCTACCATGAAAGTAGTCCAATGGCTGCAAGTAAGTGATGCATTGCTGATTTTCTTGTCGGAATACAATCCTAAAACGTATGTCGACGAAATCTGAGTAATCGACCACTTTCGCTTCACTGATTTGTGTTAACAAAACTAAGTGTGGGGTGGTACCCCTACTGCTTATGTATAGATTGTATCCATTGAGATTGTGGTACCATTAACACTATTTCAAGTCTCAGGTACAATGGCACCCAAAGCAAGACAAGGCAAAGAAAAGGCTACCACTTCCCAAAAGAGCAAGAAAAGAAGCCGCAAGGAGCAAGGAGAACCCTCCTCGCTGTAAACACCTCAACTCACGCTTGGAATTAAGTGAGATACTTATGAGGAACTTCTGAGGATGACGACTCTGATTATGATTCCGACGCAGGGGGTATGACCCCAGACATAGAGGAGGAGTCCAACTGACCAGGTTCCTCGTATTTATTTTCCACTGAGGACAGTGTCCCGACTAAGTGTGGGGTGGTGGTATTGTATGCTATACTTCTCTATTCGCATCTATGTTTGTTTGCTTTTGTTTCATTTTTGTTTCGTTTTGTTTTTTTAGTAGTTAAAAATTTTTTTAGCTTCGCATGAAATTATTTTAATAGGCAGCATGAGATTATAACAAGAGTATGTGCTACAATTATGACTATTGAGACGTTTAGACTCTAGTTGTGACTCATTATGTGATAATTGTGTGATCAATTCCTTCACTTGTTGGGTCGAGAGTCTATATTACTTCCAATCAAGTCGACCATGTGCCTTGTGTGTGTGAGATTAATAGCATCTTCTATGTATGTGGCTGATGCTAGAACTTGCCTGGTATGTATGCAAAGCGAAAATAAGGAGTGTAAGTTTAGGAGATGATTTAGGCATTTCTTTGGCAACCTATATTTGTTTACCTTCAGTTTTACCTACCCATGGACATCATCCTAGTTAAACCCTTTTGAGCCTTTAGCCTATTTCTTTGACAACCTTGTATGTAAGCCTAATCCATTTTTTTCAAGACCGTAATTTGATCCAAATTCCTAAGTGCTTTAAAGTGAAAAAGTCATGTGACAACATAGGAGGAAATTGGGTAAGTATGATGCTTTAAATTGTAAATGGTGCTTGAATGTGTTATGGAAAAGAAAGTGCTATCATAAGAGGTATGTTGTGAAAAGAAAAAGGAAAAGAAAGCTGAAAAGTGAGTTGCTCTTAAAATTGAAAAACAAAAGAGGAGAACAAGGGTGGTAGAATAAAAGAAAGAAGAAAGGTTGAAAGAAAAAAGTGTCAATGATACAATGTGATGTATTAAAGCGCTTAGGAGCTTAGTCACTATTCCTGGCCAAAATAGTCCTACCCGTCCCTTAGCCTACATTACAACCATCAAAAGACCTACTTGATCCTAATCTTAACATTCTGACATTTAGTGGAGTACTACACTAAGGGCAAGCCTATGGTCATCAGTTGTTACATATGACTTCTTTGTGAGAGTGAGAGCAAGGACACTTTGATACCCATGTTTGAAAAATATGCTATATTTGTGAGTGATTATGGGTACTATATTGTGAGACACACATGGTTGATGAGCTTTGGATAGTTGTATATGATTCTATGCACCTTAACGTTTGCATGCGAGTTGATCACCATCACGAGTCTATGCTAGAGGTTAAATTGTTTCTACTTATAATCGAAAAGCTACTCTTTGTTGATAATTGTTGTGCTTGTCTTGATAAATGTTTTGTGTTGTTGTTGTAAAAACCCAAAGTTGATGTTTAGAAGGACATGATATGTTGTTCGAGGACGAACAAAGCTCTAAGTGTGGGGTGTTGATGATAGGCAAATTTACGCGCTTATATCAATATATTTTGCCCATATTTTAGCCTAGTTTTGAGAACAAATTATATATTTCATGCACTTTTAGTCCTTTTTCCTATAAATGAGCTAACGAACATGATTAGTAAAGTTTCAGGTATAAATGATGCATAATTCAGCATTTTATGGCTTACTTGACGCAAAAGAAAGCTCACGAAGGAAGGAAAGGGAGTTTGGACGCCTAAGGACCAAAACTGCTGCATGGAAAATCTGTCCCGGGCTAAAACAGCATTTCAGAAGACTTTGGGGACTTACAGACACAAAGCTGGATTTTGACAATGATACATTAACCTAGTACAATTGGGTTATGTATTTCATTAGTTTATTTGGATTAGGAGAATGTTACATTAACCTAGTACAAATGGGTTAAGTATTTCCTTAGTTTAGTAGGATTTGGTTATTTATTTCATTAGCATAGTAGGAGTAGGATAGGAGTATTATAAATACCCTATCATGCTAGAGATTTTTAATTAAGTTCTCCCTTAGTGGAGAGACACATTCTACTTCTCAATTACAACTCTTCTAATCTTTCCATTAATTCTATTCTTCTTCTATTCTTAAATTCCACAACAAGAGAATCGTTACCAAGCCAAGGAAACACGCCTCACGCCTATCACTTGATCTACACGCCATTACTCAATATTGTGATATAAAAACAATGTCAATCGTGATCTCCTTCGCATTCATGGGTAACTAAACCTCTCTGTTGGGGTTATGGAAGCCGAATGAGATACTATCTATTGCTGTGAGTTTGTGAGTTCATGACACGTATATTGCTTATATCATTATTCTCTTCATCTTAATCCACATTCTTTGCGGTTGCAAACGCAAGAATACGCCAGTCTAACATTTAACTTGTTCGAGAGAAAGGTTATTTGTCTGGAAAAGAGATAATGTCAAGGTAGTAGGACACCCTTTCCTATTAAAAAGCTAGTGCCGTAACTGGACTAACCTCTTGGAGAATTCGTACCATTAGACACGCTTTAAGCTCGAGAGAGTTAAAGTGAAATAGTCCTTGTTGAGGTCGAGAGACGCTTGGATTTACCATAGAATACAATTCTCTATAAGCACATGCATGTCACAATTCTACACACTCATAGGCAATAGAGACGTATACCTCAGAAGGTGGACATAACCCCAACGCTTCAATTCTCATTGTTTACAACCAACGTAACAATCCTTCTCTTTTTACTTTGCTATTTTCAGCTTTTACTTTATTGTTTTGGTTACACATTACAATCCCCCCTCATTACGAGACTTGCACTAAAAGTCTAGTAATTCTGCTTACTTGTTGACCAAGCTATTCTCTGTGGGATCGATACCCAACCCAGGTTGGGTTCTATATTTGCTAACGACCGCTTTACACTCCCATGAGAGCTGTTGATTGAGCGTTATCAGTTACCACTTATTTCTCGTAAGTACTACGTTGCTATGTCTATTATGAATTGCTAAATCGTATAAGATTGTTGGTGATGTTCATGTGTTTGGATTGTTGATACAAAATCATGTGAGTGAACATGTACGTAGGAAAATCTTGACTTGTTTCCGACTTGAAATTGGTTTTAATAGCATTGTTATACTATTTGCGGAATTACTATGGCTATGAATAGTGCTTAAGATTGTTATTTGGATACTTACATGTTAGACTATCCCGGCCATCGGGATAAGACTTATAGTGCCTACCGACATAAGAGGTTGTGAGAGATTGTAAGAATAACTATTCCATGTGGTAACCCCTATGTAGTAGTGTTGCTATATCTACCATGAAAGTAGTCCAATGGCTGCAAGTAAGTGATGCATTGCTGATTTTCTTGTCGGAATACAATCCTAAAACGTATGTCGACGAAATCTGAGTAATCGACCACTTTCGCTTCACTGATTTGTGTTAACAAAACTAAGTGTGGGGTGGTACCCCTACTGCTTATGTATAGATTGTATCCATTGAGATTGTGGTACCATTAACACTATTTCAAGTCTCAGGTACAATGGCACCCAAAGCAAGACAAGGCAAAGAAAAGGCTACCACTTCCCAAAAGAGCAAGAAAAGAAGCCGCAAGGAGCAAGGAGAACCCTCCTCGCTGTAAACACCTCAACTCACGCTTGGAATTAAGTGAGATACTTATGAGGAACTTCTGAGGATGACGACTCTGATTATGATTCCGACGCAGGGGGTATGACCCCAGACATAGAGGAGGAGTCCAACTGACCAGGTTCCTCGTATTTATTTTCCACTGAGGACAGTGTCCCGACTAAGTGTGGGGTGGTGGTATTGTATGCTATACTTCTCTATTCGCATCTATGTTTGTTTGCTTTTGTTTCATTTTTGTTTCGTTTTGTTTTTTTAGTAGTTAAAAATTTTTTTAGCTTCGCATGAAATTATTTTAATAGGCAGCATGAGATTATAACAAGAGTATGTGCTACAATTATGACTATTGAGACGTTTAGACTCTAGTTGTGACTCATTATGTGATAATTGTGTGATCAATTCCTTCACTTGTTGGGTCGAGAGTCTATATTACTTCCAATCAAGTCGACCATGTGCCTTGTGTGTGTGAGATTAATAGCATCTTCTATGTATGTGGCTGATGCTAGAACTTGCCTGGTATGTATGCAAAGCGAAAATAAGGAGTGTAAGTTTAGGAGATGATTTAGGCATTTCTTTGGCAACCTATATTTGTTTACCTTCAGTTTTACCTACCCATGGACATCATCCTAGTTAAACCCTTTTGAGCCTTTAGCCTATTTCTTTGACAACCTTGTATGTAAGCCTAATCCATTTTTTTCAAGACCGTAATTTGATCCAAATTCCTAAGTGCTTTAAAGTGAAAAAGTCATGTGACAACATAGGAGGAAATTGGGTAAGTATGATGCTTTAAATTGTAAATGGTGCTTGAATGTGTTATGGAAAAGAAAGTGCTATCATAAGAGGTATGTTGTGAAAAGAAAAAGGAAAAGAAAGCTGAAAAGTGAGTTGCTCTTAAAATTGAAAAACAAAAGAGGAGAACAAGGGTGGTAGAATAAAAGAAAGAAGAAAGGTTGAAAGAAAAAAGTGTCAATGATACAATGTGATGTATTAAAGCGCTTAGGAGCTTAGTCACTATTCCTGGCCAAAATAGTCCTACCCGTCCCTTAGCCTACATTACAACCATCAAAAGACCTACTTGATCCTAATCTTAACATTCTGACATTTAGTGGAGTACTACACTAAGGGCAAGCCTATGGTCATCAGTTGTTACATATGACTTCTTTGTGAGAGTGAGAGCAAGGACACTTTGATACCCATGTTTGAAAAATATGCTATATTTGTGAGTGATTATGGGTACTATATTGTGAGACACACATGGTTGATGAGCTTTGGATAGTTGTATATGATTCTATGCACCTTAACGTTTGCATGCGAGTTGATCACCATCACGAGTCTATGCTAGAGGTTAAATTGTTTCTACTTATAATCGAAAAGCTACTCTTTGTTGATAATTGTTGTGCTTGTCTTGATAAATGTTTTGTGTTGTTGTTGTAAAAACCCAAAGTTGATGTTTAGAAGGACATGATATGTTGTTCGAGGACGAACAAAGCTCTAAGTGTGGGGTGTTGATGATAGGCAAATTTACGCGCTTATATCAATATATTTTGCCCATATTTTAGCCTAGTTTTGAGAACAAATTATATATTTCATGCACTTTTAGTCCTTTTTCCTATAAATGAGCTAACGAACATGATTAGTAAAGTTTCAGGTATAAATGATGCATAATTCAGCATTTTATGGCTTACTTGACGCAAAAGAAAGCTCACGAAGGAAGGAAAGGGAGTTTGGACGCCTAAGGACCAAAACTGCTGCATGGAAAATCTGTCCCGGGCTAAAACAGCATTTCAGAAGACTTTGGGGACTTACAGACACAAAGCTGGATTTTGACAATGATACATTAACCTAGTACAATTGGGTTATGTATTTCATTAGTTTATTTGGATTAGGAGAATGTTACATTAACCTAGTACAAATGGGTTAAGTATTTCCTTAGTTTAGTAGGATTTGGTTATTTATTTCATTAGCATAGTAGGAGTAGGATAGGAGTATTATAAATACCCTATCATGCTAGAGATTTTTAATTAAGTCCTCCCTTAGTGGAGAGACACATTCTACTTCTCAATTACAACTCTTCTAATCTTTCCATTAATTCTATTCTTCTTCTATTCTTAAATTCCACAACAAGAGAATCGTTACCAAGCCAAGGAAACACGCCTCACGCCTATCACTTGATCTACACGCCATTACTCAATATTGTGATATAAAAACAATGTCAATCGTGATCTCCTTCGCATTCATGGGTAACTAAACCTCTCTGTTGGGGTTATGGAAGCCGAATGAGATACTATCTATTGCTGTGAGTTTGTGAGTTCATGACACGTATATTGCTTATATCATTATTCTCTTCATCTTAATCCACATTCTTTGCGGTTGCAAACGCAAGAATACGCCAGTCTAACATTTAACTTGTTCGAGAGAAAGGTTATTTGTCTGGAAAAGAGATAATGTCAAGGTAGTAGGACACCCTTTCCTATTAAAAAGCTAGTGCCGTAACTGGACTAACCTCTTGGAGAATTCGTACCATTAGACACCCTTTAAGCTCGAGAGAGTTAAAGTGAAATAGTCCTTGTTGAGGTCGAGAGACGCTTGGATTTACCATAGAATACAATTCTCTATAAGCACATGCATGTCACAATTCTACACACTCATAGGCAATAGAGACGTATACCTCAGAAGGTGGACATAACCCCAACGCTTCAATTCTCATTGTTTACAACCAACGTAACAATCCTTCTCTTTTTACTTTGCTATTTTCAGCTTTTACTTTATTGTTTTGGTTACACATTACAATCCCCCCTCATTACGAGACTTGCACTAAAAGTCTAGTAATTCTGCTTACTTGTTGACCAAGCTATTCTCTGTGGGATCGATACCCAACCCAGGTTGGGTTCTATATTTGCTAACGACCGCTTTACACTCCCATGAGAGCTGTTGATTGAGCGTTATCAGTTACCACTTATATGATGACTAGTGTGTGTTATCTTTGCCACTTCCAAGCTTACAAGTTACTAGTCCAACTCGTATCCTAACCATATGAGTCGTATGGTTGACTCGTGACATCTGGAGGTCAATTTCTATAAGTTCAATTAAGGGGCCTTTTGGTCTTTTCCCCACTTATAACTCCTATCCACGACCTATACCCAAGAGAGACGTTATTTTCTTCACTCTTTTAGTCAATTAGCAATATTTTTTCTCCTCCCATCTTCAAGAACAATAAGATTAGGGTTTTCTCACCAATTCATGTCTCAAGTCTCAAATTTAAAGTCCTCTTCACAAGTCAAACAATTCCAGGTATGTTGGGTTTTTGAACAAGGTTAATTATTCCATCCTTGTGCTCCAAAAGCATAATTTTAAGATTGAATTTACATATTTTATATCAGGGTTCATCCCTCAAATTCTCATGTATTGAAGTATACCATTATCTTGTGATTTTAAATCCAAGGATGCATAAAGGTTACATTTACTCATGTTTTAAACCATAAGATTGATAGTGTTTTGAATTTCATCCCTTTGATTTGAATTCTGATGAAAGATTTTTATATGGGTATTGAGTCTGATATTTGATTATAAGTGTTATTAAAGAAAGTAAGAGTTTCAAGATTTAATAAGAAGCATTAAGTTTACAAGAAAGTTTAAGCTTTTGAAGTTCCATTCATATGCAATATAACATGATTCAAGAAAGCTTTATCTTTCGATCTAAAGATAATACATGAAATCCATAACTTGTTCATCTTGATTGTGATTTAAAGTAAAGAGAAGTATAACTGATTTTCAATTTATAAACCCTTATGTTATTTTTTAGATAGATTTCTTAAGTATGAGCATATATGTATTCTAGGAGTAGTATTTAGCACCGAGAATGGAATATGGATGAGCGTATCCTAAATTCCTAGAAACTACGAGCCACCGTAGGTTAAGCATTTTCCCAATATGGATGAAGTATAGTGATCGCTTAAGTTAAGGTTCTATTCTGATGGCACGGGTAGGAAAACTTTTCCCAACATGGGTAAGCCGTTGGACTCCATGGTAGCTCACATTATTTATGTTGCTTAGAAGAATATCCCATAAGAAAGAATAAAAGTAAAGATTTTAGAAACTAAGTGTTATGGCTCAGTAAAGATTTTAGAAAATAAGTGTTATGGCTCACTAAGCTTACTCATATGTTTCATTATCTATGCTTTACGATCTTGCAGTCTTTAGTTTTACTCAAGTCCAAGGTGAGTCATTTACACTTAACATACATCATTTTGATAGTGTACATATATATTCAAGTCTTGTTTACTTATGCATTCACCCCTACATACTCATTACATTCCAGAAGTACTGACCCACAAATATATCTATACGCTACATTGTCTTATAATGTAGACCCTGGTGCTCGTTTCCAGCAGCACAATTGACTAAGGGCATCATCACCTATATCCGACTTTTGGGTGAGTCTTCATAGTCCGAGGACCCAGCTTATTAGATTTTTGTTTATTGATGAAAGCTTTTTAGTTACTTGATTTTTGTTTATGTTTGGGGCAACTGGTGTCTATCCCTGTGGCTCTCTAGTTAGCAGTAGAGGCTTGTCAGACTATGTATTTTTTAAGTTTAAAGAGTTTGTTTAATGTTTCCAAAGTTAAAGACTTATATTAAGCTATGGAATTATTTACTTTAAGTCTTTATATATGTTAGTTCACTTTTCATGTGAATTTCAAGCTGAATAGGTATCATGAGTTTGCTTAAGGCTATTCGTCGTCTTAAGCACTATGTGACGTATTTCTGGGGCCTTACAAACTTTGTATCAAAGCCTAAAGCTTTAAAGAGTCCTAGGGAGCCAGACAAGCTGCGTTACATAGAGTTTTGATCATGAATGTGAAGTGCGCTACATTTATGAGTAGGAGGCTACGAAAAAAGTTAGGAATCATCATTTCTTTCATGATCTATCATGCTTACAATTGTCTTTATCTACCTTGACTCTTGCTTTCACATGACAGAATATGCCTCTTCGCCAAGACGATGCATGCAAAAATAGTGATCAACCACCCCTACACGCAGACCCTCTGAATGAGAATGTATATCGTGCTAAATTTTGGGATGCCTTTTAAGAATTGTCCCAAGCTATGAATGTCAATGTTCAGGGAAACCAACAGGCAACAATCCCACTTCAGCAAAATGGTAACCTAGCAGCAGCCCAGATTCGAGACTTTATGAGGATGAATCCACTTGAGTTTTGCGGGTCAAAGGTGGATGAGGATCCTCAACTCTTTATTGATAAGGTGAGAAAGATTACTCAGATCATGCATATTACTGAAGAAGAGAGTGTAGAGCTGGCATCCTATAGGCTGAAGGATGTTTCTTATGATTAGGTCACTGTGTGAAAGAATGGTAGGGGTGAGAATACAGTTCCTATGAGTTGACAGGTATTTTAGAGTGCTTTCTAGGACAAGTTCTTTCCCCGTGAGATGAGGAAGGCTAAAGTGTAGGAGTTTATGAACTTGAGGTAGGGCTCTATGACCATGAAGGAGTACTTCCTTAAGTTCACTTAGTTAGCCATATATGCCCCAGAGCTGTTATCTAACTCTACAACTCGTATGAGTGAGTTTGTTTTGGGTGTTTGATTTGGTGGTCAAGGAGTGTAAGACTGCCATACTGATTAGGGATATGGGTATTGCTCAATTGATGACTCATGCTCAACAGATTGAGGCAGAAAATATGAAGGACAGAGAGAGGAGAAACAAGAGAGTTAGAACTGGATAGTTTGAGTATAGTCAGCCAAGGTCTGGAGGGGGTAGTCATTTGCAGTTTTAGGGTTATTCATCAGCGTCTGCGCTATCTTCAGCTTGTGCCCCTACACCCAAGACCAAACAGGAGCAGTGGGGCAGGACTTTGAACTCTAGGTCTCAGAACAGTGTAGTCGGGAGGCCCAATTACCTGATATATAAAAAGTGTGGTAGAACCTATCCTAGTGTGTGTTTGATTGGCAAAGAGGGTTGATATGGATGTGGTAAGATGGGTCATAGGATGAAAGAGTATCCATATACTAAGCAGGGAAGTAGAGATTCTCATCCTCAAACTCAGGCTACTAACCTAGCAGGTCAGCTAGGTCGCCCAGTTACTCCACAGGGTGCATCATCCAATATAGGTGGCGGTCAGCGCCAGAATTGGTTTTATGCTTTACCATCCCTTCAGGAGCAAGAAAGTTCACCAGATGTTATCACTGGTACACTTCGTGCCTTTCACCTTGATGTATATGTGTTTTTAGATCCGAGATCAAATCTCTCTTATGTAACTCCTTTGGTTGCTGTAAATTTTAGGGTAAGTCCTGAAAATCTCCCTAAGCCCTTCTGATTTCTACCCCGGTGGGCGATTCTATAGAGAGTGTCCTATCACCATCCTACATAAGATCACACTAGAAGATCTAATAGAGTTAGAGATGGTAGATTTTGATGTTATTATAGGCATGGATTGGCTCCATTTATGATATGCATCAATAGATTATCACACCCGTGTGGTGAAGTTTCAGTTTTCTGGTGAGACAGTTTTCGAATGGAGGATAGTTCTTTATCTCCCAAGGGTTGTTTCATCTCTTATCTTAAGGCTAAGAAGTTAATCTCAAAAGGGTGAATTTATTATTTTGTTTGCGTCAAAGATGTTAATCTCAAAAGAGTGAATCTATAATTTTGTTCGAGTCAAAGATACTAAGTCTGAAGCCCCGATAGTTCAATCAGTTCGGGTAGTCAATGAGTTTCTTGAGGTTTTCCCCAAAGATATGCTAGGGGAACCTCCAGATAGAAAACTAGAATTCGGTATTGATTTTCTCTTGATACTCAGCCCATTTCTATCCCTTCTTATCATATGGCTCCGACCGAACTTAAAGAGTTAAAGGAGTAGCTTAAGGACCTCTTAGATAAAGGTTTCATTAGGCCTAGTGTTTCTCCGTGGGGTGCTCCAGTACTTTTCATGCGCAAAAAAGATGGCACTCTCAGAATATGCATAGATTATAGACAGCTAAACAAGGTTACCATTAAGAACAAGTATCCCATTCCTAGAATCAATGATTTATTCGATTAGCTTCAAGGCACCCAGTGGATTTCCAAGATTGACCTTAGGTCGGGATACCATCAATTGAAAGTCAGGGAGCAAGACATTTCAAAAATAGCTTTCCAAATGAGGTATGACCATTTTGAGTTTGTGGTTATGCCCTTTGGACTAACAAATGCTCCTGCAACCTTTATGGATTTGATGAACAGGGTCTTCAAGCAGCACTTAGACATATTTTTCATTATCTTTATAGGTGGCATACTAGTGTATTCCAGGAGTGAGGAGGAATATGCAGACCATCTGAGAATAGTACTACAGAACCTCAAGGACCATTAATTATATGCGAAGTTTGGTAAATATCAATTTTGGTTGGAACTCTTACCTTCTTGGGGCATATCATTTCAGGGGTTGGTATTCGTATAGATCTTCAAAAAACTAATGCAGTGAAGCACTGGTCTACACCCATCACTCCATCTGATATCAGGAGTTTTTTGGGTTTGGCTGGATATTATAGAAGATTTTTTGAAGGGTTCTCTTCTATAGCCGCACCATTGACTAAGCTGACACAATAGAAAGTGAAATTTATATGGTTGGATAAGTGTGAGAAGATTTTCCAAGAGTTTAAGGATATATTGACTTCCGCACCAATGTTCGCTTTGCTAGAGGGGTTAGATGGATTCGTAGTGTATTATTATGCTTCCAAATTTGGGATAGGTTGTGTGTTCAAAATGGGAAAGTGATAGCCTATGCCTCGAGGAAACTTAAGGATCACAAAAAAAATTACCCAACACACGACTTGGAGTTTGTTTTCGTGGTATTTTCCTTGAAAATTTAGAGACACTGCCTGATGATAGGCGAATTTACACGCCTATATCAATATATTTTGCCCATATTTGTGCCATGTTTTGAGAACAAATTATATATTTCATGCACTTTTAGTCCTTTTTCCTGTAAGTGAGCAAAAGAACATGATTAGCAAAGTTTCAGGTATAAATGATGCAGAAATCAGCATTTTATGGCTTACTTGACACCAAAGAAAGCTCACGAAGGAAGGAAAGGGAGCTTGAACGCCTAAAGGACCAAAAGTGATGCATGGAAAATCTGTCCCGGGCTAAAACAGCATTTCTGAAGACTTTGGGGACTTGCAGTAAATTATTTGGATTAGGATAATAATACATTAACCTAGTACAATTGGGTTAAGTATTTCATTAGTTTATTTGGATTTGGATAATGTTACATTAACCTAGTACAATTGGGTTAAGTATTTCATTAGTTTAGTAGGATTTGGTTAAGCATTTCATTAGCTTAGTAGGAATAGGATATGGGTATTATAAATACCCTATCTTGCTAGAGATTTGGATTCATTCCTCCCTTAGTGGAGAGATTCATTCACTTACTATTCCAACAATTCTAATCCTTCCATTAATTCTATTTTTATTCTTCTTCTATTCTTCTATTAAATTCCACAACAAGAGAGACGTTACTTTGCAAAGGACTTCACGCCATCCTCACCCTTACACCTAACGTGCAAATCTTTATTGGGGTACAATTATCAAGTTTATTGTGACTTCCTTCGCACTCATGGGTAACTAAACCTCTCTGTTGGGGTTATGGAAGCCGAATGAGATACTATCTATTGCTGTGAGTTTGTGAGTTCGTGATACGTATGCTGCTTATATCATTATTCTCTTCATCTTAATGCAAATTCTTGTGACTGCAGACGCATAAAATAACGCCAGTATAACATTTAACTTGTTCGAAAGAAAGGTTATCTGTCTGGAAAAGAGATAATGTCAAGGTAGTAGGGTCCCATCCCCTATTGAAAAGTTAGTGTCGTAACTGGATTAACCTCTTGGAGAATTTGTACCATTAGATACGCTTTAAGCTCGAAAGAGTTAAAGTGAAATAATTCTCGAATAGGTCGAAAGACGCTTGGATTTACCATCGAATACAATTCTCTATAAGCACGTACATGTCTGAATTCTGCACAACTCATAAACAATAGAGACGTATAACTCAGAAGGTGGACATAACCCCAACTCCTCAAATCTCATTGTTTCACAACCTATGAAATATTCTTTCTTTTCACTTTGCTATCTTTAGTTTTTACTTTATTATTTCGGTTACATATTACAATCCCCCCTTTTTACGAGACTTGCACTAAAAGTCTAGTAATCGTTGCTTACTTGTTGGCCAAGCTATTCCCTGTGGGATCGACACCCAACCCAGGTTGGGTTCTATATTTGCTAACGACCGCCTTACACTCCCACGAGAGTTGTAGATTGAGCGTTGTCACTGCCCCAATGGTGTGCATGTTGATGTTTTCACTAACCATAAGAGTCTTCGGTATGTATTTTCTCAGCGGAAGCTGAATCTTCATCAGAGAAGGTGGTTGAAGTTATTGAAAGATTATGAAATGAATGTACTCTATTATTCGAGTAAGTCCAATGTGGTAGCAGACACACTGAGTAAGTTATCCATGGGTAGTGTGTCCAATGTGAAAAAAAAAGGGAAATAGCCAAAGAGGTGCATAGATTAGCCCATCTGGGACTGTGTTTGCTCAACACTAATGATGGGGGAGTAGTAGTTCAGAACGGTTTGAAATCATCTTTAGTAGTGGAAGTGAGGGAGAAATAGTGAAATGATCCCACACTTAGCCAAATATTGGAAGTCGTCCAGCAATAAACTGTTGAGATTTTCTCCCAAGGGAGAGATGGTGTACTTCGCTATCAAGGTAGGCTTTGTGTTCCCAACGTAGATAGGTTGAGGGAAAAGATACTAGCCAAGGCTTATGGTTTAAGGTATTCCATTCATCCGATTTCTACTAAGATGTACCGCGACTTATGGGAAATTTTTTGGTGGAATGGTATTAAGAAGGACATAGCAGAGTTTGTGGCCAAGTGTCTAAATTTCCAGCAAGTTAAAGTTGAACAACAAAGATCGAATGGTACGCTATAGGAGATTAGCATCCCTACCTAGAAATGGGAAGTAGGGAATATGTATTTCATCACAGGATTGCCTCATACAAGATGTCAACATGATTCAATTTGGGTTATAGTAGATCGAATGACTAAATCAAACCATTTCCTACCTATCAAGACTTCAGATACAACGGAAGATTATGCCAAAATATATATTCGCGAGTTAATGAGGCTTCATGGGATACCTTTATCTATCATCTCAGATAGAGAAACGCAATTCACTTTGCAGTTTTGGCAGTCATTTCAGAAAGTCCTTCGTACAAAGGTTAAGCTTAGTACTGTTTTTCATATGTAGACCAATGATCAGGCTGAACGCATAATTCAGACATTAGAAGATATGCTGAGGGCATGTGATTTCGACTTTAAAGGAAGTTGGGATGACCATCAACTTTTGATTGAGTTCGCTTATAATAATAGTTACCATGCTAGAATTCAAATGGCTCTATTTGAAGCATTGTACGGGCATAGGTGCAGATCACCCAGGGGATGGTTTGAGGTTGGTGAAGCGACGTTAATTAGGCTAGATTATTCTCTTAAATTTAAAAGTTCAATTGATTCGTGAAAGGTTAAAGACTGCTTAGAGTCGTTAGAAGTCATTTTCAAATATAAGAAGGAGAGAGATCAAGTTTGAAGCGGGGGATTGGGTATTCCTGAAAGTGTCATCAGTGAAGGGAATAATGAGATTTGGAAAGAAAGGAAAGCTAAGTCTCTAATTTTTTGGCCGTATGAGATAGTAAAACGTGTAGGAGAGGTTGCTTATGAATTGGATTTTCCATCAGAGTTAGCTACAGTTCACCTAGTGTTCCATGGTTTGATGCTTAAGAAGTGAATTGGAGACCTGTTCTTAGTAATTCCCCTGGAGAGTATTGGGATCAAATATAACTTATCGTATGAGGACATTCCTGTGGAGATACTTGATAGGCAGGTGGGAAGGCTAAGGAATAAGAAAGTAGCAACAGTAAAGGTCCTTTGGAGAAATCAATTGGTTGAAGAGGTAACTTGGGAAACTGAAGCAGATATGATGACCAAGTATCCTCATCTCTTTTTTCCAACTTAGTTCCTACCAAAGGTAAATAGTTATTTTCAGCCAAAACTTTTTCTATTTAAGTATGTTTTAAGTATTCTTAGGTCAAATCTTGTGTTGTGAATAATTGGATCCTTGTGATAAATATAAGCTTGGTTATAAATTCGGTGTAGTGATGCTGATTCTCTTCCAAATCCAAGATGAATCACAGTCGAGGACGAATGTTTCCAAGGGGAATTATTGTAATACCCCGTGTCTGAAAGCCACTGTGCAATGTATGACTCATATCATTAAGTCATATACACAATATACGAGTCATATATTGTAAGTCGTAGTTATGATAGTATGGAGTAGTTGAAGTCTGTTGTAGAGACTATTTGACCCTTTTAATCGTCATAACATAATACGAGTCGTATGAAGTGAATTCGTAAGTTCAGCAGAATAGGTTCCTTAAGTTTCTGTCCAAGTTATGAGTGGTTGTTTCATGGCGTATGGACAAGTAACGAGTCATAAGTTACCACTCGTATGATGACTAGTGTGTGCCATCTTTGCCACTGCCAAGCTTTCAAGTTACTAGTCCAACTTGTATCCTAACGATATGAGTCGTATGGTTGACTCGTAACATCTGGCGGTAAATTTTTGTAAGTTCAGTTAAGGGGCCTTTTGGTCCTTTCCCTCCTTATAACTCCCAACCCACGATCTATACCTAAGAGAGAAGTTATTTTTCTCACTCTTTCAGTCAATTAACAACATTTTTTCTCCTTCCATCTTCAAGAACAACAAGATTAGGGTTTTCTCACCAAGTCATCTCTAAGTCTCAAATTTAAAGTCCTCTTCACAAGTCAAACAATTCCAGGTATGTGGGGTTTTTGAACAAGGTTAATTCTTTCATCCTTGTGCCCCAAAAGCATGATTTTAATATTGAATTTACATATTTTATGTTAGGGTTCATCCCTCAAATTATCATGTATTGAAGTATACCATTATTTTGTGATTTTAAGGGTAAAGATGCATAAAGGTTACATCTACTCATGTTTTGAACCTTAAGATTAATATTGTGATTTGAATTTCATCCTTTGATTTGGATTTTGATGAAAGATTTCTATATGGGTATTGAGTCTGATATTTTTTTTACAAATGTTATTAAAGAAAGTAAGAGTTTCAAGATTTAAGAAGAAGCATTAAGTTTACAAGAAAGTTTAAGCTTTTGAAGTTCTATTCATATCCAATATAGCATGATTCAAGAAAGCTTGATCTTTTGATCTAAAGATAAGACATGAAATCCACAACTTGTTCATCTTGATTGTGATTTAAAGTAAAAAGAAGCATAACTGATTTTCAGTCTATAAACCCTTATGCTATTTTTAAAGCGGATTTCTTAAGTATGAGCATATATGTATTCTGGGAGTAGTATTTAGCACCGAGAAGGGAATATGGATGAGCTATCCTAAATTTTTGAAAACTACGAGCTACCATAGGTTAAACTTTTTCCCAATATGGATGAAGTATAGCGATCACTTAAGTTAAGGTTCTATTTGGATGGCAAGGGTATGATAGCTCTCCCTAACATGGATAAGATGTTGGACTCTATGATAGCTCACATAGTTTATGTCAGTTAGAAGAATATCCCATAAGAAAGAATAAAAGTAAAGATTTTAGAAACTAAGTGTTACGGCTCACTAAGCTTACTCATATGCTTCATTATCCATGCTTTACGATCATGCAGTCTTCAGTTTTACTCAAGTCCAGGGTGAGTCATTTACACTTAGCATACATCGTTTTGAAAGTGTATATATATATTCAAGTCTTGTTTTACTTATGCATTCACCCCCACATACTCAGTACATACCAGAAGTACTAACCCACATATATGTTTATGTGCTACATTATCTTATAATGAAGGTTCTGGTGCTCGTTTCCAGCGCGATTGACTTTAGGCATCATCACCCGTATCCCGAATTTTGGGTGAGTCCTCATAGTCCGTAGACCCAGCTTATTAGACTCCTGTTTATTGATGAAAGCATTTTAGTTACTTGATTTTTGTTTATGTTTGGGTCAGTTGGGGTCTCCCCCAGTAGCTCTCTAGTTAGCAATAGAGTCTTGTCAGACTGTGTATGCTTTAAGTTCAAAGAGTTTGTTTAAGGTTTCCAAAGTTAAAGACTTATATTAAGCTGTGGAATTGTTTACTTTCAATCTCTATATATTTTAGTTCATTTTCATGTGAATTTTAAGTTGAATAGGTATCATGGGTTAGCTTAAGGCTATTCATAGTCTTAAGTACTGTGTGACGTCTAGGTGAGTACTTCCGAGGCATTATAATAGTATCCTTCGCCTAAATTGGTTAAATACTCTCTCATGTTAACATTAAAATAAGTGGGAAAATGTTGTTACATTTGAATATTAAAATATAATATTATTAAAGAGGGTCATTGGATGCCAACTATGTAAGAGACATGCCACTTTATGTTTGTGATTTAGTGGTATGAAATTATCTTTAATCTCTTTTATTAGAGGAAGAATGTGGTCACAAGTTCTCTTGTAACTTCTATCATTATTCTACCTAGTTACTCTTGTAACTCTTGTACCACTTGTAATCTAAAGACCATTAATTTTTCTTCTTTATCATCTCATTTTTTCTTCCTATTCAATACAAGGATGAATTTCTTACCTATCAATAGTAGTGCTTCTTCCTTTACTGTAAGATAAGAAAAAGATGATAAATGTGAAAAAATATTAGTATGTGTTTTAGTGAAAGAGAGAGTTGAGATATAGAAAATATTCTAAGTCTTCAACTATATTTACTATATAAAAGAGAATAACTATATTAGTGAAATAGAGAGTTGAAACAAAGAAAATTTCTAAGTCTACAACTATATTCACTATACAAAGGAGTGTTTTAATATGTTGAAGGAAGACGTTTTTGTGGTGGAGATTTGGACTCTTCAACTAATACAGAATTGCTTGAGTTGTACATTGTTGATGAGTTGTTGTATCCTGAAGGGGACAAGTCAAGAGATATACTGTTAGATCGGTGTAGATTATACCGCAGTGGGCTTGAATCTCCTTAAAGAAAGCGAGATATCCGCGCCTCAACCAAGAAGAAAATTATCTTATTTTCTTTATTTTATTATTTCAACTGTAATTATTATATTTTGTGGTATTTTCAAAATAAGATTGAGGCATTCAAGTGGTGATCGAGTTTGTTGTGGGAGTGAATATCTGCAAGAGCCTAGAAGATTGTGCATTGATTTTGTATTTTTTTCTTCTATTTTTTAAGGGCTAAGATCGTAAGAATGATATTGTATTATTTATTTTTTATATGTTTTTCTCTATTACTTTTCCTATTTGTATTTACATATAAATTTTCAATTTTCGTAAATTTATAATTTATTTTAGTTCAAAATATTAACTTATAACTTTTTTGACATATTTTTTTCCTTTTTTTGGCCTTTTAGTTTCTGAAAAATGTCTAAATATTATTTTTTTTCCATGAATTTTCAATTACAAATCCTTCGTTGTATGTTTACATAACACAAAAATTAATAAAATAATATCTTGAGTCTCTTTATTTTCTTTTAAAAAAGAAATATCGTCGTATGGTGGTGTGACCTTTATATTAATAAATAATTTTATAATATTTTTCATGAATTTTCAATCACAAATCCTTCATTTAGTGTACACCTAAACTATCGTTTGTCTTAAATACCCCCCTCCCCAGAACTTATTAATTTAATAAGTTGAGTACCCCTTTTTGGTTCACTTGGCATAAAAAGTGGGTTCAAACTCCATCAAGCGCGTGATGGAGTAAAAAATATTGTCACATCAACATTTTTCAAGGGTTAAAAATGAAAAAAAAATCTATTTTTTATTTTTACAAAAAATTCAAAGGCCTCCTCTCTCTTCTCTTCCTATTTATTCTCACTTCTCCTCCATCGCTTTAAAAAATTTTAAAAATATTTTTTTAATTACTTCTATTTTACCTACTTAAATTAGGGGTGTGCATCGATCGGTTCGGTTCGATTTTTTATATTATCGATTTAATTTATCTGTTATTAATTTTTAAATATGCTAAATTAATAACCAAATCAATAAGATATTTTCTTATCGATTTTTAGTCTTTAACGATTCATTTTCGATTTAACCGATAAGAAAATACTCAAAAAACAGAAAAAATAGTAACTAAAATGAAAAGAAACTGAATCTTAGTTGTAACCATAATCGTACATGATGTATTTTAATTTACAAGAATCTTCAAACTTGAACTAAATGTTATTTAGGAGAAATTAAGAGTTTGTATAATTGAAATAATAGGTTTGTTAATTTGTAAAAGTTAAAGAGAAGTTAAGAGTAATATTAATATATATATATACATATATATATATATATATATATATATATATATAAAAGAGTAGGTGTAAAATAATAATTTGATATATTCTTATTGGGCTACCGGTTTACCCAATAACCCAATAAAAGAAGTCAAAACTGAACCAATAACCTAATAATTTATTTTATAAAATCATTAAAAAATCATTAACCCAATAACGATAAATCAATAACATTTTTATTGGTTCAATTTTTGTACACCCCTAACTTAAATTACGATTTCTTACTCCATAAGTTATAATAGGAAACATGTTTGTGCATGTAAGTCTCATCAAAATCCAAATCAAAACAGTAATCAAAAACCACTATGAAACACTAACCAGAAAAAATAATTCAATATTTTTAACACAAAGAAAATAAACTAAAAACATATTATTTTTAGATAATAACTTACTTGATCGACGAAAATTCAACCTTTCGCTATTTCGAAGTAGAGGGAAACTCAAAAACACAATATTTTTTGAGATAAATTGGAGAATTAAGGGTGGAAGTGGGTTATTTTTTTATATAGGATAAATATGAGGAAAGTGGATGGTATTTATCCACGTGGACAGATGCATAAGCAACATTTTTTAACGTGCACGCGCATGTTTACACGTTGTTGTCTTTGGAACACAAAAGGGGTATGCGACTTATTAAATTAACAAGTTTGGGGAGGGGGGGATATTTAAGACAAACGATAGTTTAGGTGTACATTGAATAAAACATCACAATTTCAGGGGGTAATTATACTTCTCTCATAAAAATATTGTCTTGAGTCTGTTGATATTTTTTTTCAAAAAAAAATTATCATCGTATAATGATGTGACCTTTATATTAATAAATAACATTAGAAAGCTAAGACCTACAATCAACAATAGTTGCTTCACAAAAAATAAAGCTCAGGGAAAAACCATACAAGTTTATCATCAATATAATCTTTGCTAGGAATTCTATTTATTTATTTTCTTATCTTTCGATAATTCCTCCTACTTCTCTACTTTTATTGTAGTATAATAAATATGTCAACTGACCATTCATTTATATTTTTTAATGTAAAATTTAATGATCTTTATTTTCATTAGCTTGCACAACTTCTTATAACCATAACCCCTAAAATAATTAACATTCATATTTATGACAGTATTTGGTATTCCATATTGTTGTTCTATAAATAAAAATATTGTAAAACTTTGTAAAAGTGATCATATTAAGTTATTACGTTATTGGTGAGCTTATTTTATATATATATATATATATATATATATAATGTTCATGCTTTTGTTTGACTTGAAAAAATAAGGTGCAAGCTATTGATTGTTTTCTATTTTTTAAAATGATTAAAGTCGCAAGAATGATGTTGGTGATTTCTCTTTATTTTGTATTTTATATAAATTTTTGATTAATTGTTGTAGATTTATAATTTCTTTAGTTCAAAATAGTAACTTATGAATTTGTTGGAAGTCTGTTAAAGACTAACCAATCATTTTTCGTTATATATATATATACATATATATTTGAGAGAGAGAGAGTGATTTTGTATATAAATCCCTCTTATATTTATACTATATTTAATAAAATTAAAAATTTCTCTCAGTGTCTTTCTCTCTATATATATATAGAGAGAGAAAGTTTTTGTATATAAATTCCTCTTATATTTATTCTATATTTAATAAAATTATTGATATTTTATCGATTACTGTAATCGCGTGATTTTAGCCGGGTCAACATTGAGGCCCAATCATCAACGACCCAAATCACTTCTATTAATGACCCAACTTGATAAATACTTGTACATTGTAAATATAAAGAGGAGTAGATATTTTTCTTCAGAAACAGACAATAAGAAAGAATAAACTCATTGACTTTTTCTCTCGCTTCATTGATAGTCTTCTAGAGCTTTCTTCAACTTTCTTCCGCATTTGATGGACATCTATGGAAATTAACATGGTATCAGACGCAGGTTTTATCTTGTTCTTATCACACTCTATCTTTCAATGATACCCGTAAACGGTGAATCCACTGGAGTTGCGTTCTCGTCGAAAACTCTCTGAAGTTAGGGATTTTTTTGGTTCGGTATTACTAGTAGCCGAAGTTTTCAGCTTCATCAAAAATGATCAATTGAGGTCAAGATATTTCACTTATAGTGACATTGCAGTTATGGTGACCTTTGCTCTTTCAGGTTTAGAAGAAAATCACTGGTAATTCTATTTCAAAGGCCTTTACTCCTTCAGGTTTTGAAGGAGATCAGTAACGTCGTTTCTGTTTCTCATATCGTTGAGCTTGACTGTAGTATTTGTGTGTAGTGGTTTCTTATTCTTGTGAAATTGAGCAATATAGCATACCTCAACTACTTTAGTGTGCATTTCCCGTGTAAACAATGTATTGTTTGTTTACTTCTCTTTTGTTGAATTTGAAATCAGTGATATTGGTTGTTTTTTATAGATAGTCGTCCAAGTACGTCTTCTATGAATGGGAGTTCTAGTTTTACTCTATCCACACTTGACCCTTCTCATCCTTTTTATGTTTATCCTTCTGACAACCCTGAAAGCCAAATGGTCGCAATATCTTTCTCAGGAGTTGGTTTTGTGTTGTGGAGAAATAGCATGTCAACGTCTCAATCTGCTAAAAACAAATTAGGACTTTTAAATGGGAGAAATCGTAAACCTGCTCCGGATTCCCCTTATTTTCCGTACTAGGAGAAGTGTAATGATATGGTGAAGTCTTGGATCATCAACTCACTTTCTCGGGATATTGCAATTAGTGTTATAAGCCTCAAAATTGCTATAGAAGTATGGGTAGATATAAATGATAGATTTGGCCAATCAAATGGATGTAAGTATATTCAATTTCAAAGACAGATTAGTTCTACCACTCAAGGATCTTCTGACATTACTACATATTATACCAAACTTAGTACGTTATGAGATGAACTTAGTTGTGCCTATGTTGGTCCTGTGTGCACTTGTGGTGCTCTACACAAGTTCATAGAAGATCAACAACTTTTTTAATTTCTCAGTGGGACAAATGATTCCATTTTTATTGTTAGGAGTGGTGTATTGATGATGAATCCTCTTCCACCTATTAGTAAAGTATATTCTCTCCTTCAACAAGTTAAAAGTCAAAGAGAAAACATACCACCTCCTCTTAGTTTTTATGGGGATTGTGCTGCTTTTTCAGCTAACTCTTCAACTGCTCCTTACAGAAAATATTCCCAAAAGGTTAATTTCAATCCACAAAGACCAGCAACTCAAGTATCTCCATTACTAGATTCAAAAAGTCCCATTCTTCCCATACCTAACTCATCTGGAGGTAGTTTGTTTTGCAACTGTTGCAAAAGATCTGGACATACTGCAGAGAAATGCTATTAACTTGTTGGTTATCCTGCAAACTTTAAGTTCACCAAGAACAAAAAGTCTGCTTCCTGTGTCCAAGCTGAAATTCCACCTCCTGCCATACTACCTTCTACATCACCTCCTGCTGAGAATCTCATGGATTCAACGAAGAATAATATGATCACCTGCAAATACTATTTCAATATGCCATCTATCTCCAGGGTATAATGCTGAAAGATTTTTAGTAGATACTTCTGCCTTTGCTCACTTTGCAGGTTTATTTACTGCATACGTTGTTAATTCTGTGGATTGTCATGTTTGTGCTCCATCATATTTGGGTGTTAACCCCTGGATTCTAGATTCAAGGACTACAAACCATGTGACTCCCCACAAACATTTACTTCAAAATCTTACTCCTTTGTCTAAACCCTTTCTTGTTACTCTTCCCAATGGGTAAAAAGTTAAAGTGTTATCCACTGGCAATTTAGTTCTTAGAAATGATATTGTCCTCCTTAATGCACTTCTTGATCCTTCATTGCATTTAAATTTAATATCCATTCATCAGCTTATTTCCCAACTGAATGTCATGGCTATTCTTACCAAATCTCACTATTTATTACAGGGCCCTTCTCTGAAAAGGCCACTGGTGATTGGTAAGGCCGCAGGTAGACTATACTATTTTTAACCTGATGCTAATTTGTTTCCTAATTTTCCTGTAAATTTTTTCCTTCCTAGTTTCATTTCTGAAAATTCTAATATTGTGCCTTTAGATACTAAATGGTTTTAGATATTTCCTTACTTTAGTGGATGATTTTACTAGGGCCACATGAACCCATTTACTTTTCTAAAAGAAATGCTCTTTCCATCCTTAAGGCATTAACCACCATGGTCAAAGTCCATTTTCATACTTTTGTGCAATCATTTAGGTCGGATAATGTATTTGAACTTGAGGCTAGTGCTGTTGCCTTTGAATTTTTTTCCAGTCAAGGCATTCTCCATCAAACCACCATCCTACATACTCCCAACAAAATGGAGTTGTGGAACGCAAACATAAGCATCTTTTGGAAGTCTCTAGAGCTCTTTTATTTTAATTTAAACTCCCAATTTCTTATTAGAGTGAATGTGTTCTAACTGCCACATACTTGATAAATAGGATCCCTTCTTCTATTCTAAACAACATCTCTTCTTTTGAAAAATTACATAGCTTTGCTCCATCATATGATCACCTTCAATCCTTTGGCTATTTGTGTTTTGCCACCTGCCCAAGGGTTGGTCGAAATAAATTCCAGTCAAGATCTATTCTCTCTTTATTTTTAGGATATCCCTCTGGTAAAAAGAGGTATAAGTTTCTCTCTCTTAAAAAGTTCACCATTTTCTATTCAAGGGATGTTGTGTTCCATGAACATGTATTTTCATCTGCATACTCTCCTTCTCCTCCACGATTTCTTGATTCATCATATTTTTTTGTTGATTGTGCCCCTCTTTCCCCTGCTAATTCTCCTCCTTACAATCCCACAATTCTAGTTTCTTCCTGTATTCCTTCCCCTCCTAACCTAGTAGTCCCTCCACCAAGTACCAGATCTGGCAGACCCATTATCAAACCTTCCTACCCCTCTGATTTCCATTGTTCTTCAGTCCTTTCTGTTGCTTCATCTTTCCCTTCCAAACTTTTTCTCTTGAAACTCACATTACTGAACCATAGTATTTTCAGCAAGCAGTTTCGAACCCTTCTTGGCAGGAAGCCATGTCTAAAGAATTTAAGGTCATTGCTTCTAACCATACTTGGACCTCGTCCCACTTCTCCCTAACAAGAAAGTCATCCCTTGTAAATGGGTGTACAAGGTCAAGCGTAAGGCTGATGGTTTTATAGAGCGTTACAAAACTCATTTGGTTATTCGAGGTGATACTCAAAGGGAAGAAATTGACTTTACACACACTTTTTCTCATATTATTAAACTCACTAGCACTAAATGTTTGCTCACTGTTGCTGTCAAACGTGGCTGGACCATTTTCCAATTGGATATCAATAATGCATTTTTGCATGGTGACCTCTATGATGAGGTTTACATAAAAGTTCCTCAAGGTCTTGGGGTCAGTCCTTCCACTCCTCCCTTGGTATGTAAGCTTCGAAAATCTTTATATGGTCTTCGTCAAGCTTCTCGACAATGGTTTTTCAAACTGTCCGGGGCTTTACTTTCCAAAGGCTATCAGTCCAACAAAAATGACTAGTCATTATTTTCCAGATCTATTTCTGGTTCCACTGTCCTTTTGGCAGTAATGTTGATGACATCCTGCTTGTTGGGGATAACCTCATCGAAATGGCTTCACTCAAGTCCTTTTTGGACCAACAGTTTAAGATCAAGGACCTGGGTCACGTACATTATTTTTTGGGTTTGGAGGTTACATCTACTGCTCAAGGCTATTCCATGAGCCAATGCAAATACACCACTGACCTCCTTGCTGAATTTAAATGTGATCATTTTTCTCCAGTTGTTGCTCCTTTAGATTCCTCTATAAAGCTGACTGTTGAAATGGGTGCACCTCTTTCTGATCCTAGTTTATGCAGATGCCTGGTTGGTAAGCTAAATTTTTTGCAACACACTCATACTGACATTGCTTTTTCGGTTCAATATATGAGCCAATTTCTACAACGGCCTCAAGTGCCTCATATGTTGGCTGCTCTTCGTGTTCTTCGTTATTTGCTTAATAACTCTGGTCAAGGGATTATACTGACCAACTCTTCAGATTTCTCTTGTGGCTTATTCTGACTACAATTGGATTGGCTATACTGAATCTCTTCATTCAGTGACGGTCTTTTTTATTACTCTTGGTGGCAGTCCTATTTCTTGGAAGATAAAAAAAAAGCCTACAATTTCTTTATCTTCGACGGAGGCTGAATATCGGGCTCTTCGCAAGGTTGTTGCTGAAATTTCTTGGCTAGTTCGTTTATTGGGTGATCTTGGGTTATCTATCACTGCTCTCCTTCCCATATTTTGTGAGAGTCAAGCAGCCTTACATATTGCCAAGAATTCGGTGTTTCACGAGCACACTAAGCACATCGAAATTGACTGCCATTTCATTTAAGATTGCCTGAATTCTGATTTGGTTTCGTTAAAATTTATTTTCAGTTCTGCTCAATTGGTTGATATTATGACCAAACCTTTATCAGGTGTTCTTCACTCTGATGTTATCTCCAAGCTGGGAGTGTTCCCACCCTCCAGCTTAAGGGGGGTGTTAGCCGGGTCAACATTGAGGCCCAATCATCAACGGCCCAAATCACTTCTATTAATGACCCAACTTGATAAATACTTGTACATTGTAAATATAAAGAGGGACAAATATTTTTCCTTAGAAACAGACAATAAGAAAGAATAAATTCATTGACTTTTTCTCTCTCTTCGTTGATAGTCTTCTAGAGCTTTCTTCGACTTTCGTCCGCATTTGATCGACATCTATGGAAGTTAACACACGAAACTTGAATAAATCAACTAGTGATAAATAAAATGTCGACAATAATTTCTTAATAATGAAATTTACAACGAAAAGTAAAATAAAAACATATTTAAATGACAAGCCAAGACATAACACGTATACATACTATCGCTTTCTTACTTTCTCAAGGCATCAACACATCTTTGAGCCTTAATATATGTGGTCTCTTTTTGTATATTAGAGTTGCATTACGATCAAAAGAAACAAAAAGTGACCCAACAGTGAATATTTAAAAGCTTAAATTTTCAAACACGATGAAGGAGAAATTATTGTAAAGAAAAAAGAAGAGTTTTTTCACATTTTTCAAATAAATATGGCATTAATCCGTTTTTATAGATGACCAAATATAGCCATTGGTAAACCATTTGTGCATCTCAGTGCTTAGAGAACAACTATAACTAATGTATTTAAATTTGTTGCCTTGATAAGTAGTATTATTTCTGTATCCTGAACAAGAACTATTACAAATTTATTTTTGTGTGACTTTATTTCGAAAGTCATTCTAAAAAGTTTTCTATCATTAATAACTACAATCTGCGTATATCTTCGTATTAAATGAAGTTCAGAATGCATATAAAATATATTACTACTATATATAAGCGTGAGTAGCATGCAGCAGGAAGCAGGCAGCTGGCGTTGTCATAACTGCTTTCAGTTGTCTGCTTGCTCCGTAATTTTACTAAATCACCTCTAATTAACTATTATATGTCATTTACGTATTAAAAAATTAATAATATTTAATAGATAAAAAAAAACATTTATGACATGTCTGTTTCAGCTGCTTCAACCATAATTTTACTATATCACCCTTAATTAATTATTATAAGTCTAAATAATTAAAAATTAATAATATTTAATAAAAAGGTAAAATAGACATAAAATAATAAATTATCTCTTGACGTTTTAAATTAATTTGACATCTTATATGAGGCACAGTTAAAATTTTTTCACAAGTATTTTTATAGCAATTTTGTTATATCACTTCTAATTAATTATTATGAGTCATTTAAGATATATTTGCTCTGCTACTTCAATCGTGATATTTGGTTGAATTTTGAAATAATACCACTATCGCTTAGATTGGCATACAAGAAAAAGTATTATAAATCACAATAATTAAAAACTTAATTTAATTTTAAAATGTCATTGATTATTAGTGCCACAAAAGTTTGAACAAGGAGAGTATAATAAATTACAATAGCTAACAACTTAAAATAGTAAATTATAAGACCAAAAAAGTATTATAAATTACAATAGCTAACGGCTTAAAAAATCTAAAAATATATTAAAAATATAGTTGATTATATAAATTTTAATTTAATTATTTTATTTAACTTGTTATAAATTTAAAAATTGTGTAAAAAATATAATACATTAAAATAATTAATAATTTATTTCGTATAAATTGGGATAGAGGGATATTACTTTAAAATTACGTAGAAAGTCGTATAAATCACAATATAATTAACAACTTAAAATATCTAAAATAATATTACAAATTTAATTGACTTTCTCAAATATTCCATTCGTATCACATAAATTATGACAAAAAGAGTAGCATATAGTATTTGAAAATTATATAAAAGTACTATAAATCAATAACTAATAACGTAAAATATTTTAAAATATAAAAAAAATTATTGACTTTTTAAATTTTATCTATACCACATAAATTGAGATAAAACAAGTAACATATATTGAGCCTGTATTGGTATGGGCTCTAATATTTAGTTCTAATATACAGAAGAGTGAAGGAAGCAGGTGAATGTTGTCATGACTGCTTCCTCATAATTTTATTATATCATCTCTAATTAATTATTATATGTCATTTACGTATTATAAAATTAATAATATTTAATGAAAAAATAAAATAAACATTTATGACATGTCAGCTTCAGCTACTTCAACCGTAATTTTACTATTTCACCCTTAATTAATTATTTAAGTCATTTAAGTATTAAAAAAATTAATAATACTTAATAAAAAAAGGTAAAATAGACAAAAAATGATAAATTAACTATAGATCATTTAAATTAAGAGAAAATACACCAAACCCCCCTAAACTTGTCTCCGTAACTTACTTTAGCACTCTAACTATACATGTAATTATTTACCCCCTTAATTTTATTTCAAGAGAATTTAATACCCCCTCAAAAATAATAAACCACACAAATAATGGAAGGTGCTCTACACACGCACCTCTACATGTTAATTTTTTTAAAAAATATTTTCTAAAATTATTGTTTCCCCTTTTTTACCAATCAACCTTCATCCTCAGCCATATCCATCCATATTGTCGTTCCTTTCTATGCTATCCAAAAACTTTAAACAACAATACAATTGGGATTATGGACACCGATGCTGCTCCTCCCTTCACAATAGCATCGTCGATGAAGATTTTACGGAGCTACCAACTACTCTTCATCCGCTTCATTATCACTACTATCAACTCACAAATTCACCATCACTGCTAGGATTTATCTTCACAACCATCAAGAGCAATATCACCTCTATCTCTGTCAATTTCATAATTCTCACCACCATCATTAATATCAACTCCAAAATAATTCATCATTGATGTGACAACACTCAACAACACCAACGATGAGAAATTGCGCCAATAAATCATACCAAAATAAACTATAATGAAATTAAAGAAATAGTGGTAGGAGATGAAATGGTGGCGTGTGAGAAGGCATTAACAGGGCCCACCGCCGATTTCGTAAAATCCGCAACAAACAATTCAATTTCTGATGAATTGAATTTTAATTTTCTCATGAATTGAATTTCTATTTCCTCATGGAACATCCTCCTCAGAGTCTTAGGCATAAAAATTACCCTCTGTTTAACAATCATCATAAATATCCAACAAGTTTTTTCTCCTATTACCTATGCCAAAAAAAATTGATGGAATGGAAGATGTGGGGGTGGCGATGGAGAAAAAATGGAGCAATTGAAGTATGAAGTGGGTGTTTGGTAGCTGTGATAGAAGAAGAATGGTGGAGAGAGTGAAAATGTAAAATAAATTGAGATTTTATCAATTTTTTCTACCCTTTTCTTTCACGTATTTTTTGGAGAGTGAAGACACTCTCCTTGTTATAGGAGATACTAAATTCACTAGAAATCAAATTAAGGGGGTAAATAATTACATATAAAGTTAGAGCGCTAAAGTAAGTTGGGAGTTTGGGCCACAGGTGACAAAAGAGTTTTAAAATGAGGTGTAGGTGACACAAGTCTTAATTATTAGTTGGAGGTGACAATTACTTTATTATGCATTAAGAAAGTTGGGAAAGTTTTAAAATAACCCACAAGTTTTTAAATTTATACTTTGATCCCAATGTATACCTAAAATAATGGGAAACGGAGGGAAAAAGGCATCTTTCTCTCTCTTCTCATCCATTGTTGTTTTCTCTCTCTTGGTGATTTTTGTTATTAATTGTTTCTGTTTCTGCTGCTTTATTCATCATCTTCTGCTTCATCTTCTTCTTGTCGACCATTTGTTGTTGTTGTTGGTACAACGCTACTGCTGCGATCTGACCAATTTCTTAGGTCAAATTTTATTTACTACATCACTTTCCACTTTGGCATTACTTCGGAGGTTACTTTGGTAAGTAAAATTATGATTTTTATTCGTATTTGTCATCTGGGTACACTTCTGTTTTTCCAACAATGGATAGAACCCCAATTATGAATCTAGCACAAGTGCCCACAATTTAAACATATCAATCATCTGGTGCATCAGATGAGTAATCTGTTGCATCAGACTATTTATCTGTTGTATCATCGTATTATCTGTTTCATCAGATGTATTATCTGTTGTATCAGGATATTTATCTGTTGCACCAAACTAATTATCTGTTGCATTAGAATGTTTATCTGTTGCACCAGACTAATTATCTGTTGCAACGAATGATTAATCTATTTGAAACAACACAAATCAACCCCTTTCACAAACTCAACAGATAAATCTTGTTATTGTTACTGGATTCTAAATTATTCCTTTTTACGTTGAATCGTCGAAATATTTGTTGAGAAGATAATAGACAAAATGAAAATTAAATATGGATTAAAACGTCAAAGATCAAACATAATTTATTTATTAAACAAATAAAAATACATATAATAGACTAAAATAAAAATAATAGTCTAATTATTATTATTATTATCAGCATCATCATTACCAGCCGGTCAATCTTCAACCGAAAGTAGCAACAAGGCCCTCCTCAGCCTGCGTATCTCGTGAAGCATTCTTGATCTAACTCCTTCCAATTCCCATTGCAAATCACGAACTTGATTTTGAAGTTCATTCACGGAGTCTTGCAGAAAAGCAATGTCCCACACTGGGTCAGCCATAATCTTATCTTCTAGAGTGTAATATGAAAGACGAGATGCAATAAATAAATAGAGTGTGTATTTGAATGAACGATTGAGTAAGGACGGACCTATTTATAGAGGATTGAATTTGAATGAGTGGCAAAAAGGCGCAACTATTCACCTCCATACATTAATTAAATTTTTGATTAAATTAAGAAAATAAATATTGTGATATAAGTCATGACTTTTCAGATTATTTTTATTAATTAGTCTTTCGAAGAACCGTTTTTATTGAGTTGTGTCAACAGATTCTATATCTGTTGCATCAGATAACACATTTGTGACAATAGATATATTATCTGTTGCAACAAATATAAAATATATTGCATCAGATAACATATCTGTTGCAACATATAATCTAACTATTCACCTCCATTTATTAATTACATTTTTTATTAATGTGAAAAGTAATGAATTAATTAAATTAAGAAATATTGTGATAAGTCATGACTTTTCAGCTTATTATTATTAATTAGTTCTTTCCAAGAACTGCTTTTATTGAGTTGTGACTCGATATAGGTTGCATCAAATAAATCATCTGTGACAACAGATATATCATCTGTTGCAACCATAGTGAACCTGTTGCATCAGATAATTTAATTGTTGCAACATATAATCTACTATTTTTTAAAAAAAAATAACTATATCATCATATCATTAATCCAAATTTGCTTACTTTTTTATTTTATAAATAAAAAAATACCTTTTCGAATTCCTTAATAAAATAATAATCATTTTATTATATAATAAATAATTTAAAAAATAAAAATGGTGAAAAGTCACGATCAGTTATTAAAATTGTGGTTATAAATTGTATTTATTATTTATTTCCTTATTATTTATTTACGAAATATTTTTCATATTAAATAATCGGAACTCCGAGTCATGTCTTTCTTTTCACCCTCTCAATAACAACAATAGCCCTTTTTTATTAATAACCGCCAGGAGCAACATAAGATCGATCTGTCATAGCAGATTAACCTCTAACTGTTCACACAAATTGCTGCTCAATCCTTACCACCAACCGTCGACATGTTGAGAACAAGGAATAAGCAGCATGATTATTATTAAATACTAAATAAGAATTAAAAATTCAAAGTCGACAACAAAATGAAATGAATGTTCATAGATTTTTGAATCCCTTGAGTAGATTTGATATACAAAGGAGGAAAATAATCAATAAAATAAAAAATATTACCTAATTATTATTACTACTATTATTATTGTCAATCAGACATCTTTCATTCATCCGACAGCCTTGCTCCGAAGTCAGCCAAATATCTCTCTGGAGTTCATCAATCAAACTGCCTTTGAAGTTCACGCAAGGGCTCGATATGAATATTCTTGTATGAATCTAGATCATCCATATTTGTAAGGAGGGATCTATTTATAAATTATTATATCTCGGAAAGAAAAGAAAATTGCTTTAAAATAAATCTAACATATGGGTAATCTGTTACAAAATATATTCTTTTTGTTAGATAACTTACAACATACTGACAATCTTTTGGCAACAGATGTATATATCTGTTCGATTTCTGCAACAGGTTGATCACTGTCATAACAGATGTCTCCAATTGATTGACAATATAAACAGATGTGTCATCTGTTGCAACAAGCTAGTCATCTGTTTATTCAATTTAAGCCATAGATGGGCTAGGAAGAATAAGGTGCGTGCAGATGGATCCACTATCATATGTGTGGGATTTAAGTGTGTATTACTGATAAGGTTACCAGGATAACACACACAAAGTATAATGTTTTTGTGAATGCAGTTTTTAACCGATTAGGTATTGATCATTCAAACAAGATCCTGCATTGTACCGTTAAGTTTGATGGGTTCGAAATTGATAAGGCTGAGGACCTCATGAAGATGGTACAGATACCCTGTTACGAATTACTGACGGGTGGTGCTCGTGCTTATACGTGTCAAGTTTTGAGAAGGGATCAATATTTGTCATCACTGCAGAGAACCAATAGCGATTGGACTTAACTTTAAGTGTGCATTGGACCCTTAGAGGGCCCTCGAAGCCTCGCACTGCATCAAACAAGAATGAAAAACTAATATAGTTATTGCCCTGGCCAAAATTTATATGGTTGGGTTGCTCGCTTGGGTTGATGATTATATGCTAGAAGGTGCGGTAGGAGAATGCTTTCGAGGGAAAATGGGTCGTTGATGGAAGATTGTATCATCTGAGAGCTAATTGAAGAAGAGATGCAGGGTAGAAAATAACTTCTAACAAATCTGGCCGATGGAATTATCTTAACAGATGTGAAATCTGAATCAAGTGCAAATATGAAAGTGTATACGGTAATTTAATTTCGTCTGTTGTGTCTCTGAAAGAAAAACAATGCAGAGACACTTTGCTAGAGAGCTGCATGGTCGGGATTATCACCTAGGTAGAAAATAGGAAAAGACCAACAAAGCAGCCTCATAGGCATCGACGGTAGAAATGATGTTTAGCAAGTCTAGAAAACTTACGCCAACAACAACTATAGTGAAAATAAGGAAACTAAGCTAAGGCGGCAATTTCTGAATTTTAAATTTCATCCCATCTTCTTGTTTGTGTTTCCGATCAGGTCCACTGTCGTTGACCTGATCGGAACCACAAACAAGATTGAAAGGCAAATAGAGTATCATTGCTTTCTTAGCAATATGGTTATAATTGATTGTGTTTTCTTGCCTTGACATGATTTCAACATTTCTTGGAGAAGATCAGATTCTTGCTGTAGTATATGAATCTCGATAATTATCAAGCTTGCCTCCAGCTTGTTGATTCTGTATTCAAGTTGGTCGTTACCGTCTTCGAAGTTGGTAAGGAGTTCCTTTTCTCTTGTGAGCTCGATCAGGAACACTACATTCAAATATGACCGTAGTGTTCCTGATCGAGCTCATAAGAGACGAGGAACTCTTTACCAACTTCAAAGAGGGCAACGAATAACTTGAATGCAGAATCAACAAGCTGGAGGCAAGCTTGAAAATTATTGGGATTCACATACTAGAGCAAGCATTCGATATTCTCCAAGGAATGTTGAAAGCATGTCAAGGCAAGAAAACACAATCAATTATAACCATATTGCTAAGGAAGCTATGATACTCTATTTGCCTTTCAATCTCGTTTGTGGTTCCGATCAGGTCAACGACAGTGGACCTGATCAGAAACACAAACAAAAAGGCATGGGATGAAATTTAAAATTCAAAAATTTGTCGTCTTCGCTTAGATTCCTTATTTTAACTGCAGTTGCTGTTGGCATAAGTTTTCTAGACTTGTTGTACATCATTTCTACCCTCGATGCTCGTGAGGCTTCTTTGTTGGTCTTCTTCTATTTTTTATCTAGGTGATAATCCCGACCGCGCAGCTCCCTAGCAAAGTGTCCATTTGCATTAGTTTTCCTTCAGAGACATAACAGATAAAATTACATTACCGGATACACTTTCATATTTGCACTTGATTCAGATCTCGCATCTGTTAAGATAATTCCACCAGCCAAATTCGTTAGAAGTTACTTTCTACCCTATGTCTCTTCTTCAATTATCTCTCAGATGATATAGTCTTCCATAAACCACCCATTTTCCTTCGAAAGAATTCTCCTATCACACATTCTGGCATAAAATCATCACCCCGTATGAGCAACCCAGCCATATAAATTTTGGCCAGGGCAATAAATATATTGGTTTTCCGTTCTTATTAGATGCAGTGCTAAGCTTCAAAGGCCCTCTAAGGGTCCAATGCACCCTAAAAGTTAGTCCAATCGCTATTGAATCTCTTTACAATGACACAAAAATTAGATCCCTTCACAATGCTTGACAAACAAATAAGAGCAACAACCGACATTAAATCTTAATAGGCTATCAGAACCATATTCATGGTCCCTCAGCCTTATCAGTTCGGACCTACCAAACTTAACTGTAAAATTGCAAATATCTTGTTTGAAATCTATGACTAATCAATAAAAACATCATTCACAAAATTAGTGCACTCTATGGTTTTTTCACGATAACATTATCAGTAATACATACCTCCCACATATGAAGTGGTTCCATCTACAAGCAGTTTATTCCTCCGATCTCATCTTTACTTCAGCATCTTGAGATAGTCCATTAAAAATTAATCAATTGTCAGTTCCTTATATCTATAAAGAAGAGGAAAAAAATTAATGTCACAAAAAGAACATTGTCCATCTGTTGCATCAGATGTGGAGTCTGTTGCAACAGATGTGAAGTATGATGGAATACATCAAACCAGCCTTTATGGTGGTTTTATTTGTTCCAACAGTTTCTCCATCTATTGCAACATCAACAACAGCATAAACATCAACAAAAAAGAAACAACATTTGTTCCAACAACATCATCAACAATAAATAAGCAACATTCTTTGTGTCAGAACCATCAACAACACCACAAGTTCCAACAAAGCCAACCCCACCAACAACATCAATAACTGCATCAACAATAATGAAACAAACAAAATACATACAAAAAAATGATACTGCCAACAAGGCTTTTAAACTTCTCCCAACAGATAACTTTTTTCTCATATTGTAATAAAAATTCTTGAATTATTTATTCAACACTTACAAGTTCCTTAAAAAAAAATTAATAAATATGATATGGGTAAATAGTAATTAAATAAAAAAACAGATGCAAATAATATGCAAAGAAGAATATGAGAATGAAAGAGCAATAATGAACCATACCTTAATATCAAAAAGGGGATCAAAATAGAAATTTAAGTTGAGGAAAAATATGGATGGGTTTAGATCCAAAAATATCTTTATTAGAAGAGAAAAGAAAAGAGAGAAAAGAGGTTGTGACCCTAAAGAGGAGTGAGAAAAAAAATGAGAGTTGAATAAAATAAACTGCAGCTGAAGGAAGAGATGAGATAATTTCTATAGATGTATTGTGTACGTAGGCGTGGTGGTTTTCAATATTCATTAATTAATATTCATTAATTTTATTAATAATTTGAGGGACACGAGGAAGACTAAGACTATTGACATTGAAAAGACAAGACAAGTCTGCTCAATTAACTCACTTTTGAGATATCCAAGAAATATTTTTTACCGCCTTTAGTAGTAAGTACTACTACTTGATATTATCTACTCGGACCAGAAGCTTCTTGCTTTAAAATTAAAAGAGATAAAAAGATTTTCAAACAGATATGTCATCTGTTGCAACATATATAAATATCTGTTTAGAAATTCAAACAGCTCAGTCATCTATTACAACAGATATAAATATCTATTTAAAAATCTCAAAAGCTCAGTCATCTGTGACAACAGATGAAAATGTTCATTTGATAATTAATAAATCAGATATGTCATCTGTTACAACAGATATAAATATTTTTTAAAAAATTTCCAACAGCTCAGTCATCTGTCACAACAGATGCAAATATCTATTTGATAATTAAATCAGATATGTCATCTGTTGCAACATATATGTACCTGTTTGAAAATTTTCAACAGCTTAGTCGTTTGTTGCAACAGAATTCATAGCAATTGATTTAGGTGGAACTAAGGATGAATGAATGAGCTTTCAGGGTCAACCACAAATCCAATCGAGTCTTTGCAATTGCATGACGTTGGTATTGTGTTCATACCGACTCGAGTCATCGATCGATCACTCTAAGTTGAAATGAGTTCTCATCAACTCAATGTTAGGATAGTGATAGTATCTAAGTTGATTTAGGTGGAACTAGGGATGAATGAGTGAGCTTGCAGGGTCAACTACAAATCCAATCGAGTCTTTGCAATTGCATGGCATTGGTATTGTATTCAGTCCGACCCGAGTCATCGATCGATCACTCTGAGTTGAAATGAGTTCTCATCAACTCAATGTTAGGATAGTGATAGTACCTAAGTTTATTTAGGTGGAACTAGGGATAAATGAGTGAGCTCACAGCGTCAACTACAAATCCAATCAAGTCTTTGCAATTGCTTGGCATTGGTATTGCATTTATCCCAACTTGAGTCGTCGATCAATCACTCTGAGTTGAAATGAGTTCTCATCAACTCAATGTTAGGATAGTGATAGTAACTAAGTTAATTTAGGTGTAACTAGGGATGAATGAATGAGCTCGCAGGATCAACTACAAATCCAATCGAGTCTTTGCAATTGCATGTCGTTGGTATTACATTCATACCGACCTGAGTCGTCGATCGATCACTCTAAGTAGAAATAAGTTCTCATCAACTCAATGTTAGTATAGTGATAGTACCTAAGTTGATTTAGGTGGAACTAGGGATGAATGAATGAGCTCACAGAGTCAACTACAAATCCAATCAAGTTTTTGCAATTGCATGGCGCTGGTATTGCGTTCATCTCGACCTGAGTCATCAATCGATCACTCTGAGTAGAAATGAGTTCTCATCAACTCAATATTTTAAAAACTATATCTTTTAAAATTTTAAAATTAATTAAGATCAATTCGGACCAAATTAGCAATTTCAAAACTTGTCATTCTTTTTCAAAATTACAAATCAACCCATACTAATCATCCATTTGCGCGAAAAACTTTTTATTTCAAATTTTAAGTTCTTGCTCTTCTCTCTCCCTCTCTCTCTTGGGGTGTCCTCTCCCTCTCAACAATACAAATAATACAAACAACAACTACTCAACATATTGCTCAACCCTTCAAAATAGGTCGATTTTCTTCCCATTTACGACTACATATCGTTGTTTTATTCGACTTCATTCCTGCTTGTATCTGTTGTTTTCTCTATATTCGCATGTAACAGAGTTCGAGAAGAGTTCTACATTTGTTCTTTATTCTAAAAAATAGGGATTTTTAGTTAATGATAAAAATGAAGACTTTTAGTTGTATTATCTTTGAGAATGGGTTAACAATTTTGAGTTTTGATGCTACAAAGTAGGAATCACCCGAGAAAACACTATTTTTTCTCTCAGTGTGTTGTTGACTGTTGTGGTATTGTTGGATGGTGTTTGTGGTGGTGTTGGTGGCTATTGTTGGTGGTGTTGGTATTTATGTTTTTTAGCGATGGTATCAGTGGTCTTGGTGTTGGTATTGGTGGAATTGGTGGTGGTCTTGGCAGCATTAGTTGTGGTAGTGGTGATCCATCTGTTGAAACGGTTGGAAGATCTACTGGGAGATATTAAATAGGTCTTCAAATAGATTCCCCATCTATTCCAACTGATGGGTTATCCGTTGGAGTATTTTCTTGTAATGTGGCAGAGAATAATTTTCTTAAATTTCTCCACCTGTTGCAACAGGTGGAATATCTGTGGGGAGATATTAAATAGGTCTTCAAATAGATTCGGGTTCCCCATCTGTTCCAACTGATTGGTTATCCATTGGAGTATTTTTTTTGGTTATGTGGTAAGAATAATTTATTAAAATTTGTCTCACCTTTTTTAAAAAAATTATGCAGACATCAAATGCAATGTATTTTTTGTTTTTCTTTTGTTTGTAGTTAAAAGATGTTTTCCAAAAGAAAAGAAATAGTAAGTGGAGAAAGTGAATCAACTTTCGATCACCAAACAAAAAAGGCTAGAGTACAGATACATTCGGAGGAACTTCTAGAACAATCTCAGTCAAGGCAAAATGAAGCCAAGGAAAGTGATAACTCCTCCTCACCAATGGGGCGTGAAATAATATCAAAATTCCAGCATGATTCTATCAAAACCATTAGTATTGACAAGTTTCGAGTTGTGAAGCCGATGAATAACCCTAATACAATATTTGGTGATCTTGTACTTAAATTTCAGTTGGAGAAACCTTTAGACGAACTTAGGAGTATTATGAAGAAGGAAAACATAGATGGACTTTTTAAGAAGAGCTGCTTTGCACACTTTCTTATGCTGTTTGGGCCCCGCCCTCTCCGTTTCCCAATGATCATGGTATATGGCCTTCTCAAGCACAGGATTATGTATGAGGGGGATGATGGAGGCCCAAATAAGGGAGGAAATAAGATGAATAAAGTCTGGATCAACTACTGTGGCATGCCGATTTATTTTGGATGTTTGCCATTGTGACGGGCTTGAGATGCGATAGTCCAGAAGAACCTGCCATCAAGAAAACACCCCACAAAGGGTCCAACAAACGCAAGGTAAAAAAAGATGGGTTGTTGGTCATTGTTGGACCTAGCTACAAAGTGAAAGATTTGATAGCGGATCTCAAGAATAAAGACATATCAAAGCACTACATGGAGAAATTGTGCTTAGTTTGGTTTGTTCATTCCGTTTTATTGACAAGAGACGTCAAGAAAGTCATAGAACATGATTTTTTGGTGCTTGCTAATGATTTTGGGAGATTCAACGACTATCCCTGGGGCTACGACAGCTACTACTTGACTGTCAAATATTTACTGAAAGAGCTAAAGCCAAAGACAACAACATTATATGGCTTTTCTTGGGCTTTCATGATAAAATTGATCACTATTTTTACTCATTCATTAATTTATATTGAATATACTTGTGACTTTTTTTTTGCTTGCTTTCTGTTTACAATTTTTAAGCTTGGGCATGTGAATTCATTCCTCCCCTCCGAAAGCATTTCACGAATTACCCGGATAAGGTTTCTCATCCAAGGATCCTTAGGTGGTTGGCTGCAGTAGAGAGCAGCAAAAAAAATATTAATGAGGCTGATCTCTTTAACCCTCTGGATGATGCAGTATGTCTTCTTTCAACTAAAATAATTTGCCTCAAAGAAAGATATTGAAACAGATGTTCTATCTGTTGTAAGAGATTACCCGTCAACTGCAATTGGTGCAAAGGGTAATCTGTTGCAATAGACGATCCATATTTCACAACAGATTAACCATATGTTGCTCTGTTCTCTGAACCCTACTAAACAGATTACCCATCTACTGTAAATTATGCAATAAATGGGTATTCTAATGTAACATATTATTAATTTGTTTCAACATACAGATCAGCTGTTGCGGTAGCTAGATCGTCTGTTGTATAAGTTGGATGTGTTAACATAACCCGAGCCCCATGTAACCCAACTGACTGCAAATTATTATTATATGATTTAAATTCCTTCTATCATTTTTTATAGGTTGTGCATCCTTGGACCGTGCCTAACATTGATGAGCTGGGAATGACTTCTTTTCTTACTCTGCGCCTTGTTGATACAAAAGAAAACCCAATGATGGAGTTAATAAAGAAGGAACTGGATGAAGCAACATCCATAAGAAGAGCAGTTAGGCAAGTTCAGTCTAATGTTGAAGCTCTTCACGACCTAACTCAAACTGCAATAGATCCGGGTGTTTCTTCTGGGGGTGTTGCTAATAAAGTTGTTTTTTATGGTGGTAGCCATCCTGCTTTTGCTTCTGCTGCCAGTCGTGATTATGAGCATGATGGTGCTCAGCAAAAAATAAATATGTTTGAAAACACCCCTTGCACAGGTCCTCCCTCTTACCCCTACACCGGTCCCTCCCACCCTTACAGTGGTCCCTCTCACCCCTCCTCACCCTCATATTCTCATTGCAAATGCAAAGTGTGCAAGGACAGAGTGGATAAACTCCTCAACAAGCTAGAGACTATTACTAAAGCTGTCGAGGAGTTGAAATCTAAGAGGGGTGTCATACCATCCAACGAGGTGAGGGAGCCATGCACTCCTACAGTGGAGGTTAGAAGGAAGAGAATAAAAATTAGACAAATTCTCTCCGTTCTGAAATCAGCAAAACATACAACTTTCCCCGCTCCAATAGTTGTTGAAGTTCAGGGGCCGCCGAAGAATACACCATGCATTCATTTGTCGCCAAAGACTTCTCGAATATGACAAATATGTGCGTGTGGTATGAGGACAAGGTAAGTTTACATTTGCTAACCTACCCTTCCAATCTACTCCATGAAGAAGAATCTACGTAACAGATATGTAATCTGTTGCACCAGCTTGGTATTTTGTTGTAGCATAATACACATCTGTTGCATAAGTTGCGTTGGCTGGGTAATCTGTGAACTGATTCAGAGAACCCTCTGCATCGAATTCTTTCCACTGTGCTTTTATTCTTTACAATTACTAACCTATTTAAAAATTATCTTCTTATACCATAGTATGTTGAAGAAATTCTCTGCCTCATGAGGGGCAGGCAATTAGCGTACCCAGATGCTTATGATGCTACTGATAGGATAATGGACCTCAACTTCTACAATAATTTCAAAGATAGGTACGCATCTTCGTAATCTAGCTGATTTTGGTGGCCTGGGATTTGATTAGTTAGTTTCTACATTTCAATAGGATGAAGAAGAGATTAAATATATTAGAGGGAAGAGGCCATATCCACACGGAAAGAGCTGGACCAAGGCAAAGAAAATCCTTGCAGTCATAAACGTGGATGTTACCTATTTTCTCACTGTTGAGATACTACTATACGAGGGAAAGATTAAGGTTTATGACTGCAACTTACCTACGTTCAGTGAGAAGACATTTATAACCCACATGCAGACACTCTTGAAGTTGTTGCCCAAGTTATTGACGCAGGGTAAGTTGATAGATCATTTGTCGACCATGCAGCGTACGGGCCGTACTCGCTAGCATACATAGAGTGTTTGCTGACCAGCACACAAATGACCGGTGTATGCGACAGCATTGTGGGAAAAATGCAATGGGTCTGGTCATATAGGGTACTAACTAAATGGTTGGATCCCGTGTATAAAAAAGAACATGTACAAAGACAAAGAAGAACACGATAACAAATTTTTATTTCAAGCCAATTCACTATACATATAGGGGCAGTAATTTTTATGTCTGGCAAAGTTGAATTTTTATAATGCAATAGATTTTATATCTGTCGTAACAGATATAGTACCTGTTGTGACAGATTGATTATCTGTTGGAATAGGTTGGTCATCTGTTGTGTTATGCAGATGTTCTTCGTCTGTCTGTCGCAACAGATTTACGATCTGTTGCAATATATAACTTATCTGTTGCAACTGATCGGTAATCTGTTGGAGTAAATCAAAAAAGTAGGAAGACATGTTATATAATTTCTAGCAGATGACCTACGTGTTGCATCTCATGTTGCAACATATGTCTAAATCTGTTTGATAAGATATGCCGT
The DNA here is from genome assembly GCA_030864225.1 of Capsicum baccatum var. pendulum. Classification (NCBI taxonomy): domain Eukaryota; kingdom Viridiplantae; phylum Streptophyta; class Magnoliopsida; order Solanales; family Solanaceae; genus Capsicum; species Capsicum baccatum. Next base: position 228,141,055 of record CM061556.1, read on the forward strand.
CTGTTACAACAGATGTATTATCTGTTGCGATATTTGAATCGAGTACTCAATTTTAATTAACATGTTTAAAACTCAGAATTAATTATATTCATAGACAGAATAAAATAAATCGAAGCCTTCAAAAATAACATGAAATAAAATAACTCGACAAGTAAATGAAATGTAAAAAAAATCATTATGAGTACAAACGATCTACTCTGCAAATAAATCAACAAGTTAAACCAAGGAGGATAGGTTATTACATTGACAGACTCGAGCAATAAATATCTAATCAATATGGACAAGTTATTCTTCATCCAGTGCTATGAAATTCGGCTTTGGTCATCGTGGATCTTTAACGTCGGTTGCGTACGACTTCTGAGCTTTTGCTTCTTCATATTTCCATAAAAGAGCAGCATATCTTTTGCAGAGTAATCCGACATCAAGTCCATTATTTGGTACTTGTAATCCATCGCTCAAATACTCGGCATAGGCGGCAACAAAAGGACCGCAATCCCTGCGTTATACAAAAATAGATAATCCATATCTTGCAGTTCATGCAAGCATTGTGAAATTTATGAAATGAAACTAAATCATGACACTTAAACTTACAGGATACCAATGGTTTGTTGAGCAACTCCGTTAATATATTGTACATCAAATAGATTAGCTATTTTATCCCGGTATGCTTTAATCGTCAACCAATCAGTACGAACCTTTTGATCCAAAAATCCACTCATATCAAGGTAAGTAGGTAATATGTTGGCCAGCTTTTGTATCTCAGACGATGGCCCAGAACATCTCCTTCATGACATCGAGTCATAAACTCGGATGCACCTTTCTTTTAGAACGACGACAGCCAACACCCAATGGAATTCATCACCACAATTGATTAGGATGTACACTTCATCGACAAAATGCCAAGGTAAGCCATCCGGAATACTAAAACCTTTGATGATGTTGACTAAGCATTCCTCATTTCGGAAAACTTTTGGTTGTTGTTGATAATACCTATCGTAGGCATTATTGATGTAAACTTTGTACAAATAATTGCCTGTTGTATATCTGTATTGTTCTTGTGTTTACAACTTGGCCTTCATTAGGAGGTAGTAAAAAATGACATCGATGTGCTGCACATATTATCAAACATTTAGGATTACGTGACGAAAAAATCAATACGCAGATGCAATTAAATAAAGTATTAATTAATAGTAATATGTATGGCCTTTAAACCTCATAATTCTAGCAAGTTTAGGACTGTGACATCAAATATAACCAGTTCTTTGTTCCAGGATGTGCAACAACAAAGTCGAACATATCAAAACCAAGACTCAATTCGTTCACTTTGTAGTGCTCGTCATTTTATTTTCTACATGATAATTTATATGTGTTAATGTCAGGTTCTTACAATAAGAATTGTATAAACCAATATCCATAAAATTGATTTATGTACCTGTCGGCATGATACTTTAACAGCCCATCGGCAATCCATTCTGAATAGTCGTTGATCAACTGTATTAATTTTTTTGTATTCTCTTCTGAGATGTTAAACCCTTCAAACGGGTAATTCTTTCGTTCTCCCAAACTGAAAGGCTCTACTTTTTCTTCATCTTTGAAAGTAGTTGATAGATTATCAACTGTCATATTAAGCTCTTCGGCAGTAGCTGTAACATCCACCTGGAAAGCCAGAATTGTCAATGCTAAGTAGAGATATACAATAGATTTTCTATCTGTTACAATAGAGGATTCTTATGTTGCATCAGATGGATTATCTGTTGGGATAAATTCAAACAGGTAAATCAGAGCAGTACGATAATTTCGAATAGATGACCCATCTGTTGCAACATAAGACTCATCTATTGAAACAGATAATGAATCTGATGCAACAGGTTAGACAACAGTTGCAATAGATGTATACATCTATTTGATAATTTTCAGAAGATGTATCATCTGTTGAAACAAATATGTGCTTGTTTGTTTTTTGGAACAGATGATGTACATTCACCTTCTTCAACTCATGTTGCTCTTCTGTGGCCCTTGCACACTAAACATCGATGCAAGACAAAGACAGAAGCGTTGGAATCTTACTTTTTTTATGATTGATGATGCCTTGGAAGTGTCTTTCCTTCTCCTCTTAGCCACTTTGATCTCTAGTGGAGTTTCTGGATATGAAATCCTCTTTGATGGATTGATGATGCCTTGGAAGTGTCTTTCCTTTACAAAAGCAGTTAGTTCATTAATAGCATTAATCACTCCATCGTGTTTCGCCTTGTAGTCTTGACAATTGCATGAAGAACATTCACTGGATGCGGCAAAATCTGGAGAAAAATCTGTACAACTATTATGATCATAATCATAATGGCTTATTGTTTCAAAAACTATAAGAGGAGTATCATTATCCCCACCCTCCAAAATTATTTTTCTTGTGATGGTTGTTGCTCTAAACAATTTTATTTTTATTCCATCAACGACCTTAGGGTCTGATAAAGTTTGCATAAACTGTAAAGTAAGAAAAAATGCCATCTTCAACTCTCGGTTGGTCAGAACAAGCCACGGATGGACAATCGAAAATAAATAGGTACATATATTAAGAATAATGATCAAATCATTTAATCATTAATGGACTTACTGCTTCCTTGGGGGAATTGAAAAGATCAAGAAATTTTATATTTTTATCTGTTTTGGCCGACAACCATCTCAGAATTCTTGGACAGGAAACTTCTTCCTGGTAGTTCACTTGTTGTCTCAAATAAGGAATGGCTTCAAATGCCCTAGCCTATAACATAACTCCAATAAATCAAAAGCATTATTGAATAAAAAAATGATGAATCATTTCATGATAAAAGAAATATTTACCATGAAGGCCCATCGAAAACCATAAAAGTTGACTATTTTTGGTGTTAACGGAGTCAACAAATATTCGACAGTCATTTTAAAGATTTTATAACCCCAAGATATCTGTTAAATGCTTCAAGATCCTCGGAGAGATTTATTAAATCAAGTCTTATGTTGTTGTTAACGTCTCACGCCCAAAGAACATTATGTACAAATCAAACCAAGCACAATGATTGTTTGTGCTTCTTTGAAAGTTCTTTACCTTTCAACGCTTCAATTAGATTTTTGTTTTTGAAGCTTGGACCAATAATGGACACCAGGTCATCACGATCACTCGACTTTCCTTTTCCTTTTTTGGGTGTGAGCTTGGACCAATAATGGACACCAGGTCATCACGATCACTCGACTTTCCTTTTCCTTTTTTGGGTGTGCGGGGTGCATTTTTTGGGTCAGAGTAAGTATAACTTAAGAAGGAGAAGGAGGATAACATTTTAGTCCGGTAACTATGGCAAACTCCTCCCAACCAAAATAAACAGGCATGCCACAGTAATTTATCTACACCGCATCTATCTAATCTTTATTTTCACACATAAACCTGCGCTTGAAACGATCATATACCATTTTCATCTGGAAACGAGCATTGTTTTCCTCTGGCAAATCAAAATATTTCCCAAAGTAGCATTCCCTAAAATAAGAATCCAATTTTTGTTCTCGAAGTATTTTTCTGAAGGCGCCGAAAGATTTGCCCATGACTGACTTAACCACAAGATCACCCCTTAAATTTGTGGCACCATCGAACTACATTCTCACAGGGTAACAATTAATGCTGAAGGTTTTGACCAACTCTTCGATGGAAGGGCTATTAGCATTTGGATCATCTCTTTTGAAAGATTCCTCCTCCCCGTGTTCATTATCTTCTGCTTTTGATTGAGATAACGCTTGTAAAGCAAGCTCATAGAGTGGTGGATGTAGATGAGCTGTTGCACTTGTTCCTTTACTTGGACTTGATTCGATTTCTTTTATTTTTGGAGCCATGTTATCTTAAATTAACAAGAACATATCATAGATTATAATTGATTAATGCATAACAGTAATATAACAGTTCTAACAGACAAATAATCTGTTGCACCAAGTATGTTATTTGTTGCAACATATAACTAACCTGTTGCAATGGATGAGTAATACGTGGGAACCATAAAAACAACATTATCTATTGCACCTGGTATTTTATCTGATACAATACATAACTGATCCGTTGTAACGGATGAGTAATCTGTTGGAAATAATAAAAACAGATCACTAATCCATTGGACTAGGTATTTTATCTGTTGCAACATATAATCGACCTGTTGCAATGGATGAGTAAACCGTTGGAAAGAATAAAAATGGATCACTAATTTGTTGCACCATGTATATTATTTGTTGTAACAGATAACGACCTATATGAGTAAATCATTGGAAAGAATAAAAACAGTCCTAATTTGTTGTAAAATGAAGAGTAAATTATTGGAAAGAATAAAAACAGATCACTAATCAGTTATCTGTTGGATTAATATTGTTTAGATTTCTTCCAAACAGAAGAGTCGTCTGTCACAACGGATGAATGATCTGTTAGATTGCTCACTTGTTGCATCAGATTTTCATAGTTGCATCAGATTTTTAATCTATTGCATCAGATTTTAAAATGAAGAGTAAACCGTTGGAAAGAATAAAAATAGATCACTAATCAGTTATCTGTTGGATCAATATTGTTTAGATTTCTTTCAAATAGAAGAGTCGTCTGTCGCAACAGATGAATGATCTGTTAGATTGTTCACCTGTTGCAACAGATTTTCATAGTTGCATCAGATTTTTAATCTGTTGCATCAGATTTTTAATCTGTTGTATCAGATTTTTATCTGTTCATCATATGTTTCATTTATTACATCAGATGTTTTAACTGTTGCAATACCATTTCTACCAAGACAAATAAAAAATCAACCCAGTAATACCAACATATCACACACACACATACACACTAAGAACATCAACTGTGACAAAAAATTACAAACAAATTCAAATCAACAGTACAATAATGAGAAGAAAAAATGCAGAAATATCAAAAATTAGGGTTTTATTCAGTCCACATTTCAATACCAGAAGAGTAGTTGGCTCAAGTTCCTCTATTTCTTCATAATTTTTTACCTGTGAAAAAGGAAATGGGAGGACGAAGAACTCAAAGCTGTTGTCGTCGGAGAAGTATTCACGTCGATTGAGGTTGAAAGTTGAAAAGGAACTTGCCCGACTATTTGTCGTCGGAGGTTGAAGGGAGGAATTTTGTAGAACTATTGGTTGAGAGAAACTGGAGAGAGAGAGTGGTTGATTAGGATTGAAGAGTGGTGTGGGTTGGGTTGATTTGTATTTTTGAAAAGATTAGAAAGTTTTGAAAATATTAATCAAGCCCACAATTAACTTAATGAAGTTTCCTAATGATGTTTGACCCTATCTGTTGGTCAATGTCACCAATCCTTCATTCAAGACTTAAAAGACACCTTTCTTTCAATTTTCTCAAGTAAGTTATGGAGACAAGTTTAGGGGGGTTTTGATGTATTTTCTCTTTAAATTAACTTGACATCTTAAATGAGGCCCACTTAAATTTTTTTCACAACTATTTTTTATAGTAATTTTGTTATATCACTTTAAATACGTTATTATGAGTAATTTAAAACATGTTTGTTTCACTACTTCAATCGTGATATTTGATTGACTATCGAAATTTTATGTGTAACTTAAATTAGAATAGAAGAAAAAGTATTATAAAATATAATAATTAAAAATATAAATTATTTTTAAAATATAATTTACTATCAATGCCATAAAATTTGGACAAGGAGAGTATTATAAATTACAATAGCTAACAACTTAAAATATCTAAAAACTTATTAAAAATATAATTGATTATCTAAATTTTATTTGTGTCACATAAATTGAGACAAAAAATAACATGTATTGTTATTCAGTACTATATAGAAGTGTGGCAAAGCAAATACCTCTTCATCGACGTGTCTGTTTGCTTCGTGATTATACTGTATCACCCCTAATTAATTATTATTTGTCATTTACGTATTAAATAATAAATAATATTTAATAAAAAATAAAATAGATATTTATGACCTGTCTATTTCAGCTGCTTTAACCATAATTTTATTATTTCATCTTTAATTAATTATTTAAGTCATTTAAGTATTAAAAGAATTAATAATATTTAATAAAAAAGGTAAAATAGATTAAAAAAATTGTAAATTAACTATTGATGTTTTAAATTAACTCGACATCTTACATGAGACTCTCTTAAATTTTTCCACAACTACTTTTTATAGTTATTTTGTTATATCACTTCGAATAAGTTATTATGAGTAGTTTAACACATGTTTGTTTGCTACTTCAATCGTGATATCTGATTGACTGCCAAAATTATATTTGTCATTTAAATTGGAATAAAAGAAAATGTATTATAAACCACAATAATTAAAAGATTAAATTATTTTAAGGCAAAATACATAAACAGGCCTCTGAACTTTATGACTTTTTTAGTATTGACACCTCAATTAGACCATGTAACCTATTGAACCCTGTAGTCATTCACAAATTGTGCTAATTAAACATAATTGTTGACATGAAATGACATGTGCAATACACTCTCCACGAGAAAACTGAGGGCAATAATTTACTATTATTTTTTTCTCTTATCAATTAAAGATAAAATTCCCCTTAAATTCAACATCAAAATCTGAGTTCTTGTGTAGAAATTCAATATGAAAATCTTTTTTATACGTGTAAGATAGTTTTCAGTTCATTGGAGCTTGAGATTCAACATCAAAACGTCAAATTTAGAATTTGTGTCTCCTGAAAACTAAGTGTTTTGGGGGATGGAATTTTAGAGCTTGAGAAAAGAGAATTGTTGTATCTAAGTAAAACACACTGGGTTTTGGCCCTTAAAAAATTTCCTAGATTTCTAGTCTCTGGACCCAATAAGACTCGTGGGTATGAGCCATATGTTAGGGCATGAGTGGTATGGACCTATCGTATGCTGACCAGTGTTGGTTGGTGGGATTTGATTTGGGTTCTGGAATAGGTACGACTTGTGTGCTACAAGTCGTATGGTTGACTACGAGTCATTTGATTTGGATTTTTCCTTTACTTAATTTGATACTTGGTAATTTAACTTGGATCGGAGTACGAGTAGCTCACCATGAGCCATAAGTCAGGGTACGAGTCGCAGCATGGACTCGTATGATGGATAATTTTCAAACCTTTTACAATTCTATTTTGCCAAGGGTACGGTTCAAAGGGTACGATTGTATGCTTGGGTACGGTTTGATTTGGGTAAATTCCTATGTTGGACAGTGTTTGACCCAAGGAGTGAAGGCCTAGGGTACTGGGTACCACTCGTATCGGAGGGTACGACTGGTATGGATAGTCGTGTCCCTCTGAGGGATTTTAGTACAATTTAAGCGAGGATAATCTGGACATTTCCCCACTTAACCTATTGAGGACCCACGGCTTCTAAACTACTTGGGAGGTTATTTACCCTATTATTCTATCCTTCTACACTTAGAGACTCTCTTAAATTCTCTCAAACTCTGTCAAAGGCTTTTGGGTGAAGAAAAGTTTGGGTTTTATCTAGAGGTGATTTCTCTCCGTGATCATATTTTTTAAGGCATGTTCTCTTCCCTCATCATTAGATCCAACTAAAGGCATGATTTTATGAACTATTTTCATGGTACAAATGTTATGTGATTATGGTTTTCAAATATGTATTGGGGATTTTGGTTATAAATGCTTGGTTATGGTTTTCCCATGTTTAAATTGTGGTTTTCATATATTAATGGTTTGGTTAATTGGTTGCATGGGAATGGATATTTGGTAATTGGTTTTGGTTTTGGAAACACTATGTCCCCAATATATTTGATAAAATGCCTTTGAGAATGCTTTTACTATATTATTGGACTTTTAATGAAACTATTGCATGAAATGGTTTGATAATAAAACCATAATGACATAAACTGTTTAAATGGTAATGGTTATGGCTTCATTAAACAATCCTTATGGGGTACAATGAAATCCCACAAGTAATCAAACAAATAGAACACTTGTGGGGTACATGGGACTCTCCCATGTTAACTGGATAATATGATCTATAGATATATGAAATTCCTTGATCTATAAATGGTTGACTAAGACTAGTAGTTGCAAGTTATAGTCGGTATGATGATACCACTATCTATAGCCTTGGTTAATAATGGAGTAATGGTTTGGATGGATGAAATGGTTTTAATTGGGCAATAAAGGTGGGGTGTGATAGCTAACTATGAAGGTGAAAGTCCAATGACCGAACACTGGAAACTCATGTTTGCCGACATGAGGGATTGGTCATACTGACCATATATGATACTCATGAGGTACATGGAAATCCTCTAAGTACACTGTACATATATATCATGGAGAGTGAATGGTACTCTAGAATTCCCCACTCTTATGGTATCTACGGTTCATACGGCTACACGTATCAAGGCCCGTTATGGGGGTTACACTAAACCCATGTAGTCCGTAGGTGGTTGAAGGACGGTTAAGCTTCACATACCTAGGTTAATAATTTTCAAATACAAGCTAAACCCGGTTCCCTTTCTCGTCATGCTTATATATATATGTATGTATGTATGTATGGCTTGTATACATATGGTTGGTTTACGTGGTTTTACTGGATGACATTATTTTATCTTAATCGTGAGTTCATGATAGCATTCATCCGCTAACCTATCTTCGGGCGGCTACATCCCCACGCGATGTAGGAACCGGTCATTCTACTCCTCTTGTATAATGCTCAGACTTCGAGATTAGCTACTGGATTGAAGTGATGAGCTTTCATCTTTCGAAAGGCTCCATTTCATGTCATGGAAATTTCTTCATACTTTGGTATATTATTGAATATTGATTTTGGCTATTGTTGGGGGCATGTCCCAACAGGATATTATTATTGTTTTGGTTAGAGGTTTTGTGTAACTGCTATGGGTTGGGATGGGCGATGTCGGTAAGGGTGTCAGCCTTAGTATTGGCATAGGCATTGGGGCTAACATCGTTGGACCAAATTTGATTTATGATTGTTTTGTTTCTTTTTAAACTGTCTTTATTGTATTGGAACCTATTTGGTTATGGCTTGGTTTATAGCCCTTGATTTGGCATTAGTTTGCTATTGGTTGGTAAGGTTGGTGGACGGGATGATTTGATCAGGTTGGTCTAGGAATAGACTTATCCCAAAATCTGTACATGTCCAATATGTTATCTTGTTATATGCTCAAAATTCAGTCCATCAAGATATGCATAGGCATTTGGGTTGGGTAACAAGGGGTAGTCCCCGATACTGGTTGGACTTGGGATATCCATTATAAGGCCCTAGTTCGGGTCATGTCAATAAGTATGTGTTGTATGTTTACTCTTTTTGTTTTGGTGGAAAAATAAAGGGAGTAAAGGTAAGTTTTAATGGTGGAAGACTAGAGGAAGAAGAAGGCAAAATAATAGAATATATTTTTTTTTTGGAATTTTTTTTATTGTTGCTTGTTGTTATGTATGAGTGTGTCTTGTTGTAACGTTCCAAAATCTGATTTTGAGATGTCACACGGTGCTCAAGACTACAAATAGCCTTAAGCTAACCCTATTTTCCTTCTAATAGGTATAAATCTCATAATCAAGGTAATATAGACATGAAAGTCATACTAAATGCGAAAACTGACTGAAATAGCTGAACATAATCTGAAAGAAATGTTTGAAAATCAAATATTGTAAGTCTGAATCAAATCTAGCAGTCTGACAAGCCTCTAATACTAATACTAGAGAGACACTGGGACAGACCCCCAGCTAACTCAAACTGTCTGAAAAGAATATTGAATCATATAAAACTACTAAGCTGCAAAATCTAAATGAATAAGTACTCGAACTATGAGGACTCACCAACTACCGGATGTAGATGAAGATGCTCGAACTACACACGCTACCGATACTGAGTACCTGAACCTACATTATGAGACAATGTAGCACATAGACATATATGTGGATCAGTACTTTGAGAATGTACAGAGTATATGGGGGTGAAATGCAAAAGTAAAACATTATCTCATCATCATAATTTATAAAATAATGCATGCTAAATGTAAATGACTCACATAAGCTGGAATGTTTGAAATATTGAAATAATAAGAAGCAATCCATACTTTATAAATCTAGTGAGTCATAACATTTAGTTCTGAAAGCAGTACTCGTATTCTATTCGTAAATCATACTATCTAAGTGTACAAAGAGCTCACTTCTGAAATCTGAAATCAAAAAGCTGAAGTCTGTAATTGTTATCTTTCTGTAAAGCATAATCTGAGTGAACTTTGTGAGTCTTTACACTAGGTTTTCTAAAAGTTTTTTAGTAAATTTTGTTCGGCTTTACTATTAGGGAAAAATTGTCTTGCAAGGGAGGTTTTTTTAACCGACATAAACCATGCGAGCTACATGGAGTCCAATATCTCGTCCTCCTAAGAAAGAAACCTCACGTTGGGGAGAGGTGTCATACTCTTGCTAGGGAGTATAACCTCAGCTTAAGTGATTACTATCTCAGCCTACTATGGGCTCTTTAATCTCAATTCTATGGTGGCGCGTAGTTCTACGGTATGAAACCTTGAAAGTATACCCAACTCGGTGCTAAATACTAGTTCCTTTAATTTTCTATGCTCATCTTGTTGGAAATCAACTTTAAAACTAGCATAAGGGTATATTATGAAACCAGTTATGCACTTATCTGAATTAATTTGTAAATGAAGCTATGTTACTTTCTGTAATCTGTAATAAATCTGTAAAGTGGATTCCAAAACTTATCTGGTGATCGAAAGGTCAAAGCATTACTGAAAATCTATAAATGATCTAATAATAGGATGCTTAAAGCATCAACTTTCTTGAAATATTATTATTTAATCTTGGAGTAATAACCCATGTTTCAATATCATGTCACAACATCATAATAATCATGTTTGATATTGAAAACAATGATAGTTTATCTCAAAACCTGTAAATTACTGTAATAGGCATAAAAATATGAAAATAGACATGCAATTCAACTTCTAAAACACTTGAAATCTCAAAATCTTACAAAGAGTAATATTGGGTATGAACCCTATTCAAATCTCATGAATAATCATTCAAAATCATATGAATTTTAAATAAAAGCTTGGTTTTGGGTACAAGGATAGAAGAAGATCCTTGTTCATAAACCCCACATACCTTGATTGATGATTAGATGAAGAAACTTGAATTATTGATTCCTAATTGAGTTCTTGGGGATGGATTCTTAATTATTTTGCCTTGGAAATCCTCAATCTTAAGCTTTCTTAGAGAATCCATGGAGGATTTTAATTTCTTGGAGAAGAAGCTTTAGAGCTCTAGGGTTTTGCTTTTGAAGAGAATGATGAATAACGAGCATAAATTGCTAGGAATATGTTTAATTCCTTGTTTTAGATAAATTGGGGCCTTGGGGATTGACCAAGATACCCCTATTAAACTTTAAGTCAGAACTGAAAAATGCAATATTTATTCAAACTGGTAGGCCACCATGACACGCCACTATCGAGGTGGCTTACTGGAATTTGGACAATTGGGAATTGGGCAGACTCCGCGACGCAGAGCCATTACGGTACCCCTTTGGAATGCCATTTTGGCCATTGGCATGATGTGTCACTATAGCGATGCACCACTATCGCGTTGGGTTACTGGATTTTGACAAATGGGAAAATAGACCACTCCGCAATGCTCCAATATCACGGAGGTCCACTGAAATTTACGATTCTCATTTTTTCCTTCTCCGCGACGCGCTGAGTGCCCTGGTGGCACTCTATCAACTTTAAAATGCCATAACTTCTTAACCGCGTGTCAGATTTAGACGAATTTGGTATCGATGGAAAGTTTATTCAGTTTTCCACACAATAGGAGGTATAAATCTGGAAAATTCCATGTGAAATAAATATTATTCATTTTGGAAGCTTTTTCTTAACATTTTAGGAACGAATTAAGCTAGGAAAAGTGCGGGGTATTACAATATCTCTTCCTTGGAAACATCCATCCTCTAATGTGGCTAGTTAAGATAAAAATACTGGGAAATATGAGGCTATAAGCTATCATGCAGAACTGAAATAAACTAACTGACTGAATCTCAATTAAAATGAGCTACTGAACTGATTTGAGAGTGCATGAATTCGCATGTAGATAATTATATAGTTGAATCTGAAACTGGAAAATAACTGAATAAAGGAAAACTATTACCTTCGGCTGAATCTGAGTTCGTGGAGAAGAGATATGGATACTTGGTACGCATGTCCGCTTCTGCTTCCCAAGTAGCACTCTCAATGGACTGGTTTTGCCACAGAACTTTGACCAAGGGAACTTCTTTGTTCCTTAGTATACGGATATGATGATCAAGAATCTCTACTGGGACTTCTTCATAAGAAAGACTATTCTGAATATCTGTGCTTTCTAGAGGAACTATAACAGTTGAATCGTCCATACACTTTTTCAACAAGGACACACGAAATACTAGATGAACTGAGGATAAATCTGCGGTAGCTCAAGCTCATACGCTACCTTCCCAACATGGCTCAAAATACGGAAGGGACCAACATAACGGGGACTAAGTTTCCCCTTCTTTCCAAATTTCTTCACCCCTTTTATGGGTAAAACTTTTAAATACACAAGATCATCAACCTCAAACTCACGATCTCTTCTTCTCACGTCGGCATAGGATTTCTGACAGCTCTGAGCTACTTTCAATCTCTCTCTAATCAACTGAACTTTCTCCATGGCTTCAAACACCATGTCTGGCCCAATCAAAGCGGCCTCACCCACTTTAAACCAACCAACTGGCGATCCGTATCTTTACCCATAAAGAGCCTCAAACGGAGCCATCTGAATACTAGCATGATAACTGTTATTATAAGCGAACCCAATCAATGGCAAATGATCATCCCTACTACCTTTGAAATCAAGAACCCATGCCATCAACATATCCTCTAAAGTCTGAATGGTCCTCTCTGCCTGACCATCTATCTGTGGATAAAAAAATAAACTAAGATGAATTTGGGTGCCAAAACCCTTCTAAAAAGCTCTCTAAAACTGAGAGGTAAACTGAGTACCCCTATCAGAGATAATGGACAAAGAAATACCATGCAATCTGACTAACTCCCTAACATACAACTTAGCATAATCTTCAGTTGTATAGGACGCGTGAACTGGCAAGAAAGGCGTTGACTTAGTCAATCTATGTATTATCACCCAAATCGAATCATCTTGACGACGCGAATGGGGTAAACCAGTCACAAAGTCTATATTCACCTCTTCCTACTTCCAAGTGGGGATTTCAAAATCTTGCTACGCACTACCAGGGCTTTGGTGCTCTACCTTAACCTGTTGACAAGTTGCACACTTGGCTAAAAACTCTGCTATATCTCTCTTCATACCACTCTACCAATAGATTTTTTGCAAGTCGCGGTACATCTTAGTGGCTCCAGGATGGATAGAATAACGCGCACCATGAGCTTTCTCCATAATTTGCTGCCTCAAATCATGAACACAAGGCACACACAATCTACTCTGGTATCTCAACACACCATCTCTCCCTTGGGAGAAAACCTCAAACCTTTTGGTCTTTAACTGCTCTTTCAGTTTGACCAAACTAGGATCCACATCTTGCATCTCCTCCACCTCCAAAACTAGGGAAGATTCGAAACTACTCTGAACCCAAACATTTCCTTTAACTTAGTCAACCAATCTAAGACCCAATCTTGCTAATTAATGCACTTCCCAAACTAACTCTTTTTTATCATTCTCCACATGGGCAACACTGCCCATAGACAGTCTACTAAATGTGTCTGCTACTACATTGGCCTTGTTCGGATGGTACAACATACTCATATCATAATCCTTCAATAATTCTAACCACCTTCTCTGACGAAGATTCAACTCCCTCTAAGTAAACACATACTGCAAACTTTTGTGACCCTTGAACACATCAACATGCAACTATACAAATAATGTCTCTGGATTTTCAAAGCAAACATAACAGCAGCTAAATCAAGATCATGGGTTGGTAGTTCTTTTCATGAGGCTTAAGTTGTCTAGAGTCATTGGCTATGACCTTACTTTCTCCATCAAAATATAACCCAAACCAACTCTAGAGGCATCACAATACACCATAAAACCATCTGTATCATCAGGTAATGCTAAAACTAGGGTTGAAGTGTGTCGAGTCTTCAACTCCTGAAAACTCTTCTCGCAAGGATCTGACCACTGAAACTTAAATTTCTTTTGGGTCAATCTAGACATAGGAGAAGCGATAGATGAGAAACTCTCAACAAAACGTCTGTAATAACCAGCTAGACCCAAAAAAACTCCTAATATCTGATGGAGAGATAGGTCTAGGTCAATTTTTTACGGCTTCTGTCTTTTGAGGATCAACTCTAATACCTTCACTGGAAACGATATGACCAAGAAAAGCTACTGAACTTAGCCAAAATTTACAGTTGCTAAACTTGGTGAACAATTGGTGATCTCGAAGAGTTTGCAACATAATTTTAAAATAGTTTGCATGATCATCCTCGCTATGAGAGTAGACAAGGATATCATCAATAAAGACTATGACAAATATGTCTAAATATTGTTTGAACTCTCTATTCATCAAATCCATGAAGGTTGTTGGGGCATTCGTTAGTCCGAAGGACGTGACTAGAAACTCAAAATGACCATAAAGGGTTCTGAAAGTTGTCTTTGGAATATCACATTCCCTTACTTTAAGTTAATGATAGCCGGATCTAAGGTCTATCTTTGAGAAATAACTGTCACATTGGAGTTGATCAAATAAGTCATTGATTCTAAGAAGAGGGTATTTGCTTTTTACTGTAACTTTATTCAACTGATAATAGTCAATGCATATACGCAAAAAACCATCTTTCTTTTACACGAATAAGATGGGAGCGCCTCATGGAGAAACACTAGGCCTTATGAAATCTTTATCTAAAAGATCTTTGAGTTGTTCCTTCAACTCCTTAAGCTCAGCGGGAGCCATATGATATGGAGGTATAGAAATAGGCTGAGTATCTGAAAGAAGGCCAATACCGAACTCTATTTTTCTATCGAGAGGTATTCCTGGCAAATCTTCAGGAAACTCATTAACTATACTGACTGACTGAATTGTTGGAGCCTCAAACTTAGTATCTTTGACTCGAAATAGATGATAGATACACCCTTTGGAGATCAACTTTTGGGATTCAAGATAAGATATGAAATGACTCTTAGGAGACTCATCTACAGATTTGTTTAGATACAACTGACTCATCTACTGGGTAGACACCAAGAAAGCCTCATGGATCTTTTTAGAGCTTATCTCAAAATTTACTGCAACTAACGGGGTCACATAGGAGAAACTTGATCCAGAGTCTAACAACACATAAACATCAAAATGAAAGACACGAAGCATACCAGTATAAACATCTGGTGAATCTTCCTGCTCGTAATGGGATGGTAAAGCATAGAATTAATTCTGGTGTTGACCGCCACCGGTACTGGATGATGCACCCTGAGGAGGAACTGGGTGACCTAAAGGAGCTAGTGCACTAGTAGTTTGAGTCTGGGGACGATCATCTCTATTTCCCTGCTTAGCATACGGGCACTTTTTAATTCTATGACTCGACTTACCATAGCCAAAACAACCCTTCTGTCCAGCCAAGCACTCACCAGAATGATTCCTACCACACTTAGCATAAGAAGGATAATGAGGTTTTCTACTTATACTATTCTGAAATCTGGACATAGAAGACTTACCCCACTACTCCTGTCTACCTTTAGGAGCGGGAGCACTAGCTGAAGATGGTGCTGGTATAAATGAACAATTCTTGAACTGCAAAGGATTTTCTCCTTGAGACCTATTCTAACCATACTCAAACTTTCCTATTTTAGCCCTCTTATTATTTCTATCTCTCTCCTTTAACTTATCTACCTCAATCTACTAAGCATGCATCATCAATCTCATAAGATCCATATCTCTAATAAGCATGGTAGTCCTACACTCCTTGACTACCAAGCTAGAAACTCCAGTAGCAAACTTACTCATACTAGCCCTAGGATCAGCCATCGTATTAGGGGCATACTTAGACAACTGATTGAACTTAAGGCAGTACTCATTCACTGTCATCGAGCCCTGCCTCAAATTCACAAACTCATTTATCTTAGCTTCCCTCATCTCACATAGGAAGAACCTGTCTAGAAAAGTATCCTGAAATACCTGCCAATTCATAGGAACATCATTCTCACCTCTACTATTCTTTCACATCACTACCCAATCATATGTTATATCCTTCAATCTATTGGATGCTAACTCTACACTCTCCTCCTCAGAAACATGAATAATTTAGGTGATCCTCTTCACCTCATCTAGATAAAGTTGTGGGTCCTCACCTGCCTTTGACCCAAAGAACTCTGGCAGATTCATTCTCATAAAGTCTCTGATTCTAGCTGTTGTTAAATCCTCATTCTACTGTAGTGGGACTGCAGCCTGATTCTGATAATTGCCCTAAAAATTGGCAGTCACAGCTTGGGCTAACGCCTGAAAGGCAGCCCTAAACTTAGCATGGGATATATTTGCATTCAAAGGATCGGTAGGCAAGGGTGGCGGGTTATCTTTTCTGCAGGCGTTAGCTCGACTAAGAGGCATATTCAACTTCACGTAAGAGTATGAGTTAAAAGCATATAGAGATACAGTAAGCACGATAGATCATAAAATAAAGAGATGATTTACTAAGAACGTTTCGTAGCCTCTTGCTCATAAATGTGGCGCGCTTCACACCCATGATCAAGACTCTACGTAACATGGCTTGTCTGACTCCCTAGGACTCTTATAAGCCTTAGTCTCTGATACCAAGTTTGTAACGCCTCGAAATCTGATCCCAAGACATCATACAGTGCTCAAGACTACGAGTAGCCTTAAGCTAACCTTGTCTCCTTCTACTAGGTATAAATCTCATAATCATGGTAATATAGACATGAAAGTCATACTGAATGCGAAAACTGACTAAAATAGCTAAACATAATCTGAAAGAAATGTCTGAAAATGAAATTTTGTAAGTCTGAATCAAATCTAGCAGACTAACAAGCCTCTACTACTAATAATAGAGAGTCATTGGGACAGACCCCCAACTAACTCGAACTGTCTGAAAAGAGTACTGAATCATATAAAACTACTAAGCTGCAAAATTTGAATGAATAAGTCCCCAAACTATGAGTACGCACCAAATATCGGATGTAGATAAAGATGCTCGAACTACTCGTGTTGCTGATACTGAGCACCTGAACCTACATTTTGAGATAATGTAGCACATAGACATATATATAGATCAGTACTTTGAGGATGTACTAAGTATATCAGGGTGAAATGCATAAGTAAAATATTATCTCATCATCATAATTTATAAAACAATGCATGTTAAATGTAAATGACACATATAACTTAGAATGTCTAAAATACTGAAATAATAAGAAGCAAATCATACTTTATGAATCCAGTGAGTCATAACATTTAATTCTGAAATCTGTACTTGTATTTTGTCCGTAAATTATACTATCTAAATGTAGGAAAAGCTCACTTCTGAAATCTGAAAACTAAAAGTTGAAGTCTGTAACTGTTATCTTTCTGTAAAGCATAATCTGATTAAACTTTGTGAGCCTTTACACTTGGTTTTCTAAAATTTTTTCTGTAAATCTTTTCTGTTAGACTTTACTATTAAGGAAACTGTCTTGCAAGGGAGGTTCTTTTAACTGATATAAACCATGCGAGCTACATGGAGTCTAACGTCTCGTCCTCCTAAGGAAGAATCCTCACGTTGGGGAGAGGTGTCATACTCTTGCTGTGGAGTATAACCTCAGCTTAAGTGATCACTATCTCAGCCCACTATGGGTTATTTAATCTCAATTCTATGGTGGCACATAGTTCTACGTTATGAGACCTTGGAATCATACCCAACTCGGTGCTAAATACTACTCTCTGTAATTTGTTACGCTCATCTTGTTGGAAATCTACTTTAAAACTATCATAAGGGTTTATTATGAAACCAGTTATGCACTTATCTGAATCAATCTGTAAATGAAGCTATTTTGCTTTTTGTAATCTATAATAAATCTGTAAAGTGGATTCCAAAACTTATCTAGTGATCGAAAGATCAAAGCTTTACTGAAAATCTATAAATAATCTAATAATAGGATGCTTAAAGCATTATCTTTCTTAAAATAATAATATTCAATCTTGGGGTAATAACCCATGCTTCAATATCATGTCACAACATCATAATAATCATGCTTGATATTGAAAACAATGATAGTTCATCTCAAAATCTGTAAATTACTGCAATAGGCATGAAAATATGAAAATAGACATGCAATTCAACTTTTAAAACACTTGAAATCTCAAAATCTTGCAAAGAGTAATATTGGCTACGAACTCTAATTCAAATCTCATAAATAATCATTCAAAATTATATGAATTTTAAATAAAAGCTTGGTTTTAGGCACAAGGATAGAAGAAGATCCTTATTCATAAACCCGCATACCTTGATTGATAATTAGATGAAGAAACTTGAATTATTGATTCATAATTGAGTTCTTGGAGATGCATTCTTGATTATCATGCCTTGGGAATCCTCAATCTTAAGCTTTCTTAGAGAATCAATGGAGGATTTTGATTTCTTGGAGAAGAAGCTTTAGAGCTCTAGGGTTTTTCTTTTAAAGAGAATGATGAATAACGAGCATAAAGTGCTAGGAATATGTTTAATTTCTTATTTTGGATGAATTGGGGATTGACCAAAATACCCCTATTAAATTTTAAGTCAAAACTGAAAAATGCAATACTTTTCCGAACTGGTAGGCCACCGCAACGCACCACTATCGTGGTGGCTTACTGAAATTTGGACAAATGGGAACTGGGCAGACCCCGCGTTATGGAGCCTTCACGGTGCCCCTTTGGAATGCCATTTTGGCCATTGGCGCGACGTGCCACTATCGCGTTGGGCTACTGGATTTTGACAAATGGGAAAATGGACCACTCCGCGATGCATCAATATCGTGGAGGTCCACTGAAATTTACGATTGACATTTTTGCCTTCTCCGCGACGCGCTGAGTGCCCAGGTGGCACTCTGTCAACTTAAAAATGCCATAAGTTCTCAACCGCGTGTCGAATTTAGGCAAATTTGGTATCGATGGAAAGATTATTCAATTTCTCACAATGGGAGGTCTAAATCTGGAAAAAATTCCACACGAAATAAATATTTTTTATTTTGGAAGCTATCCTTTAACATTCTAGGAACGAATTTAAGTTAGAAAAAGTGTGGGGTATTACGCTTGTATTGTTACTTTTTTTTCTTCTTCTAATGGTTGTTGGGTGTTGTTTTGGTGAAAAAATGAAGAAGTGAAGATGTGTTTTAATGGCGGGAGACTAGAGGAAGAAAAATTTTAAAAAATATAATTATTTTTCTTTTTAAAAAATTTAATTTTTTTCTTTAATGACATGTAATTTTATCATAGGTTATAATTTTCATGTCATGACAAGTGGTTTCACGCGCCTGAACCTAATCTAGAATTGTGTAATTTATGCTTAATTGACATAATTTGTGAATGACTAAAGTGTTCAATAGGTACATCACCTTATTGAGGTGTCAATACGGAAAAATTTAAAAATTTCAGAGGCATGTTTATTATTTTACCTTATTTAAAAAATATAATTAACTATCAATGCCACAAAAATTTGGACAAAGAGAGTATTGTAAATTACAATAGCTAACAACTTAAATTAGTAAACTACAATGCCAAAAAGTATTATAAATTACAATAGCTAACAACTTAAAATATCTAAAAATATATTTAAAACATAATTAATTATCCAAATTTTATTTGTGTCATATAAATTGAGATAAAAAATAACTAGCTCGGACCCTTCGGTATCTAGTAAATAATGAATACAACTAAAAGATAGGCAACCTTCACCTTCTCCAATATACTCTATAACAAATTCTTGTCGCTTGGTATCTTTACATTTGAACATACCATATGAAGTCATGATTTCAAATCAATGTTTGAATATTTTGATTTGGGATCGTGATTTCAAATCTCAAATCTCCAAAAAGTATGATTTGAGATTTCAAATTGTGATTTATAAATTTTTGAAAATGTAAAACTTGACTCAAAAGGTTATATTTTGTATAAAAAAAACACCCAGCACTTCAAATTTTATAGAAAAAAACTCATGCTCGCTATTACTATTATTGACTAGTGGATCTTTATAAAATTATGTGTATTTAAAAGTTTATAATCATAAACATTTATTTATAAAAAGAGCATGAAAATATATATTCAATTTATCAATGCGGTGCCTTAAGCTGTTCGATATCTTGATTATGAATCTTGCGTTGCTCAGTTGATAAGAGGATATAAGAATTAGGAAAAAAAGTTAAAATGTAAAGAAATAAAAAAGTGAAAAAAAAGTTTAAAATAGAAGTTGAGAGATAAATGAACATGGAAAGTTTAAAAATAACTAGGGTGTAAGGGGAAAAAATATACTAATATTATACATAAAAAAGAAGGAACGCTAGTCCTTAAAAACTTTTCTTATGGGTACAAACAATCAAAGTCACCCATTATGGGGGTCATCCCATATAATTTCCTGGATAGAATATTGACCAAAGATAGCCTAGTTCAAGTATTCAAAAGCGATCTGATAGTTAACTGAAATAAATTAAAATCTTATAAGGGTTCAAATTAATGAGGAATGTTATAAATGTATTTACATTATATTGAATGTCTATCAAGAATATAGATAAGATCTATCAAGATCTAATAAGACCTATCAAGATCTAGTTGATATCTATCAGGATTTGAAGTATCTGTCTTTTAGTCTGAAACTAGGAGTATTTTCCCCATAAATAGAGGGGTTTTGGTCATTGTACCTCAATCTGATGATCTCTCATCCATCAAGTGAAATAAATTATGATTATTTCTTCCCTCTCAATTGGTTCAAGGTCAGGAACCAACTATTTCATCTAATAATTTTGATGTGCGGTATACGATTAATGAATATACTATGATGCATAAAGATGGATTCCTCAAAGAAGATAGAGGATATATGTTAGTTTTCCTAACATAAGGGGGAGATTATAAACGACTATGAAATATGTTAGGAATCATCAGTATATCCTCATTCAAAAGATAATTCAAGTCAAATGTCGAAAGCATCTCATATTAAGTTACAAGTGCTCCTATTTTGTATTCCTAAAGGACAATGTCTACACATACGTAAAACGTAGTAGACCAATCGATTCAAAATAAAATAATCCTTGAAACGAATAAGGAGAAAAATAATGGTGATATTAACATGCAACAGATTCGTTCAAGTGACAATGTGGCTAATTTATTCACCAAGACTCCTCCAATTGCAACTTTTAAGAAGATGGTGCACAAGATTGGGATGCAAAGGTTCAAGGATTTTCTCATTAGGGGGAGTTAATACGCGTTGTACTCTTTTTCTCTTAGAGTTTTTTTCCCACTGGGTTTTCCGGGTAAGGTTTTTAATGAGGCAGCCTATATGCGTATTGTTAGAGATGTGTACTCTTTTTCCTTCATTAAATTTTTTTTCCACTGAATTTTTTCTAGTAAGGTTTTAACGAGGCATATTATCTATTAATTAGACATTCAAGGGGGAGTGTTATAGATGTATTTACATTATAGTGAATGACTATCAATAATATAGATAATATCTATCAAGATCTAATAAGATTTAACAAGATCAAGTTGATATCTATCAGGATTTGAAATATCTGTCTTTTAGTCAGAAACTAGGAGTATTTTCTCCTATAAATAAAGGGGTTTTGTTCGTTGTATCCTCAATTTAATGATCTCTCATCCATCAAGGAAAATAAAGAAGTCTCCCTTTTTTCTCTCTATTTATTTATTCTTGTTCTTTTTTTATATTTCATAACAAGAAAAAATTTATTGTGAATACTTAGACACACAAAATAAGAAACGACATAGTAATCAGTGAAATACTTTGAAATCAATCATAGATTCGAACGTTTCCAGATATGATAGTCTTAACTGCTATTGAGTCTATGGGCAAGCAAAAGACGACCCGACAAACTGAAACATCTTAGTACATAGTCAAAGGAAAAAAAAGTAAAAATAATTTTCATAGTAGCAACGAGTAAAATAGGAACAACTTAAATCACAAAACAAGATTGTATGAGAGATCTACAAGTGCAGTGATGTCATATTCAAATCATAACAAAGGCAAAAATTTAGTAATTTAATTTCTTTTGATTTGTCCAAACTGGATAAAATTTACAAAATTATTTAAAATGTATGCAAACTGACATGTCCATAACGAATATGAAAAAAATAGTGCAATCTGATGAATAGAAAGTATGGATCTTCTACTAATTAAAAATAGAGAAAATTTCATAAGTAGCAATCTTAAACCTATAAATAGGAGTTTCATAACAACTGTCTTGTAATTACACAAAATAACAAGTTGTATTTTGTATTTTAGTCAAAATTTACTACCAAAATACATATACAAACGAAATTTACTGTCTATTTTTCCTCAAATCAGTTGAGTTAAATAAGGAATATTCAGGTGCTTAAATTACTTCATGCATTTAAGCTGAAGATTCATTTTCTATAAATGACTCTTATTAAAGAATTTTTGCTTAAATTACATAACTAATAAATTTATTCTAGTTAAGATTTTAAGAAAAATTACACAGCTGATCATTCCTTTAATGATTAAGATTTTTATTTTCCATAAGAGATATATATATATCTATATTATATATACATATTCCAAAAGTATACAAAATATATAGACACACAAATCTGCATATGTATTAATAATACAAAAATAAATATATCTACGTATGAATTTACAGAATATATATCTGACCATTATGTATATAAAGGACATCTATATACATGTACATATAGTCAATCAAAAATAATAATGTATGTACATGCCCAAAAAATTTATATGGGTAATGATTAATTGCTTGGTTTTTTTATGTCAATTTTCTCTCTCCATGTAGGCGGTGCACGTCCAGTTTGATGGTTCCGATGAGTGTCGTGTCTAGAGGGAAAGGTAGAGGTAGAGGACGTGAAAGACCATGGTTGAGACTGATTACCATCACTTGAAGTACTATTGAGGCTAAGGGTAAGGAAGAATCTAGCGATGAGATAAGGGAAACAAAATCCCCTTTCGCGAGACTAGTAGGGGTGAGATTGGTGATGAATTCCAACCAAAGCACTGGTGAAATCTCCAAGCAATTGCTGCTCAATCTAGAATCTGGGCGAGATGTAGAGGCCAGTACATCCAAAAATAGGGAAATGGTGATAGAAGAGAAAAATAACGGTGAACCAGTAAACCCAAGTCCAAAAGAGGTAGAATCAAAAGGAAAGAGTACTGAGGAGAATAAGTGGACTAATTTGTTTCAAAGGAATCGTGTTGTTGAGAATGGGATGGCACTGAACTACATCCCAACACAGCTCACTAAAGGTGAAATTGTTGTTCAACTGGAAAATAAAGGGGTATTACGTGAGACAGAAAAATAAAGATGTGCCCTTATTGCCTATGCTATTAGAGAAAGCCCTGGATATAATGTAATGCATCAATTTGTTACTCAGAATTGGAATCATGTCGCGACACCTGATATTTTTATGCATGAAGAAGGATATACTTCATTATCAAATGGCAATCTATGGATGATATAAAAGAGATACTATATGCAGGATCGTATACGTTGAATTACAAACCAATTATCATCAAACCTTGGTCGCCTGATTTTGATTTCACAGAAGAATTCCCCATTGAAATACCCTTATAGGTGAAGTTACTGAAACTTTCCTTGAACTGTTGGAGATGCAATTCGTTGAGTCAGATGGCTAGTTTTATTGGGATACCTATGTACATAGACGAATGTACTGCGAAGCAAACTAGAGTGTCATATGCTCAGATTCTTATTGAAGTGAACATTACCAAACATCTTCTTGATGAGATTTAGATGAAGGATCCAAAAGGTAAAACCTCTACTCAACGAGTGACATATGACTGGAGGCCCCTATATTATGGTAAGTGCCAAGTTTTTGGCCATGTTAGTGTTCCAATGCAGCAAAAATAACCTGAACAAGGTAGGACGAATAAGGAGCAAGTACAAAGAGAACCTCCCAAGAAGATAGTTCAACAATGGCATTATAAAGGTCCTATCTAGATAGATAAATAGGATGATATGCAGGAACATCTAAAGCCTGTAGCTGATGTGGTAGAGCAAACAACCAAGCTATCGGGATCATCTCAAAATGGTAAGACTAATTAATCTCTTGTTGCAAAGAATACTTCACTGAGTCCTAGCACTGTCACAGCAACACCAGCATTGAAAAACTTATCTGAGTTTCCAGCGTTAAGAAAAAACAAAGGTATTATGGCTAGTGGGCCAAGAGAACAACATATGCAACCTATATCCCCACCTGACAGATGGAAAACTAAACAATGACATGGCTTATATGGAACATAAGAGGGGTGAATAAGAAGCACAACCAGAAAGAAGTGAAAAGAGTGCTTCAAATAAAGAAAATTAAGTTGTTTGGGTTAATAGAGACGTGAGTTAAATAATAGAAAGCTAAAGGTATGTTCCAGAATCTTGCTCCCACATGGGTGTGTGTGGATAACTATTGTTCTGCGAATAATCGAAGGATTTGGTTATGCTAGGACACTAACATTTATTCAATTTTAAAGCTTAAAGTAGAGGCTCAGTTGATTCACTGTCGAGTGAAAAGAGTTATTGGTGATCTAGGCTGTTTGCTCACTATCACTTATGGTTTTAATACTAGTGAATTGAGAAAGTCGTTGTTGGGTTCACTGAGTGATATCGCTCAAAGAATTATCTCCATAGATCATGGGGGATTTTAATGCCTTATTATACCCCCAAGATAGGTTGTTTGAGAATCCAGTGCAATATGTTGACATAAAAGACTTGTTGAATGTATGGATGACTTCTTACTAACTAAAGTCAACTGGAAGGGTGAATATTACAAATGGAGTAATAAGCAGTAGGGAGGTGACAGGATTTGTAGTAGGTTGGACAGAATGTTTGGTAACATAGAATGGATGATGAAATGGGGCCATTTGAAGGTGGAATATGATCTTCCCAATATCTTTGATCATTCTCCAATGTTCATATCTTTCAACCAGACTCAACACAAAACCAAAGTTCCCTATTGATTTATTAATGTGTGGGCCGAACACAGTAACTTCCAAAGCATAGTAGAGGCTGGTTCGCAAAGGGAAAGATAACCTAATAAGTTGAGAAATGTGTGGACAACGCTTAAAGATCTCAAGGTAGATATAAAAAATCTAAATCAATAAGAGTTTAAAAATATCACTCAAAGGATTGATAAAGCTAGATTTGAGTTGGCTATGGTTCAAAAGCAGATACAATTCAAATTTACTGATGATTTACAGGCACAAGAGAGGAAAGTCCTGCAAGAATTAGAGAAATGGTCAATGGTGGAGGAGAGTGTCATGAGACCAAAAACTAGAGTAAGATGGATCAAACTAGGAGATTCTAATACTAAGTACTTCTCATCTGTACTCAAGAATAGAACTCAAAAGAAAAGTATTATTGAATTGAAAATTGTTGCTGGAATAAGATTAACTGAACCTGAGTTTGTTAAGGAAGAGATTTTTAATTTTTATAAAGGCCTGATGAGAGCGTCTGCAACAATATTACTAACTATTAGTAGGTTGGAAATTAAAAGAGGGGCATAATTACAACAACATCAGAGATTACAGCTCATTGAACTAGTCACTGATAAAGAGATTCTTGGTAGCTTGAATGCTATTGGGGATGACAAAGCCCCATGCATACATGGGTATAATTTAGTTTTCTTCAAGAAGGCATGGATCATCATAAAAGAAGACATACTGGAGGAAGTTCAAGAATTTTTCAGCACTGCTAAGATGCCTAAATCTATTTATTACACCATGGTCACTCTCATACCTAAAACTCCTAAACCAGCTACAATGAGAGAGTTTCGACCAATAGTATGTTGTTCTATCTTGTATAAGATCATAGCCAAAATCCTGGCTAACAGGTTGCAAAAGGTGGTGCCTAGTATAATATGCGAAGCCCAAGCTGGATTCATCCCTGGTAGAAAAATTGGAGACAACATCATCTTGGCTCATGAATTGTTTAAAGGTAGGCTATAAAAGAAAGCTCATATCACCAAGATGCACACTGAAGATTGACTTATAAAAAGTATATGATTTATTGGAATGGAGTTAATTGAGATTGATTATGTTTGAATTAGGATTTTCAGAACTATTTGCCACATGGATTATAGAATGCTTTCGAACAGTGAGCTACAGTATATGTATAAATGGTGAGCCATCTGAACCTTTCAAAGCTGCTAAGGGACTGCGACAAGAAGACCTCATGTCATCTTTTCTCTTTGCTATAGGGATGGAATATCTAAGTAGGCTCCTGTGTGGACTGAAATAGATGAAAGGATTCCAATTCCATCCAAAATATGCCAAGTTGAATATTAGTCACCTTTGTTTTGCTGATGATTTGTTGCTCTTTTTTACAGGGAATGTTTCTTCATTGGTAGTACTTCACTCTTGCTTCCAAACTTTTTCTTAGGCTTCTGGACTGTTAGCCAATCAAGGCAAGAGTTCAGTGTACTTTGGTGGAGTAAAATAGGTAGAGCAGGAAAACATTCTGCATCTTCTGGGGTTTAGTTGTGGTGAGCTTTCCTTTAAATACCTTGGGGTACCTTTAGCTACAAAGAAGTTGGCCTTAATACACTGGAAGCCCCTACTTGATAGAATTACCTCTAGAATCTCTTCTTGGATAGCAAAGACTCTTTTTATACAGGTCGAGCTCTACTTATCTAATCAGTAATCTTTGGTATTCAGGACTATTGGGCACAGTTATTCTCTATTCTAGCTAAAGTGTTTTATCTTATAGATGCTCATTGCCGAAGTTTCTTGTGGTCTGGGAGTGGAACCATCACAAAGAAGTCTTTAGTAGAATGGGAGCATGTGTGCACTCCAAAGTGTGTGTGGGGTCTGAATCTTACTAATATTTTGCTATGGAACAAAGCAACATTAGCCAAATCCCTGTGGGATATTTCTAACACGCAGGATAGGCTGTGGATTAAATGGGTACATGAGTACTATATTAAAGGACAACAAATAGAGGATTTCCATATTCCTAAGCAAGCTAAGCTTGTTGTATACTTAGGAGTATACTTGCATCTAAACCAATGCAAACACAATTATCTACCTTGCAGCCTGGTAAGAGCATTATTCATCAAGTTTATTATGCTAACTTACCAAACATAGCAAGAGTTACATGGAAGCTAGTAATGTATAAAAACGCAGCCAATCCTAAGGCAAAATTCGCCACGTGGATGCTAATATGGGAAAAAATGCTAACAGTTGATCGCTTGACCAAGTGAGGGATGCAACTTGATACTAAATGCTCTCGGTGTAGTAAGTATGATGAGACTAAAGAGCATCTATTCACCCATGTGAGTACACTATTCAAATCTGGGACAAAGTAACTCAATGGATGAAGATTCCACGATGTGCAGCCGATAATTGAACCCAACACCTACAATGGTTGATTACAAATTCTCGAGGAAACTCTAAAAATGCTCAGATCTTTAGATTGTTATACTCTGAGACTGTGTATGGTATTTGGAGGGAGAGGAATTTGAGACTATTTGAAAAAAAATGTCGAGCCGGGTTGACTGTTACTAAGGAGATTGTATATGTGTTATGTGTCCGAGCATCATCCAAAATAAGTGCAAAAGTTTATAGCTTTAGTTTTTAAGTTTTGGCTTGTTTGCTCAGGTAGTTTATAGAGGATGGCAGGTTGTGTATAACCTGGCCACTGATTTGTAATGCTCATTTTTTGTGATTAATAAAATGGTAGTTACCAGAAAAGAAAATTTATATATATAAAACAAGATTATATATATATATAATTTTAGTACACATTAGCTAATAAATACATATACAAAATAAATACATAGAAATAGATACATATGTTACTCTCTAAAAGGATATACGACAATCCAAATACAAAACCAACACTGTCCCAAAACACATATGTAAACTTCATATGTGTATATACAAAAATACAAATACATTCATGTGTCTCAAATATATATATATATATATATATATATATATATATATATATATATATATATATATATATATATATATATATATATATATATATATATATATATATATATATATATATATATATATATATATATATAAATTAGTACCCATTAGCTAATAAATACATACACAAATAACTCTTCGTTTTTATCTTCGTCCAAATCATATTCAGAAGAGTTTTCAACATCAGGACTTGAAATTTTGCTTGATTCTCAGATTTCTTTTGATTTTCTTTTTTTCTCAAATCTTTGTATTTTCGGGGGTTTTAGAGATGAAAGATTTTTCAATTCTTTTTGTTTCATAATTTCGGCCATCTTTTCTGGATCATTACGATGCTTTGACCCCACCTCTTCGACGCTCACTGATTTCTTTGTCTGTATTAAAAGTAGAAACCACTTTTAACAACTTCATCTTGAGTTAATCCAATACTAAATGATGGTGAATTATTAGAAACTAAACTGATGAGTGGTATATCTCTATTTAGTGGAGCACAATCTTTATCTACAAGGTGAGAAAAACGTGAAAAAATAGAATGAAAATCTGAAAAATAGGAGATAATTGAGGGGAAAAAATGAATGATAAAGTAAGAAGGGAAAGGGATGAAGTGTTGGAGTGAAAATAGGAGAAGTTACCCTTAGTAACTATCACTCAAAAAAAAAAAAAATATTTTTGCTATAAAATATAATTTTATAAAAATATTGCTATTTATCATAATTATGATTTTAAATTTATCAGTTCTTACAATTTTCCTTAAAAATACTTAATTCTTTCATCCCACTCCCTCTCTCTAGGAGTTGGAATGGGGGGAAGACCGGGGAATTGCGAGGTAAGTAAAGTGGTAGATTCCAGAATAAATTGAAAAAATATATATTTTGAAACTAGCTTTTAAATAAGGCAAATGCAAAAGATTATCATATGTCTGATGGTGATTAGGACAATCACTTAGATCTAAATTCCAATTTTATTAAACATTTTAATTTTGTGTCAATATCTTTAAAGTATTTCTAATCATGCAGTGGACTTTTTTCCAGATGGACCTCTCTGCTTGTGATTCTTTAATCGGGCAAAAGATGATCTTTTAACAATGATTGTCAAATTGCCTTTTTCCTAGTAATTCGATCAATACATGATATTGGATATTTACTTAAATGTAATATCCATTCATAAACTATTCGAGAAATACTATAAATAAGAAAAAAGAAATTCATCTCACGTTTTTTTTTTAAGTTTTATCTATTGAAAATTATCTGTTTTCAGATGATTGAAGTAAAATTAGGTACGCACCACTCTCTCTAAATCTCATTTGTGAAATTACATTGAATGCATTATTGTTTCTTTTTCTTATAATACTCTAGAAAAACATCTCCAATTAAAATTTTGTTTGTAAGAATTCGACTACGTAATTGAAACAGAAGAAATATTACGAGTCAATGCACATATAGCAATTCCACAATATGATCGTTCGATAGTTAGAATGTAGCAATTTGAAATTTTGAATTATAGTTCTATGAGTTTGAATTCAACATTCTTCTTATTACTTTTATTCATGGTGTTCAATTAGGCATTTCATACTTGATACTTCCCTATGAACCATGTCATATATAAATTATAAATCTACTCCAAGAACCACCAAAATTAGTGTCAAGGCAACATTCAATTCCTAGGCTTTTGTTATAGAAAAGAAAAGTCTTATGGTGTCTAATTTGGAACAAGAGAAAGGTCAGCCTTGAAACTAGGAGAGAAGTTCATTCGTCCAACTATACATTTCCCTTTCAACAACATGAATAAATACCACTAAGAAATACTACAACTAAAAGTAAAAAATGTGCATTTATTTATATAAATAAAATATACTCCTTCTGTATCAAATCATTATGATCTTAAACTAATAACATATCAAATACACCAAACTCTTTTTAAATTTTGCGATGTTAAACATATCATGTCGAAATTAAGTAAGAATTGAAGAATTGATAATGGGCCAAACACATCGACAATTACTCAACTTGACACGATCTTTCACTTTGGCACCAAAAATAAACATTGTTCATTTTAAGCACTTCAACTAATATCTCGATATGTCATTTTGACGCTTTTTGTTGAGTCATCCTTGCACGTGTGTTACATGCATTTTGAGTGTGTTTGAGGGATATTTTTTTTTCCTTTTTCTTTCTCCTCCGTCCTAACTCTTTCTCCCATAATTTTCACCATTTTTTCCCTTCAATTGGAGTATATACTCTTCTTAATATTCATAACTTTTCACTTTTTTTTTTCTTCAGTTAGAGTAAATACTCTTCTAAATACTGTGAAAGTAATAAATTAATTCAACATGAAAAATTCTTCAGCTTTCATTTTTGATTTTTCATTTTCTTCACCATTGTACTTCTCTTGCATCTTATTCGCAGTAGAATCATTGTACTTCTCTTTCTACGAATTTGATCAAACTCAATGTCAATCGGTGTCAGAAGAGGTAAGAAATGTATCGCAATCAAAAATTCCATTGATTTAATTCCTAACGATTTCAATTTAAAATTTAGGATTTCTAGCTCTAAAATTCCGAATTCAGTTGAAAAATGAAAAATTACGAGATAAGTTTTAGAATTTTCAATTTAATTCAATGAAACATGTTGATGGAAGTGTATAAATGATAAAAGCCCCATCAAATGTACTTTCTAATTATGCATATTTGATTTTTGGGGTGGAGTATTGAGAAGATGAGTTGGCGGGGGTGGGGTGGGGTCATTTTATTAAATATATATTTTTTAAATTTAAATTAATTATTTTGGAGAAAAATAATAAATTTAATCGTATTATTCATTACTTACACGTTAGCGCCGGGTGTAATACACAAACATTATATATTTTTGATGATTGTACAAAAAATGTCAAAATGATACATCAGAATACTAGTTAAAGGGCTTAAAATGAACAACGTCGATTTTAGATATTAAAGTAAAAATTCATGTCAAATTTAAATACCTGACGATGTATTTGACCTTGATAAAAAATATATATATATTTTTTTTAGATAAATAAAAAAATAAATCAAATAAATTAAAATAAAAAAATAATAAAATACTAGAAGCAAATGAATTTTATTGGAGCAAAGTGGCTCAAGGGGATCGTAAAAGCTTTTATCAAGGGAATGCCCATTCGTATGTTTCTCTAGTCGGGGAACCGTCACCGTTCCTTTCCCATACCTAATACTCCACTTGTATTTTATAACTTTCATTTTGCCTTTTTATATAAGGAAAAATGTCAGAAATATCATTTAATTATTAAAATTGATTTAAAAATATGTTCCGTTGATCTATTGGGTTAGTAATATCCTTCAAATATTGAATTTCGTTCAAAAATATCTCCATCCATCTTTATGACTTAAAAATACTCTTGCAACTAACGATTTTCATAAATCATAATTTAAAATTCGAAAAAGGGTCTAAAATATCCTTCAAGTATTGAAATTGTTTCAATATACCTGCTGTTAATCTATTGGGCCAGAAATGCCTCCACGTCCATCTCTATGGCTCAAAAATATTCTTGCAACTAATGATTTTTTTAAATCATAATTAAAATTTTTATTAAATGTGTGGCAATTTTCTATTGATCGAAACTAAATTAATTAAAATGTTAAGCTCAATCCGAACTCGATTAAAACTACCCGATTTAAACCTTACAAAATTTATCATAATTTTGATCAGTGAATGGTGTGAATTGTGTGGCGTGAAGTTGTCTCGCACAATGAATGCACTTGCCAATTGTGACAAAATAATTTGACATATAGAAACAAAAATAGTGGCAACTATTTAGGAAAGAATGTAGCATTTTTTATATACAAACTAAATGTGTCACGTAAAATGAAATGGAGGAAGTAACAAGATAGTGTTGCCCAAAACGTGGCATAACTGAAACATCTCAATTAGTTTTGCTTGCTACCACAGAGAAATATATATGACAAAGAAATACCAAACTAATATTATAATTAGGGGATAGAATTGTTCACAACGTTACATTAGACTGACAAATTTTAAATCAACAAAGTTCCTGCATTTGATAGCAAAAAATACTCATACTATCAGGTAGTTTTAGTTGGGGCAAATTTTATACGGTTTGGGTCAGGTAGTTTGAGTTGGGTCCGAATTAGATTTAACATTTTAGTTAATTTAGTTTCAATCAACTGAAAGCTGCCACATATTTTATAATTTTTTTAATTATTATTTAAGAAAATCGTTAGTTGCAAGAGTATTTTCGAATTATAAAGGTGACTGTATGGGGTATTTTGGGGCCAATGGGTTCACGGAGGATATTTTTGAATCAATTTCAATATTTGAAGGGTATTTCTGATCCTTTTTCGAATTTTTAATTATGATTTAAAAAATCGATAGTTGTACGGGTATTTTTGGGCCATAAAAGTAGATGGAGGGATATTTTTGAACCAATTTCAATACTTGAAGGATATTTTTGACCCAATAGATTAACGAAAGATATTTTTAAACCAATTTCAATACTTTTGACCCTTTTCCGTTTTATATATTTTAATTTATGTATAATGTATTTTTTTTCATTCCTTACAAAAAGATTTGTCCGGTATGGAGAGAAATATTTTACAAGTTTTGGGGGGTAAGGTTAGGTTATTCCAATGCTATGGATCAAGAGTCGGGAGCCTATGCTTGAGGGGTAAGAGCACGGTTAATAAAGGGTGAGAGAGTGATAATTAGTAGTTCGAATGTTACTTATGAATTTTTTTTTTTTATGTTATTAGGAATTAAGACCTTTTTGAAAAGAAATTTAACTATTTTTAAAAAATATTTTATAAATATTTTACTAATATAAATTATGAAAAAATTTAAAATTATTTTCTTCCATAAAAACGCGCCTTTGGTTGTAGATAATTTAGGACCAGGAAGTGTATATTTTCCCTTCTTCCTTCATCTTTTTACGAAGAATCAATTCTTTTAACCAAATACTATCTTTTTATGGAAGATAATGATTCGTCTCCTTTTATGTCCAGGTCAGTGAACACATGACTTCATTCGCTTAATCCTGGCTATTAGTTAAATAATTGTTTTCACATTAAAGTATTACACATGATGTAATAACTAATTAAAAAATTATTGTGGGGCCAAATATTTGAATAATTGTGCAATAAAATATAAATAGTGGGGTGAAAAGGAAAAGTAAGAAGAAATGAAAGGACTTAATGCAATTTTACACCGGTGACTTGTGGCCTATGAAAGTGTGCCACAAGCCCCATTGAATAATAGTAATTTATTTTAATTTCTTTCCTTATCTACATTTCAAGCTTGATGAAAACTCCCTCATTATTTACTCTGATTGAAAATATATTTATTCAACCCAAATTAAGTGTCCTCACTTCCTTTTCCTTATTACATCTTGTGGTAATGGGCAAAACTTTTCATAATCAACCCATTCTTTTTTCACATCAATTGGAACAACAACTATAATTAGTATTTAGTGTAATCTCACAAGTAAAATTTTGATAACATGATATATAAATTAACCTTATTTCTTTCTTGAAAAAATCGAGAAGGTGATATGTGCAAAGACTTTTATCCTATCAATTAATAAACAAAATAATATCTAATTTTTTCATCAAAACTCATGAGCTTTTACTTGAGAAATTAATTTTTTTGATCACTTACAAATGATTAATGAAAATAATATTTACAAATATATTATGTATAAAAATAAAAACCTCTAGTACAAAGAACATGAAATTTGTTTAAAAAACTGTATGTGATCTTTAACTCTAAATTCATAGTGTTAATTTAAAGAATATAAGAATATTTTCTTTTTGATTTTTGCTCAATAGAAAGCAGCTTCTTTAAGTGCCCAAAGCTTTCTTTTTCTGTTTTTTTTGGTTAAAAGGAGTAAAAGGAATAATATTCCATAGGAAATAAAAGATACGTAGACAAATTGACATTTTCAAAGGCCAAAAGTATCTTCTAATTTTCATTATTTTAAAAAATAATATCAAAATAAAGTACTCATCCGTTCTTAAATAAATGCTCTTTTAACTTGGACATACTTTTTAATAAATTTCTTATTTACAAGATAAGATATGCTTTTACTAATTTATCCTTAAAAAGTAAAAAAGAGACAATTCGATGCATTATATTATATGTAGAATTTGGAGAAGAATAACTTATTCTTTATTAGTAGTTTTTTGATTATATAAATTACTTTTCATTAAAAGAAGTATAAAATTTAAAAAATATTATTAGCATCTTTTTAATTATCTAAAATAATTACAGACTAAACACGATTTATATAAGAACGGAAGGAATAGCGCATAAATAGACAATTTTGACCTAATCATATTCACTTACTAGTATATTTATCACCTTTCGCCCCTCACTCTCTTTAATAGTATTAAAAAAAACAAAAAATAAAAAACAGCATATAAACTCATAGCCAGCCAAAGCATTATTTAGCTCCATTTCATGTGCCGCGCACCTTGGGGCACTTTCTTACCGTAACCCATTTTCCTCTCTCAATCAGTCTATCGATCCATCCTCCATAATTCTCTTCTGTTATTATCATCTTCGTCACCATCTCCATCTTCAGCAATTTCCTCTTTTTGTTCTTTTCTCCTTCTAGAAATTGCCGGCACACATCCCGAGGCACAAACAAAAAAACGGATAGTAATATTTTTTTGAATGTGATCTAGTCTAGTATAAATACTGGAGGAGTAGTCATGTATAGTAATACAGCTCGCAAGTACTCTTCTTCCGCTGCTTCTTCGTTATTGAGAGCAGGTTGTTCAAGGCCACTCGCTTCTACTTCGAGTGGTGCACACGCGCCGTCCATTCGTGCAGGGGTTAGTCATCAGCAGCGTTGTTATTATTATTCGTCGACGCTTCGGTCACTGGGCTGCAGCGTGACGCGGTGGAGTCACGGTGTTGATTGGAAGTCTCCGATTAGTTTGACTGCTCAGATCAGGACTGCTGCTCCTGCTCTTAACAGTTTCCATCGCAAACTCGCTACCATGGGTACTTTCGTCTTTTCACTTACTTTATGTGCCACAATTTGGAATTCGAGGGTCAAATATTCTAATTTTGATGATTGTGAAGTTTTTGGATACGAAATACTAGGTAAATAACAATTCAAAATATTTGAGAAGTGTATATAAAAATTAGGGTCATTAGTTTGAATTTCGGTATTCAAGAGGTGCTAGAATTATCGAAGATGCATAAAGGTCGGGTAAAAAAAGTTCCTGATCTTATGGAGGGCTCGTAAATCTAGATTTGTTTTCTGTGTAATTTTGTTTTTGACTAGTCATCTGTTGAGTTTTGTTTAGAGAAATCTGGAAATGTAAATCGAAAGAATATGCCTTATTTGAAATGCTCCCTCCATTCACTTTTACTTTATCATGTTTTACGTATGAAAAAATCCAACAGTATAAACTTTGATCAATATTTTAATATGTATTTTGATCATATATTAATGTAAGACTGATTGCAATTTATAATATTTTACGTATATTTTTTGAATATTTAAAATTAAATGCTAAATATTTAATTAATCTAATTTAATTTAGCTCCGAAGATTATTCAAATTGATTTTGGTAAAGCAAAAGTAATGTGATAAGTAAAAGTGAAGGGAGGGAGTAGTAATAAAGGGCATTATGAACATGGTGTTAGGGACCAATGAGAGGAGACTTTGAAGTTGACCCAAGATATTTCATTTTTATGCTTTGCTGTTTGTGGTCGGATATTTCACAAAAGCTTAAAAGAACTATTGATGATAAGTAATACTTAAAGTTGCTGGTAGCAATTCTTAGTAAAAAAATCAAGAATCTGATTCCTTTTTTTTTTTTTTTTATGATGGATTCAGCTGCAGAGAATCCATTTAAGGGAATCCTCACTGCTCTTCCAAAGCCTGGAGGTGGTGAATTCGGAAAGTTCTATAGTCTACCTGCTCTCAACGATCCCAGGATTGGTAACCGTCTAATATTTATTTCAAGAATCTTATATTCAATTTGATCATGGGTTCAAGCCGTGGAAACAACCTCTTGCAGAAATGCAAGGTAAGGCTGCGTACAATAAGCCCTTATGGTTCGGCCCTTCCCCGAACCCCGCGCATAGTGGGAGCTTAAGTGCACCGGGCTGCCCTTTTTGATCTGTTACTTTCTTTACTGTTTAGTGACTTCTTGGTTTGTCCTATGTGACAGACAAGCTACCATATTCTATTAGAATTCTTCTCGAATCAGCAATCCGTAATTGTGACAACTTTCAAGTGAAAAAGGAAGATGTTGAAAAGATTATTGACTGGGAAAACTCTGCACCTAAGCTTGTGGAGATACCCTTCAAGCCGGCCCGTGTCTTGTTACAGGTATTGGGCCTTTGCATGTCTTCCATATAAAAGAAGGAAAAAAGAATGCAGTGTGATGACCTCGGACCTGACTGATTTGTCTTTTTGGCAGGATTTTACTGGGGTACCAGCTGTGGTGGACCTTGCTTGCATGCGTGATGCCATGAACAACCTTGGCAGTGATTCTGACAAGATCAATCCATTGGTATGATACTTTCTAGTTAGTGCATATGGAAAAGTCTTGAGCTATGCAGAAAGAATGCAGCAACTTTATGAATAACAAAAACATTTGAGTTCTCCGTATAACAGTGATACTTAATGCTAAAACACAAAAATAGAGGAATTTTGTCAGTTGCTTTTATATATATTTTTTGATAAGTCAAACTGACTTTCATTTAGTGAGTTGCCTATATTTACTTCAGTTCATAAGCATTGAATTGCATTATTACTATATGTTGTCTCATTAATCGCTAATGCTTATATGTTTGAGTTCCTTGGTTACAAGTCTTTTAATATTCTTCTCATGAATGATTATCATCCCACTTCAAGGTGATTTTTTTTCTCAATGTCATTTCAGGTCCCTGTCGACCTAGTTATTGATCACTCGGTTCAAGTTGATGTAACAAGGTCAGAAAATGCAGTCCAGGCTAATATGGAGCTTGAATTCCAAAGAAACAAGGAGAGATTTGCCTTTCTTAAGTGGGGATCCAATGCTTTCCAGAACATGCTTGTTGTTCCACCTGGTTCTGGTATTGTGCATCAGGTATTGAACATGAAAACTGAATGTGCCTTTTCTTTCTGTGCTGCGGGATTTATTGAATGTGATAATTGTGATGGGATTTAGCTATTTCTTGAATCCTGAATTCATAACTTTATCTGTTCTTACTTAATTTCCGTCATTAGTGGATATGGAGTGAGATTCCGCTTCTGAAACAATGTTGTGACTTTATAGGTGAATCTTGAATATCTTGGAAGGGTTGTCTTTAATAGGGAAGGCTTGCTCTACCCAGATAGCGTGGTTGGAACAGATTCCCACACCACCATGATTGATGGTCTTGGAGTTGCTGGCTGGGGTGTCGGAGGTATTGAGGCAGAAGCTGCAATGCTTGGCCAGGTATGAAACTATGAGTGCCATAATCATCCTTCTATCCCTTGCTGAATCCTGGTTTATTCTTGCTTCAAAGATTAGATAGCTATGCTCTTATGCTAAGTTGTCCCACTTTGTCCTTGTGACTCAGTATTCATCCATCTCTGCACTTTATCAAATCTTTCTTAGTGTAGAATATCCATGAATGGCATGACTGGCACATGTAGAAGTTAATGGAGGGACATAAATCAGTGTATATAGTTACATGAGTTTAAGAAGTAATATGTTGGCAATATTTTCCCCTTATTAGAGATTAAGCAGGAGTATATAATCGTGCCAAGTCGGAGCAACGGAGTGAAGTTGTTCCTTACACTTAATACTCTAGATCAGCGAGGCACATGACAGTGGATTATGTAGGACTTTTCCTTGCCTCATTTATCTGACCTTGTATTTCTTCTTTCTGTACATATGGTTTTAAATTGCATCGCCTGACCCATTTTTAATTCCATTTTTTGGACTCTTCCCAAAATTCTATGCATTCCTGATAGTGAACTTTGGTGATTCATGAAGTCATCCAAATGAAGAAGGTTGTTCATGAGTCTTCGTGCTTCCAATAAAAATCGGATCAAGTTTGAATAAGATGTTGGTTTACCTCATCTTGGAATTTTATGCACCATGTTCACTTAATTTGAGTGAGAAACAATCCTGCCTTTCCTGTGGTTTTGCTGTTTGCCTGTTCTTCTAATTTGCTTTATGTCTAATAAAAAAAAGAATTGCCGTCTAGTTACTGTTCACTTTAGGTCATGGGAAAATACTCTGATGTATATTCTGATATTTGCACTTAGGATGGCACCTTTGTAATGTTTCTTCTGCATACTTACAGCCAATGAGCATGGTGTTGCCTGGAGTTGTTGGGTTCAAGCTATCAGGGAAATTGCGAAATGGTGTAACTGCCACTGACTTGGTGCTGACTGTCACTCAAATGCTGAGGAAGCATGGTGTTGTTGGAAAGTTTGTTGAGTTCTATGGTAGATATTTAAACATTGACTAAGTTTTTCATGCAAATAGTTTAACTGTTGGTTGATAGATCTACCAGACAAGGATTTGACTTCTTGTCTGTTTTCATGTAGGTGAAGGAATGAGTGAGCTTTCATTGGCTGACAGGGCCACCATTGCAAACATGTCTCCTGAATATGGTGCAACAATGGGTTTCTTCCCTGTAGATCATGTTACCCTGCAATATCTCAAGTTAACAGGCAGAAGTGATGAAATAGTAAGTGTTTAGACATTTGCTTTTAAGTGAAGATAGAGTGTGAAAGTTCTTTATACGTGGCTAACCCTCTGTGCAAAAATTAGGTTGGAATGGTAGAGGCATATCTCCGTGCAAATAATATGTTTGTCGATTATAATGAGGTATTTCCTATCCTGCCTCACATGTGGTTACTCTAGTTTCAGTATGAGAATCCTTATTGTGCGAAGGAATGAAGATGATGATCTAATCTATTGAATCATTGTTACTTTCCCTTACATTTTTTTTTTTCAAAAAATTGTTTCAGCCTCAAACAGAAAAAGTGTACTCTTCTTATTTGAACCTAGACCTTGCTGATGTGGAACCATGTGTGTCAGGGCCAAAGAGGTATTTTTCCTGCTTGGATAAATTCTGATTTAAGATGCAAAATCTCCCATAAGGTTGGTCCATTTAACATGTTTTTAATCCTTTACAGACCCCATGACCGTGTGCCTTTGAAAGAAATGAAGTCTGACTGGCATGCTTGCCTAGATAACAAAGTTGGATTCAAGGTGAGCGAGCTATTCATTTTGATATTTACCATTTAGTGCTTTTTGTTGATCATCTTGTAACATAAATATATGTGAGACTATGAAGTATCCAATCCCAGCTTCTGACTTCTGGAAATTCTAACCCAACTTGCTCTACATTGCTGCAGGGATTTGCTGTGCCAAAAGAGGTGCAAGATAAAGTAGCTAAGTTTTCCTTCCACGGGCAACCTGCAGAGCTCAAACATGGCAGCGTTGTGATTGCTGCTATCACAAGTTGCACAAATACATCCAATCCCAGTGTTATGCTAGGAGCAGCTCTGGTTGCTAAAAAGGCTTCTGAGCTGGGTCTACATGTTAGTTCTACTCCATATACTTGCCTTTTCATTTGATTCTAGGTTTAGGCATGCCATCTTAATCCTTGTTCCTGATTAATTTCCAGGTTAAGCCATGGGTTAAAACAAGCCTTGCTCCAGGCTCTGGTGTTGTTACAAAATACTTGCTCAAGAGGTACTGATTGGAAATTTCTGAAAGAGAAAGTTTCTACTAACCCAGACCATTGTTATTTGAAAACTTTGTAATACGTTATTTTCTGAATGAAACAGTGGGCTTCAAAAATATTTAAATCAGCAAGGTTTCAACATTGTTGGCTATGGATGCACCACTTGTATCGGGAACTCTGGGGACTTGGATGAATCTGTTGCTTCTGCCATATCAGAGAATGGCAAGTCAATACAATTTATTATGATTTAAAACATTACTGTCTGGACGCTGTCTAGGTCAATGATCATTTCGCTATATTGTTTGACTAATTCAAGATGTATGTATTGTGCAGACATTGTTGCTGCTGCTGTACTATCCGGAAACCGAAACTTTGAGGGGCGTGTTCATGCCCTGACAAGAGCAAACTATCTTGCTTCCCCTCCTTTGGTGGTTGCCTATGCTCTTGCTGGCACTGTAAGTAAAATGCACTCGAGTTATATGGTGGATTTATCTGGATAATTACTTGTACCTTATTTTTATTCTTTATAGTTAG
The DNA here is from genome assembly GCA_030864225.1 of Capsicum baccatum var. pendulum. Lineage (NCBI taxonomy): Eukaryota > Viridiplantae > Streptophyta > Magnoliopsida > Solanales > Solanaceae > Capsicum > Capsicum baccatum. The sequence continues at coordinate 228,181,442 of CM061556.1, forward strand.
TGAAAGGAGGAAAGAACATATTTCTAGTTAAAAAGGATTATGGCTTTTAGTAAGTGAAAGGCGTCATGCTTTAGGTAGGGACATGAATGACTCACCTGGAACATGTTTAGACATTACTCAGCCTGGTGCAAGCTGCATTACTTCTGGGAGCAAAACACAATAACAGAAAAAGGGCTCCAAACTTAAATTCCCCATTGAATTTTCATGCACGTTCTGATATTGGTCTTGGTCTCTAATAAATTAAAGATACTCATGGATGTTTAACTCATCAAAATTAATTGTTCATTATCATGTGTACTTATGTCTCTGATGAGAACTACCAATGCTTTGCAGGTTGACATCGACTTTGAGAAAGATCCAATTGGAAAGGGCAAGGATGGTAAGGATGTGTACTTCAGGGATATATGGCCATCCACTGAAGAAATTGCTGAGGTATGTATTCAGTAATGTGCTTTATGTACCCATGATCAATAATGAAATGAGTAAATTTACGATGAGATTTTCCATGTTAGGTTGTTCAATCAAGTGTACTGCCAGACATGTTCAAGAGTACTTATGAAGCTATTACAAAGGGAAATACCATGTGGAATGAATTATCTGTGCCAACATCAAAGCTGTATTCATGGGATCCTAAATCTACATACATTCATGAGCCACCATATTTCAAGGGTATGACCATGGATCCTCCTGGACCCCATGGAGTGAAGGATGCCTACTGCTTGCTGAACTTTGGTGACAGTATTACTACGGATCACATTTCACCTGCCGGAAGCATTCATAAAGATAGCCCTGCTGCTAGGTACCTTATGGAGCGGGGTGTCGATCGCAAAGACTTCAACTCATATGGTAGCCGTCGTGGTAATGATGAAATTATGGCTAGGGGTACTTTCGCCAATATCCGTCTTGTAAACAAGCTGTTAAATGGAGAAGTTGGTCCAAAGACTGTCCACATTCCCTCAGGAGAAAAGCTATCTGTGTTTGATGCTGCAATGGTACTTTCTATGTTTCTTAATTGTTCAAATCCTGTTTTCATCAAAGATGCAGTTTGCATTGTGCATTTCACTTTTGCTGTTCTATGTTGACACTTCTGAAACACATGATGCCTTCAGAAATACAAATCCGCTGGGCAAAATACTATTATCTTGGCGGGAGCTGAATATGGTAGTGGAAGCTCCCGAGATTGGGCTGCCAAGGGCCCAATGTTGTTGGTGGGTTTCCTGAGCATTTCTTTTTGAATTGGGTGATCCCGTCTTTCTTTTTTATCATAGGATTTCCTAACTACTAAAAAACAATTTAACAGGGAGTTAAAGCTGTAATTGCTAAGAGCTTCGAGAGGATTCACCGCAGCAACTTGGTAGGAATGGGTATCGTGCCTCTATGTTTTAAGGCTGGGGAGGATGCAGATACGCTTGGATTGACAGGTCACGAGCGATATACCATTGATCTTCCTGAAAATATTAGTGAGATACGCCCAGGTCAAGACGTTACTGTACAAACAGATACTGGAAAATCCTTCACCTGCACAGTGCGGTTTGACACTGAGGTACACCTAGCTCTCTTTTGTTTTCAGTTTTTGATCTTATTTCCTGGTGTTTCATAGTGTGAAAGATGTTGATATGACCATTGCTTTGCATGATAAAAATGCTGCCTCTTTGACAGTGTTGATTATAAGTCTATGCAAGTATTCGTCGATAGTGCTGAAGGAAAGGAGACAAACAACAGGAAACAACAACAACAACAACAAACCCAGTGTATTCCCACCTAGTGGGGTCTGGGGGGGTAAGATGTACGCAGTCCATACCTCTACCTCCGAAGAAGTAGAAAGGCTGTTTCCGATAGACCCCCGGCTCAAGACAGTCGCCACACAAATATAAATATAAATATAAATATAAATATAAATATAAATATAAAGTAACGCATAGGTAGTAGGAAACATCGGGAAGCACTCAGATACATAATAAAACATGGAACACCGAAATCATAACAAGAAGAAGAATAGGAATAGGAATAAAAATAAGAGTAGGAAGAATAACAGGAATAATCCCCCACCAAAAAAAAAAAAAAAAAAAAAAATTCCCTACCCTTGTGCCCCCAAACTGGCCCTAGTCTTCTGCCCTAATCCTCGCCCTCCAGACCTTCCTATCTAGGGTCATGTCCTCGGTGAGCTGTAACTGCTCCATGTCCCGTCTAATCACCTCTCCCCAGTACTTCTTCGGCCTACCCCTACCCCGCCTAAAACCATCCAACGCTAGCCTCTCACACCTACGAACCGGGGCATCCATGTCCCTCCTCTTCACGTGTCCAAACCAACTCAAACGGACTTCCCGCATCTTGCACTCCACTGGAGCCACCCCAACCTTCTCCCTGATAGTCTCATTCCTAACTCTGTCCCCTCTAGTCATCCCACACATCCAGCGCAACATTCGCATTTCCGCCACCTTCATTTTTTGGATGTGGGAGTTCTTAACTGGCCAACACTCCGCTCCATACAACATGGCCGGATGGACTACCATCCTGTAGAAATTGCCTTTAAGCTTGGACGGCACCTTCTTATCACACAACACCCCCGACGCGAGCTTCCACTTCAACCATCCCGTCCCAATACGGTGCGAGACATCCTCGTCAATCTCACCGCTACCCTGAATCACGGACCCGAGATACTTGAAACTATCCCTCTTACATACCTCCTGCGATTCCAGCTTCACTACCACCTCATCCTCCAACCTCACGTCATTAAACTTGCATTCCAAATACTCTGTCTTGCTTCTGCTCAACCTGAACCCTTTAGACTCAAGAGTTTGTCTCCACACCTCTAATTTGTCATTCACATCCTTTCGGGTCTCGTCAATCAGAACTACATCGTCTGCAAAAAGCATACACCAAGGCACTTCCCCTTGAATACTCCGCGTCAACACATCCATCACCAAAGCAAACAAAAAAGGACTAAGAGTAGATCCCTGATGCAATCCTGTCAAGACAGTAAAATGCTCTGAGTCTCCTCCCGCCGTCCTCACCTGAGTTTTCGCTCCATCATACATATCTTTAACTGCTCTGATATAAGCCATCGGGACTCGACTCACCTCCAAGCATCTCCAAAGCACCTCCCTGGGAACTTTGTCGTAAGCCTTCTCTAGATCGATAAAATGCCATTTTTGTGTTTTTAAATTAGGGCCCTTAAAGAATTGGGGCACTTAAATCTTGTGGGTCTTTTTAGAGAACTTGAACAAACGATGTCAATATCATTTTTTTAGTGTTTAATACATTATTTTAGTAGTAGAATGCGCAATGTGTCCAATTGGATATAGAAGTTTCTTGTAGCCACCCCTAACTAGTTTGGGATCGAAGCATCGTCATAAGAAAGATAGGATGTCAAGATCTAGAATACTCAACTAAAAAGAGTGTTGGACAATTCAGACTCCATGTGGGGGATTGTGACGTCGCACAGAGCGGCATGGCTAATGATGATTCATATAGCTACCTAACTCGTTTGGGATTGGGGCATTGTAGTAGTTGTTATTGTTCTTTGAACAGTAAAGCATGGTGTGCATTGTTGTAGTAGATCAACGTTTGCATTCACGATTATTCAGTGACAAATATGTGGAGTACAAATTAAGAATATTTTTCATCACCCTCAAAAAAAGGAGGAAACCACTTGTCCCTTCTTACACTAGCTTCAATGCTCAAATAAGAAATGAAAGATCTGAATCTGTCACTTTGATTAACTTTTAAATCACACAAGACGATATAGATAGAGATAGGATCTCAATAATCGTGCATGCGTTGTCCACATATTCCTGTTGCATACTTTCACAAATCACAATTAGCCGGAAATATCCCACATAATTTCTCTTTCACCATTCATTAGTTCATGGCAAGAGATCGACATTTAAGAGCTGCTTTTATCTTGTACAGGTGGAGTTGGCTTATTTCAACCATGGAGGTATTCTTCAATATGTCATTCGTCAGTTGACAAAGCAATGAGGATCAGTTTGATTAACTGATCTTTCGACCACGTTTACAAGCTGCCTACTTAATTGCGGAAAGATGACAGAGCATAAAGAGAGGGATCTTCTTAATAGAGAAACTTGAGAAGGAAATAAAGGATTTAAAAACTTTTTTCATGTCCCTTTTGCTGGACAAAGTGTTATTTATTTACTTCCTAAGGCACTGTCAATCCAATCTTTTTTCGAGCATATAGCATTTATACCATTATTTGGTAATAAAATTGATATTGTGATTCTCTTACAGCTAGTTTTTATTGAGATTGCTGCTACTCGGTGAAAGTAAAAGTTTTCTTTCTTAGTTTTATTTTCTACCTTTTATTTTATTGTTTTGGATTAGTCTTTTCAGAAGTTGGGGGCTGAAGAGGATCACCTATTTTCCTCTATAGTTGTACGTTTATTTGAAAGAGAATGGAACATATGCAAGTTATCTCTTGGTATTACAAGATGAACACCGTCATTTAGAGAACCAAGTTAACCGGGAAATGGAGCAGAATTGATTGATATAATCAGATTCCAATTCAGTTGGGAAATGGTGATAGGAGAAAATTCGTTTCAATTTCATTTTACTTTTACCTGGTATACAAAGAGTGACGAAGCAGTCAGGGCATGTACCGCGCTTAGCAATGTTAGATTTAGTGAGATACAACTCTGGCAGAACTACACTCCCCCAAAACTAGCTATCGAGGTGTTAGAGCCCAATGCTATAAATCTAACATTAGCTCTCATTAAAATGATGTTCCACTCAGGTGTTAGAGCCAAATGCTATAAAAATCTAACATCAGCTCTCATTAAAATGATGTTCCACTCAGGTTTCATAATTTGCTATATAATCATAACATTAACAGGGGAAATTAGTTGGGCAAGTTGGCCAAAAAGGCTCTTTTGAAAATTATTTTGTGTTTTATTAAAAAGTTGTGAAAAATTTGTCAAATATCCTTTTTAATCCACATCATCACAAATTTATTCAACTCAACAAATTCACCCACAATGTTTTTAATACTACATTTTAACCTAATATTTTCAACTTAACAAATTCATCCCCAAGTTTTTAATAATGCACTTCAACCCAATCCATCATCCACCATTATAAAATATCTAGGTTTCCAAAAATATAAAAAAATAAATCCAAAAGCTAAAAATAGAAGGTGGTTCTTTCCCTCCAAAAAAAGCTCTGATTCCGGCGTCCTTTCCGGCGATCAGCTCTAAATCAGTCCACAAACCTCATAAGCTCGTCCATTGCATCCATTTTACCCCATTAGTTTCTTATCTTTTCAAACACACTTTCCACCATTGTTAAAAAGCTTTAAATCAGTCACATCAGTTAAAAACTCTTTAGAAGTACATTACAATAATTGAGGCGACTCCAAGTTCATTTCTCTATTCCATAAACCCAACGACCATTGATTAGAAGCAATAGTTGCATTTTCAAGTTTCTATACAGATATCTGCGCAGTCATCGATCCGTCATCATCATTCATCGACCGTGCATACATCCCGACATAGACCCTAAGCTTAATCTACCGTCGACCAAAGGTTAATTCTAGGATGTCTGTTGCAGAATTTGTTCTGGTTGCAGGTGATTTCATGGAAGAATGGGTGAATACTCCCAGAGGTTGGAAATAGAGATCTTTTACCAAGGTGACACTGTCCATTGCTGTTTGCCGCAACAGTTCATATGGCGAATTGGTTGCAAGCGTAAAACAGATGGGGATCTAGATTGCACATCGAGCAACGTGGTGATTAGTTATCTAATGCATTCGAGGGAAAAGGTGAATCCTACGATCATAAATAATGATGCACGTGTGTCCCTCTACATGATGGATGTTGATGCAGATGGCTTTAGGCCTGTTTTAAGGATAAATGTAGTCGACAGGTCCTTCGAAGGATCGATGAATTCATCATCGTCCCCACCTCAGTGCCCAATAGTCGACGACAATTTGAATGATTACGAGAGCGATGGCGATCATCCCATAAATATAGAAGATGACTGTGTGCAAATGAAAGACGTTTCATCGGACTCACAAGATGCGGAAGAAGACTGTGGAACAGGATCCCAACCAGTACATTCCTTCTCCGATGGAACCAATTTCTATCGCGATCAAATATTTGCCGACAAGAACCAACTTAAAATGCTACTAGACGGAGCAGCGATGAAGCAGTCTTTTGATTATCGTATGGAGAAGAGCTGCACCAAATTGTTGAAGACGAAATGCGTATCTCCTGGTTATGGCTGGTTGTTGCGGGCAAGGAAGTACGAAACCTCAGAAAGATTTCACATATACAAGTATGTCGGGGAGCACACGTGTGGTGTTGAACACGCCACCCGCAAGCACAAAAAAATATCATCCGAATTGATTGCTTCACTATGCGTAAATCATTTTTGGGATGGTAAGGGTCTAAGCATAAGTGAAATTCAAAGGATTGTGTTCAAGGAGTTGCATTGCCACACAAGCTATTGGATGTGTTTGAAAGAAAATATAATTACGAAGAACATCATTCGCGAGACACCAGAGCACGGATATGCTTGCTAGCCGATTTTTTTCCACATGGTGGAGTTGTTGAATCCAAGGTCTTCATACTTTATCATGGTAAACCAGATTGATGGATCGTTCGTTTACTACTTCTTAACATTTGGATCTTGCATATGGGGATATGCCCACATGACAAAGGTAATTGCTGTCGATGGCACACATTTGTATGAAAAGTACGGGGGCGTGTTGCTGAGTGCAGTTGCACAGGACACCGAAAATCACATCTTTCCAATTGCCTTTTGTATCGTCGATAAAGAGAATGATGCTTCTTGGACCTTCTTCTTCCAGAAGTTGAAGTCTATCATAGAAGATGAACTAGATCTATGTGTCATCTCCGACGGGCACATTAGCATTGCCAATGCCTTATCCCAGGTATACAGTCGTGCACATCACGAACTTTGCATGAGGCACCTCGCTGAAAATCTCCGTGTAAACCAACACTGTGGAGAACATCTTTATCTATTCTACGCTGCGACAAAGGCATATTCCTTTGCTGAGTTTAGCGAGAATTTTAAGGAATTGAAGTATAATTTCCCCGAGGCAGCACATGTCCTTAAAAATGTGCTTGATTTTAAAAAATAGAGTAGAGCACACTTCCTGGGCAATTGTACGATGTGATACCACAAACATCGCTGAGTCGCTCAACTCAGTTTTGATGGATGAACGAGAGTACCCCGTGTGGTACATTTTCAATTCAGCTGCTAAAAAATTTGGTAAAAAGTTTAGGGAGCGGTATGCCTATGTCGATGGTAAAGAGAACATAATTGTTCCTTGTGCGGAAAAGATCTTAAGGGATAACAAGAGTGCGAGCGATTCCTTATATGTGAATAATCCAAATGGGGTTCTCGACCAGTACACGGTGTTCGGCAATGGTGTTACTGCCAAGGTCAATCTCTTGGAGAGGAGTTGTTCTTGTCAGAAATTTGACTTGGTGAAAATACCGTACGAACATGCAATGACAGCTTTGTGAGCAAAGTATGGCGATGGTGCAGGTTATGGAAACTCCATCTACGAGTACTCTTCGCCAATTTATAAAGCTGCAAGTTACCTCCTCTCATACTCAAAAAAAATTAACGTTGTCCCTCCAGACGCCGAATGGAATGTGCCACAGGAAATGCTAGACACTAAAATTTCTCCACCCTCTACGATCCCAAACTCGAAAGAAAGAAAGTCAAACACACTAAGAGCTCGATGAGATGTTCAAGTACAAAAAGAGGAATAAGTGTTCAATATGCAAGAAATCTGGGCACAAAAGAACCACGTATAGCATGGCCAACAAATCATAGATAGGCTTTATTTTACTTCAGTTGTAAAACTGCTGTTTTGGGGTATAAATGTGCATTGCAGTAGAATTTAACGTTCAGTTGTTATCGACATAAAGCTTTGTCTACGATAGACTACATACATTCTCTGGTATATCTTTAACTCAGTCTATTAAATAATATATATTTGTTATGTGATTAATCATCAAACACACTATGTAGGTATTTATACCTCCATATCTTTCTAATAGATACATTGAATCATTATTTCCTGTTCCTAATTAATTAAAAGCTACAAACACATCTGTTCTCAAGAAAAATCACTGGTATACGCAAACCAAATGTTTTCTATTCCTACACGCATCGACTGACCATTGGTTGGATATATAAAAGGACTCCATCTATAGGTCTATAAGTACATGCCCTATTTCTGCGTAACCCTTCACTTGTCCCTAAACCCACAACATCAGAAACCCTCTTCTTTTTCCCCAAAACATCAAAAATCATGCCTGGTTGCAGAATTGCCCTTCACCCAATCAGACGTTTCCCCCACGTCACTAAGATTTGCTTCTACTTTGAAATAATTTTGTCCGGCTATTCTACGGCCCGAGAAAAGACCGCCGTTACTTGGAGCGTGAGTTCCGACGAATTGCTCATTTCCTCCGAGCAATTCTAGAGCGTCTTGGAATGGATGATAACGACTACATCACCCCCCATCATCCCCACAATTTAGTTTACTGTTTTTTTTGTTTATGTTGTTAAGTTTTTGTTGGTTTGTTCATTGTTGAAGAAGCATTCTCAGTAGGACTTTGTTAGAAGAAAACTTCTTCCATTTCCCCCCTTTTACTGTAAATTTTATCAAGTAATGCAACAAACAAGTTTAATGTAAGTTTCAGTTTCTCTTTAATGAACAATTTCAATTTGAACATTATGTTTACCACAGTTGTTATGATTCATTTTTTTTTCTTGTGGCAGTTATTCTTCTGTACAAACACGAATTTCAAATATGTATGTCTTGTTCAATTAACAGTACTTTAGTTTGACTTTATTAATTTTAAGTTTCTGTAAAAAGTGATATATAGTCTATCATGAATCATATACTCTGTCATTCATCGACCTTGTATGCTAGTCGATCGTAGATAATGTGAGTCGATGCATCGCTGGTTAAATTAAAATGGACAATAACATATTTTGGGACTGGTGAAACCAAATAATTTAATTAAAAATGATTTAAACAGATAATAACATATTTTGGGATTGGTGGAACAAAATAATTAAATTAAAAATGATTTAAACAGACAATAACAAATTTTGGGACTGATAGAACAAAATAATTAAAATAAAAATGATTTAAACAGATAATTACATATTTTGGGGTTGGTGGAACAAAATAATTAAATTAAAAATGATTTAAACAGATAATAACATATTTTAGGGCCGGTGGAACAAAATAATTAAAATAAATAGATAATCTTGAGGGTCCATCGATTAGTCTGGTTTATAGACTAGTGGTGATACTTAATAGACTGTAGTAGATGATGGCTTATGTCATCCATCGATTAGACTGGTCGACCATAGACTTACACCTTTAGATGTGCATCGATTGATGTCCTAAGTATGCGTAGACCACGTTGATCGATGTGCACTGCCATAGACCGTCACTTGAATGTAGTTAAATAAATAAATAAATTAATTAAAAATAAATGTAGTGTTGATTTCTACAAAATAATTAAATTTTTAAAAATGATTTAAACAGATAATAACATATTTTAGGGCCGATGGAACAAAATAATTAAAATAAATAGATAATCTTGAGGGTCCATCGATTATTCTGGTTTATAGACTGGTGGTGATACTTAATAGACCGTAGTAGATCATGGCTTATGTCAGCCATCAATTAGACTGGTCGACCGTAGACTTACACCTTTAGATGTGCATCGATTGATATACTAAGTATGCGTAGACTACGTTGATCGATGTGCACTGCCATAGCCCAAGATGCAACTTAGGCCTTTATGCCAAAAAGGCTCTTTATTCAAACTATTTTGTCAAATACCTATCTTCTCAAACACACTTTCCACCATTGTTTTAAAAGTTTTAAATCACTCACATTACTCAAAACCACTTTAGAAAGTGCATTACAGTAGCTCAGGCGACTCCAAGTTCATTTCTTTATTCCATAAACCCAAAAATCATTGATTACAAGCAATATTTGCAATTTCAAGTATTTGTACGAAAATTTGTGCAGTCATCGACCCATCCTCGCCAGTCATCGATCGTGCATACAACACGACATAGATCATAAGCATAATCTACCATCGACCGAAGCTTAATTCTAGGATGTCTATTGCAGAATTTATTTTGATTTCTGGTGATTTAAGGGAGAATGGGTGGAAACTTCGAAATGTTGGAAATGGAGATCATTTACCAAGGTGACAATTCTTATTCCTGTTTACCGCAATAGTTCGTATGACGAATTTGTTGCAAGCGTAATGCAGAGAGGGGATCTAGATTGCGCGTCGAGCGATGTGGTGATTAGTTATGTAATGCATTCGAGGGAAAAGGTGAATCCTACGATCATAAATAGCGATGTACGTGTGCTGACGTACATAATGGATGCTGATGTAGATGACTTTAAGCCAATTTTGAGGATAAATATGGTTGAGACGTCCTTTGAAGGACCGCTGAATTCACCAGCACCCCCACCGCGGTGCCCGACAGTCGACGATGATTTGATCGATGACGATTTGAATGATTACGAGAATGATGTCTATGATACAATTAATATGGAAGATTATTCTATGCATATGGAAGACTTTTCATCGGACTCGCAAGATGATGAAGAAGACCGTGAAACGGAATCACAAGCAGGACACTTCTTTACCGACGAAACCAATTTATTTTGTGGTCAAACATTCGTCGATAAAAAAGAGCTGAAAATGCAACTAGACATAGCAGCGGCGAGGCAGTCTTTTGATTATTATATAGAGAAGAGCTGTACGAAATTGATGAAGGTGCAATGCTTATCTCGTGGTTGTGGCTGGCTGTTGCGGGCAAAAAAGTACGACACCTCGGACAGATTTTGCATATGTCGAGATGCACCCATGCAGCGTTGAAAATGCCACCCGCAGGCACAAAAAAGTCTCATCCAAATTGATTTCTTCAGTATGCGTAAATCATTTTCTGGATGGTAAGGGTCTAAGCATAAGATAAATTCAAAGAATTATATTTAAGGAGTTGCATTGCAACGCAAGCTATGGGATGTGTTGGAAAGAAAGTGTAATTACGAAGAACATCATTCGCGGGACACCGAAGCACGGATATGCTTGTTTGCCGGCTTTTTCCCACATGGTGGAGTTATTGAATCCCGAGTCTTCTTACTCTATCATGGTAAACCGGATGGATGGATCATTCGTTTACTACTTTTTAGCATTTGGAGCTTGCATACGAGGATGTGCCCACATGAGAAAGGTAATTATCGTCGATGGCACACATTTGTATGGCAAGTACGGGGGCATTCTACTGAGCACCGTTGCATAGGACACCGAAAATCATATATTTTCGATTGCCTTTTGTGTCATCGATAAAAAGAACGATGCTTCTTGGACCTTCTTCTTCCAGAAGCTGAAGTCTATCATAGAAGATAAACCAGATCTATGCGTCATCTCCGACAGGTATATTAGCATCACCAATGAATTCTCCCATGTATACAGTCGTGCACATCATGAACTTTGCATGAGGCACCTCGCTGAAAATCTTCGCGTAAATCAGCACTGCGGAGAACATCTTTATCTATTGTACGCCGCGACAAAGGCTTATTCCTTTGATAAGTTTAGCGATAATTTTGTGGAATTGAAGAGTAAATGCCCAAGCCAGCTCATGTCCTTGAAAATGTGCTTGGTTTTGAAAAATGGAGTAGAGCACACTTTTCGGGCAATAGGTACGACGTGATGACCACAAACATCACCGAGTCGCTCAACTCGATTTTGATGGATGAACGGGAGTACCCCATGTCATACATATTCAATTCAATTGCTAAAAAATTTGGTGAAAAGTTTAGAGAGCGGCATGCATTTGTCGGTAGTAAAGAGAACATATTTGTGCCTTCTGCGAAAAGGATCCTAAGGGATAATAAGAGTGCGAGCGATTCCTTGTATGTGGGTAATCCAAACGGGGTTCTCAACGAGTATACGGTGTTCGGCAACGGCATTACTACCAAGGTCAATCTCTTGGAGAGGAGCTGTTCTTGTCGGAAATTTGACTTGGTGAAAATGCCGTGCGAACACACGATGGCAACTTTGCGAGCAAAGTACGGCGATGGTGAAGATTACAGTAACTCCATTTACGAGTACTCTTCGCCAATTTATAAAGATGAAACTTACCTCCTCGCATACTCGGAAGCAATTAACGTGGTCCCTCAAGAGACTGAATGAACTGTGCCACAGAAATTGATAGACACCAAAATTTCTCCACCCCCGTACGATCCCAAAATCGGAAGGAAGAAAGTCAAATGCACTAAGGGCATCGATGAGACATTCAAGTCCAAAAAGAGGAATAGGTGTTCAATATGCAAGAAATTCGGACACAAAAGAACCACGTGTAGAATGGGAATCAAATCATAAATAGGCTCTTTTTTAGCTTCAGTTGTAAAGCTACTGTTTTGGGGAATGAATGTGCATTTCTGTAGATTTTAACGTTCAGTTATTATCGACCTAAAGCTTTGTCTATGATAGACTATCTATAGTCTACGGTATATATAATATATGGTCTATAAAATATTATGTATTGATTATATTATTACTGATCTAACACGTTAAGTTGGTCATTTTCCCAGCTTATCTCTCCAATCGATGCAATGAATCATTATTTCCCTTGTTTCCTATTCCTATTTATTAAAAAGCTGCACAAAACGTCTCTTCATGAGGAAAAATAACTGGTATACGCATACGAAATATTTTCTCTTGTCAGGCACGTCGACCTACCATTGGGTGGATATATGAACGGACGCAATCTACAGGTCTATAAGTACAGGCCCTCTTTCTACGCAACCCTTTAGTTTTCCCTAAACCGAAAATATCAGAAATCGTCTCTTCTTCTTCGTCTTTTTTCACCCAAATCAAGAAAATGCCTCCAAGAAGGATACCCCTGTGCCCCATCAGATGTGTTCCTCCGAGGCACTACGACCTCCTCCTCCTAAGGAATGATTTGGACCGGCTTTTCTATGGGTTGGGTCAAGACTGCATCTACCTGGAGCGGGAGCTCCGTCGAATTGCTCATTTCTTGAGGGCAATTTTAGAAAAGCTCGGAATGGAAGGCCCTGACTACATCACCCCCACCATCCCCATAATTTAGTTTAAATGTTTTATTTTAGTATATGTTTTTAAGTTTTTTTGATTTGTTCATTGCTGAAGAAGCTTTCTTTGTAGGATCTTGTTAGAAGAAAGCTTCTTCTATTTTCCCCTTTTTGATGTAAATTTTATTATGTAATGCAATGAACAATTTTAATACAACTATGTTTCAGTTTATTTTAACATTGTGCGTTTGCCATCTTTGTTCTGATCCTTTGTTCGAAAACTCGAATCAAATATGTCTGCCTTTTCAAGTTACAGTAAAATCTAATGTTTAGATTTTATACAAAGTATTTCGTCGACTGCACATATTTGTCGATCGTAGACTACATGAATCGATGGATCATCGGGTAAATTAAAATAAATAATAACAGATTTTCAAATAATAATTTAATTTTAAAAGATTTAAACAGATTATCACATGTTATGTGGCTGGTGAAAGAAAATAATTAAATTAAAAATAATTTAAATAAATAATCACACGTTTTGAGAATTATGAAAGACAATTATTAAATTAAAAAAAAATTTAAATAAATAATAGTAACATGTATTTTGGGTTGGAGGAAGAAAATAATTAAATATAATATGATTTAAATGGATAATCACATGTTTTGTGGCTGGTGGAAGAAAATAATTTAATTAAAAAGGATTTAAATAGATGATGTTGGACTGGTGGTGACACTTAATAGACCGTCGTATAGCATGCACTATGTCCTCCATCGATCAATCTGGTATATCGTACACTTTCACGTTTATTATCTCATCGACTAATATCATTATTATGCGTAGACCATGGTGATCCATGTACACAGTTATAGACCATCACTTCGATGTAGTTAAAAAATTATTAAATAAATTATAAATAAATGTGGTGTGGATTTTTACATATGTTAAGGAGTGTAAACAAGTCACATAATCATATTAGAGCTTAGACAAATTAGGGAGGGTGAATTAAGAAGTGTGTGGATGGGTAGTGGTTGAATGCTCAATATCGTAAGAGTAATGTTTCTCAAAGCACAAGTATGTATTGAGGATGATAAATGTTTTACCACTATAAATTGCACACACTCTTTTGATTTAGGGGCGGTGATGAAAGAAATATGTGGAATGTGTAGGCATCAAATACAATACATATCCTATATACATACTTATGCTTTGTTTAAACATTACTCTTACGATATTGAGCATTCAACCACTACCCATCCACACACTTCTTAATTCACCCTCGCTAATTTTTCTAAGCTCTAATATGATTATGTGACTTGTTTACACTCCTTCACATGTGTAGAAATCCACACCACATTTATTTATAATTTATTTAATCATTTTTTAACTACATCCAAGTGATGGTCTATAACCTTGTACATATATCATCGTGGTCTACGCCTAATCATGATATCAGTCGATGCGATAATAAACGTGTAAGTCTATGATAGACTATACTAATCGTTGGATGACATAGTTCATGATCTACGACGGTCTATTAAGTGTCATCACCAGTCCAAGATCATCTATTTAAATCATTTTTAATGTAATTGTTTTCTTCCACCGGCCCCAAAACATGTGATTATCCATTTAAATCATGTTATATTTAATTATTTTCTTCCACCAGCCCCAAAACATGTTACTATTATCTATTTAATTTTTTTAATTTAATTATTTTTTTTTTTTAACTACCTCCACGTGATGGTCTATATATGAGTACATAGATCACGGTAGTCTACACATAATCAGGATATCAGTCGATGCACAAATAAAGGTGTAAGTCTATGGTAAACCATACAAATCGATGACTGACATAGATCATGATCTATGACATTCTATTTAGTGTCACCACCAGTTCAAAAGAGAAAAATTACTTTTCCAACGGTAAAAAACGGCTACTTTTGTAAGCCATCAGTGTGAACACTTTGTTTTTACTTCATATATAAGGTGTGCATCCCTCCTTATTTTATTTCATCAACTTTATTTTGTTTTAAAAAATTCTACAATGTTATGTGCTATAATGCTAGTATTCGTTCTTTGGAAAAGTGTAACATGGATGTAGTGATATTGAATAAATAATAATAGTTCTACTTTTGTATAATGTTAAAATAGTATTTTTCATAAAACCATAGTAGATTAAACAATACGTCAACTTAAATTCGACCAGCAGGGTAATGATAGACTATGCATACGGTATATGGAATTTTAAGTATGCATTCTATGATATAAAGCATACAATGTACCAACTATGATCACACCCTACATATTCAAATTTCATGCCACAAATCAATTTGATAGAAACAGATTCAGCTCAGAATCATAACAAGTTTCATAAAATAAAAGAATAATTGTCATATCCTACCACCAGATCCTTCAAACTTCATATTTGTGAAATAAAAAAAAATTGTCATATCCTAACAACTCATCAATTAACAACAAATTAAACATCTTAGCATTTAAATGCCTCTTTCCCTAAGTTCCTCATCAACACAAGTGTTACTGTTGATTTCATCAACAATGACCATGACCACATCTGTTTGGACAGCTTTAACTTCTTTTTTCTCAACAATTGCAGCTGCTTCTTCATTCTTACCTTCTTCTTTTTTTTCAGCATGTGCATCAGCTGCTGCTTCTTCAGTTTCCTTTTCCTCCACACCTTCTTTTCTTACTTCACCTGCAGCAACTGTTTTTTCCTTAGCTTCAACAACTGTTTCTTCCTCAGCTTCTTCTTTTCGTTCACCTGCTGCTTCTTTCTCAACTTCTTTTTTGTCAGCTTTGTCAGCTTCTTCTTCAACAATTTTTCCTTTTTCCGCGTCACCTTGTTCATCTGCTGCCGCTTCTTTTTTTTTTTTTTTTTTTTTTCTTCTTCTTCTTCTTCTTCTTCTTCTTCTTCTTCTACTGCTACTGCTGCTACTTTTCCACCTTCTTCTTGGCTCTTATCTTCTTCACCATCCTTCTTTTCTTTTTCTTTTTCCTCTTCTGCCACAACAGCGGCCAACTCATCCATTTTGCTCTTTTTTTCTCCTTCTTCATTCCTCTCCGATTCATGCACATGTACTATTTCATAATATTACAAAGTGTTACTGATATTTAAAGCTGGATATTCATTAACAACATCAATTAATGAATGAAGTTACCTCACTCATGTTGTCGGTCATTATTTTCCTTTTTCTTCATTTTTTTTTCTTTGATATAGGCAGCAATATCCAACACCGCTTCCTCGAGCGCAGTCACATGCTTATGAAGATCCTCGGGGGATGAGGTTCCCACTATATCTTTGGAGGTACTCGGAGAATCATCATCACCAACGCGTACTCCAATGGGGTTACCACCAAATCCCCGTCATCATTACTGTCCTCATTTGAAGTGAGGACAGTCACCCCTTCTAACTCTTTCTTCAAGCCATCGAGGACATTATTCTTCACCTCATCCATAGATGGCTCTAACGTAGTCATGTAATCCATCTCCGTCTCACGAACAGTAGGGATGATGTACGGGTACACGTTCTACCAAATATCAATTAAAAATTACATAACATTCGATAAAACGGTACTATTATTGCATTATAGAAAATAAGTTCATACCTCGGTAACTTTTTCTTTATAATTGAATGGGTCGCCTTCGATTATCTTGTCGCTTTTTGAAGTGTGCCATCTGAGGATGCGGGGGATGGGTAAGGGCTCATCCATTGATTTTCCCGCAAATTTTCCAAGATGAGGAAAGGCCTCATGATCCAAATCTGTAAGGAGTACAACAGTGAAAAAAATAACTATGAGTCTATGACATAGTATAAATAAAATGATAATCTACGATAAACTCACTAAAGGGTTTATAGTAGATACCATGAATGCCCAGGGAAATCCGAATAGAGCATAGGATGCCTTCTGCTTCTCATCAAATACTTCCTTCTGCTTCTTCAGGTCACTTTTCTTCTTCAGATAGTCTATGGTCCGTTGAAATGTCTCTTTCCCCCACGGATATTTCTCGAAGAAACTCAAAGAGTCGACCATTTGAATCAGTTTTGTGTTGACAACCTTCGTCGAATCTTTCGCAAGCAACATGGTGTGCAAGAACCACAGTAGACTGTAAACACCTAATTTTTGACCAAAACCTAATATTTTTATACCATTTTAATGTTCAATTAATTTTATTTTATTTTTATTTTTAGGCATTTTAAATTGATCTTATTTTTGAGATTCATTAAAAATTTTGAAAACTACAAAAATAGAGTCACATTTTAAATAAGTTTTTATTTTTTTACTTATTTGTTTATTCATTTTAAAAAAAAAAAAGAGAAGAAATTTTTCTAAATTATATTCTTCTTTCAACTTTTAATAAAGAATGTTGTGATATTAATATTTCTTAACCATATTCCTAAGACTAGCTAATTGACTTATCTTGTATTTTGTTAGTTTTAAATAGATTTTATTATTTTTATTTAAAATATTAATTAAATTAAAAAAAAAAAAAGATAATCCTAAACTACCCAAACCACCCCACAAATCCCACTCCTACTTAACCTCTCCCATTACCTTCCCATAACACACGCACGGCACAAACATACACACACGACACAAACACACAAACACACTATATATACAACACATGCACTAGAGG
Source organism: Capsicum baccatum var. pendulum (assembly GCA_030864225.1). Lineage (NCBI taxonomy): Eukaryota > Viridiplantae > Streptophyta > Magnoliopsida > Solanales > Solanaceae > Capsicum > Capsicum baccatum. The sequence goes on from CM061556.1 coordinate 228,199,189, forward strand.
AAGAAAAAGATACACGGACAACAAGCTTAGAAAAAAAAAAGAACAGCCAAGGAAAGATTAGAGAAAAAAAAAAAAAAAAAAAAGAAACCAAGAAACAAAAAGAAACCAAGAAACCAAGAAACTAAAAGAGACCAAGAAACCAAGAAGCAAGAGAAGACATATGGGAAAAGCAAAAAAAAAAAACAGCAAAGAAAAGCTTAGAAAAAAATAACAACCAATTAATCCCTTTCGAGTGTTGAGGTTTTGTCTACATTCCGAGTTCGTGGTCCGTTCGTTTCTCTTATTGTAAATTAATTTTTGCAAGAGGTAACCTCTAATCTCTCTTGTATAATTTACTATTGTAATTGTACAAGACTTGATTTTAATAGTACTAAGTTTCCTCATGTTTTTTGTATTTGTTCGGCTTATTATTCTTCGACGTGATAATATAAAGTATGTTAAATTTTTTCTTTTCGTTAGATGTAGTATAAAACTTCCATAACATTTCATACTCTATTGTATGCCAAGTAATTACCGGACCCATTGTTATCTTCATATTTTGAAGTCTTAGTCACGATACATGTCTAGGTTGAAACAACAACGTTGTTCACCGTATGTGAGAAATATTAATATTGTAGTTTTGCTATTTATGTGCTAAATCATTATCCTAAAATTTAATAAAAAATATATTATTTTTGGTTGAATATCAATAAACTAAGCTAAACAAGGTGGAGACTATCACGTGCACAGGATGTAAGTAAAAATTTGTTATTATAGAAATTGTTGAGGACACTGTACGGAAATCCTTTAGATGTATGGAATGACTAATCTCATTTATGTTTAACCCTTCTTGATGTTGTAACATTATTTTATATTTGTTTAATTTCTCGTTTTACAAAGTCACCCTAAACGTTGCAGGTTAGTAAAAGAAAACTTCTCCATGATTTATACCTTCTGTATTTATTTATTTATTTATTCTTATTAAGTGCGGTAGAAAAAAAAGATACAGCAGTCTATTAAGGTTATAATCTTCGTAGCAAAACATGTTATGAATAAATAAATTAAAAGAGAGGAAAAACCTATTGTAAGGGAGTGAATTCATAAAAGAATGAGTTGGGTTCTTACCCTCTAAATAATTAAGATTTAATATACAAGCGAAAATTAACGATGAAGTTGGAAAGCCCTGCTACCGACCATTCGTTATAATAAATTAACCTACCGTTTGGAGCCGATTGGATTGGGTTGGGTAGATTTCAAACCTATTAGGTGCTCATTTAGATTTTGAAAATATGGGACGCTCCATAAGGGACACGAAGGCGCGAGAAATATATTCAAAATTTGTGGTGAGGCCAAAAAGTACTATTATCGGTAAGCCATACGTCAATATAATAAATAATTTCAAAATAAATTAAAATCGGGAGGCAAACAACTGTCAGGTTAACAAATATTATAAATCCAAAATAAAAAATCAATTTAAGCCAGACGTAAGTCATTAAAGCGACCGTGCTAGAACCACGGGACTCGAGGGGTGCCTAACACCTTTCCCTCGGTCAACAGAATTCCTTATCCGGATTTCTAGTTCGCAGACCAAAAAATAAAAAAAAATTGAAGAGTCATTTCCTTTTGAATAGGGATTCAATAAGGTGACTTGGAACACCCAAACTCAATTCCAAGTGGCGACTCTGTAAACAAAATAATCCCTTTTCAAAACGTCACTTTAATTGGGAAAACCCATTTTCTCTAAAACCAACTCCCTAGCGGGGTCGGATGCGGTAAAAAATCGGGGGGTGTGACAGATGGCGACTCTGCTGGGGAGTTGACTAGAATTCGAGCTTTTATATTGACTTAATTGGCTTTATTTAATTTTGATATTTTATATTGTTGGCCTAAATGTGTTCTTTGCCTACATATTTATCGCTTTGATATTATTTGAATTGCATTATAAACTGTCTTCTCTCGCTCACCCATCTGAGTCTTCAGAGATACTGTATATTCGGAGATGTGGTATACGCTCCCGAGCTTGAGATACCAGAGATGCGGCAACGCTCCTGGGAAGGATTCTGTAGTCACCCATGATTTAGGATGGAAAGGGACCAACAGTGAGGCCGGAAAGCCCTGCTACCGGTAAAGCTGTCCCTTGCCGACTCGAGTTGTCCGCTCGTTTCATTGACAATCTAGAGACCTAACTCCACCAAGTTGAACCTAGCATAACTGGAGCTTAGACATGGCTATCCCTAATAGACTGCGTTTTACTTGTATCACATGTATTTTTGACTTAGTAGGGCTCGACCCAGGGGTCGGGTCCGTCTAGGCCAGGTGTCACCTTTTGAGACCATCATGTACATTTTATGTGCTACTTGTTGCATTATAGGAAACGCCATATCGAATGTTGACCGGCTTTTAAGTGAATTAATTGATCTAAAAGAGGGGTTAAATAAAAATTTTTAAGGATGTATTTTAGAAAATATATAAGATTTTACATAGAACTTTTTTTTTGTAAAGATTAAGTCGTTTTAACGTCGTGGTCTCGTAATGTCCATTTTCTTTGGTTTTAAAATCTTTCTTAGGAATATCCTAAAGCTCATTTTTGTCAAACACAATTAAAATTTTGTTAAATAATTTGGTCCACTATTTTGTTTTAATAATTTAATTATTTCTGATATGTCGGGTTCAAACGTCATCAAATTATTGTCTCACTCTAGGATATTCTAGAAGACTTGGATACTTACTGTTTTGTCAGTTATTATTTTCTCATGCTGAAATCCTATTCCGTGTCGTTCCGTCAAATTCTTTCGAAAATTATTTTTATCCTGCTTTAGGATATTTAAAATAGAATTCTTATTTGCCATCATCCTATAGGGCAATATGAACTCAGCCGGAAGGAGTGACAAGAGGCCGAGGGATGATGAAGTACCCCATTTCATGGTGTTAGATAAAGTTCCAAAGCTATTGCGGATATGGTATAACAATATGACTGACTATGGACAGGGAGAAGTATATAAACACTTGGGATTTTTAAGGAGTCTGTTGAATGTTGAACCACGAAGAGACGTGATAGAATCTTTGGTACAGTTTTGGGATCCTTCAAACAACGTATTCCGATTCTCCAACTTTGAGCTTACTCTCACACTGGAGGAAATAGGAGCATTTATTGGAAAGGGAAAGAACCTTCACCGAGGAGAACCCATGATACCGAAGCATGTCACTTTCGAAAGATTTTTCGAGCTATTGCACATAAAAAAGAAGAACATAGGAGGCTGCCTAGAAAATGGATGGGTTCGTCTAGAATTTTTGTACGAAAGATATGGTTAGGAAAGGGGATTCGAGTTGTTTAAATCAGAACTTAATAACGGGGGATGCTACCAAACCTGGAAAAAGCACAGTTCTGAAGCATTCATAGTGGTTTTTTTTGGGAATCATGGTATTTCCAAAGAGAGGAGGAAAAATCAGCACCAATCTGGCTGCATTTATTACCGCTTTTGAGAAGAATCCTAATGTCACCCTCGTGCCTACGATTTTGGCAGACATTTATCGGGCCCTGACTATGTGCAAAAATGGAGCGAACTATTTTGAAGGATGTAACATTCTATTGCAGTTATGGATGCTCGAGCATATTCGTTACCATCCATTTGTTGTGGATTTTTGAGTCGAGTGGAATGATTACATCAAGGGCCATGAGAAGAGGATGGAGGACCAAAACTTTCCCGAAGGAATAAGAGCTTGGAGGGAATACTTGGAGGGGTTGACGGCGGACAAGATAGTATGGAATTATCTTTGGTTCCCCTTAAAAGAGGTAATATATATGTCTACTTTCTGACCCTTCATCGTCTTAATGGGTCTCCGAGGTGTTCAGCCCTACGTGCCACTAAGAGTCATGCGACAATTCGGTCGACGTCAGAATATACCGCCAGTCGAGGATATGAAAGAGTTCATGTACGAATTCCTCCCTGACATCCCTCTAAGGAAGACTGAGATACTTAAGATCTGGGGAGGATGTGTACTTCCAGGATTCGATCACATGGTGGAAGACCGCGACAAGGGCGAGGTAGACCATTGGTATCTGCCATGGTTTCATGACCAGTCTCCTCCTAAAGCTATGCCAGAAAGGTCAGCCAGAGAGCCAGTGGATCGAGAAGCGGAGATCGAAGTCAGAATTAAGCAGGCTCGACGAGAGGTAGAAGAGAACTATTAGTCTACTCTTCACGTCTTAAAAAATGATTTGGAAAGGACCAGAGAAGAATTGGTTCACCATGAGGCAAAATTTGAGGCCAGAATTAGGTCGGTTCGTAAGGAGATTGAGAGAGAGAACCGTGTTGCCATGCATTCCATACAAGAAGACCTAAATATTGTCACCGATGCTATGGAGCAGCAATCGAGTGATTTTGAGAAAGAGAAGGCCTTGCTGAAAAGTACACAGTCGAAGCTTTGAGCTCAGCTAAAGGATTCCATGGAACAGGAAAGAGAAATAGCGAGACGCTTCATGACTTTTCAGAAGAAAGTTGAAGTCGAGAAAAACTAGTGGATGACCGAACGACAGGCGCTTCACTATTAGATCGATGACCTTCATGAACAAGAAGAAGACCTAAAGCATACCGTCCGCACTACGCAGCATTGGGTGCAAAACTGCCATGAGAGTATGATCGAGGCCAGGGGAGAAGTACTTCAGCTCAGTGAAACCATGATTAATGTTTATGCTAAGTATCTTCACCAAGGTGATGAAAATCTGGGCCGTCAGGCACCTGCTCTCGCTCCACATTTGCCAAAAGCATTATCCAGGATCTACTCAAGTCTGAGGGAGGATTAAGTTGCAAGACATCTTTGGAAGGCATCTTGATGATAATTATTAAAGTCCTGGTTTTCTTAGAGTTAGTTTCTTTATAGGTTTTTTTAGTATTTCTCCAGCATTCTGAGTCTGTTCTAGTTTTAGATAATTTTAGTTCCCTTTCATTAAAGCTTTGTTTTAAGAACAGTTGGAAATGTATGAAAAATTTCGCATTTGTTCAAGTTCTTATTCTCTCTTTATTTATGAATATATACATATATTTACCATATCCATGAACTACGTGATTGATCTGATTCATGTAAAACATGATACGTAGGCAACCCTCGGCGGGTGCGATGAAATATTTTTTTTCCAACATTCAAGTTTCAAGTAACAATTTTAAGATGTTGGCGTTAAATAATGAAAAAAAAATTTAATTCACTAAAACCGGGATGAAACAAAAGGGTTTTCCTAAGTCCATTTCAGGAAGAAAATTACTTAGGTGCATGACATTTGAGTTAGTTATGAATATATCAATATTTTTAAGCTCTAAATCCTAACATATTTGTTTCTGTTTCAAAGAGAGAGAGAGAATAAGGTGGTTGGTTGTGGTTAAGCTGGCCTCTCATCCGTACAACACAAGGTATAAAGGAAAAAGGAAGATGACTCGAAAAGATGGAACAGAATCTGACAATGAAGAAGGTCGAGATCAGTTAGTTCCACGAGAGTTCACATCTTTGGAGGAGAATAGGTTATTGAAGCAACAAATTGTAGCAATGTATCAGGCCTGGGCGAATGGACAAGCCCCGCCTTCCTCGATTCCTGGCCTTTCAGATGCAAACCATCCCAGTTCTACTCAAGCCCAAGTCGACGATCCACTTTATCCGCCTGGATTTGGTCCATACGCTAATGTGTCTAGCGCTGCTGGCACATCCACCATGCGTCCTCCAAATCCATCATTCACGAACAACCCGCTTTTTATTCCGGCCGTGACAACTAATATAAATCCTCCATCAATGATGCAGAAGCCTATCAACGAGCTAAATCATGATCAAGTCTATTCTCCTGAGTTGGCATTCAAACCCGTAAATTCATACCAGCCCACTCATCAGCCTGAGTCTCATATCGTGATTGAGAAGGCTATTATGAATAAAGAACGAGAAGAGATAGCTAGAAAAGTGAGGAGTTTGGAGCAGAGTATGAGAAACATACAAGGATTGGGAGGACACAAAAGCGTCTCTTTCAAAGACCTGTGTATGTTCCCTAATATTCATTTGCCAATAGGGTTCAAGACCCCAAAATTTGACAAATATAGTGGTCATGGTGACCCAGTGGCCCACTTAAAAAGGTATTGCAATCAACTCAGAGGAGCAGGAGGGTAAGAGGAGCTGCTTATGGCCTATTTCGGAGAAAGTCTGACAGGAATAGCCTCCGAATGGTTTATCGATCAAGACATCTCCCATTGGCACATTTGGGATGATATGGCTCAAGATTTTGTACAACAATTTCAATACAATCTCGATATTATCCCTGACCTCACTTCTCTTGCTAATATGAAGAAAAAACCATCTGAAAGTTTTTGAGAGTTTGTCATAAAATGGAGAGAACAGGCATCTAGAGTCAAGCCGTCACTGAAGGACCAAGAATTGATTAATGTTTTTCTCCAAACTCAAGAGTCTAATTATTTTCATCGTTTACTAGCCGCGGTTGGTAAACCTTTCACTGAAGCAATAAAAATTGGGGAAATGGTGGAGAATGGCATCAAATCAGGAAAGATCATGAGCCAAACTGCCCTCAGGGCCACTACACAAGCCATTCAAAGTGGATCAGGCAGTTTCAAAAATCGGAAAAAGAAGGAGGAAGGATCCGGCATCAGTACCAGGCAATGCCCAAAGGGGACAAAACTCCCCTTACGTTCATGTCCAACAGGGACAACCCAGCCCTCCTCAACATTATTATACACCTCAACCTGCTGCTCTTAATGCTCAAGCGTATGCCCGACCTCCTCAGCGTCCACAATGGCGGGCACCTGCGCCATAAGGTTTTCGTCCGCGGCAACCAAATTTACAAGCCCCTCGTAATCCATATGTTCCGGTAGACTTTACAAGAGAAGAGATGCCAAAGGAAAACTTCACCCCAATTGGAGAATCATATACGAGCCTATTGCGGAGATTGATCAAATTAGGATAGATTGAACCTGTTTTGCCTTTCAAAGTGGATCCGAATGCAAGTTGGTTTGATCCTAATGTAAGGTATGAGTACCATTCCAACGTCCAAGGTCACAGTACCGAAAATTGTTGGAGTCTGAAGAGATCCATCAAAAAGTTAATCGAAAGCAAGGCAATCGTAATACAAAAAGAAGAAGCACCGAATGTCACCGATAATCCACTTCCTAATCACAGTAACACACACGTTGTGGGGATGATTTTTAATGATAGAGACTACAGGCCAACAAGCCAAGCAGTGATGGAAATAGGCGCCTTGAAGGAGAACCCGGGTGAAGCACTGAAGTGTATGCAAAGAGAACCACGGATCGTAAAAGGAGCGAGTTCCATTATAAGACCCCGAGATTCAGAAAAGATGGTATTGTATGTTCCTGTAAAGCTAAAGGGAATAGAACAAGATGGGCCAAAACTATATGTTTCGAGTGGTCCCGCAGGGTTCGACCAACAGCGCAACAACACGAGAGAGATAACAGAGCCAATTGTCATAAGACACGCAGCACAGCTCCCAGTGACAAGCTTGAAAACCATCCCATGGAACTACAACAAAACCACAGTGATGTACAAAGGAAAAGAGGTTATGGAAGAAACAAACAAAACGGGGGTTTGACTCGATCAGGAAGATGCTATGTTCTAGAAGAATTAAGGAGACCAAAACAGTTTAAAGATAGTCAAGGGCCAATGAAAAAACCTGTCACAAACGAAGAGGCTGAGGAATTTCTGAAGAAAATGAAAACCCAAGACTATTCCATTGTCGATCAATTGAGAAAAACCCCAGCTCAAATCTCATTATTATCCCTGCTGCTACATTCTAAAGAACATTGTCAGGCATTGATTAAGTTGTTGAACGAAGCATACGTCCCGAAGGAAACTACGGTATGTCAAATAGAAAGGATGGTTCGTAGAATATTTGAAACAAATAGAATCACTTTCACTGATGATGAGTTACCCACAGAAGGTTCTGGTCACAATAAGGCTTTGCATCTGACTATCAAATATGAAGGATATTACATAAAAGGGGTAATGATCGATGGAGGTTCAGGAGTAGATATTTGTGCTCTCTCTACTCTGCAAAAATAAAAAATCAGTCTAGATAGGATTCAGTCCAATAATGTATGTGTTCGGGCTTTTGATGGTGCAAAACGAGACACAATTGGTGAGGTAGATCTCACTTTGGTTATTGGACCAGTTGAGTTTACAATCACCTTTCAAGTAATAGACATGGATACTTCCTACAACCTACTTTTAGGAAGACCATGGATCCACATGGCCAGAGCCATACCTTCTACTTTGCATCAAGTAGTTAAGTTTGAATACGACAATCAGGAAATCATTGTACATGGGGAGGATGACCTTCCCATACATCGAGATCCTTCTGTACCCTGTATCGAAACAAAAGGGGGTTGTGAATCTTCCATTTATCAAGCCTTTGAAATTGTGACAGCTAATCAAGTCGTGGAAGGCACGCCGATTCCAAGGCCTTAACTCTCTTCTACTTCAATCATGGTGGCTAGCCAAATGCTATAAAATGGTTATGAACCGAGAAAAGGATTAGGGGTTTCGCTGCAAGGAATTATAAACCTTGTAGATCCATGTGGTAGCCACAACTCCTTTGGCTTAGGCTTTAAGCCTACCGCAGCAGATAGAAAATGGGAAAAAGAGCAGAAGAAGAAGGCTTGGAAATTGACAAGTCCGGTTCCACACATTAGCCAATCTTTCACGAAAGCTCAAAAGGAAGAAAATCAATACCCATATGCTAACAAGGATGTGGATGAAATATGTCAAGGTCTCAAGGAAATGTTTTATGAAATAAACATGGTTCAGATGGGTGAAGGCCCTAGCCATGCAGATGTGCAGTTCGTCGGGCCAAATATCAAACTCACTAACTGGGAAACCACTCCTCTCCCCACAAGGAAGGAGTCTTGGTAGTTTATTTTGTTGTTTCGTTTTTCTTTTTTTTGTATTTCGGACTATTCTCAGGGTGGTAGTCCACATAGTTTAGTTGCTTTCATGTTAACCCTCCTATCCTTTCCGATTCAACTAAATGAAATTCAAGTTTTCTAGTAAATTTATCTTTTCTTCCCTCTTTTAATTTTTATTATTTTTATCTTATTTCAGTTATATTAATACTGACTCCGATAACATGGCATGTACGTGGAGTTCACATTTAGATCCTAAAAAGTTTTCTAATCTCGAATCAGCAAACCAAACGGTAGATGAATACGATGAAGGTGAAGCTGATAAGGAAGTCAAAAAAGGATTAGATCAATTTGAGGATAAGCCCAAACCCAATTTAAATGACACCGAGATAATAAATTTGGGAACTGGTGAGGAGGTTAGAGAAATAAAAATAAGTATTCATGCGGATCAGAATATCAGAAATGATATCGTTCAGATTTTGATCGAGTATAAGGATGTTTTTGCTTGGTCTTATGATGATACGCTGGGTCTAAGCACGGATTTAGTGGTCCACAAACTGCCTACATACCCTGACTTTTCACAGGTCCAGCAAAAGCAAAGAAAGTTTAAAACTGACGTGAGCGATAAAATCAAGGAGGAAATCATGAAGCAATTGAATGCGAACGTGATCAGGGTCGCTCAGTACACCACATGGTTGGCTAATGTGTTGCCTGTACCGAAGAAAGATGGGAAAATCAGAGTTTGTGTTGATTATAGGGATTTGAACAAAGCAAGCCCTAAAGATAACTTTCCGCTGCCCAATATTCATATCCTTGTTGATAATTGTGCTAAACATGAGATCCAATATTTCGTGGATTGTTATGCCAGATATCACCAGATCTTGATGGATGAAACAGATGCAGAAAAGACTGCTTTCACCACCCCGTGGGGTACTTATTGCTATAGGGTCATGCCATTTGGTTTAAAGAATGCGGGAGCTACTTACATGAGAGCTATGACTACTATTTTTCATGACATGATGCACAAGGAAGTAGAAGTATATGTTGATGATGTCATTATCAAGTCCAAGACACGAGTCGATCACGTAGATGACTTGAGGAAATTCTTTGAAAGGTTACGAAAGTATAATCTTAAGCTCAATCCAGCCAAGTGTGCATTTGGAGTTCCATCCAGAAAACTTTTGGGTTTCATAATTAGCCGCAGAGGCATTGAATTGGATCCCTCAAAGGTAAAATCCATTCGAGAATTGCCGCCTCCGAAGAATAAAACTGAGGTCATGAGTTTTCTTGGGAGGCTGAATTATATAAACAGATTCATCGCTCAGCTTAGCACTACATTTAAACCGATATTTAAGTTGCTAAAGAATGATGCTGCTATCCAATGGACAGACGAATGTCAAGAATCATTTGATAAGATTAAAGAATATTTGGCAAATCCTCCAGTACTGGTCCCACCGGAACCTGGTAGGCCTTTATTCCTATATCTGTCAGTGATGGACAATTCTTTTGGTGGTGTTTTAGGACAGCATGATATCACAGGCAAAAAGGAACAAGCAATCTATTATTTGAGCAAAAAGTTCACAAGTTACGAGGTAAAATATACTCTTCTAGAAAAGACATGTTGCGCCCTAACTTGAATTGCTCAGAAGTTGAAGCACTATCTTTCGTCCTACACAACTTACCTCATATCTCGAATGGATCCTTTAAAGTATATTTTTCAAAAACCTATGCCCACAGGCAGATTGGCGAAGTGGCAGATTTTACTTACAGAATTTGACATTGTGTATGTTACTCGTACCACTATGAAAGCGCAAGCATTGGCCGATCATTTGGCTAAGAACCCAGTTGACAATGAGTATGAGCCTTTGCGAACTTACTTTCCTGATGAAGAGATAAATTCAATTGAGGAAGAAGTTCAAGATGATATGTATGCATGGAAATTATATTTTGACGGGGCAGTCAATGTCAAAGGAGTAGGAATTGGGGCGGTTCTTGTCTCACCGACCGGGCATCATCATCCCGCCACAGTACGACTCCGTTTCTTTTGTACTAATAACACAGCAGAATATGAAGCTTGCATCATGGGGTTGAATATGGCAATAAATCTGGGTGTACACAAGCTAGTGGTGTTGGGAGATTCTGAATTACTCATTCGACAAATTCAAGGTGAATGGGAAACGAGAGATATCAAGCTCATCCCATACAAACAGTTCTTAGAGGACCTTAGCAAAAGGTTTAAGTCTCTCGAGTTTAGTTATATTCCCAGATCCCATAATGAGCTGGCTGATGCCCTGGCTACCCTAGCTTCCATGCTCCCATACCCAGGAAATACGCATCTCGACCCATTAGAGATACAGATACGAGATCAACATGGTTATTGCAATATAATTGATGCAGAACCAGATAATGAACCTTGGTACTATGATATCAAACGCTTCCTAAAGTCAAAAGAATATCCAATACACGCCAATGCAGATAAAAAAAGGACCATTAGGAGACTTGCTAATGGTTTCTTCTTAAGTGGGGAGATTCTGTACAAACGAACCCCAGACTTGAACTTGTTGAGATGTGTTAATATTCAGGAAGCTGAAAGAATCACGAATGAGGTACATTCGGGGGTATGTGGTTCGCATATAAATGGCTATATTTTAGCAAAGAATATTATGCGGGCAGGATATTATTGGTTAACTATGGAGAGAGATTGCTTTCGCTTTGTTCGCAAGTGTCATCAGTGTCAAATTCATAGTGATTTGATTCACTCCCCACCTTCAGAGCCGCATCCTATGTCTGCTCCTTGGCCATTCGTTGCTTGGGGCATGGATGTAATCGGTCCAATAGAACCAAAAGCTTCTAATGGGCATCGATTCATACTGGTCGCTATTGACTATTTCACCAAATGGGTAGAAGCTGCTACTTTCAAATCAGTCACGAAGAAAATAGTAGTGGATTTTGTTCATTCGAACATCATATGTCGTTTTGGTATACCAAAGTCCATTATCACAGACAATGCAACCAATCTCAATAGTCATCTAATGAAGGAGGTTTGTGAGCAATTCAAGATCGTGCATCACCATTCTACCCCTTACCGTCCTAAAGCAAATGGAGCCGTTGAAGCAGCAAACAAGAATATTAAGAAGATTCTTAGGAAAATGGTCCAAAGATCTCGACAGTGGCATGAGAGATTACCGTTTGCTCTTTTAGGATATCGTACAAATATCCGTACATCGACTGGCGCAACTCCTTATGTACTAGTCTATGGGACTGAAGCTGTGATACCCGCAGAAGTCGAAATTCCCTCGCTTCAAATCATTAGTGAAGCCGAAATTGACGATACTGAATGGGTCAAGTCTAGACTAGAACAACTATCGTTAATAGATGAAAAAAGGTTGACGGCAGTTTGCTTTGGTCAATTATACCAGCAGAGGATGGTGCGAGCTTACAATAAGAAGGTACGTCCTAGAAAATTCGAGGTCGGCCAACTTGTTGTAAAATGTATCCTTCCACACCAAGAATAGGCTAAAGGAAAGTTTGCTCCAAACTGGCAAGGCCCATACATAGTTAAACAAGTATTATCAAATGGAGCTTTGCAACTTGCGGATCTGGACGGAAAAATGACAGAAAAAGCTATCAATGCCGATTCAGTCAAAAGATATTATATTTGACACACTTGTGTTTAACATTCTCAAGTTGAGATGATGAAAGGCCATCGTTCTACTTAACTAAATGCCATTAATCCTTTGTCAGCCCTTCGAGCCTTATTTACCTTTCCTTGCTTACCCTCTTTGGAGTCGAAAAAAAAAAAAGATAATGCGTTGCCATTGAACTACGTTCGACCTGATTCCTAAATGGATACGTAGGCAGCCCTATCCTGGGGTTCGGTCCGACAAAAAAAAAGGGATGAGATATATATCCTATTGTCACTTTTATATGGCTCTGAAGTTGTAATCTACCCTAAAAATCCTTTTCCCTTTGTCCATTAAAGACCTTCCGATCAATTTTTGAGAATGTCAAGCCTTCTGTGCTATATATATATATATATATATATAAAAAAAAAAAAAAAACTTGTAGGTGAAAACCCATGGAGGCACCACAAGATATCAAAAAAAAAAAAAAATCTTATTGGTGAAAACCCTCAGGGGCGCCATAAGACAATGATGAACGAGACAATCCAAATTAGAGAGGTCAATTGAGAAAATCCCAGAAGGAATGACTTTAGTCAAACAAAGTTTATCATGACAGGACAAAGATTAAAAAGAGTGATTTGATTTGATTGAAAGGTGCAGCCTAATTCAAGATTAGACAGTTTTGAAGGATCAAATATCTACTCCAAATTGCGTGTCATGCGTTATTGAAGTCAATATACACCTCCAAATAAGCTTTTCTTACTTTACTGGTAGAAATACTTTCTATTCAAACATAATTCTTTTATTCCTTCTTTTGATTTTTCCTTATTTCATTTTTTTTTACACGCACCAAATACAAAATAAAGAAAAACGCGCAAAATTGACCATGGCTCCTAGTGAAATTGAGCAGAGATTATTGGGCGTTCACCACCTTGACAAGGACAGAGAGCCAGTTAAGATAAGTGTTACGAGTGAAGCATTTGAAAATGAAGATCAGAATCGTACTGAAACAAACAAAAATACAGCAGAATTTGAAAGACGAAGATTCAAGCTCGCCAACTAATTAGCTTAATCAACCGTATCAAGTTGGGGCAAGGATAAGGCAAACCTCCAAGGGATTCAAGGCCACAAACCAAATACCAAGTTTAAAACTCACAATTTTTTTTTCTCTTTGCGTGAACAGGGGCAAAGCAATCTTGTGAAGTTCAGTGAAAAAAAAAATAAGTATAACAAAGTTAAGTTTTCTTGAATTTTCTCTTTTGTTATACTCCTATAATTCTAAGTTCGTACCAATATAATAATAAAACTCCTCATATTCAAGACTGGGGCATTTTTTTTTCTAACAAAAAAAAAATCCTAAATCTTATTCGTCTTCATAGGGCGCCATCCCCTAGTTGACATCTTTTTCGTCTTCATAGGGCACCACCCCCTAGTTGACATCTTATATCGTCTTCATAGGGCGTCATCCCCTAGTTGACATCTTTTTCATCTTCACAGGGCACCACCCCCTAGTTGACATCTTATCTCGTCTTCATAGGACGCCATCCCCTAGTTGACATCTTTTTCGTCTTCATAGGGCACCACCCCCTAGTTGACATCTTATTTCGTCTTCATAGGGAACCACCCCCTAGTTGACATCTTATCTTGTCTTCATAGGGCGCCATCCCCTAGTTGACATCTTTTTCGTCTTCATAGGGCACCACCCCCTAGTTGACATCTTATCTCTTCTTCATATGGCGCCATCCCCTAGATGACATCTTTTCGTCTTCATTGGGCACCACCCCCTAGTTGACATCTTATCTCGTCTTCATAGGGCGCCATCCCCTAGTTGACATCTTATCTCTCCTTCATAGGGCGCCATCCCCTAGTCGACATTTTATCTCACCTGCATAGGGCGACATCCCTTAGTCGACATTTTATTCGTCTTCCTAGGGCGCCATCCCCTAGTTGACATCTTATCTTATCTTTATAGGGCGCCATCCCCTAGTCGACATTTTATCTCACCTGCATAGGGTGACATCCCTTAGTCGACATTTTATTCATCTTCATAGGGCGCCATCCCCTAGTTGACATCTTATCTTATCTTTATAGGGCGCCGTCCCCTAGTCGACATTTTAGGAAATAAACCTTCCTATTTTTCTTCTTTATTTCTTCATAGGGTATGACAATCCCTAATCACATTTTTATAAGCAAAAATCCTAATTCTTTTCCATGCATTCATTAGGCATAACTTCCTTTGGTTGCATCATTAAGAATAGGGTTCTTATCTTATCGCGCTCCTAGCCTAAATTTCTACCCATTCATTTATTTATTCATTTTAAAACTAGATTATAGTTTTTCTAATAACTCACAAAATTTTCCTAGTGTAAATTGGGGCAGAAAATTTTGTTTGTTTTGTTTCGTCTTCTTTGATGGATTGCAGGTTTTCTGCAAAGCATAGGGTTATCCAAGAATGGAATTTCATCTCCGGTCAGAATATAGAAGAACGATCATGTTGAAGATAGTTAGAGTCAGCTCTGTATCTGTATCGGAACAACCTCCCAAGAGACATCTTTTTAGCTTCTGATAAGGAGAATAAGCATCCAAAGTATTCTATGAACTGTTCTTTGGTAGAGTGTTGATGACTCAATCCAAGTTGCAGGTTCAAATCTCAAATCTTAACTTCAAGATCAAATTTTGAGATCAAGGTATCCACCAGAAGAAGGTGAGGCAATAACTGAAGATCCAAGAGGAAGATCGGAAGCAAAGGGATCAAGACAAATAGGATAAATAGGATCTTGTACTTTTATTTCCAGTTTAATCTTTATGTAATAAAAGGAGCAACGAACCGGAAACTCGATGGGACCTCAACTCGACTCTCCAATCCATCCACTCACTCTTACACCCACTTGAACTACATGTGACCTGATTCTCTTATAACCCGAGATATGTAGGATGTCTAAAACCAAGGCTCGGTCACACCGCTTTTCTACTTATTTACTAGTGAATAAATGGTTGAACCAAAATTAGTCATGTTTACTTCTTTGCTTGAAAATTCTCCATATTTTCAAGCAAAGAGGGGCATTCTGTAAACACCTAATTTTTGACCCAAACCTAATATTTTTATACCATTTTAATGTTCAATTAATTTTATTTTATTTTATTTTTATTTTTAGGCATTTTAAATTGATCTTATTTTTGAGGTTCATTAAAAATTTTGAAAACTCCAAAAATAGAGTCACATTTTAAATAAGTTTTTATTTTTTTACTTATTTGTTTATTCATTTAAAAAAAAAAAAAGAGAAGAAATTTTTCTAAATTATATTCTTCTTTCAACTTTTAATAAAGAATGTTGTGATATTAATATTTCTTAACCATATTCCTAAGACTAGCTAATTGACTTATCTCGTATTTTGTTAGTTTTAAATAGATTATATTATTTTTATTTAAAATATTAATTAAAAAAAAAAAAGAAGATAATCCTAAACTACCCAAACCACCCCACAAATCCCATTCCTACTTAACCTCTCCCATTACCTTCCCATAACACACACACACGATACAAACACACAAACACACTATATATACAACACATGCACTAGAGGAAGAAAAAGATACACGGACAACAAGCTTAGAAAAAAAAAAAGAACAGCCAAGGAAAGCTTAGAGGAAAAAAAAAAAACGAAACCAAGAAACAAAAAGAAACCAAGAAGCAAGAGAAGACATACGGGAAAAGCAAAAAAAAAAAAACAGCAAAGAAAAGCTTAGAAAAAAATAACAACCAATTAATCCCTTTCGAGTTTTGAGGTTTTGTCTACATTCCGAGTTCGTGGTCTGTTCGTTTCTCTTATTGTAAATTAATTTTCGCAAGAGGTAACCTCTAATCTCTCTTGTATAATTTACTATTGTAATTGTACAAGACTTGATTTTAACAGTACTAAGTTTCCTCATGTTTTTTGTATTTGTTCGGCTTATTATTCTTCGACGTGATAATATAAAGTATGTTAAATTTTTTTTTTTCATTAGATGTAGTATAAAACTTCCATAACATTTCATACTCTATTGTATGTCAAGTAATTACCGGACCCATTGTTATCTTCATATTTTGAAGTCTTAGTCACGATACATGTCTAGGTTGAAACAACAACGTTATTCACCGTATGTGAGAAATATTAATATTGTAGTTTTGCTATTTATGTGCTAAATCATTATCCTAAAATTTAATAAAAAATATATTATTTTTGGTTGAATATCAATAAACTAAGCTAAACAAGGTGTAGACTATCACGTGCACAGGATGTACGTAAAAATTTGTTATTATAGAAATTGTTAAGGACACTGTACGGAAATCCTTTAGATGTATGGAATGACTAATCTCATTTATGTTTAACCCTTCTTGATGTTGTAACATTATTTTATATTTGTTTAATTTCTCGTTTTACAAAGTCACCCTAAACGTTGCAGGTTAGTAAAAGAAAACTTCTCCATGATTTATACCTTCTGTATTTATTTATTCATTTATTTTTTCTTATTAAGTGCGGTAGAAAAAAAAAAGATACAGCAGTCCATTAAGGTTATAATCTTCGTAGCAAAACATGTTATGAATAAATAAATTAAAAGAGAGGAAAAACCTATTGTAAGAGAGTGAATTCATAAAAGAATGAGTTGGGTTCTTATCCTCTAAATAATTAAGATTTAATATACAAGCGAAAATTAACGATGAAGTTGGAAAGCCCTGCTACCGACCATTCGTTATAATAAATTAACCTACCGTTTGGAGCCGATTGGATTGGGTTGGATAGATTTCAAACCTATTAGGTGCTCATTTAGATTTTGAAAATATGGGACGCTCCATAAGGGCCACGAAGGCGCGAGAAATATATTTAAAATTTGTGGTGAGGCCGAAAAGTACTACTATCGGTAAGCCACACGTCAATATAATAAATAATTTCAAAATAAATTAAAATCGGGAGGCAAACAACTGCCAGGTTAACAAATATTATAAATCCAAAATAAAAAATCAATTTAAGCCAGACGTAAGTCATTAAAGCGACCGTGCTAGAACCACGGGACTCGAGGGGTGCCTAACACCTTCCCCTCGGTCAACAGAATTCCTTATCCGGATTTCTAGTTCGCAGACCAAAAAATAAAAAAAAATTGAAGAGTCATTTCCTTTTGAATAGGGATTCAATAAGGTGACTTGGAACACCCAAACTCAATTCCAAGTGGCGACTCTGTAAACAAAATAATCTCTTTTCAAAACGTCACTTTAATTGGGAAAACCCATTTTCTCTAAAACCAACTCCCTAGCGGGGTCGGATGCGGTGAAAAACCGAGGGGTGTGACATAGACAACACTTGAACTTCTGGTCCTCGTTCAGTTTATTCCCTCTGATCAGGCGTAACAAGTTGGCCGCCGTGATGTTTTTATTTTTTGTCACCTTAAAACAAAAATTGTCCCCCTTTGCTAACACCTTCTTCATTTTTGATTCACTGGAGTATGATGACCAGTTCAGCCCCGTGATCAAACAAAACTCTTTCAAGCCAAAAAAGATAGGCTTATTGTTAACGCAGAACCACATCTCATGACGCATCTTATCGTTCTTAATGCGTCGCAACAGCAAATAATAGACCAACTGGTCATTGAACTTGAGATGTTCCGACAGGTTTCTCAGGTGTCCAAAACAGGACCGCTTGAATCTTTTCTTCAATTCTTGGTCGACAAGAATTTGCTTAAATTCTCGATAAGCAACCATTCTTGATCTGGCCGATATCTTTGTCGGGAAAGATCCAACCTCGTCAATTATCGTTCAAAGGTCATACCGCTCCACAGAAATGCACCTTCAAAGATATGACATGGACAACGAATCATTATCCTCATCATCACTATTACTCCCACTTCCCTCACACTCTTCACTATCACCACTGACACTCTGTTTGGCAATATCTTCACTGTAGTCGCTTATCTTCTTTAACTCCGAATCTGATTCGGACACCGACTCTTTAATTTTCTTTCTTTTTGACACTTTTTCAACTGCCGCAACTCTTCTTTTTCTACTACTACCAGCGGTATCGTCTTTCTGTTTAGGAATAATATTTTTTCGACCCATTTTCAACACAGTCTACACCTAAAGAACAAATCTCCCATTTTCAATTCATAGACCACAAGTCTATCAACAGAAATAACTCAATGATGAAATGAAACCCTCCCCCCCCAAAAAAATAATAATTAACAAACACCCTACCATTAAACAGTTCACTACACAAACATACAATAATTGAACCAAAATCGAACATGCAAAATATCAAAACACAACAATTGCTAAAAATCAAACTAGTGCATCTAATCAAACTAATTAGCTATTAATATTTCAATTTTAGCAATCATGTTTTAAAAGAATTTCATACGTCTGAAAATTGAAATATATCTAGGCATTCTCATTTTATAGACCACGGGTCTACGAATAGACCGCGGGTCTACGGACAGAAACAGGACGCTGTTCAAATCAAAATGCCAAAATAACTCTTCAAACAACAATTATACCACCATTCAACACTTCGTTCCTAAAAAAAAAAACACGATTAAATCAAAACACCAAATTCGAAAAAAAAAATCCTACATCACTACCAATCGATTAGCAAAAAGAAAAACCATTAAAATGGATCTAGAAATTATCGAAACTCGATTTTAACTAACCTTACGAAGCAACAACGCCCCCTTAGCAGCTGCAGACGAAAAACGTACGAAAATGATATTTTTGGGAGAAGTTGTTTGAAAGCGGGAGTTGGAAATTGAAGAGGAGAGAGAGAGGGATTTATTTTTTGGATATTGAAATAAGTGGAGGGGGTTAGGTGTATTGTATTAAATTTGTAAAGTTGTATAAATGGTGAATTGGTTCCTTGGCCCACATGTGGGCCCCACTTTTTATACTTTTTACACCCTAAACCTAAAAAATAAATCAAAAAGAAATTAAGTGGGTGTTTGGCAAAATAATTTTGCAAAGGTTCTTCTTTGCCAATTATTCCCATGCAACTTTGTAAATACACTATTTACTAGAAAGATCTTCCGTGTAAATTTTTTAAAAAGTTACATAAATTACATGATATTCTTTCGGATACATCATTTAGTTTTATACACATACATCACATTCTTTAGTGATGTATCCGAACTTTTAAGTAAAATCAAAGATTTAGGTAATTACATAAATCTTTGGGCAGCCCTTTAGTGCACCGGACTGCCCAAAGATTTATGTAATTATTTGAAAGAATCGAAATTTTTAAATAATTATGATAAGTTAAGTTGTGGTATGATGTTATATATATATATATATATATATATATATATATATATATATATTTTTTTTTTTTTTTTTTTTTTTTTTTTTTTTTTTTTGATATAGAGCCATATAAGTAAAAGGAACATCTAAAAATTACACAAATACATAACTTATGTTTTCAATATTACAAAAAATCTCAACTCCCTAAATATATTACAAAAATCCCACATATACACAGAATGCTATGTATATGTCGGCTATGTTATATATATTAATAGGGAGAGAGAGTAAAGTAATTAAAAAAATATGAGAGAGTAATTACTTTTAAAAGGTTGGTATTTATGTTATTTATACAATAACATCCATTTGGGATCACAGGAATATGAGTTGCTTCAGTCTAGATCTGCTTATAGGATTTCAAACATTGGACATTCATTGAGGCCAAGAAACCGACGCACAGACACTCACTAAAAAAAGGATTTTAATTTTTTTTTTTCTTTTACAGGTTTTGTTATAAATAGGAGCCATAAGGCAGATTAAATAAGTTAATTTTGTCTTTGCCAGATCACACTTTCAACATAAACTACGACTTGGGAAGATTCAGTTCGCCTTTAGAAAAGAACATGTTGCCACAAATATTGTCTTTGACCAACAAATGAAATTTTGTTAATTTAATATTTCAATTATTTCTGTAAAGTCATATAGTTTTCATACATGGCCACTTTTGTAGTTTCCTTTAGTTCTTTCTTATCTGTTAGCTTCAATAATTAATCCCTCCATGGAAGAGCTTTCCAAGATACCACTAAGTAAGCTCAAGGAGAACTCTCTGCTACGCTGGCACTAAATATTTGTTTTCAAAATATACAAACATAATTAACGTCCAGTTTATCATTGAATAAATAATATCCAGAAGCGAATTTAAAACTTACAGTTAGTGATTCAAAATGAACCAATTGAATCCACTCGATATCCATAAAATACAAGTTCTAAACATGAGATCAATAAACAAAAAAAGTCTGACCATATCAAGGAAACATCCACCCACCCCCCACCCCCACCCCACCACATAGACACACACACACACACACCAAAGCAAAAAAAACTAACCTTAGACTGAGGTATAACAACGTCTAAAACTGTTGCCGTAACAAGATAAAGGGTAAAAAAGGTAGAGACAGTCAGCATATTATGTCTATGACAACTATGTTACTCGGATTCTTCAAAGATATTCCTCGAAAGCACTTTTTTTTAAGTATGATTGAAAAGTCTGAGCAACAAGTATGATACAATGAACATTACTTATTAATGGTCCTCTGGAATGCTCTCAAGAACAGGCCTCCAACTTGTGATACTATTCATTTTTCCATTAGAAAATAATCCATCTTCACATAATCTTCTTCTGATATTGCTTTTGGTAGTTCTATCTTTACTTGCTGCCTTTATTCTTCTCAAAAAATCATCTTTTGAAGAAAAATCCATTTGCCCATTCAAGATTTGTTTCAATTCTTCTTGTGTCACCACTACCCTAATCCTCACCGCACCTTTTTTCATCACCATTTCTTTTCTCTTTTCTTCCTTTTTCTCTTCATCATTAGCTACAACTTTAAATTTAACACTCTTTCTTCTAATGCTTTGTTCCTTTGCCTTTTGTTCTAATTCCTCTATTTGTGCCTCAACTTTTTGTCCATCATGATGAATTCGAATATCTCTATCTTCGGTATTCTCTCCACACTTCACTTGTGGGATTACACTAGGTTTGTTGTTGTTATGATGAACTACAACATGAGCTCTACTACTTCTCATGCAATTTCCCATTTGGGATTCGTGAGATTTTTAGAGAGGATGGAAAAAGATTGACAAAATATTATTGGAGTTTTGTTGATGAAGGAGAAGGGGTAGTGGGAGGTTAGAATCTTGAAATATAAAGAGAAGGTGCACATGGGGTTGCGATTTTTTCGCCTTCTTTTATTGAAGAAAACAAACCAAACAAAACTACGTTTGTTAAAAACTTATTGTGTTTTATATTGAGGATTTGTTGTTTATGACTTCCTCTAATATTAAATTACTAAAATTTACTTTCAACAAGTTTATCCTTAATTACTTTATATTTTTACCCTTTGTTAAATTATAAATAATCACTTATTTTGTAATTTTCAAATACATAATTAACATTTGAATACATGATTTTAAAGTTAAAATACCTAATTTTAACCTAAGAATGTAAGAACTAATTATGCTACTTTTGCTCGAATATCCGGATATAGACATACATTAAACTATATATTTGGTCGAAATACATAATATATGAATTAAACCAAAAGGAAATACATAATTAAAATTATGTATCCAAAAATTTATGAATTTGTAGATGTATCCGTTTTTTTTTTTTTTTTTAAGAATTTAGGTAATTAATAAAAAGTGTTGAGATTTTATGTACTTAGTTTAGTAAAGATAAGTTGTGATGTTAGATAATGTTTTCATTAAATTCATATATGTTTTCTTTGTTCATTTTTTATGTCACACTTTGCTTTTTGAAAATTAAATTGTATGACTTTTAACTAATATTATAAGATATATTTTTTCATCAAATTAATATGAGAAGAATTGTAACTTATAATATTTTTTTAAAATATTTTTTGAATATCTAAATTTTATACTTAATGTATTACATTAGTTTTGAAGTTTATTTAAATTAGCTTTCATAAAACGAAATGTGACAAATAAAAATGAACGAAAGAAATAATAATCATTGAGTTTATGTATAATAAAATATTTATAGATATTTACTGAATATATTAATATATATATATATAAGATTTGAGAAAAAAAATTACTAAATCATATGTAACATTCTGGATCCTTCGGTGTATCAAATCACGTAATTTTAACATGTTATAGCAATAACATTTTCAGGGTAGAGTGCGCAGACTTATTTCTACCTTTTGAAGGTAGAATAATTATTTTTGAAAGATTTCGACTCAATTTTAATATTTATATATTTATTAATTTGATAAATATAACTGTAAATGTTTAATTTTATGGAACTGTACAACATAAATTCATATTCGATTAGAGTTCTTAGAGGTTATTTATCTTAAACCTACCTTGAAAGTTAATTTACCGTAAACTCTAAATCTTGCATATTTAGAGGGTAATATATTCTTAGGCATCTCCAAAAATTTCATAAAATATCATAAATAGTTCAAAACTCTCTCTTCTTGATAATCACATGCATCATAAAAATCCACAAAACCCTACCATTCTTTCAATAGATCAAATCCAAATCCTATGACGTTTGAAAAATACACTATTTACGTTCCTAGAATTACGAAGAAAATTTGTATCGAATTCAAATCATTCTACGAGCAATACTCTACTAACGATCCTCGAATTACGATAAAAATTAAGAGAAAAAATCAAGAGAACAAACAGAATTGTATCCGCATATTATTTATCAATAAAAATTCTTATTTCTTTATATTTTTTTCATAGTTATTTATTTTCTATAAATTAAAATTTATTGCAACCAATAATATGGGTGCTAATGTGTTCTTGAAACCGCCAAATAATACTCTTTGTATTAATTAATGTATATATATAAAGTGAGCGAATATTCAGTTGATTTAGAGAAAGAGATGAGGTTTTGTTAGGCATCTTATAACAAACACATGTTAAAGGGTTGGTTACAAAAATCAGTAGTTTAAATAATATAGCTATATGTATGGGCCTGTGGATGTTGCAGTTGATCAAAATCACCACCTGTGTAGAGATCTCCTTTATTATACATACGTAGGATATTATATTTAGTTAATTCCACAAATTAGAATCTATTATGTCAATAAAAAGAACTTTTATCTATATCTATATATATATATGCGAGGATATTGTCCTGAATAAAGGTGTGGAGGATGCAAATTAGGGTAGAAGCCTAGTAGAAATGAGTGCAACCTTGCTAGTACGTAGTAATGTTTTATTTTGTTGTCTGGTCTAGTAGTCGTAATATTCGTTGTGTCGGGCAGGTGGTAGTCTTGTTTCTGATATTGTCAATTGTTTTGGTACTACCTATTTTATTTTTTGTACTTCTATATATTAGTTCCTTTTTAATGTTGTTGTTGTCTTGAGTCAGGGGTCTATTGCAAATAATTTCTTTACCTCATCTCTGAGGTAGAAATACGAACTGTGTATACTCTACTTTCCTCGAATCCCACTTTAATGAAATACACTGGATATATATGTTGTTGTTATTACCTAGAAAAACGCAAGGTACAAAATGTGTCTTCATCTTCCAAGATTAGTGTGGTGATTAGAGACAAATTAATGGGCTGCTTTAATTTGACAATCTTTAATTTTATGTATGGACATTTAGGTTTCGTTAGAAATCTGAAACAATTAGTTACAAAAAGAGTTGTTCTCCAAAACTTTCTAATTGAGTTGGCCACATTTTCCATTGAAGTCTTTGGCTTTAATTAGTTCCACATGGTAACGTGATGTTTTATTTTGTTAGCTAGGCTTTGAATTTTCATGAGAACATCAAAATGATGGCTGAGACATAATAAGAATTAGAAGTTTATGGGCTTTGAATTTTAAAATGAAGTTAGTGTGTAGAATTCAATCGATTTAATAATTTTGATAAAAAAAATTTATATTTGTCATAAGAAATCTAGTGAATATGTACAAATTGTTAGTTAATTTAGAACTAAATAATGATTAATAATATAGCTAGAATTTCAAACTCACAAAGTTGAAATGTTGGCTTCGTCTTTATCTAAACTTGTTACTCATGAATTTATAGCTTATTTTAGTTATTATCTTCACAACTAAATATTATATATAAAATATATTTATTTTTATATAAATATAAAATCTAAGCAAAAGTTACTAAAATTTGAACCAAATACATCTCAGCCCCGAATGAAATTGTCAAGAGGATAAGTATCTTGAATTTTTTTTGTCTTTTTTTCATTGACAGGATGGCTTAAATTTTTATATATTTGTTCCCTCTTATGTTCATCATATTTTAATTGAATGGTTGATTTATTTCTGTCATGATACAAAATGTACCGTGATTATAGTTTCTCAAAAACTAAAGGACATAGTTTATATTTGTCTCAAATTTAAGTCATCTCATCCTCCAGTGGTCCCAAACTCCATTTAATCAACTTTACTATACCAATTAATAATCACCCACAATTTCTTCCTCCTTTGTTTCCTTGTCTTTAATTTAACATATGCGGATTATACTTTGCCTTAATATGTCACCACCATAGAGGAAAAAGACAAAAAGACATCTATGATCTAACCACCCCTCTTATTTAAGGTCTTCCAATTAATTACCAGAAAAACCTCTATCAATCTTTGATTGATAATTAAGACATGATGCAATCCAAATTAATTAGGCCAGATTTGAAGATTAGATTTTGAAGCTGAGATTAGCATAAAACAAAAAAAAGATACTAGATGATTTGAGGCTGGTTAATATGCACTGGGATGTGGAAACAATCTCAGACAGAAATGCAAGGTAAGACTGTGCAGTCTTTTCTCGAATATCACGACTAACGAGCAACAAAAACTTTAATGCACTGAAATGCTTTTTGAGTGTGCACTAGGGTTACATATTCGAAATAGGGGGCATTACATGTGAGTGAAGTAAATTAAAAGAGAAATGAAGGATTTCCGTGAATGAAGGGCTGTTGAAAATATTTAGGACCGCGTGAGATGAATTTTGTTGAAAGCCAACTTCACATGGGGATTAGGTATATTACATGTCTTTATTTAGTTAATCACTAGTGTAATGCTTTCTTGCAAGATCAATTTTGGAAGCTTCTTGCATGTGAACTGTGAAGCTGCTCATAATAATACTCTCTCTGTCACGGACATAAAGACATAATAATACACAATTTCGTTTTTAAATCCGTACATATAAAGAAAAATAAGTATTTCATCACCTAGTAAACATTACTATGTTGGATCCCGCATATTTGCCAAAAAGTCTACAAATGATTAAGGATGTCTTCTAATTTTAGAAGCTTAAGTTTTTTGTGTAAAATATTCCTACAGATAAATTTGACCTATTATTATAGTCTATCCAATTTTTATACATAAAAATTTAAAAAGAAAAAATTAGGTAACTTACAACAACAGGTCAACTTAAATTCTTAAAAATTTATATATTTTAAGAGTAATATTGGAACATTACAATTTTTTTTTTCACATTTTTTAAATTATATAATCAAATTACATCATATAAATTGAAACGGAAGAAAAAATATTTTCGTGTCACCAAGGGTAATATATTATTAACAACTCAATGGCTAAAAGACCATACAATCAATCTTAATTGTGTTGCACGTAACCAACTAGGACTTGATCCTTACATCCATGATCTACCATAATAATAGCTATAGTTATAATAATCAGCGTCGAAATCATGTGAAAAATATTAAAGTTGATTTTTTGGATAGCATAGATTTTCTAGTAAAATACCTAGATTATCTAGTGTAATTTTTAGAATAATTATGTTGAAAAAATATTTAAATATTCTAGGTAATTCTAGGTAGAATAATCTAGAAAAAGATAATATAGTTATTTGATATGTATATTTAGGAAAGATCTAGATATTAGATAGTGCTAGATATTTGAAGGAGTTTTTTTATGGAAGAACATAGAACACTCTAGATTTGTAGTATTTAGAATCATTCCTACATAAGTATAAATAAGGGATAACATTTGACATTTGTAACCAACCAAAAAATCAAATCAATTCAAGTAGTGTTCTCCATATTAAAACTCTTCCTTCTCTTTTCATAGCTTCCTCTTCTTAGTTGAATCTTCCAATCTTAATTAATGATCTTGGGTTAGCAGAAGATCTCTCCAACTACACCATTTCTTCTGCTATTCTCTACAAATGATAAACTCAAACAAGGGAATTCAAAACAAAATCTTATGCTAAAGTGATTATACTTATGCATAGGAAATCATTTTTATCCTATTTATATAAACAATTTTCCAACAAAGGAGGGTTCAATTGGACCCCTTTAGTTTTCATCCCTCCGCCTTCGCCGTTGATAATAGTAATAACGAGGAACACGGTGGAACCAATGAGATCTAGATCATTTATTCGTAATTAGAAATCTTAAATTTTAACACTCAGAATGAAGAACTTCTTTTGTATCAAGCATTTCTATATAATTATTAATTAATTAATTAATTAAAGTATATAATAATAATAATAATAAATTTTTCTGGTACCTTAAGCTTTTTCTAGATGCATGACGTACATTTAGATTTATATATTTCTTGACCTTTACAACTTCATGCCTAATCAGCATGTACGTATCCTTTATTGTTTTCTAACTTTATGCTTAAGTGTTTACTGAAAAATTAAATTTCCTTTTCAGCTAGCCGTCCATGGTAATATTGACCAATAATCCGTGCCAAATCGAGTATTAGTTATTGTGTTTTCCTGTATTGTCTAAGCACGCTAATGATTAAATCCTTTTCATCTGTTATGTACGAATAATTAATTTTGTGTATGCTTGTTATCTCCTTTGAAAGAATATAGTAATGATTAAAGGGTCACAACACTCCGTAACGACAGTATATGATTTTTAATTTGAGCATCATCCATTACAAAAAGGCCTCCAGATTGAGATAACAGATTCCAATATCATGCCAAAACTCGTAATCATAATACCAATAAAGCATATGTCGGACTCGAACCTGCGGAATTAAAATGCATTTACATGAGTCCGTTTGGATAGAATTAAAATTTAGTTAAATCAGCTTTTAATATCTTTTTTAGCTTTTTAAGGTGTTTGGTAAAATTTAAAATTGCATAAAAAAAGCTAAAAAGTGATTAAAAGAATAAAAAGGTGAAAAACTGAGTACTCCATTTTTTGCTTTTTAGATTAAAATTATTTTAGGTTTGACCAAAACATTTACCTTTTTATCCTTTATATTTTCCTCTAATTCCAACAATATCCTAAACTTGTAGCCCTTAAATATATACTGATTTTTTTTTCTTTTTCACTTTGCCACTTCACTTCATCTCTTTCCTCCAATTTTCTCTTCATCTTTTTTTCTTTTTTTTTATCGAATCCATCATTACATCGGAGGTTTGTTCAAAAAATTTATTTTAGAATTAAAATTATAAATAATTCACCTTATTTATGGTGTTAACAACTTTAAGGATATTTAAGTCATTTTAACAACAAAAAAATGCTTAACATCACTTATTTACTAAATACATCAACAATTTTTTTTCAGTTTCAACACTTCAATCCAAACACTTATCTGCTTAATTTATAAGAACTTATTTTAAATTTTTAATCACTTAACCTAAAAAGCTATTTTTTTAATCCTATCCAAACGAGCTCTAAGCACAACCAGCTAACACGAAGGAACTCAAGGGTTCTAAGCCTATCTCTAACTCGTAAAGTCAAGAATACGATTCTCGGACAGCTACGTCAGGCAAAATATATCACTACAATCTTGAGATAAGTTATTCCGCAAACTTATACCAACAAAAAAAAAATAAATTTCGACATTAATTACCCTTTATCCTTCGTACCAAACATGCCTTTAATGATAAATTTTAGGAATTGTCAGAGAGACGACCATGAATTTGAGAGGAATAGTACGGCCATGAATTTGAGAGGATATATATGTCTATATGATTCTACGTAAGTCGGGGGATACTCGCAAACTACTCAATATGAATCAATTCCACATGAGTTTGTTATTTCCTTTGCTATATATGAAACCAATATAATGTCGTTACATATAATATGGTTA
Source organism: Capsicum baccatum var. pendulum (assembly GCA_030864225.1). Taxonomy (NCBI): domain Eukaryota; kingdom Viridiplantae; phylum Streptophyta; class Magnoliopsida; order Solanales; family Solanaceae; genus Capsicum; species Capsicum baccatum. The sequence continues at coordinate 228,227,742 of CM061556.1, forward strand.
TAACTTATAAGCAAGGTGATAAAATTAGCTCATAAAAATTCTGTTCAATTCATTCATTTATTTGTACAATCTATAAAAAATTGGATTTATATGTAACTCAAGTTGACCGATAAGAAATTTGTCAAAATATTTTCAAAACGATATTTTTTATTTGATATATTATTTTTAGAAAAAAATTAATTCTATCTAGTGCTAAAAAGTTGTCTAAAAGAAGAAACAAAGAAATAAAAGAGTTAGACGGAGTGAGTTATGATCTACTTTTTAGCCAATTCAGTCCAAGTAACTTTATACCACTAATTTGACACCCCCATTTACAAACACAAGTATTTGAACAAAATTAACCTAACCCTGACTGCAAGTTTGGCAGAAACGAATTGTTTCGAGTAAGGATTTAGCAAAGAAAATTGAGTAGAGAAGATTTAAAATACCCCAATTGTGATGCCAGCTTGCTTTATTTGCAACAATGTTGTCATTATACGCCCTTAAATTAGGAAATTAGGCTTAGACATCGGTCTTGCAAGTTGCAACTAGAAATGGTATGACATAAAGAAAATTTACACTATTCTAAGATTTATACCTGTCACTTAATTCAATTTTGAACCCTTTATTTAGTTTCTTTCCCTGTGCCAAGAGAATTCAACATCTTATAAATATTTTTTTTTTTAAAGTTTTGTCATGTACATACTAAAGGTTGAGTTCGGACTTCGGAGCCTAAAGGACAAGTTTTTTTAGTTAAAATTTTAAAAGAGTACATCAAAATGAAAAAAATTCAAAGCGGACAAGGTAAACACTTTTGTTTACCTTGTCCATTAAAAAGTTAACGGTGTTAGTCCACATGTTAAAGTGTAAGGTAAAATGGTGATTTTACCTTATAAGGTAAATGGAGTCACTAACCTTATCTATTATCTATTTGATAGATTCCAAAAAGTGCAAGGTATTACAAGGTAAATAGAGTCGTTAACCTTGTAAGTTAGGATCTCATGTTCACCTTGTAAGGTAGAATCCCATGTTTACCTTGTAACAACTTCAAAATTCTCGATGCTATATAAAGAGTGTGAGTATAGGTTTATTTCTTGCATCAACTCAAATTTTTTTTTATTAAACTTCATAACTCAAAATATTTGTTGAACCTTATTCATTTCTTACTTTAAAATGAATAAGGAAAGAGTAAATTTACATTGGGGTGGTGAAGTTTTTCATGATGGAAATTAGGTGTGATGTAGTCGGTGTCCTATAGTGGTAATTCAATGTAAGACCCCACAAAATTCTAAGCTTAATTCAGTCCTTTAGGCTTGTCAAGGGGTCCCAGACTTAGAATATTTTAGCTAAGTACTCAGACTTAGTGTCATTTTAACCTACGAAGATTGGCATTCTTATTCGCGACCTTTACAACCATTAAATGTTGATGTTTAGGTTGATTCATGATCAGGAATGTCCATAGGTATTTTCGGACAAGTTTTAGATTTTTCGGACTTCATTTGAAGCTCCTTTGGAATCTCAAAACAGTGAATCAACCCGATCTTGGCGTGCCGCGTTGACTATCGCGTTGATTACTATTTTTTCCTGCTATCAACGTCCAATTCCAGTGAATCGACGCGAACATGGCGCGACACGTTGGCTATCGCGTTGACCTGTGCGTCGGTAACCCAGTTTTCAGTCATTAAAAAACCGCATTCTTGGGGGTATTTAGGTCTTTTTTCCTCAACTCTCAGCTCTCAAAACACGAAATTAAACTCCCAATAGATCAAATATAGTCATTCTTTCTCAAATTTGCTCAAGAACAAAACCCTAGAAGATCCAATTTCAAATCAAGAACACCCTTGGAGTCCAAGAATCTCTTTTGAACTTCAAGTAATTAATTTTATGGTTTTCATGGTTGGAATTAAAGTGTATCCATGATTGCTATTTGGATTAAGTTCCTAATTCATGATTATGTATATACATCTCATGTGAAATTGATCATTATGTATGTAGATTCATGTGAATCTATGATAAACCCTTGACTTGTGAAATTAGAGATGAATTATGATGCTCACTTGTTGTTCAATACTATGTGCATATACTATGCTCACCAAGTGCTTGAAATTGTCAATGTGAACTATTAAGAAAATGAAATCATGTCAAGTTAGCTTATGTGCAAGTTATAACATGCAAGTGTTTGTCAAAATGCCCCAATGAGTGAATAATAATCAAGTTCATAGTTTACATATTTCATGTTATGCCATGTCTCTTAATTTATGCTATCGAGTCTTGAGGGTACTTGTACCCGACAATTTGGCTGATTACCTAGAGCCATGGTTAGTCATAGAACAGTATCAATCACGACACGATTAGTAGTACTCTCGGTCAGTTACATAACTCAAAAAAACTCAGTAGAATCCATATTAGTCCAGTCTAATTCAGTATCCAGTTCAAACCTCTGTAAACTCAGTCAGCTAACAGAATTCAGTAGTATTCTGTCAGTTAACGGAACTCAGTGAACTCAGTTCAGTTTACCTAAACAGTAATCTCAGTAACCGTTCAGTCTAGCCTAGTACAGACTGTCACACCCCTTTTTCGCTCGAGGGTCGAGTCGAAGGGTTTTTCCAATTAAAGTGACAGTATTGAATAAGGATTAATTTATTTATGGAGTCGCCTCTTGAAATTGAGTTATGGTGTTCCAAGTCACCTTTTTGAATCCCTAATCAAAAGGAAATGACTCTTTTTATTGGTCTGCAAAAACAGAAGACCGCGTAAGAAATTCTGTTGACCGAAGGAAATGTGTGAGGCACCCCTCGAGTCCCATGGTTCAATAACGGTCGCTTTATTGACTTATCTTGACTTAAACTATTTTGATAAATTGTGTTAAGGCCTAAAATCGCTCATTTTTACTATACCAAAAACTATTTAAAACTGTTGTATTAAACTAGCAAAAATTAATTTCTTAGAAAAATATTTTGTCAAGGTGCATGATTGCATCCTTGAATTTTTAAATATCTCAGAAAAATGCGTACGCCGCATTCTTAATTGAGACGAAGAAATTAAACATGCCTAAAATTTACCTAAAAATCTTAATAAACTAAAGTAAAATTCATTTACACTCAATTAATTAAATCCATAAATAATTATTAAGTTCTATTAACGAAAGTAATAAAGTAAATGAAATACACAAATTTACCTATATTATGCTAAATTTAATATTATCCCCAAAATTTAATATCTTTAAATTAAATAAACTCAAATCATATGTGATAAGACAAATCAAACACAAAAATCCTCAAAATATTATTTGAACATAAATTCTTCAAAAATAAATAAATAAAATAAACAACTTGAAATATATGATGTGTATCATTTTAAAGAAAAAATATAAACGATAATAATTTTTTGTTTAAGTATCAAATTTTATTCCTACTTTATTTTTTACTAATTATTATATTAAAATAATTTTTACATTATACACAAATAAGGAAACATGGACATTTATCAAAAAGAACAATAATAATAATAATAATAATAATAATAATAATAATAATATATATAATATCTTCTCTTCTTATACATATTCAAAAAAATTTTAATCTATTTTTAAACTCTTTTTATTTCCAACACCATACGACAACAGTGGAAGCTACGGAGCAACGCCGGAAAAAGGAAAGGGGAAAACGGTGACGGCGACGGTACGAGACCAGTTGATTCACTGTTGGTCACCGATTTGGTGGTTTTAGACAATTTTCGACGACCATTATACCGTTGGTGGTCTCGCCGGTGATGGAAAAGGGAAGAGGAAGAGCGGCGCAAGGAAAGAGGAGGAAGGCAATGGTGCCAGCGGTGATGGGAGGGGAGAAGGAAGAGCGATTTCGGCGATGGAGTTTTTGGTTTTGGGGTAAGGTTGGGCGGAAAAGGGAGGAGGGAAAAGGGAGACACCAGCTGTGGTGGGGTTTTGCTGATTTCAAAAATTTTCGTCAACGGCTGTTGTGATTTCGGCGAGATGGATGCGCCGAAAAGTTTTATTTTGCTGGTATTGACATTTTTCTGGCGAGTTTTCGATATAGACTCTCAAAAAAATTGAAGAAATAAAATATTCTCCATTCAATTCTCTATTTTATGATCCCTTTTATCTCACTGATTTGTCAATTTTTTCATCAATTATTTAAACTGCATTTGTGCGCGTACAGTATGTGCATATATATTGCTGTAAATGCAAAAATAAATAAATTTATACTACTGTTTTTTTCTTTTCGTTTTAAATTTTAAAGCAAGTAGTATCATATTATTATTTTATATCCAACAATGTTAACACAGTACAATTATACAAGTATTCAATAATTTGATAACATAGTATGTACTAATAAAAAAAATTTATGTAATCAATCAACTGCGCGTACTGAACAATCCATAACATTTATTCATGCCTTTCATAGTAGCATTAATAACATAAATATTACAATATTAAATAGGAACCTGTAATAAAGCAAGAAGTCAACACCAAAATTCGAACGGAAACTTGAAATTTGATTCTTTACTCTTTCTTTTCTTTGTATTCTCCTTCAGAGTTTTCCGTACTGTATTTTTCTCTCTGTGTTTTTGTTCTCTCAGTATCTGGTTTTGATGTTTTTTTGTCTGATGATGAATGTCAATGTACGTCCTTTGTTCTGGGGTGAGAGAGTCCCCTAGGTAGTGAAAATTTGAGGGGGAAAGAAAAGTGTGTGTGGGGTGGGGGGTGGGGGGAACAGTTACCTCTATGGGGGGGGGGGGGGAACTAATTAACAGATAATGGGGAGGATTATTCAAATTTCAAAATCATTTATTTTTATTTATTTTAATAAAAAATAATACTAATAATAAACCAATAAATAAATAATATAATAAAAACAATAAATAAAAATAAAATAATAATTAATTAATTTTATATTTAACAAAAACATATTAACAACATAGACAAAAACAAATATAATAAAATAATATTAAAACTATTAATTTATTTATTAAAATTCATAAAAGAAAAATATATTTTTTAATTTTTTATATTATTTTTAAAATTAGAATAATAATAAAAATAATATATAATTAAATATAAATATAAATATTTAATATTGATAGACAAGTTAAAATTTTGAGAGGATAAAAAATCGCGTGTCTACATTTTTGCCCCTCTTTGTGTGAAATCTTGAAGAGTTTTCATACAAAGAAGTAGACAAGATATGATTTTTAATCCTTCGATTATTTGAAAACTTAAGAATAAAATAAAAAAATTAAAATAAAAGAAAAATGTGACCGAGTCCTTATTTTGGACATCTTACCTATCCCGGGTTATAAGGGAATCACGTCACCAAGAGTTCAAAAGTAATATGGAGAGACAAAGAGTTAAAGTCAAGTGAGATTCCGTCGAGTTTCTGGTTGACGACTTCTTCCTTTTACATTCAAATGACTAATTAATTAAAAAAATGGAAAATACAAATGAAAATTGTAATCTCAGAATCTTGATCCACTCTTCCCGACTTAATTTTGAAAATTCACCCTATTCTTCAGGAGGACTCCTGGACTTACTTTTTCTTCACCCTGTTCTTCAGGCGGGCTCCTGGACTTACAATTTCTTCACCCTGTTCTTCAGGCGGGCTCCTGGACTTTCTTTTTCTTCTCCTTGTTCTTCAGGCGAGCTCCTGAACTTACAACTTCTTTACCCTGTTTTTCAGGCGGGCCCCTGAACATTTTTTTTCTTCACCCTGTTCTTCAAGCGGGCTCCTGAACTTATAACTTCTTCACCCTATTCTTCAGGAGGGCTCCTGGACTTACAATTTCTTCACCCTGTTCTTCAGGCGGGCTCCTGAATTTTCTTTTTCTTCACCCTGTTCTTTAGGAAGGCCCCTGGACTTCTTTTTTCTTCACCCTATTCTTCAGGTGGGCTCCTGGACTCAAAGCAAATAGTGAAACAGAAATATAACATCCCATTCTTCAGGAGGGTCCTGAGCAAAAAAAAAATTCTCATTCTTCAGGAGGGTCCTGAGTAAAAAATAAATTCCATACAACACACATAAATTTTTTACCCCAGTTTGTACTGGAAAAATTTATGTGTCACTGGATCTTGATATATCTCGCAAAGAATAAAGTTTACCATGACCGAGATCCAACATCGGATGTTGTAACCATGCTTCTTGCATTGAGAGAAGTGTGAAATCGCATCCTTTATCTAAAAATAATTATTTCATCTCTGTTCCAAACAAAGAAAAATTGTGAGTTTTAAAACATGTGGTGGTTGATTTGTGGCATTTGGCTTTTGAAGTGACCGCTCTCTCACTTATCATACTCAACTCTTTTCCAATCCATGATAATATTTATTGAATTGTCATACTTCTGACTCAGAATTCTGACTACTGAGATCCTCAACTCAAATCATATTTCTGTTGTATGATGCTTCTGAGTTTAACTTCCAATACATCCCTTAGATTTTCACGAGTTTAAAATGGTCAAATCACAATCATCTTGAGTAACTCTTACTTTGAAACGTTGTCTCTGTACATCGACCCTTTGTCTGCTTTGTACCCTTAAATGAGTTGGTAGCGAGTTTGAAGTCCTTTCTCACTCGACCTAACGTGAATTTGACTCAAAAGACAACAAAAAATTTTCATTTGATGACAAGGACACAAAAAATAAAAAATAAAAATAAAACAAAAAAAAAAATAGGCATCTCTTTTTCAAAATAAAGAGAAAACTTATCTGAATGTGAAAACCGATTCTGGTGATTATGACATACATTTTGAAATAAACAACCGGATCTACCCATACCAACCATTACAACTTTTATCCACTTATTGAGCTTGAAATTAAGCCAATCTTGAACTTATTTCTTTTTTATAACAACCTTTCTTCGGCTAGTGGCACCTCAATAAGTTTTTGCCAATGAGCCTATCTCCTTTTCAATTCTGTCTCAGCTTACAGTCTTTTTATGGTGCCCGGAAGGGTTTTCACCAATAAGACTCTATCATTTTTATTTTTTTATTTTCTTTTTAACTAAACACCCAAAATATGAAATATCATACACTCATAACATGTTTAGCCTTGACATTCTCAAAGATTGATCCGAAGGTCTTTCTTTGGTTGTAACTTGGTTTTTGGATAGGTTTAAAAAGAAAGGTCGGCATGAGGCTAAAAAATTTATATAACATTGGGTGAAACATACAACTTTTGGAATCGATTCTTGTAAGAAAATAAATTTTTGCCCCAGTTTCATTTCATTCTGGGTAATTTGAATTTTCTTCTGGTTGGACCGAACCCCAGAGTAGAGTTGCCTACATATCTTGTCATAGCAAGAATCAGGTCAAACATAGTTCAGGAAACATCATTCTTTTGTTTGATTTTGAATTTTTGATTGATTTCTTCTTTTTTTTTAAAAAAAATTCAACCTTTTTTTTCAATTATCTGACTTTAATTTGATTTCAAAAGAGGGGTATGAAGAAAGATAAAAGATCAAAAGGGGTAAGCAAAGGTTGATATATTATTCGGATAGTAGAACAAAATGCCTTCATCAGTTCAAATCTTTAAAATGTAAGTACAAAACATACATAACATAATTGTACATGAATATCATACATAATATCTTTTAACTGCATCAACATTGACCTGTATTCCTTCCATTTTGCCTTCTATGTCAGTCAGATATAACGCGTCATTAAGTAACACTTTCTTCACCATGAATGGTCCATGCCAATTAGGAGAAAATTTGCCTTTGGCTTCAATCTGATGGGGTAGAATGCGTCTTAGTACTAACTGACCAACTTCAAAATGTCTGTGACACATTTTTTTGTTATATGCTCGTGCTATTCTCTTTTGATATAGTTGTCCATGACATACTGATGTTAATATTTTCTCATTAATCAAACTTAATTGCTCCAAACGAGTCTTGACCCATTGGTCATCATCAATTTCAGCTTCTACAACTACTCGAAGAGATGGAATTTCAATCTCTGCAGGTATAACTGCTTTAGTTTCGTACACCAACAAGTAAGGAATTGTACCAATTGAATTCCGAACTGTAGTACTTTAACCCAATAAAGTAAAAGGTAACTTCTCATACCATTATCGGGAATCCTGCACCATCTTACAGAGTATTTTCTTTAAGTTCTTGTTGGTAGCTTCTACAGCTCCATTCGCCTTTGGACGATAAGGAGTTGAATTTTGATGCATAATCTTAAATTGTTGGCATACTTCTTACATTAGATGGCTATTGAGATTCGCAACATTATCCATGACAATTATCTTTGAAATGCCAAACCGATAAATAATGTTGGAGTGAATAAAATCAACCACCACTTTCTTGGTCACTGACTTGAAAGTTGCTACTTTCACCCACTTCGTGAAATAATCAATGGCTACCAAGATGAACCTATGTCCATTTGAGGCTTTTGGTTCAATTGGTCTAATTACGTCCATTCCCAAGCCACAAAAAGCCATGGAGAAGTTATTGTATATACTTCTGATGGAGGAGAATGTATCAAGTCTCCGTGTACCTAGTATTCATGACATTTACGAACGAAATTGATGGAATCTTGCTCCATGGTGAGCAAAAAATAACCTGCTCGGAGTATTTTTTTTTTTGCCAAAACATACCCACTCATGTGTGGTGAACAAATCCCAGAATGTACTTCAGTCATGATTTTTAAAGCTTTTTTAGCATCTACATACCTCAGAAGTCCCAAATCAGGAGTCCTCTTATACAAGATTCCTCCACTTAAGAAAAATCCACTAGAAAAACGTCGAATGGTTCTCTTTTGATTACCATCGGTATGTACATGATATTTTCCAGTCTAAATATATTCTTTGATATCATAGAACCACGGCTCCCCATCAAGTTTTTCTTCAACCACATTGCAATATGTATGTGGATCATGAATCTGTATATACAAAGGGTCAATATAAGTTTTATTGCGATGTTGAGGCATCGTAGATAAGGTCACCAAAGCATCAGCAATCTCATTATGAGCTCTGGGAATGTGTTTGAACTTTACTGATACAAATTGTTGACAAAGATCTTGCAAACAACCTTTATATGGTAGGAGTTTCGAATCATGAGTCTCCCAATATCCTTGGATTTGGTGGACTAATAAATCTAAATCTTCTAATACCAGTAGTTCTTGGACCCCTTGTCAATGGCTATTCTCAATCGTAGAATGCAAGCTTCATATTCTGCCATATTATTGGTACAGTAAAATCAAAGTTGGGCTGTTATAGGATAATATTGTCCTGATTCAGAAATAAGAACTGCTCCTATCCCCACTTTTTTACATTAGAAGCTCCATCAAAGAACAACTTCCATCCTGAATGGAAATCTTTAGAAATAAACTCATCAACATACAATGCCTCTTCATCTGGAAAATAAGTCTTCAATGGCTCATACTCTTCATCTATAGGATTTTCAGCCAAATGATCCACTAAATCTTGAGCTTTCATTGCAGTTCGTGTCACATAGACAATATTAAATTCTGTGAGCAACATCTGCCATTTCGCTATTCTGCCTGTGGTCATAGGCTTCTAAAAAATATACTTTAAAGGATCCATACGAGAGATGAGGTAAGTAGTATAAGATGACAAGTAATGTTTCAGCTTTTAGGCTATCCAAGTTAAGGCGCAACAAGTCTTCTCAGGAAGAGTGTACTTAACCTCATAAATGGTAAACTTTTTGCTAAGGTAGTATATGGCCTGTTCTTTTCTACCTGTAACATTATGTTGACCCAATACACAACTGAAAGAATTTTTTAACATAGACATGTACAATATCAAGGGTCTGCCTGGCTCTGGAGAAACCCAGATAGGCGGATTCGACAAGTACTTCTTAATTCTGTCAAATGCTTCTTGACATTCTTCAGTCCATTCAACTTTAGCATTCTTCTACAACAACTTGAATATTGGCTTGCAGTTTGTCGTAAGCTGAGCAATAAATCTAATGATATAATTCGACCTTCCAAGTAAACTCATCACCTCCGTTTTGTTCTTTGGTGGAGGTAAATCTTGAATAGCTTTTATTTTTAAAGGATCTAACTCAATGTTGCGTCGACTGACTATAAAACCCAAAAGTTTTCCCGATGGAACTCCAAATACACATTTTGCTGGGTTAAGTTTGAGATCATACCTCCGAAGCCTTTCAAAGAATTTTCTGAGATCTTTGATATGGTCAGACTGCTCTCTTGACTTAATGATCACGTCGTCTACATAAACTTCAATCTCTTTGTGTATCATGTCATGAAACATTGTGGTCATTGCCCTCATGTAAGTTTCCCCAGCATTCTTTAATCCGAAAGGAATGACTCGATAACAATATGTCCCCCATGGAGTAATAAATGATGTCTTTTTCGCATTTTCTGGATCCATAATGATCTGGTGATACCCCGTATAACAATCCACAAAAGACGCAAGATCATGTTTGGCACAATTGTCCAACAAAATATGGTTATTGGGAAGTGGAAAATTATCTTTCAGACTCACCTTATTTAGATAACGATAATTAACACCCATTCAAACTTTGCCATCCTTCTTTGGAACAGGGACAATATTTGTCAACCAAGTAGGATACTGGTCCACTCGAATGACTTTACCCTCAAGTTGCTTCGTGATTTCCTCTTTAATTTTTACACTCATGTCAGTTTTGAGCTTTCTTTTCTTTTGCTTGATAGGAGGAAAAGCAGGATCAATTGGCAACTTGTGAACTACCAAATCAGTGCTCAAATCGGGCATATCATTATAAGACCACGCAAAGATGTCTTTATACTCATGCAAAGCTTCAATTATAGCTTTCTTTTATTGTGGTTGAACATGTACACTTATCTTATTCTCCTTAATATTTTCATGATCTCCTAAATTGATCGCCTCAGTTTCTTCCAAGTTGGGATTTGTCTTATTCTCAAATTGTTTGAAATCTTTGCTTATATCCTCAAATGTTTCTCCTTCATCGTATTCAACTTCTTTATTCATTATTTCATAATTAGATTGGGTTTTTAAATCTGGTTGACAATTTTTCATGCATGTCATATCATTAGAATCGGCATAGAAAAAACTGTATGATAGAAAATAGATTAATAAAAATCAGACTCAAAATAAAACGAAGGGAAACTACGCTTTATTAAAAACATAGATAGAAAGAGTTTTAACCTAAAATATCAAGTTTAAAGTTTTGAATTACAATCCTAGAATGATTCAAATCACAGGAGAAAAAACAAACAAACTACTAAGACTATAAGAAAAAAACAAACAAACTACCAAGACTCCTTTGTAATAGGGAGGGAAGTGACCTTCCAATTGTTAAGATGGACATCAGGGCAGACAAACTGCACATCTTCATTATAGGTACCTTCCCCAATTTCAACCATATCAGCTTCAATGAATATATTCTGAAAAAGGCCAATCAACTCTGTATCATCATCATTCATTGATTCTGCAGTAGGTAACTTGGAGGATCCAACAACACTGAATTTGATGAAAGACTCGTGAAGTGGTGGTATCGGCTTGGTAAGTGACCATGACTCTTTCTTATGCTTTTTATACTTCTTTATATCTTCAGCAGTAGGCTCGTATCCCAAACCAAAAGTACCAAAATTCTCATAGAGGTTTACCGGATGAACTATGCCTTGCAAAAACATCCCTAGACCTTTTCCTAGTTCGAAACCATGCTTCAACATTTCATTAACTACCATAACAGATGCAGAGGACAATTGTGGTCTTGCGATGAGATTCCCTTTGAGGATATGCTCAACAGCCACTACCTCAGAAACTTGATGAATTAACACATTATCTGCAGTATCTTCTTCGATGGAGGAAACGAAGTAGTCCTTATACATGGATAAATCTCCTTTACCATGAACAATTATTTCTCGCCTGTCGTGTTCAAATTTGACTATTTGATGCAATGTTGAGGTGACTGCTTTAGCCCTATGAATCCATGGCCGTCCTAATAACATATTATATGAAGTTTCAATGTTCAGCACTTGGAAATCCATAGCAAACTCCACAGGTCCAATTGTCAATATAAATTTTATTTCATCAATGGCATCAGTTTTTTATCTATCAAAACCTTTGACACATACATTATTAGGTCGGATCCTTTCCACACTAACATTCAACTTTTGAAAAGTTGACATAGGACAAATATTAGCGCCTGATTCTCCATCAATTAACACTCGAGTGATGATGGAATGCGCATATTTCACAGTAATGTAGAGACCCTTATTATGTCCAGTACCTTCCACAGGTAATTCAGCATCTGTGAAAGTAATCTTATTTGCTTTAAGTATCTTTTCTACAACTTTTTCCAGTTGATTCACTTTAATCTCACTGGGAACACATGCTTATTTAAGAATCTTCATTATAGCCTTACGATATTCTTCTGAATGTATTAATAAAGATAACAAAGAAATCTATACTGGTGTCTTCTTCATCAGTAACAGGCTTCTTAAACGTCATTCGTTCTTTATTCCCTTGTTTATTCTTTCTTAACTCTACTGAGGCATAATATATTCTAGATCGAGTTAATCCCCCGACTTCGTCCACATCGTCAATCACTTCTTTTCCCTGTGCATTACCATAACATGATCATATTTCCAAGGGACTACCTTGGTATTAACCATAGGCAACTGTGATACTGGTTTAATAACAATGAGAGCTATGAGAGCTCCTTTTTATGATTAAGAAAGGCTTGGGAGATCTTCCAGAAACATTGAGCTTTGGTTTCACATGTCTTGACCCAACATTTTTTGAAATATCTTTCCCCACCACCAAGGGGACATTTAATAATTCAAGTTTTGTTATCACCACATTCGCTTTTGTAGTTTTTTATTTTGTCAAATCTATAACATTTGCTGATTTTTCCGAATCAATTTTAATTTTAATGATCGGCTTGAAGGATATTGTAGCATCTTCATCATTGGGTATCACTTCGAGCATATTTGTTTCATTATAATATGGCAGCGAATTTTAATTGATATTTGAAGCATCTGGACTTTCTATCATAACAGTATTCACATCTTCTAGAATAATCCAAATTCTCTGTGTCGTGCCTTGGGGCATCAGAACAATATTTATATCTTCTAGAATAATCTAAATTCTTCGAAAGAGGATTTGGAATCCTTCTCTCAAATCGATATAGGACATTTATTTTTCTCAGCTTATGAAATAAATTGCTGTAAGATATTTCAATAGGAGTGAAATTATCTTTTCCCATATTATCCCTTTTGAATTCTGATCTAGGCCAAAAATTAGATCTAGGAGGGCCTCTTTGAATTTGCAAAATCGGTGGATGATTTTGGATTGCTGGTCCACGCCATTGCGGGTAATAAGGAGCCCGAGCATATGGTTGTGCATTGTAAATAGGATATTGGGGGGATAGAATGAAATATAATGGATTTTGCGTATATGGTTGACGCGCACCTCTCCAATTTTGTCATGGACCTGGTACGACAGTTGCTACATCCTCTTTTCTTTTCTTTCCCCCGAAACTTTCTGCACCACTTTGAATTGCCTGTGTTGTTGATTTCAAAGCGGCCTGGATGATAATCTTTCCCGACTTTATTCCATTCTCTACCATCTCTCCAACTTTAATAACTTTGGTAAATGTGCTTCCAATAGTAGAAACTAAGTGATGGAAATAATCGGGTTCTTTTGCTTGCAGAAAGATATCAATCACTTATGATTCCTTTATCGATGGTCTGACTCTTGAAGCCTGCTCTCTCCATCTGATAGCATATTCTCAGAAACTTTCAGTTATCTTTTTTCTCATGTTGGCAAGCATAGTACGATCTGTCACTATCTCAATATTATATTAAAATTGTTGAATGAAATACCGAGCCATGTCATCCCATACGTGCCAACGGTAAATATCTTGGTCAATGAACCATTCAGAAGCTATCCCCGTAAGTCTTTCTCTAAAGTAAGCCATCAATAATTCTTCTTTTCCTCCTGCTCCCCATAATTGATTGCAAAACCTTTTCAAATGAGCTACAGGATCGTCGTGTCCTTTATATATGTCAAACTTTGGCATTTTGAACCCTATCGGCAAATGAAAATCAGAAAACATACACAAATCCTTGTATGAAACAGTTTTTGGTCCACCTAATTTTGAATATTTGTCATACTCTGCTCCAGGCTTCTAACTTTTCTAGCCATCTCCTCCTGTTCCTCATTCTTGGCAATCTTCTCAATCACGATAGGAGTATCGCGTTGATGAATATGATAATATGGATTTTGAGATTTAAAAGTCATTTCAGGAGGATACAACATATCATGACTTGGTTTGCCCATATTCTTCGGTACTATCGGTTGAGTACCCGCAGTAGCTGGTGCTACAGAAGTAAAAAATGGGTTATTTGCGATAGATGTATTTGGTGGGTGCATGGTAGAAGTACCAGCAACTCCAGACATATTAGCAAATGGGCCAAATCCTGGTGGGTAAAATGGATCACTAGTTTGAGCTTGGTCAGAATTTGGATCATTCGAAGTCGAAAGTCCAGGGATTGAAGAAGGTAGGGCTTGTCCATTCAACCAAGCTTGGTATATTTCTGACATCTATTGTTTCAATAACTTAATTTCTTTCATTGATGCTAATTCCTATGAAATCAACTGATTTTGCTCTTCTTCACTGTCAGACCCTACACCTTCTTTGCGGGTTATTTTCCTTTTTTCCCTTGTATATGGTGTTGTATGGATGTGATGCCAGTCTAAACCACAAACCAACCACCAATTACTTTTATCTTTCTGTGATCAGGTAGCAAACAAGTGAGTGTTATATATTCAACACATTATAATGCCACGTTGTATGTCATGCTTCAATATGCATTTTCCGACCTATCATGGAAGGCTTTGTGTTTCATCCCGGGTTTTCTAGGCATATTTTTTTCAAAAGTTATGATCGAACCCTTTGGAGGGTTGCCTACGTATCATGCCAGGATATGAATTAGATTTTGCGTAGTTCAAAAAACTATGTCCTACAAAATTTAGCCTCAAGACCCCTAAAGGTTCACGACTATTAAGATTTATATTTTTTGTAAAAACTTAGCCTCATGATCCCTAAAGATTCTGGGCTATATATATATATATATATATATATATATATATATATATATATATATAAATTGAACTTGAGAATAAGAAAAATAATTATGAAAGTAATCATATTTTCAAAATATTTTCCAATAATTTTATGAATAATTTTCAAAAGATAGGGTCGTATCCTGAGAAGGACTTCCTACGTATCCCACAAAGATGTGAGAATCAGACCCTCGTAGTTCATGAAGACCGTAAAACTATGTTACTAAAAATTTTCCTCTCTTTTAAAAGTAAAATTTTTATTTGAAAAATGATTCACTAAATGTGAGGATAAATTAATCTCTTGCATTTTAAAGTTGCCTAAAAGCCGGTCAACAACCCAATAAACCTTCAAAATAAATGTCAAAGAGCACATAAGATGCACATGTTGGTCATTATAAAAAGGATACCTGTCCTAGACAGACCTAACCCTTTTGCCGAGCCTCGCTAAGTCAAATGCATATGATGCAAATAAAGCGGCACCTAATAGGGATAACCAGATTCTGAGTTTTTAGTTCTTCTAAGTTTAAGTCTAATAAGGATAGGTGTCTAGACTGGCTTACCCGAGCGGACACTCGAGCTGGGGAGGGACAACTTGATTGGTAGCAGGGCAACACTGCCTTCGTTGTCAATCCGAACCCCATCTAACATGTATGAATACAATCCTTCACCAGGTGCCTTAACACTCCAGCTATCTCAAAAAGAAAGTAGGATGCATGCGTTGCATTCCTTGTATCCTATTTCAGAGACTCAGAGAGGGTGCAGAAGAAAAGACAATATATAATACAATTCAATCAATATCAAAGCGGTAAATAAGCGACAAGTAGCACATAAGGCCGACAAACACAATATCAACAATAATTAAAGCAAGTATAAGTCAATATAAAAAACTCGAATTCTTATTAATCCCCAGCAGAGTCGCCAGAGATGTCACACCCCCTTTTCGCTTGAGGGTCAAGTCGAAGGGTTTTTTCAATTAAAGTGACAGTATTGAATAGGGATTAATTTATTTATGGAGTCGCCACTTGGAATTGAATTATGGTGTTCCAAGTCAACTTTTTGAATCCCTAATCAAAAGGAAATGACTCTTTTTATTGGTCCACAAAAATAGTAGACCGGATAAGGAATTCTGTTGACCGAGGAAAAGGTGTGAGGCACCCCTCGAGTCCTATGGTTCAATCACGGTCGCTTTATTGACTTATCTTGACTTAAACTATTTTGATAAATTGTGTTAAGGCCTAAAATTGCTCATTTTTATTATACCAAAAATTATTTAAAATCTTGTATTAAACTAGCAAAAATTAATTTCTTAGAAAAATGTTTTGTCAAGGTGCATGATTGCATCCTTGAATTTTTAAATATCTCAGAAGGATGCGTACGCCGAATTCTTAATTGAGACAAAGAAATTAAACATGCCTAAAATTTACCTAAAAATCTTAATAAACTAAAGAAAAATTCATTTACAATCAATTAATTAAATTCATAAATAATTATTAAGTTCTATTAACGGAAGTAATAAAGTAAATGAAATACACAAATTTACCTATATTATGCGAAATTAAATATTATCCCCAAAACTTAATATCTGTAAATTAAATAAACTCAAACCATATGTTATAAGACAAATCAAACACAAAAATCCTCGAAATATTACTTGAACATAAATTCTTCAAAAATAAATAAATAAAATAAAAAATTTGAATTATATAATGTGTGTCATTTTAAAGAAAAAATATAAACGATAATAATTTTTTTTTAAGTATCAAATTTTATTCCTACTTTATTTTTTACTAATTATTATATTAAAATAATTTTTATATTATACACAAATAAGGAAACATGGATATTTATCCAAAAGAAACAATAATAATAATAATAAAAATATATATATAATATCTTATCTTCCTATACATATTTAGAAAATTTTTAATCTATTTTTAAACTCTTTTTGTTTCCAACACCATATGACAACAGTAGAAGTTAGGGAGCAACGCCGGAAAAGGGAAAGGGGAAAACGACGCCGACGACGGTACGAGACCAGTTGGTTCGCTGTTGGTCACCGATTTGGTGGTTTTAGATAATTTTCAGTGACTATTCTACCGTTGGTGGTGTCGCCGGTGATGGGAAAGGGAAGAGGAAGAGTGGCGCAGGGAAAAGAGAAGAAAGGGACGGCACCAACGACGTTGGAAGGGGAGAAGGGAAAGGGGTTACGGCGATGGAGTTTTCTGTTTTGGGGTAAGGTTGGCTGGAAAAGGGAGAAGGGAAAAGGGAGATGCCAACTGTGGTGGGGTTTCGTTGATTTCGAGAATTTTCGTCAACGGCTGTTGTGATTCCGGTGAGATGGATGCGACGGAAAGTTTTATTTTGCTGGTATTGACATTTTTCGGCGATTTTCCGATATAGACTCACCGAAAAACTGAAGGAATAAAATAATCTCCATTAAATTCTCTATTTTATGATCCCTTTTATCTCACTGATTTGCTAATTTGTTTCGTCAATTATTTTTACTGCATTTGTGCGCGTATAGTATGTGCATATATATTGATGTAAATGCAAAAAAAAAAATTATACTATTGTTTTTTTTGTTTTCGTTTTAAATTTTAAAGCAAGTAGTATCATATTAGTATTTTATATCCAACAATGTTAACACAGTACAATCATACAAGTATTCAATAATTTGATAACATAGTATGTAATAATAAAAAAAAATTACGTAATCAATCAACTACACATACTAAACAATCCATAACATTTATTCATGCCTTTCATAGTAGCATTAATAACATAAATATTACAGGATTAAATAGGAACCTATAATAAAGCAAGAAGTCAACACTAAAACTCGAATGGAAACTTGAAATTCGATTCTTTACTCTTTCTTTTCTTTGTTTTCTCCTGTAGAGTTTTTCCTTACTATGTTTTTCTCTCTGTCTTTTTGTTCTCTCAATATCAGGTTCTGATATTTTTTCGTCTGATGATGAATGTCAATGTACGTCCTTTGTTCTGGGGTGAGAGAGTCCCTTAAGTAGGAGAAATTTGAGGGGAAAAGAAAAGTGGGGGAACAGTTACCTCTTTGGGGGGAAACTAATTAACAGATAATGGGGAGAGTTATTCAAAATTCAAAATAATTTATTTTTATTTATTTTAATAAAAAATAATACTAATAATAAATCAATAAATAAATAATATAATAAAAACAATAAATAAAAATAAAATAATAATTAATTAATTTTATATTTAACAAAAACATAATAACAACATAGACAAAAACAAATATAATAAAATAATATTAAAACTATTAATTTATTTATTAAAATTCATAAAATAAAATATATATTTTTTAATTTTTATAATATTTTTAAATTTAGAATAACAATAAAAATAATATATAATTAAATATAACTATAAATATTTAATATTGATAGACAAGTTAAAATATAGAGAGGATAAAAAATTACGTTTTTACACAGACTAGAATCAGTTCAGTGTCTATTCAGTTGGTAGTAGGAATCAATACCGAGTTAACCCAGGGATTGGGTCATTTCTGTTAGAGAGGGTTTGAACCTTAGCAGCGATCCCTGCGTTACAGAACTACGTAGCCAGCGTAGGTTGAGGTATTTTCCTGCCAGACATTATGAGGGTTAATACTCCCCATCCGAGTTATCCTGCTAGCGAGGATTGACGAAAGAGCTTCCTATCAGAGAGGATTAACTCACAGCTAGTCCTTACCCGTGGCACGATATTGACACCCTTCCAACTGGGGTTACAGGTTGGACCCCAAATCAGTTAGAGAAGGGGCATGTCGGTTAGATGATTATCTCCCACAATCTCAGTTTCAGTCCTAGTCTCAGAAAAGAACTCAGTTCAATTCTACAGATTCAGGATTATCAGATATAGTCACTCAACTCAGTAGGAACTCAGTATGGTTCCAAAGTATTTAGAACTGTCAGATATAGTCATTCAGATAATCAGTAATACAGTATTCATAAACTCAAATATCGATTATCAGTATTCCGATTTAGTACTCAGTATTAGTACAATCTCAGTTACAGTCTATGTATTCATGCATGTACCCTTACTCAGTCATACTTATGTTATTAAGTTATTATTGTGCATGCATATGAATCCATGCATATCAGCCTACCTCACTGAGCATACCAGTACATTCAAAGTACTGACGCATGCTTTTCTTTGTGCTATGATGTCTTTATCATAGGTTCAGATGCACGAGCTCCAGAGCACCCTTAGCAGTTTAGATTCTCAACTTTCAGAGTAGTGGTGAGTCCTCACAGTTCGGGGACATGCTTATTATTTATAGTACTTCAATTTTATTTCAGTAGATGAAGTTAGTTGGGGGCTTGTCTCATCAACTCCACAGTTCAGACAGTTAGACTTGGAGCGTTACATTCAATCATTTCCTTTATCTCTCAAATATGAACGTTTGAAAATATTGTTTAGGAGTAAAATGAGTATTACTAATTCGGAAGATGATATGGCTATTTTTGGACGATATCCGAATTATTTTATGTCCAATGGACAATCAATATTTGGTGAAACTCCTATTTGGAATGATGATTCTTTATCTTTATTTCTTTGCACAGTTAAAATTTTTGGTAATAGCCTTAATCTACAAACGCTTGACATGTATTTACGTGTGGAATATTCTCCTATTATTGAAGAACCCACAGATAGTGAATTTGATCTTCGAGTAAGTCAAAATTCTTTGAATTTTAATATTGATTCTTCAAGAATGACAATGGAACAATAATTTGATGGTGGGTTTGCAACACATTATCAAAACTCATCCAAACTTATGAATAATTTTGATATGAGAAGACCTAGCAATGCGTCTATGAATTTGAAAATTTTTAATTCAAGTGGTCCCAATATCCTTCTTTGGTAGAAGCAATTGATAGGTAATAAAAAATCCATTGTATTTAATTAAGTAATTTTTTTTCTTATAATTAATGAGATGATTTATTCAGTTTGCAGATTTAATGATTGTGGATTTACACACACAGAACTCACAGAAATTGTGAACAACAACAACGATGTACAAAGAGAGTTGGATAGTGATAACCTTTACAATATGAATCGTCGGATGATGATCAATTTTCTAATGATGAGGATGATGATAATAATGATGAAAATGTTAATGGAGAATCTACACTCCTTGGTGTCTATACTGGCAATCATTCTTCCATAGCAATTTTATATTTGGATCATATTGAAGAAAGTCCAGAAGAGTTGAGGTGCATGGTCAATGAAGATTATTTTCGAACTCCACTTTGGAATCAAAATAAACTTGAACATATTAAGTCAGGTTGGTATTTTAATATATAAACTAGTAAATTAAAAAATTTTGGTCATTTGATATTATTAATAATATTTATTTTGTATCTGCCTTTAGGTATGTTATTCATTAACAAAAAATGAATGAAATCGATTGTGAGAAAGTATAATCTAATCAAGAGGATGGAGTTTCTTTGTGATCAATCTAAAAGAGACAGTTGGAAGGTTATTTGCAAGCAACATATGTCGGGATGTGAATGGATGATACACTTTAGAGCAACTTTCAGTGGTATGCAGAGGACGGAAAAAATAATTGAGCATAGTTTTAGTCCGAATAAATATAAGGAGGATCATTATAATTTAAACAACGATTCAATTGCTACTTCATCGATTCCCTATATTAGGAAGGACCCAAATATTAGCATTAAGATATTAGCGAAAATATCAAAAGATTGCACCATTCTACCGTAGTTATCGAAAAGCTCAAAAAGGTTGAATAAAGGCATTTAAGATGGTGTATGGTGATTTTGAAAGTTATTTCAAGGCCTTACCTGCATATATGATAGCATTGCAATAGTTCAATCCAGGCACTATCGTTGAGTGGGAGCATGTTCAACAATAATGCAAGGTGAGCACATACTCAAGTTTTTATTTTGGAGTTTCAAGGCCTGCATTGATGGATTTAAAAGTTGTAGGCCTATCATTTCAATAGAAGACACTCATCTTTATGGCAAATATAATATTAAACTATTAATTGTTGTCGCAATTGATGTAAACGGTAATATTTTTCTACTTGCATATGCTATAGTGGCGCATGAAAGTTTTGACTCTTGGTCATGGTTTATCATATTATTATTAAAGCATGTTGTTGGTGAGAGAAAAGACATTGGACTCATTTCAGACCGCCATTAAGAAATTTTGTAGTGCGTTCAATCATACGTCTGGTTGCAATCACCAAAAACACACCACAAATTTTGTGTTCGACACTTGAAAGTTAATTTTAATAAAATAATTTAAATAGTGAACTTGAAAATATGATGTGGTTGGATGCTACGGAGCATAAAAAAAAATTCCTGCAGAGAATGCAACAAATTAAAATAGTATCCTCGAAAAAGTATAGATGGTTATGTAATCATTCGTTTGAAAAAATGGACAATGTAATGAATGATGGTCGTAGATGGAGGGCTATGAAGACCAATGTATCGGAGTCGTACAATAATTTATTGAAGAAAGATCGGGAGCTTTCAGTGACTGCAATGGTTCGCATGACCTTTCATGTTTTAGTTGATCGTTTTATTGAAAGGAACAAACCTACTACTGCCTTGTTAGAAAAAAAGACTCATTTTTCTCTTGGTGTAGAGGAAAAGATTCAACAATATTGAAAAAGAGCTCAATGACACACTAATATGATGACCTATCAGATTGATGATGGTGTGTTTGAGATTTTGACATTTGCAAAAAATGGTAAGGGTGAAAACGTTCACAAAGTTTTTGCCAAGGGTAAAAAATATTCTTGTGGAAAGTGGAGAAATTTGCATATGCCATGCTCACGTACTATTGAATTTTTTAGAATTCGTGGGATCGAGCTGAAGGATCATGTTAGCAAGTACTACATTACAAAGGTACAAAGTATTACAAACGAACACATAGTGGAACTTTCACTCTCGTGGGTCAACAAGCGTATTGGTCACTTGCTCCATTTTGTTTGATTGCAAATACTGAATATTTATGGACATCTAGTATGGATTCAAGAACTTGACTCATGAATGATATGGACATTACTCCTGTTTACATGGCACGAAAATATAGTATTTGTAAGCAAACAGGTCACTTTAAGGCACGTTGTCCTCGATGAAATTAGTAGTATCTGTAAAATGATATTATATTTATGTATTGTTTGCTGTGAAAGTTCTATATTTATGTATTATATATAGTGAAAATATGTTGTTTTTATGTAATTGCATGAAACTCAATTTGATTAATTATATCTATATTTTTAAGAAAAATTATTCTATTAGTTATAGTAGTATTATGTAGTTTTCATTATACTTCTACTGATTTCATATTAAATAAGTAGTTGTAGATTGGTAGTTGTATTAAAATCAGTAGTTGAAGAGTGATCATATTTAAAAAACAATGTTTAGTCATATCAATTCAAACAAGAAAATAGTATTGTATTAAATTCGTCTGAAAAGTTAGAAGATCAGTAAGGACTGCAAATCGTGAATCTTCATTAAAAAGAAAAAATATTGTAACAAGATTCGTAAGGATTGTGAATCTTGAATCTTGATGAAAAGTGAAGTTAGAATTTGTGATTATGAAAAGGAATAAGCCGATACTCCATGTGTACCTTATAAGGTAAAGGGGCCTACATACCTTACAATTTATACATTTTCTCGTCCTTTCATTTTAAATTATTTAACCTACTTTCTACATTTACTTATTTCAAATTACTTGTCCTACTTATAATACTTTGATGATTTATAATAATTACTTAAGGAGAATATAGTAAAATTACGATTGAAGCAGCTGAAGCAAACATGTCATAATGTCTATTAATTTTTTTAATTAACTATTATTAAAAATTTAAAATACATAAATATTATTAAACTCAACCATTTTAGTTAATAAATATAAGACTATCCAACTCATGAATCAAATCCTCGTTTATCTTTTTTTTTTGTCATTATAAATTTAAGCAACTGATTAGTAACGAATCAACATACATTTTTTTGTACAGTTCAAAAAATAATAAATGAAAGAAAAAGAAAATGATTTTTACCTTAATTTATTTAAGATTAGTCTACTTGTGAATTAAATTTATATTTTTTCTTCTTTTTTTAAAGCTTGTGAGACCAAGTGTGTGATTTAGGCTTGATTCTGACCATGTCTATTTAAAATATAGTGATCAGTTATATCAATTCAAATAAGAAAATAGTGTTGTATCAAATTCTTCAGAAAAGTTAGAAGATTTATAAGGACTTCAATTTTGAATCTTGATTGAAAAGAAAAGTTAGGGTCACAAGATTCGTAAAGATTGCAAATCTTGAATCTTGATGTAAGAGAAGTTAAGGTTTTTGACTGTGCAAAAAAAAATAAGGCAAGAATCTATGTATACTTTATAAGGTAAATGCCCTTGCATACCTTACAATTTATACATTTTCTCATTTTCTCTGTTCTAAATTATTTGACCTACTTTTTATATTTAATTGTTTCAATTTACTAGTCCTACTTATAAAATCAAGACTTAGTTATTTTTTTTTAAATTTTATCATATTTTTGAAAATAGAATTTTTGAATTTCAAAGTCATTAAATATAAATAACCCCTCGTTTTTTCTATCAGTACTACTCCAAAGTCATTTCTATTTAATGACTTCAATTTTTCAAACAAATTGACCTTTGATTTATACTCCATAATTATTGCTTAGTTATTAGGGTATAAGGATAAAAAGTAAATATATACCTTTTTATTATTGATATCCTAAGGGATATGTCAAGTGCAAAGGAGTCAAGTAACTCGAAACAGAGAAAGTATTTATTCCTCTCATCCTATCAAAATAATTACGTGCTTGCAATAGCAATAGAGATTCAGAACTATCCTGACATGCTTTCAGTGATCTGTTCAATCTATATCACTATTACTGTCAACTTTCCCCCATTCAAGAAATCTATTCAATCTATGTCATTATTACTGACAACTTTCGTCCATTCAAGAAATCTATTCAATCTATATTATTATTACTAGCAACTCCCTTCTATTTCTTACTTTATAAAAATAAATTTTCTGTGTACATGCAATTGTTTAAATTAGTGAATAAAATAAATCACGTTAAGTAGACAATGATACAAATAAGTCACATTTCTAATGTGTTATCAAAATAAGCTATTCGAAATTATTTATCTCAATTTATATAATTTTTGTAACGTGATGAATTATTTAAAATGTGTATAAAATGATATTACAAATTTTGAGTTATAAACTAAAATTTTTAACTTGCAGCTTTCATTGTAGTGTTATAATATTTTATTCTAATAAATGAATTTTAGTTTTTTAGAAAGTCACAAGTAGAATGAAAGAATGGAAAAAGAAATAAAAACAAAAATTAGGCATTTTTAAAAAGTAAAAATTGATTAAAAAAAAGAATATTTTGATGTCAAATAAGTAATCAATTAAGCACAATAAATAATAGGTATTTTCCAGTTTGTTACGTTATAGAGAATCAAGTATTCAAAAGTAAAATTACAAAGCAAATAAATTCTTAACGTCTTCTACCGGGAGTTTGTTCTTGAATGCAGAATTTTCTGAAACACGCAACTGTTGGTATATGTGGTCTTGTTGATCTTTAAGAGTTATCTAAGTCCTACAAAATTTTTATTTATTAATATATTAAAATTTTAAAATCATTAACTTAAAAAGTATGTAAATCAAGAAAATAACACCATACGAATGTCTGGGAAGACTCTTCAACAACATTGGGTTCATGGGACATTGATTCCTGTAATAACATAATAAATTATTAATATAATATTCATTATAAAGGTAACATAAATATAATATAGTAATAGTGTCGTACACTTACCTCAGAAAAATTTAATCTTGCAGTGAAAGGAGAGTTATGCAATGAAAATTGAGGCGTTGTTGGATGAACATTAGAAAAGTATCTGTTAAATTGGCTTAAGCCACTTATTCCAACAAGTGAAGTTATAAAATCAGAACTTTGTTCATGAGAATAATTTATCCCACTAGTCGAGGCTCCAACATAATCATATGTGGGATAATATGGCTCAACATTAGTTGTAGCTAGTGATAGATTGAAATTACTTTCATATTGTACCCCATGATCACTCGAATTTTCTTTATCAACTAAGTTATGTTCAACATGAACTTCGTTCCATTGTTGTCCACCCCTCTCACCACCTCGACAGACTCTCTCTCTTGGTGCAGCTGATCGTTGACAAGCTTGAACTGGTGGCGGCTGTTCATATTCATTTGGCGGTGTGTAATCTTAATGAAAAGTCAAACGTGTTCCCAAAGAGACAACAGTCATTGACTCTAGGAAAATCGATGCAAATTGCATTACGATTTGCTTCACCTCTTCTGATTGATTATTCACAAGACTTTGAGCAATTTGATATGACCTTATATGTCCTCTAACCTAAAAAGAATTAAAATTAATACATTAGTTGCTAAAATATCATTGACATGTATTAACAAATATTTAAAAAATATAAATACCAAATGTTTCATGTTTGTGTGCAATTGATTGGTATCCAACTTGAGCAATATGTGTTGAATTTTCTTCAGCCTCTCGTCAAAGAAATCAGCTATGGAGACAATTATAAAGCATGAATGATAGAAAAATCATTGATTGCAATCTTCTTGGTTGACCATGTAATGGGGTGAACACTACTGTCAAAGCACTCATTCCATTTTTGTTCCGTTTCGTTTAACAACATAATAATCTCCTCTGTTATTCAAAACTGATTATCGTGTTCAAAATAGAATGGTTTGTACTCAGGTGGAACATGTATGTGTTGTACACAACCAAATTGTTGCATAACACAATCAAATATGTGCCATTCACGATTAATTCCACAAATAAGTTAAACTTTAGCCATCCAAATAGCACGTCCTCGACGACACCATTCTGACAACTCATTATTAAGTTACTCAGAATATGACTGTCAAATTAACTACAAAATAATAAAAATATTATGATTCATGTGTCACAAAGAATTTATCTAATTTTTGCTTTGTTTAATAAACAACAGGTATATGTTTACTTCACCTTTACTGATTTAATTGGTAACAACTCATAACATTTAATATAGAATTTTTAAAAATATAAATACGGAATTTGAACTACATATGTGTAAATTTTTGCTATAAAATTCAACATTATTAGGACTACCTTCAATGAAGTGGATGATGTTAAGAATTCAACACTAGCCCCAAATATGTATTTTAAAAAATCTACTATAAAGTGGATGATGTTAATGCCAACTACCATTACTTATAAAGAAATATAATATGATTGTGAAATATCCCTTTAGCAATAATAAAAATTATATATAGCAGGGTCTACATTTTATAGCGAAAGTTACGACATAGTGTATGAACATGACTCTCCAAAGTATAATAGTTAATATTTTATTTGTTATAAAAATTTAGAATTTCACCACTCTTATATATATGAGCTTTATTTAGTTGGTGGAGCATTGCGTTATATTATTACAAACAAAACATATTAAGGAAAAAAATGATATGATAATATAAAAAACACCTGCTTCTCAGTAAGGTTGTCGAATACATCTCTTATTATGAATAGCACACTAAGAGCCTCATTTTGATGAGCTCTACCTCGAGACTATTTACGTGCATATGCGGTCGGAACCTCTGAATTTTTCTCGCACTGAGGCAGCGAAAGTGGTTGTAATGGGATAATATGCTCCCATGCCCATACCTATAAAAATATAATCAACAATAGTTATCATCATAGTAAAATGAAGTAATTCAAAATAGAAAAAAATACTATAAAGTTTCCATACTTTCAATAATGAAATAAAATCACTAAGGCGGTGCAACTTTTCCATCGACACACGACATAAACAAAAATAGAGGTACTGTTATACCCCATTTTAACATGAGGCCAAAAAAGTGTACAACATATTGGAAAACTCCTAATTAAATTTAAGGAAGTCGACACCTAATTAGTTCTACGATGAATTAGTACACCTATTATAAACTATGTGATTAAAAGAAATAAAGACTTCATTTTAAGGTCTGCTTATCCTACGATTCTAGGTAAGAGTTCTAATTATCCTAAAGGGAAGGGATTAGACACCCTAAAAGATCCGCTGACTACGATTAACCGGCCAAACTTAGGTTAGATATGAAAATCAAATGTTATTAAGAAAGACATAAGGCATTACAAAAATATACATCTTATTAAATAAACAAACTAATTATTTATAAGAAAAGATCAGAAAAAAAAAACTTTAAATGAACCTCCTCATAAAATCTACTTTCAGCTAAAACAAAATTTATAGTTATTTAAATGTACAACAACTTGAAAAATTATTATTTATCACAATACAACTAAAATAAATAAAAAATAAAATATTTTTTCTTGTCATTTGAAATCCTAAAAAGGGGCCTTTGCGAAGTCGGTTTGGCAAAGTTGTCATCTTTTATTTGAAATTGATAAAAAATAAAGTTGATTTACTATTTCTAAAATTATTAAAGCCGATTTCGGAGTTCAACGACAATAAGCCCGTCTACCACAAAAATTACATCTTTTAACTATTTCGATACTATTAATTAGTGAAAACTAACTTGGTTCTATGGATAGACTACTATTCTATGTTAAAGAAGCATTAAAGGATTCTAACAACTCGGTCAATTATTCTAAAAAGGCATGCCTTAACCTACCTAATTTTAAAACTTGAAAGGACATTAAATTAAATACCTAAGTCTAGCGATTAATGCTAAATTTAAAACCTAAGAGCCGAGAAGTGAGTAATTAAGATGCTATCACATTTAAAGATTCACATTAATTCAAATAAGACATAAAGAATATAAAATTTTAAATAATAATATGCAAAATATTAAACGAAAATAATAATGTGTGTATAAAAGAAGAATAAATCTTGAAAAGAGGGAAAGAGATACTACACTGCTAGACGGAAATGTATAATGAGATATTTGGTCGCTTCTCTGCTTTGGACAGAAATGGAGTCGAGCCATGAAACCCCAAGCACACTCCTGAGCGTACATGTGAAGTAAGAAAGAAAAGGATTAGAAGTATGTGTATAATTAAAATCAATGACAATGTGCAACACAAGTTGATGGTCATTAATAAAATTCTCATTCGGGCAAATATCAATGGCCCAGCTATACCTGTGGCTTATAAAGTTTTAAGAAAAATCCACTTATTGATTTTATCATGTTCTTTATAAGAAAACTAGTTTAAGTAATCATACTTGAAAACTTGCTAATTAACCAATGGAAACAACACCATTGACAAATTAATTCTTAACATCATGTTCTCCAAAAAAAAAAAAAAAAAAACTGAAGAAAGATTGCTTGAAGAAATATAACTTAATCAACATGACTTCCATATATCATGTAGGCATAGAACGGTTCATAGCTTCCAGCAAATATGATAAATACCCATAAAATAGTTTTTAAAGAAAGCACACATTTAGCAGTTCCCTCTCAGCAGCCGTGGCTCCCTCTCAGCACCGGCGACCGGCGACCGCCGCCCTCTCCGTCTCAACACCGGCGACCGGAGTCCGATCTACGTTGGATTTTGGTTTCCGACTTCTAACCTTTGTTATTTTCAGTATTTCATTCCTCGTATTATGCTAGTACTATCTCCTGTATCTTGACTTGTGTTTGATTTGTTGATACTGTCTGTTGCCTGTTGTCGTTTCTTGTACTGCGTCTATTGGGTTAGCGGCTCGGGGCTCTGTTTGGGGCTTTGGGTGTTGAGCCCAGTGGTGGTTGCTATCTATTTGACTTTAGTTTTGTTTCTTCATTATTTCTTCGTATTTGTGTGAGCCTTGTATTCTTGTTGCTGCTTTGCTACTACTACTAACACTGTTTATATTCTTTTATATTTGCTTGTAGTAGTGGCGGTGGGCGGTGATGGTTGGATAGGGTCATGTCCGAGGGGGTTGGGGCGTGGGGCTGTTGTGGGGGCGGGGGGTGAGGAAAGGGCGGGAGTGGGAGGGAGACCAAGGTTTGGCCTCAGGGGCGGTAGAGGAAAACGTAGGGATAGTGAGGGTAGGCTGAGGGTTGGGTCTTGGAATATAGGGACCCTTCAGGGTAAGTCCATAGAGCTTGTGAAGATTCTTAGAAAGAGGAGGATTAATATTGCGTGTGTTCAAGAGACCAAGTGGGTGGGGTCTAAGGCTAGGGATGTGGATGGTTACAAGCTGTGGTACTCTGGGAGCGAGAGGCATAGGAATGGAGTTGGCATCTTAGTAGATGAAGAGCTTAGGGGTCAGGTAGTAGAGGTGAAGAGGATCAACGACAGGTTGATGGCTATTAAATTGGTCATTCGGGGGTTTACCCTAAACGTGTGTAGTGTCTATGCGCTGCAAGTGGGCGCGGAGGGGGAGGAGAAGAGGCGGTTTTGGGAGGCTTTGGATGAGGTGGTGAGAGGCGTGCCTATCTCGGAGAAGATTGTTGTAGCAGGAGATTTCAACGGGCACATCGGGGCGTTACCAGGAGGCTTTGGTGATGTGCATGGTGGTTTTGGTTTTGGGGAGAGAAATGAAGAGGGGGCTACTCTATTGGATTTCGCGAGGTCTTTTGGGCTGGTGGTGGTGAACTCGGGCTTCCCGAAGAAGGACGACCACCTGATCACCTTTCGAAGCGCGATAGCCAAGACCCAGATTGACTTTTTGTTGCTTGGGAAAGGGGATAGGGTGTTGTGTAAGGACTGTAAGGTCATCCCGAGTGAGAGCCTTTCGACCCAGCATAGGCTCCTTTTTATGGATTTGGGTATAAAGAAGAACAGAAAGAGGAGGGGTGAGGAGTGTCGACCTAGAATTAAGTGGGGCGGCTTGACGCCAGTGAATGCGTAGGAGATAGGGGAGAAGTTGGCGGGAATGGGGGTGTGGGAATGTAGGGGGGACGTGGATAGTATGTGGGATAGGATGGCTAGGTGCATCAGGGAGAATACAAGGGAGGTGCTGGGTGTTTCTAGGGGCCGGGCTGGGCATCATCGGGGGGATTGGTGGTGGAATTAAGAGGTGAAGAAGAAAGTGGGGACCAAGAAAGAGGCGTATGATAAGTTGGTTGAGAGTAAGGACGAAGTAGAGAAGCGGGCGAACAGGAAAGAGTACAGGCTAGCTAAGAAGGAGGCTAAGTTAGCAGTTACGTCGGCTAAGACGGCCGCTTTTGAGAGCTTGTATGCAGGGTTACGGGGGAAAGGAGGGGAGAAAAAGTTGTTTAGACTCGCTAAGGCTAGGGAGAGGAAGGGCCACGACCTCGACCAGGTGAGGTGCATTAAGGGGGAGGACGGTACAGTGCTGGTAGAGGACGACCACATTAGGAATAGATGACAGTCGTACTTTCATAGGCTCTTGAATGACAAAGGGGATAAAGCTATTGTGCTAGGGCCGCTGGAGCACTCAGAGGAGTGTCAGAATTTTAGTTATTGTAGACGTTTCAAGGTAGAAGAGGTTAGAAAGGCTGTTCGCAGGATGCGAGGGGGTAGGGCGACGGGGCTGGATGAGATACCGGTGGAGTTTTGGAAGTTCGCTGGAGAGGCTGGTGTAAGGTGGTTGCCTGGATTGTTTAACGAAATCTTCAAGACGGCAAAAATGTCCGAGGCTTGGAGGTGGAGTACCATGATCCCTCTCTATAAGAATAAGGGTGACATACAGAGTTGCAATAACTATAGGGGATTTAAGTTATTGAGTCACTCTATGAAGATTTGGGAGAGAGTGGTCGAGGTGAGGATGAGACGGATAGTGTCTATTTCGAAAAATCAGTTTGGATTTATGCTTGGACGCTCGACGATGGAGGCAATCCACCTGGTACGAAGGTTGGTGGAACAGTATAGGGAAAGGAAGAAGGACCTGCACATGGTGTTTATCGACATGGAGAAGGCATACGACAAAGTCCCCAGGGAGGTGCTTTGGAGATGCTTGGAGGTGAGTGGAGTCCCGCTGGCGTATATCAAAGCAATTAAGGACATGTATGATGGAGCGAAGACTCAGGTGAGGATGGCGGGAGGGGACTCAGAGCATTTCACTGTCTTGACAGGATTGCATCAGGGATCTACTCTTAGTCCCTTTTTGTTTGCTTTGGTGTTGGATGTGTTGACGCGACATATTCAAGGGGAGGTGCCTTGATGTATGCTTTTTGCAGATGATGTAGTTTTGATTGATGAGACGCGAGGGGGTGTGAATGACAAACTAGAGGTATGGAGATAGACGCTTGAGTCTAAAGGGTTCAGGTTGAGCAGAAGCAAGACAGAGTATTTGGAATGCAAGTTTAATGAGGTGAGGCTGGAGAATGAGGTGGTAGTGAAGTTGGAATCACAGGAGGTATGTAAGAGGGATAGTTTCAAGTATCTCGGGTCCGTAATCTAGGGTAACGGCGAGATTGACGAGGATCGCACCGTATTGGGGCGGGATGGATGAAGTGGAAGCTCGCGTCGGGGGTATTGTGCGATAAGAAGGTGCCGCCCAAGCTTAAAAGGCAAATTCTACAGGGCGGTAGTCCGTCCGAACATGTTGTATGGAGCGGAGTGCTGGCCAGTTAAGAACTCCCACATCCAAAAAATGAAGGTGGCAAAAATGCGGATGTTGCGTTGGATGTATGGGCTGACTAGAGAGGATAGAGTTCAGAATGAGATTATCAGGGAGAAGGCTGGTGTGACCCCAGTGGAGTATAAGATGCGGGAGGTCCGATTGAGATGGTTCGGACACGTGATGAGAAGGGGCATGGATGCCCCGGTTCGTAGGTATGAGAGGCTAGCGTTGGATTGCTTTAGACGGGGTAGGGGTAGGCCGAAGAAGTACTGGGATGAGGTGATTAGGCGGGACATGGAGCAGTTACAGCTCACCGAGGACATGACCCTAGATAGGAAGATCTAGAGGACGCAAATTAGGGCAGAAGGCTAGGGCTAGTTTGGGTCGCTAGTGTAGGGAATTACTTGGTGGGGGTATTATTCTTGATATGGTAGCTGGTTCCATGTTTTATTACGATTCTGTGTGCTTTTCTCTGCTTCTCTGTTCTTATTACTTATGGGTGCCGTTTTTATGTAATGAAATCTTGTTCTGTTCTTTACTATGTATCTATGTATTTGTGCGGTGTCTTGTGTCTTGAGCCGGGGGTCTATCGGAAACAGCCTTTCTACCTCTTTAGAGGTAGAGGTATGGACTGCGTACATCTTACCCCCCAGACCCCACTAGGTGGGAATACACTGGGTTTGTTGTTGTTGTTGTTGTTGTTGATAATTTCTATAGCAGATATGATGTTCATATTTTTATCAAGAGTACTTCTTAACTATGATAGCTATATATATGAACTTTCGTGAACTCCGAATCTGGTTTTTTAAACAAATGCTAACACAAAAAAAGTAAAAAAGATGGAAATTCACGGTCAACGAAAAAAAAATCTCAAAAAGAAGCTCTTTATACCGTGCTTTGACACACATTTTTGGCCTAGGTCATAAGGTGACTAATCGCGAAGCTGAAATGTACTCTTCTCTATTTACTATCAGCAAGAACAAAGAGAAATTTTAAAACAAACCCATTAACCACAAAGTCTAATCAGAACACCTTTACATGGGAGACTGATGAAAATCTGGAAACATGGTTCAAGTATGTAACTAAAAATTAATTAAGTAATGTCTAAACAGTATGGCTAACGACCTTCTAAACAAACCTCTATGAGCATGTTTTATGTACTATAAAGATGGAAAGAATGAGTTAATTTCCAAAAAGAGACGTTAGGCATCAACACATGATCTTAAAACATGATTCGTGGATCAAAAGCATTGTTTACTGCAAGAACAAAATCACTAAGAATCATTAAGGTAAGCTGAAATGCAAATGTGTTCACAATTCGATATTAGTCTTGATGACAACGCAGATTATCAAATTAAAATCTAATCACCAGATAGCACATACAGTTCACGATTTCACGTAGTTTTTAGTTTACTATAAAAAAAGATTCCTAATTGCTCACTTCGTAAGCCTCTTAATTACGAGGGACAACACACTCAATTCAGACGGCAAAATTTTTAGTACATAGCAGCAATCATAGGAAGAAACCTACTGCACACAACTTATTATTTGTAATTGTGAGGAGAAAAAGACATTATCGAGTTAACACTTTTGGTTCTACTTATATATATCTATTAACAAACAAAAACAAGTAAAAAGCCTTGGTTTCATCAAATTCTATGCACCTGCTAAGATAAATTGAGGGCTGTAGATTATCCAAAAATGTGTCTTAGTCAATTTTAAGAATTTGAAACAGAACATCGCAATCAAATTTAGACTTACAACTTCACCCTTTCGACATAGCTAAAATTTAAAACAGATGCTTTACCGATTTTGGATTAATGAAATCGTCCAGTAATGACTTTCAAATAAACTGAATATAAACTTATTTTTCAGATGCTTTGAATTTGAGATAGAGATGGGTAGCCAGTAAAAGAACCTTTTATTTACATACAAATCCTTAAAGCATATCAAAGTGATCCCATCTACCTAAACGTTCAAGTTTATTTTTTAAAACCTCTTGACAGAGATTTTAGAACAAGAACAGGCATAACAGGATCCGACGGACTTCAAAACATAATGACGTGAACAACAAACTTATTCACCAAAGTAGTTTCTATAAATATTATCAGTTATCGTTAACCATTTTACTTTACAGATTGAAACTACAGGAAACAATGAAAAAACAACACATCCAAATAGGTAGAATTTCGACAAAGCACAAAAACTATTGAACCACTATATTTTATTTCTAGGAACCAAACCGAAATGAAAGGTGAATATGATTACCTTTTGTGGAGCAGCGAATTAGGTTTTCCTCGTCGGAGATTTGAACTCAGACTTTGGACTCGGAAAGGGAGTGAGGAAATTAATAAGGAAAATTATGAGTTTCTTGATATTTAGCAACTAACTAGTGATAATTGTTGATGATTCTTGATGATTCCTATCTTGCTGATAAATATAGGAGCCCAATGACTCATTTTATAGCCAAATTTGAGGGGATTGCAACAGTTCTCAGGTTCCCAACAACAACAACAACAACAAACCCAGTGTATTCCCACCAGGTGGGGTCTGGGGGGTAAGATGTACGCAGTCCATACCTCTACCTCTAAAGAGGTAGAAAGGCTGTTTCCGAAAGACCCCCGGCTCAAGACAGGAGACACCACGCAAATACATAGTACATAAATACATAGTGAAGCACCGAACAAGGTTACAAGATTACATAACATAAAGACGGCAGCCATAAGTAAAGGCAACAGAGTAAAACACCCAGGTTCGTACTAAAACAAGGAACACGGAATCATAATTAGGATACTACCCCTAGCAACAAATTCCCTGCGCTAGCAACCTAAACTTGCCCTAGTCTTCAGCCCTAATTCGCGTCCTCCAGACCTTCCTATCTAGGGTCATGTCCTCGGTGAGCTGTAACTGCTCCATGTCCCGCCTAATCACCTCTCCCCAGTACTTCTTCGGCCTACCCCTACCCCGCCTAAAACCATCCAACGCCAGCCTCTCACACCTACGAACCGGGGAATCCATGTCTCTCCTCTTCACGTGTCCGAACCAGCTCAATCGGACTTCCCGCATCTTGCACTCCACTGGAGTCACACCAACCTTCTCCCTGATAGACTCATTCCGAACTCTATCCCCTCTATTTAGCCCACACATCCAGCGCAACATCCGCATCTCTGCCACCTTCATTTTTTGGATGTGGGAATTCTTAACTGGCCAACACTCTGCTCCATACAACATGGCCGGACGGACTACCACCCTGTAAAATTTGCCTTTAAGCTTGAGAGGCACCTTCTTATCACACAACACCCCCGACGCAAGCTTCCACTTCATCCAACCCACCCCAATACGGTGCGAGACATCCTCATCAATGTCACCGTTACCCTGGATCACGGACCCGAGATACTTGAAACTATCCCTTTTACATACCACCTGAGATTCCAGCGTCACTACCACCTCATCCTCCAGCCTCACGCCATTAAATTTGCACTCCAAATACTCTGTCTTGCTTCTGCTCAACCTGAACCCTTTAGACTCAAGAGTTTGTCTCCACACCTCTAATTTGTCCTTCACACCCTCTCGAGTCTCATCAATCAGAACTATATCATCTGCAAAAAGCATACACCACGGCACCTCCCCTTGAATACGCCGCGTCAACACATCCATCACCATAGCGAACAAAAAGGGACTAAGAGTAGATCCCTGATGCAATCTTGTCAAGACGGTGAAATGCTCTGAGTCTCCTCCCGCCGTCCTCACCTGAGTTTTCGCTCCCTCATACATATCCTTAATTGCTCTGATATATGCCTGCGGGACTCCACTCACCTCCAAGCACCTCCAAAGCACTTCCCTGGGAACTTTGTCGTATGCCTTCTCCAGGTCGATAAACACCATGTGCAGGTCCTTCTTCCTTTCTCTATACTGTTCCACCAGCCTCCGTACCAGGTGAATTGCTTCCGTCGTTGAGCGGCCAGGAATAAACCCAAACTGGTTTTCCGAAATAGACACTATCCGTCTCAGCCTCACCCCGACCACTCTCTCCCAAATCTTCATAGAGTGACTCAATAACTTAATCCCCTATAGTTATTGCAACTCTGGATGTCCCCCTTATTCTTGTAGAGAGGGATCATGGTACTCCACCTCCAAGCCTCGGGCATCTTTGCCGTCTTGAAGATTTCGTTGAACAATCCAGTCAACCACCTTACACCAGCCTCTCCAGCGAACTTCCAAAACTCCACCGGTATCTCATCCGGCCCCGTCGCCCTTCCCCTTCGCATCCTGCGAACAGCCTCTCTAACCTCTCCTACCTGAAAACGTCTACAATAACTAAAATCCCAACACTTCTCTGAGTGCTCCAGTTCCCCTAACTCAATTACTCTATCCCCTTCGTCATTCAAGAGCTTATGAAAGTACGACTGCCATCTATCCTTAATGTGGCCGTCCTCCACCAACACTCTACCATCCTCCCCCTTAATGCACTTCACCTGGTCGAGGTCATGCCCCTTCCTCTCCCTCGCCTTAGCGAGTCTAAACAACTTTTTCTCCCCTCCTTTCCCCTGTAGCCCTGCATACAAGCTCTCAAAAGCGGCCGTCTTAGCTGCCGAGACAGCTGACTTAGCCTCCTTCCTAGCTAGCTTGTACTCTTTCCTGTTTACCCGCTTCTCGTCTTCGTCCTTACTCTCAACCAACTTAGCATACGCCCCTTTCTTGATCCCCACTTTCTTCTCCACCTCTTCATTCCACCACCAATCCCCTCGGTGGTGCCCGGCTCGGCCCCTGGAAACACCCAACACCTCACTTGCGGTCCCCCTGATGCACGAAGCCGCCCTATCCCACATACTATCCACATCCCCCCGACACTCCCACACCCCCATTCCTGCCAACTTCTCCCTAATCTCCCACGCCTTCACTGGTGTCAAGCCACCCCACTTAATTCTAGGTCTAACCTCTTTACTCCTCCTCTTTCTATTTCTCTTAGTACTCAGATCCATAACCAGAAGCCTATGCTGAGTCAAAAGATTCTCACTCGGGATGACCTTACAGTCCTTACACAAACCCCTATCCCCTTTTCGAAGCAACAAAAAGTCAATCTGGGTTCTGGCTATCGCGCTTCGATAGGTGATCAGGTGATCGACCTTCTTCGGGAAGCCCGAGTTCACCACCACCAGTCCAAAGGACCTTGCAAACTCCAGTAGAGTAGTCCCCTCTTCATTTCTGTCCCCAAAACCAAAACCACCATGCACATCCCCAAAGCCTCCCGGTAACGCCCCGATGTGCCCATTGAAATCTCCTGCTATAACAAACTTCTCCGAGGTAGGCACGCCTCTCACCACCTCCTCCAAAGCCTCCCAAAACTGCACCTTTTTCTCCCTATCCGAGCCTACTTGCGGCGCATAAGCACTACACACGTTCAGGGTAAACCCCAGGGTGACCAACTTAATAGTCATCAACCTATCGTTGATCCTCTTCACTTCTACGACTTGACCTCTAAGCTCTGCGTCTACTAAGATACCAACGTCATTCCTACGCCTCTCGCTTCCAGAGTACCACAACTTGTAACCATCCACATCCCTAGCCTTAGACCCTACCCACTTGGTCTCTTGGACACACGCTATGTTGATCCTTCTCTTCCTAAGGATCTTCACAAGTTCTATGGACTTACCCTGAAGGGTCCCTATATTCCAAGACCCAACCCTCAGCCTACCGTCACTATCCACACGCCCTCCTGTACTACCCCCGCTCCCAAACCTTGGCCTCCCTCCCACTCTCGCCCTGTCCTCCTCCCCTGCCCCCACAACAACCCCACGCCCCAACCCCTCGAACATGACCCTATCCAACCATTACCATCCACAGCCACTACTACGAGAAAATATACTAAAATACAAAAATATAAACGATGGTAGGCTCACACAAAATCAGAGAAACTATCAAGAAATGAACCCAAGCCGATGAAACAATAACCCAATCTAAAGCAGTGCAAGAAACGACCACAGCAATAGCAACAGACAGCAGGCAATATCAACAAATCACACGCAAAATCAAGGTAAAGGGATAATAATAGCAGAATGACATAAACTAGAATACATAAATACAATAAAATAACAAAGGTTAGAAGTCACCGGATCTTGTCGAAGACGTCGCCGGCGGGTGGAGGGTATCGCCGGTATCCTAAAACCGAGGGGGGCCTGCTTGGTCTCGCCGGAGACGGCATCCAGCGGATGGAGGGGATGCGTCGGAGCTGGATCCGACTGTTGGTGGGTTCGCCGGATCTGGTCGGCGATAGTGGTCGGCGGCTGCAGCGACAGTGGTCGGCGGCGGCGACGGGGTCAGCGCCGAGGGTCGGCGACGGTAACTCGGCTAGGGAGAGAAGGGAGCTGGATCCGGCTGTTGGTGGGCTCGTCGGATCTGGTCGGCGATAGTGGTCGGCGGCTGCAGCGATGGTGGTCGGCGGCGGCGACGGTGGTCGGCGGCGGCGACGGGGTCGGCGCCGAGGGTCGGCAACGGTGACTCGGCTAGGGAAAGGGGGGGAGGGGGGGGAGGGAGGGAGATAGCCGTTGGGGGAGAGTGAAGGAAGAGAGAAGAGAGAGAAGGGAGAGAGAAGAGAAAGAGCCTTTGAAAATATAACAAGGCAAGTTAAAAGTAATTTGACTATGAATTCAGACAACAATGTTCTCAGGTTCCCAAGAACTCAAAATTTGAATTCTTGGGAAAGCCCTTTGGACCTATCGGTTTATGCTGGGCAGCCGTCGAATCAAAGAAAAAAAATACCTTGAAACTGATGGGTCTTTGAATTTTTCCATCTTTTGATGAAATTACAAAGCATTTGCTTTAACAAATGGTGATGGGAGGACAGGTGATATTGATTGAGACCAAAAAGAGAGAGCAGACGAAAAGAGATATCAAATTAATGGGTTTTTCTATTTGTCCGATGGTTTTGAGGGTTGAACGGATTGCAGACATGGAAGAGTGTGATTTGGCTAGTCTGGTTGGGTTGTTGGTTGATGTTCAATGTTGGAGAGAAAGAGAAGAGCGGCCCTTGGGCTCACTAGGCTAATAGGATATTTGGGCCGGGTTTGGGGTATATTAGATTGGGCTCGGTTAAAAAAGGTCTTCGATTGATCTTGATTAGATTTTAAGGGCTAAAATTAGGTAAAGACCTTACCGGATAAGTTAATTAATCTATTTTTTTCCAAATTGATTTCACTTAACTAATTCAACAATGCTTATTTTGTTCTAATTAGTTTTCCCACAAACGTTTATATATGTATATAATTTCCATGCATATAGATACATATACACACGTGCGTGTTATATTTAAAATATATTTAGTTATAATTCAAAATTAAATAAATAAAATAGAGTAAATTTCAAAAAAATATGATAATATACCAAAGATTATGTTAATATGCTAACATATACATATATATAATATATATTATATATATATATATATATATATATATATATATATATATATATAATATATATATATTATATTATATATATAAATATATATATTTTAGAAAGGAATCGAAATGAAAATTTGAATTTATTTATTTATTTATTTTTGATCGAATTTATAAGATGCAAAGATAAGAAAAAATATTATTTTTCAAACTATTAATGTAAAAAATAAGGAAAATGTAATTGAAAAATATCCAAAAAATCTTAAGCATCGAGAAATTAAGGAGTGTCAAAATTGGGTGTCAACAGGTACGAGAACGTAGCGGTCCCCAAGCCTGTGTTGACATTGCGGGTAAGTCACACATGTCAATCAAAAAGTCTATACTAAATTTATTTTCAGATTTATCAGGGAATACTGTTCCACCCCACAACCAAAAAAGATACAACCTAACTCTTCATTGCACCTCTTTTTCCTCAGTTTCATCAGTTATTTCATTTAGATTTTCCATGTATTCCTCTAATCTCATTAAAGAAAATCCGTTTCTTTGGAAAAAATCTAGATCAAGTATCCATCCCGTTAATTTGACAAACATTTATTGCCTGCTAATAGGTAACATCTGAGCAGCGCCTGGATGAAGAATAAGAGTTCTATCTACGACCATTATAAACATGAGTTTCGTATCTTGTAAGGTTATAGTCGCTTCACCCGTTCTCAAATGCAAGGTATGCGTTTATGGTCGCCAACTTTCAACCAGTGAGTAATAAGGGAATAATCACAGGAAATAAATCCAACATCTATAATGCCCCTAAAATCACAAAAATAATTAAGAAGAAGGGTGATGGAACGAATGATTTTTAACATATTGTCAAAAATCATTATCATCACGCCGCACTATCAAACATGTCTTTTCTCCTTTTAATTTGCCTTTTCAAATAGCCTGAACCGATGCTTACTTTGCATGGTATATACGTCATACTGTGATGGTCCTGGATGCACAAAGTGTTTATATTCCATATCTATACAGAAAGAAAATTAAAATTAGTTTTGATATGGGTTTCATACAAAGTATTATTTTACCCGTGCATGCAACTAAAGGGCAAGTTTTTTACACATGGATGACAATACTGACTTAACGTTGGTTTAGGATTAACAAGTTGATATGATAACAACAATATTTGATAAATTAGTAAGCTACAAAAATAATTAATAATATTATTCTACATACTTGTTTGTTAGGTATTGAA
Organism: Capsicum baccatum var. pendulum; assembly: GCA_030864225.1. Classification (NCBI taxonomy): domain Eukaryota; kingdom Viridiplantae; phylum Streptophyta; class Magnoliopsida; order Solanales; family Solanaceae; genus Capsicum; species Capsicum baccatum. The sequence goes on from CM061556.1 coordinate 228,267,991, forward strand.
AAAAAGTATATAAAAAGGTGATTAAAGTGTACCTTAAAGTGATTTTTTTTTTAATGAAATAGACTTTGAACAAAAACAAACACCAAAATAATATAGATGACTAGAGTGAAACTGGTAATGTGAATAAATGAATGAAATGAATGGGTGGTATATAAAAGAAAATTAATAAGGTAAAGAACACATTTTTTACCTTGTAAGGTAAGGGACACATTTTACCTTGTAATACAGTGCATTTAAAATAAATTCGTCACTAAATAGTTCCTCCGTCCATAAATACTTGTTCACATTTGACTTGATATATGTCTTAAGAAACAATAAATAGATGGTTGATTTTACTACATCACCCTTTGCATATAATAAATTTTTTACTTTGAAAAATACAATGAGTGGTGTATTGTATTTAATACCAAGGATAAAATAGGTAAAAGTAAATAAATTATCCATTAATTTTATAAACTAAACATGCATTGTTGGACATTCTCAAGTAGAAAATTGGATAAATAAAGATGTACGAAGGAAGTACATTAATGTCATTAAATTTTCAATTCTCACCAACTTTTTCAGTCAAATGATAAGACAAGTGACTCCATTTATCTTATAAGATAAAATTACCATTTTACCTTACACTTTAACATGTAGACTAACACCGTTAACTTTTTAATGGACAAAGTATTTACCTTATCCCGTTTTGAAAATTTTCCATTTTGATGTGCCCTTTTGAAATTTTGACTGAAAACTTGTCATTTAGGCTCCAAACTCCTAAAGGTTCCATCCCTGTTTGCGTGCAAGAGTATCATTTTTGGTCCTTAAATGTTCAATACGAAAATCAAACCTGCCTAGGCCACTTGAGTGTACATAAACTTGAAGGTTCGTTAACGAAGCAATAGTTGGATCAATTACTAATAACAAGGGCATTTTTATCCAATTTCCAATGAAGGGCATCTTTAGATCAAAAACCAAATATATATTCCCTTCATCGCAATTATGTGAAGGTATTTGATTCAATATAAAATTAAGAATATGAGAAACTTTGAAATTTGTGATTTAAAATAACCACAGATATTAATGCGATAAAAATGTGCCACTAAGTCTTAAAGATAAGTTTTGTAAAGTGATGATCATACCAATTATGTGGTATGTGTTAGGTTCGAAATCGAGAGGGCGTCATGTAGAAGCTAATAGTTTGTAAACCATAGAGACTTTAGTTCAGACGACAAAGAAAAACATATTGAAAATATATTATAGATATGATTTGTTCAAACAACCTACATATTAAAAACTAATATGAAAAACATTAAACCTATCGAGAGAAATCTCCCCCTAAACAAGACTTTTTAAGGACTATATTGTGTATACTATTATGGTATGATCTAAGAAGATGTGTCTTCTATTTATAGAGGTACAAGACCTTCCCTCCAAAAAAGAGATTAACCAAATATGAAAGAGTTTTATATTTTCCTTTTAGAAAAAGTAAAAGTCATTATGGTATTACTTTTATTTTCTTTCAACAGAAAATTACTATTCAAATTTAATAAGAAAATTAGGACGAAACCCAAATCTCCCCTTCCTGACTTGATTTTCTTGACATAACTTGATCTGACTTCTTCATATGCATGGTCTTCGTTCTTCACATCATCACATCATCTTCATTACTGCAACTTGTCATGGTTAAAAATAAGATCTAAAATATCATATTTAAAAATGAGTTAAAAATTAATATTTTATTTTTATTTTTAAAAAGGCAACAATAAGAATGTTGAATATATGGTTGAAACTTTTTCTCCACATGTAGTTGGACAAAATCTCCATAATCATCAAACTAATTGTAGTTTGATTTGAAACCGCCTTGGATTTATCTTCAATTTTGTTTTATCAAACCATTGGATCATTGAATCATAAAATCTGATAGTACTTGTTGGATTCAAAATCGAGAGGGTGTCATGCAAAAGATAATAGTTTGCAAATCATAGAGGCGATAATTCAGACGACAAAGAATAACATATTATATATAGTTTGGTCAAATGACCTACATATTAAAAATTAATATTGAAAAAAATATAAAACCTACTGAGAGAAATTTCTTCCCTGAACAAGGCCCTCTAAGGACTATATTGTGGATGTTATTGTGTTATGGTATGAAAAGATGTGTCTTCTATTTATAGAGGTTCAAAACCTTTCTTTAAAGAAGGATGTTATCCAAATATGGAAGAGTTCTATATTTTCCTTTTAGAAAAAGTAAAAGTAATTATGGTATTACTTTTATTTTCTTTTAATAAAAAAATTAAACTCAATTTTGATAAGAAAATCAAGGCAAAAACTCTAATAGTATTGAGTAGAGTATTAGTCAGCCAAGAAGTCACAAGTTCAAAAGATGAAAGTACAGAAATAAGAATGCTTATATGGGAGAATGAACATACTAGGAGAGACAAAATTAGAGCAAAGACATTTAGGACATGGCGGAGTTGGCTTCCACGGTGGTTAAGGTAAGAGAGGCGAGAGTGTAACGACTCAAATTTTGATGAATTATGTGAAATATATATTTTGTGTGATTTAACTATTTTACCTCTCCCCATGATTGTTTTGTGGTATTTTTGGGGTGTGGGGACGATTGACATGGTTCTCTATTCATTTCGGTATCATATATGAAATTGTGATTTTTGGTGGCTTTGAAAGCTTATAGTTGACTTCTGTCAATATTTATTGATTTGTGCATCGAATAACAAAATATTGATTTTAGGGTGTTAATATGGCTGACGTGCTTTTATGGCTTTTAAATTTTATTTTGATCCTCAGTTTGAAAAATTATGAAATTGAGTTTTGGGGTTAATTTTGTGAAAATAATATTTTTTTCAAAAAATCTAATATCGCCATTGAGTTTAGAGCATCAAATTTGATAGCGTAGTATAGTTCATTTGCATTCATCGGGTTTCGAATGAATCACGAGGGGTTTGTGGAGACTAGAAATTCTCCAAGTGTCCAGCAGGGGTTGCTGCCATCGCACCCGCGAGTGACTGGTCGCATACGCGACTCAGCAGATCAAGCGCGAGTGTCGCATACACGACTTCTTGACCACGATTGCGAGTCAAGCAAACGCGAGGACCAGGTCGCGATAGGATACCCGCCATCAGGATAGGTATCGCGTACGCGACATCTGGTCGCATAGGCGATGCCTGGGTCCTATATATACCTTGTTTTCGTCATTTTTCATCATTTTTGAGACTTTGAGCTTAGGATTTTGAGATTTTGAGAAATTTCTTCCGTTTCTAAGATTGGGTAAGCTTCATAATACCTATTTCAACTGCTTTTTCTTTAAGCTTATCCCTTAATTCTTATTTTAAACGCGGATTAAAAAGTGAAAATTGAGGATTTTGGCCAAAAGACCTAAAATTTATATTTTTTCAATTCAAACTCCCGTTTTCAACCCGTTTTCACTTGGGTAAGTTTCTAATCTTATAAATATAACTTTTCTCTCAAATTCATCTTAAAAACAACTCCAATTCTCAATTTTTAAAATGGATTTCGGGAATTTTTATTGGTAAAGCATGAAAATGATTTTTCAATGATTTGGGCCTCATTTTAAACTAATTTTCTCTTGAGTTTTTATCTGTAACACCTAAATATATGGATAACATGTTTCAAAAATAAAAATTATGATTTTGCCCTTCTTTTTCAAAAATCTATTTTGGGAGTCCATTTTTACCCCAACTTGAAAATAGACAATGGGTATCGTTGACTTTTTTTTAACGCATAAATTCTATATTTTCATATTTTAGTTGATTCTGAACCCGTTCGTGAGAAGTGAGGCTTCAGATTGAGGACTTCTGGACTGATGTTTGACATTCAAGATAGGTTATGACTTAACTTTCTTCAGACTAGGCTGAGTAGTTAATGTTGATACAAAAGCATGTTAAAGGTGTGAGAACTAATTATGAAAATGACTATTGTGTTGTGCTCGAGTGGGGGCTGATATATTGATGTATTTAGTTATTTTGAAATATTATTTGCTATGTGTGACCGTGGTGGGTCCTATATGATATTGTTGGCTTTGTATACGTGACATTAATTGTATTTTGTTTAACGAAAAAGCCTAATATTATATCAATGGTGTATTTTACTCTATTGGGATGTGGATTATGTTGGATTCATGGGTGTTTAGATTAGTGAGTGGATTTTGGCTCACTTGATTGATATAATGGTTGGATATGGAAATTCTCATTTTGGTTGATTGCGAGCATTACATCCTCATATCATATATATTCATGTAACATTGATACTATCTTGGAAATACTGAAAACACTAGCTTTTTCTGACAGAAAATATTACATCTTAAAACCCTCTATCGAATGATGCGTTGGAGAGAAGATATGGATATGATTTTGGATATGGATTGTATACGGATTGACGAACCCCTATGGGTCCTACTTTGGAGGTGTATATAGAGGTTGTGCGACAACTTCGTGCATTACATTATGATCATCATCATCATCATCATCTTCATTGTATTTCATATGTTGCGTCATGTGTGATTGTATTTTCTGACTTGACTTTATTATTTATCCATTTTTTCTATTTTTCTTTACTTGTGTTCAATGTGATTGTATATATTATTCTTCTTTTCTCTAATTGTGTTATTATATGTGTAGATATTAGAGCTGTTAGTAGAGACAGTGTGAGCTACCATTTGGAACATTTTCTAGTTGCAGGTGATGTGTCCTTAGCATGTATTTTGTATGATTTATTTTATACTTTGCTCAGTCGATCTATGATACCTACTGAGTATGAGTGGACCATACTCACCCCACTATGCCCTTTCGATAGAGATCCTGGTTCGAGTGCGCCTCACGGTGGTTCATTCAGGTGAATTTTGGAGCTATTCGAGGTAGCAGATGGATTTTTGCTTCCGGAGATGACTACTACCTTTCTTTACTTAGCCTATGCCTTTATTGTTTTCAAAGACAAAGTTATTACAGTTTCGGATATCTTATGTATTTTGATCTCGAGTTGTACTAGTTATGTTCTTGCATTGTGATGCTAGATTTTGATATTATGATTTGATATCTTTGGTTATGTCTTTCCACTTTCATTACAATTGTATGGTACGACTGCGTTCTAGGAGCCCTGTCTTGGGTATTGGTGTTATTTCTCTTTTTGTATCAGTTTGTGTGATAGATTTATTTATCAAGGTTTGTCGCGACAAGTGCCATCATAATCATTAATTTTTGCATCGTAACAAAGAGTGAGATGATTAGGTCATATGAAGTGGAGATGCATAGATGTCCTAGTGAGTGGGTTTGTCAATGGCACGGTTCAGGCAGTTGTTTTATAAAACCTATACAATACTAATTTTTTGGTTATTTTATTTTATATAACCAAAACCAAACTTTTGAAAATCGTCTTATCATCTTAGTTTCTCTTTGACATCGGTATAGTTTGGTTACTTTTTGGTGTTTTTTATTTTAAAATACATAAAAGATAGAATATTCTACCATGTATACTTGCATATGACTTTGACAAAAATATCTGGACGCTTCAATTGTTTAGAAGGGGATATGATGAATCAAGAAAACATATAAGAAAACAAGAATAGAGATTTATCTCATTATTTTATAGTAGTGTAAAACAATATTAGGTAAAGACAAAATATAAATTAGTTAACATGATCCTGAAGAAATAAATAAAGATGAAACTCAAGAACGAAATCTACATAATTTAGGTATCCAATAAGAGAAATTTAAATCATAAGAGATGAAAATTATCTAATAACTTGTAAGTTGTTACCCAAAACCTTGTAGCTTAGTAGTTACAATTCAAGAGTTGATATGCTAGAACTAATTTATTTTCGATTGGAGTAGCATAATAATTTTCTAAGTTTATATAAAAATCATTAGTTTTGCTTTTAAAAACCCTAAAAATCGATTTGGGATAATTCGGTTAGATCGATTTAATCAGTTTTTCAAAAATCATTGACACCCCTACTAGAAAGGAGGCGTGAGAGGTTTGCTGTGATGTATATGAGGAGAGGTGAAGATAGACGTGGCACATCTATATCGTACCAAACACATGATTCTAGTTAGAAAGATATGGAGATCCAGGATTATGAATAGTTGAGTGTTATCTAGTTTCCTTGTCAATATTGTTACTGTTACTGTTCCATTATCTTTATTGTTTTGAATTTAGTATTATTGTCTTTTAGCTTCAATAATCAATTTGTGATTGCTATGATTCTCTTCATTATTTTCAATATAATTTTTTTGTATTTGCTTTATATATTTGATTTTTGATATCTTAACTTGAGTTGAGGGTCTTTTAGATATAACCTCTCTACATCTGTTCTCAAGATAGGGAAAAGACTGTACATGCCATACTCCTCATACCCACTTGTGGAATATACTCTATATTGTTGTAGATATTTTGTGCGGTTATGAATCATAAAGGTTCAAAATTCAATTATTTTATATAGAAATAAGTCAATTCTTTTTAAATTGAGTAAAAAGAACAATATCACATAAATTGGGATAGAGGATCAAAATAAAAAATAACATAAACACACACCTTAATCTACCCTATTTACATAAATTTTCACTCTTACAAAGTAATTACAAGAACTCCAACAAATTATGTATCTTGTTGGATGTATTGGGAGCTAATTATGTATCTTGATAGACTCAAAATCGAAAAAAATGTATCGAGAGATGATTGTGTATCTTTATAAAGGAAAAAATGTATCTTTGATGGATGTATTGGGAGATAATTATGTATCTCAACAGATTCAAAATTGAAATTTTCAATAATCATTCAAAATATCGAGATTTTCTATAATTAAACTTCAAACTGTCGGAATTTAAGTTTTATTGTATTTTCAATAGATGAGAATATCTTTGTAAAAAAACAAAAGGGAGAGAAATATACATTGATTAGTAAGTAGAGTTACGTCTCCTCTCACGCGCAGCGCAGGGGACGGTATTGGCAGTACGTGGAAAATGCAATGGAGGAAACACCGCCACTTCTCTTGAAGCAACCCAATCAGTTTAAGCTACCTTCTATCGCATTGCCGGCATGTGAGTATTCTTCTTTCGAAAGCGAGAGCACGGCCAGCTGATCTTCTACACTCTGTGTGAACTATTCAGAAAGTCCACTCTTTTACGTAGCTGTATTCACAATTCCTCATAATGCGCAGATGGCAAACACCTTAAGCTTAATTAATTACACATACTAATTAAATACATCTATATGTACCAATAGGTGTAGAATTAACCATTCAAATACATTGTAAATGTTTAGTGTTTATATACACCAAGCATTCTTACTTTGCCATTAATGTCAATGATCAAAACTTGAAAAATGAGCAAAAAAACTCAAATTCTCCTGCTTCAAGTCTCTCTTGTGTTACTTTTCTGTAAGTGTTTTTCAACGTCGTCATTGTTTGATTGCTTTATTACTTCTACAATTAAGGAGGAAATTGTCGTGATGAAATGTAATGAATTGTACCTTACACGAATTTTTAAGCCGGTATAATCTTTCTAGAGTCATCAGCCAATCATAATTAATTAGGACTAAAAGTGTTGAAATGGACATTGTATACTTTAATTTACATCATCTGGTGCTTTCTTGATTATATATTTGGAATTAGTGACTGAGATAAAGGAGCATGCTTAGTATTATTGCTTTATTGTTTTCGTCATGTTCAGCTGCATTGTTTTTTACTTGATTTGTCAATTCACAATTAGATCATATTTCCCAAATTGGAATTAGGATTTTCTATCTGTTGCAAATAAGGTTTACGCTAAATCAAGATGAGTTCAGCAAACAAATCTCATATGTTTTGCTCTGGCTCTACATTGTCACTACAACGTTTATCAGTTGCTCCTCATTATCATTGGATAATCAGTCTGATTATGATAGAGTAACATTGCTTCTTCCGCCCCAAGCGAGGAATCTCTTGACAGTTAACAGACAAATTGTGGTTAGTAACTGATAATGCAGGCCTCTTCAACATTTGGTGCATTAATAGCATTTGTGCATAAGCAAGTTGTTAATATTTAAGACACCAACACATTGATGGCATTCACGTCAAAAAAGAAACCTAATGTGGATCACTAAAAAAATCTCAACCTTTTGGATTCCATTTTAATTTCTTGCTGTGCAATCATTTATGTGATCATTATGAACTGTGTCTCAGTTTCAGGATTTCATGGATCTCTATGCACTATAGATAGTGATATTCTGGACCCTTACATATTAAGTAGAAGCAATAATGATGCCTCTCCAAACAGCTCTCCTAGCATTGCTCCGGAAGATATGTTTCTTTTGCAAGCACCTTCACCATTGATGCCATATACCTACACTGGTGTACCAAAGTTATCAGGTACTCAGAACAACAACATTTTGAAAACATTTCGTGCTCAAAATCAACGAATAAAACCTTACAAAAACAAGAAATCATGTGGACAGGATTTAGTTGGCAAATGAAATGCTAATTTAAGGTCCTTCCTGACTTGTTCAGCTTTGCTTAATAGCTTGTCCATAAATTTAGGCTTATAGACTATAGTGATAATGAACTTCGGAAACAATCTCTCCTCCTTTTTAAAGAAGAGGTAAGGTTTGCGTACACACTATTTTCCCCAGACCCCACTTGTGGGATAACACTGGGTATGTTGTTGTTGTAGTGATAATGAACTTCTAATACATCACAGGGATTGTTCTACCAAGTACGAATAAATTTCAGTGAGTTGATATAAGCTGCTCACTGATGAATGCTGCCTTTTAACTTTTCAGGACATTGTGCATTCAATTTTTCTGCTGCAGATAGTATTTTGAGAACAACAGCAACAGATTGCTGGTCTTCGCTTGCTCCATATCTCGCCAATGTGGTATGTTGCCCTCAATTTGATGCCAGCCTAGCGGTTCTTGTAGGGCAGGCTAGTAGTCAGTCACAAAGTCTTGCGCTGAATGTGACTCATGCTAGGCACTGCCTTTCTGATGTTGAACAAATTCTAAAAAGTCAAGGTGCCAGCGAGAAACTTCTTGAGATTTGTTCCGTGGATCCATCCAATCTTACAGAATCCTCTTGTCCTGTTATAGATGTTAATGAAGTTGGAAACAGTTTAAATGCATCGTCTTTGCTGGCTTCTTGTGAAAAAATAGATCCAACTATTGAGTGCTGTAACCAAGTTTGTCAGAATGCTATATCTGCTGCAGCAGAAGTTTTAGCTTTTAGTGGTGCCCCTGTCTTGCTAGAGAAATCAACTGTCATAAGTGACTGTAAGAGCATTATAGTACGATGGATGGCCAGCAAGTTCGATCCTTCTTCAGCTAATAGAATCATCAGAGTGCTTTCAAGCTGCGATATAAACAAATGTAAGTGCAGGAAAGTAGAGGGAACAACAATAAAAATATCATAATGTTGGGCTCTTTTGGATCTTGCCTCTCTAAAACACCTATCGAATTATTGAAAACTAGAAGCTACAAGTTGAATCTTAGAAGTCTACTCTTTTTTTGTCCTCTGGCATGAGAAAATGTGATACTTTCATAATTTAACTTTGTCCTATAAAAGTTGCGACTCATGCAACGCATAACATGTCATATTTAAGTTTGACATAGATATTTGGGATGATTAATTTAGGCTCATTCTTCTTTCTGAACAAATAGCATGTCCATTGGTGTTTCCGGACTTGAAGAACATTTCCAAAGAATGTGGAGAAGTAGCAAGTAATCCAACATCCTGCTGCAATGCAATGAATAGTTACTTGTCGCGCTTGCAACAGCAGAGCTTCGTCACAAATCTCCAAGCTTTAAATTGTGCTACATTGCTTGGCAAGAAGTTGCAAGAAGCAAATATCACTAGTAATATTTTTGACCTTTGCCATGTAAACCTCAAGGATTTTTCTCTTCAAGGTCAGTTCTTTTGCTGCATTTTTTCAGCCTGCAATTATCTTCTCTTGGTACTGGTTAGATTATTGACATTGTTTGGGTGTTCAATTTGTTCTTATTACGCGGAACTCCGGATTTCATTTGCATATACTGATGCACCAGTGGATGAAAAAGGTAATGAATTACTCTGTATTATGGGACTATCTTTGCATCAAATAGACAGTTTATTTATTTATTCGCAACAAGCTTCTCTATATTCACTCGATGAAATGGCGCTCTGTAACATAATCGTATGTTGCCTCATAACGTATAAGGTAAATCAAAGTAAATAGAGTTGAAGTATCTGATTTGATTTAGGTTGCTTGTTTAATATTGATCTTTCAGAAGTATCAGACAAACTTCAGCATTCTGGAGTTGATCTTTTTAATATCATTTTGGAATTTTTTTTGGCATATAACATAACATTTTATTTCTTATATACACTTCCCTACTGAGGCATATCATATACTAGTCTTTTTATTAGGTACAACGTACAACATTGTTTGACATACGCAACATGAATGAGTGCCACTTCTCTGATTTCCTTAGTATTTTTGTTCTGCTCAGCTATTGAATGATATTTATGCTTTTAGAGAATTGCAATCGTCGAGTAGAAACTAATTTTCAGTTCAGTGTCACTCATTCTCATGTTTGGCTGATTCATTTGTTTTTAATTCACTGTAGAATCTGGATGCCTCTTGCCTAGCTTGCCTACAGATTTAACATATGACCAGAACTCGGGGATTGGGTTCATTTGTGATCTTAATGACAATGTGGCAGCTCCTTGGTCCTCAGCATATTCTGGTGCTTCTTCTACCTGCAACAAGAGTATGTACAGCTTTCATTTTGCCTTCAGAAAACTTTGAAAGAAATTGAGAAATTAGTTTCTTTTACAATTGCAAGGATCTTACTATTGATTATCCCCTAGTCAAACAAGTGTGTTTAATTGGGATAGTTACAATAAAATGATTTTGCAGCTGCTGCACTTCCAGAACTTCCCAAAGCAACATCCTCTCAGCTCAGTCAAGGTATGGCACAATAGTTAGAGCCTTGTATCTCTATGTAAGAACCTGACTCTAATGGTCCGATTTGTCTAGGATGTGTTTCTGATTATAAAATAAGTAATTCGATAACTCGTATAAACTTATGATGTCAATTCTCATACAATTAGCTTAATTAATACGTTGTTAATACTTCAAATACTAATGAATATGATTAGTGAAGCTGATTTAACAGTAAAAACTGATTATATTAGGAGAAATAATCTGAAAAACACAGCCTCTTAGCCTATTGCTTTTGTATTTCATCAGCATGAGACGTCGAATATTAGAGCTCTAACTTGAATAGTTTCTCTATTGTATGCTCTATAGTTTAGTGTTGCTCTTTTGGAGATGGGTTGGGGTGGGGTGATAGAAATTTTAGTTAAGTTCATCCTTATGGTCATGGACAGCTCTTAATTGGCCAATGTTGTTGCAATTGAATCCTGTAATGAGGCTGCAATTATGTTTGATAGATTTCTCAAGGAGATAATGGAGCTAGATGTCCAAAATATTAAAGAGTCCAAAATTTCTTCATTATAAGGGGGCAACATCTTTAAGCTGAATACTTAGCTATAATTTCTCCAAATTTAAGAGGAAAGAGCCTTTTTGAAATTTGAAGAGAAGCTACAAGAAGATAAAGGTGACATGAAAAAAATAAAGACTTTTGCCTAAAAATTTTTTATCTTAAACATGTCATAACAGTTTATGTGGCTATAAAAACTTCTCATTAAGGTAAAATGAGAAGCTTATAAAAACTTCTCATGAAGGTAAAATGAGAAGCTTAAGTTTAGATTGTTCCCAACTATAGATATGTGTTATTCTTTTCTGAACGAACTACTCTTTCCGTCCAACAATACTTATTCACGATTGACTTGACACACATGTTAACCACAATAAATAATAGAGGTAATTTTACTATATTACCCTTTGAATATAATAAATTTATTAATTTACAAAATGCATTAAGTGATAAATAGTATTTAATAACAAGGGTAAAATAAATAGAAAATGATAAATTATTCATTGATTTTCTAAATTGGACAAGTATTATTAAACATTTATTTTTAGTTGATGGACAAGTATTATTGGACGGAGGAAAAAATAAAGAAGAAAATGAAACGGGAGCACAATCTTTTGTTGCATCAACAATAAATTAGAAGTTACTTTTTCTTTTGGGATTTATGCATCCAATATCTGAATCAATTAACTCACCTAATCTAGATTCAGACCAAATAAAATTAGATATTACTAATCTATTTCAGTTCTTTTGGTGTCATAAATTTTCTAATTATATAATTTTGAAATATCTTAATTTTAAATTTAAGATATTGAATTATTCTACAGAAAAGGATCAGAAATATCCTTTAACTATTGAAATTGGCTCAAGAATACCCTTCGTTTATCTATTGAATCAAAAATACCCCTCTATCCACCTTTGTGGCTCAAATATACCCTCACAGTTAATAGAATTTTTTTAAACCATAATTAGAAGTCCTATTAAACAAGTGTCAACTTTTTATTAGTTGTAAATTAAATTAATTAAAATTTCTATACAAAAACACAGGAAACATAAGTAATAATTCAAAGTACAACAATTATAGCCTGCAGATCAAATAGATAACTCCAACAACACTGCATAAATGCCTTTTTGGTTGAGCTAGAACCATCAAGTTTACCTCCAAGAATATAATGACAGACATAAGTTGCTTGCATCAAGGGAAAATTGCCATAGAATAAGCAAGATGAGATTCCAACTCATTATTTCAAGAACAGAACACTTATCGTGTGAGGTTGACAAACACTGAAGGTACAGAAGAACCTGAAAAATATTTTGGTCAGGTAATAGAGAATTAGAAAGTTTTCCCCCTTTGTGAATGGAACTCTAATTGTAGGAAAGAACTACATTGTTAGATTAGTTCCCCCACCCCACCAACCCCCAAACATGTAGTAGCCAAGCTACTTGTATTCTTGGTTGAAGTAGTAATTGGAGTCCACATACCGACTACCGTAACCCAATACAAGGAAGATAGATGTAATTTCTCATACGAGCAGCAATAACAACGTAACCAGTGTAATCCCACAAGTGGGGTCTAGGGAGAAGAGCAGGTACTATGATATTGCTAAACTAGAAGGGAGGCAGGCAATATCTTGACGCACCTTTGCCAAGTCCCCTCTCAATCATGTCACAATTTTTTATAGAAATATCTGGTATGTCCCAATGCAGCTTTTATGTTAAGTCTTACTGTAGCTCCCCCAACATTTGTTGAGAGCATCCAGAGAGACATCTCATAACAACTCAAACTTTACGACATTAACACAATTATATAATATCATTAGAGGTGCAACTGATTGTTAAATTGGTTCCTTCCACCATGTTTAGTTCATGAAATTTTCACTCAAATCCAGAATTTCAAATTCAGCTGTAGCATTCAATAAGAACACGTTAGAAAGAGTGTCTATAAAATAATACAAAACCATGAAAAGAGATGAACAAACACTATTTATCTTCTGTTCATGCAAGTTAAAAAGAAGCAACATTAAAGCATTATCTGTTAGAAACTTAAGTAGTCGAAACAAAATACAATCTCATGAGACCAACAAAAGACATATAGATATATCTGTGATTATGGCGACAACGGCACATGAAGTGAAACATTGCACAGAAACACCAGCCAAGCCTGCAACCTTCATTTGACAAAAATATAATAGAAAATTAACCATAATTTAATTTACAACCAATAAAAAGTTGCCACTTGTTTAATAGGATTTCTAATTATGGTTTAAAAAAATTCTGTTAATTGTGAGGATATATTTGAGCCACAAAGGTGGATGGAGGGGTATTTTTGACCCAATAGGTAAATAAAAGGTATTTTTGAGCCAATTTCAATAGTTGAAGGGTATTTCTGACCCTTTTTCGATTATTCTAATTCAATGTAGCTTCAAAAAATTAGTCAAATTATCTCTCGAAAGTAAAATATGTCAATTAAAAAGGAATGGAGGGAGCACCTGATAATTATAGAATGGCATACTTTGAGGGTCAATAATCTGTTTACACCATACACTTGTATTTAAATATGCAAAATTTTCTTGCATTTCAGGAATCAACATGAAAGATATGGTGTATGCCTTGCTTTTTGCTTCAACAGTGGTTATTCAGTTGCTCATTTAAGTTATCTGGATCACTTGAATTTTCATCAAAGCAATATGATATACAGGAGTAACATAGACGACAACATTTGTATGCCCCTAAAGAAAGTGTTAGCACAATAGCTTATATTTACAGCTTTTACAACATCATTTCTCTATCATTCATCATTCTCTATTTTTCTTTCGTTTGTTGCACAAAAATTTGTATATAGGATCTTTTGATTGACGATTATTGTATGTACGTGGTTTATTTAGAGTTTATATGCTTATTTTAATGATCAGTGCCTTAAAACTTTTTTTGATACTACATTATGAATCACACATCATTGAATACTCTGTCTGAAAAATACCCTCCATGTGACACAAAAATCGTGTCAAGCAGCAAGACTTAAAATTTCATAATTTTAATAAAAATGGTAATCAACGAACATGTTAAATATCAAATAACGCAACCATGTATACTACAAAAAAAATAAAATATTTAGGAGTACTTTTAGAGACCTCCTTTCAAGATTTCGTTTCTTTACATTATTTTTTAAAAATAATTTATGATATTACTTCTGTCTCCCTTATTTTAATTCTCTATGACTATGATACAATATTTTACCTACCATCACAAGATGGAGAATGACACTTGCCCAATTAATTTTAAGTTTGGTGAAAATTCTAATCCACTTCAAAAGAAAATTACAGTTACAAGCTGCAACCTTTTCACGTGAAGCCAAAAGCTTTAAGCCTTTTTAAATCAAAATATAAATCACATGATAAATAAAAGCGCCACCATTAAGAAACTTCTTCAATTATAGTATTTATTCAATGCTGCCAGCCGCCTTCAGCCTTGCCAGGTTCCGTTGTTCTTTCTTCTTCGACATAAGCAGACAGTACCTTCGAATTATGATTAAAATTTCGATGATACATTTCAACTTTACGGAGGAATCCTATTATCCTCTAAACTTAATTTTAGCATATGCTAAATTTAATTTAAAAAAGTACTAGAATCCTCATAAAGTTGAAGAATATCATAACAAGTTTGATCATAGTTCAGGAATACTAGATGCTTTAATCTTTTTCTTCACTTCGTTTTTTCCTGTAACAAAACGAATTTCAAAAACACCCATAGATTTATTTATTTTAACTCAAGATTAAACATTGATCTTTGATAGCTAATATGGTACCAACTATAATATGTTTTATTGAAAGCCATCGGGGAGAATTAAACACAATATATACATACCGTATTTGAATCATAATCTTGAGTTAGGACTTAGGATTAAACAAATGTACTGTTTAAGAATTGGTTGCTTAATAAATGTACCGATTAACTATTGTTCATTGACTAGCTATCAGGCTTTCACAATTCAGAGAACTTAACTCATGGGACAACCGTTGTACCACATATATTAGGATTCTTCTATAACTAGGAAAAAGAGGTTAGACCTTCACTACGTAAATAGTGATTGGACCTAATTTATCCGCCCAATGATCATGGTGTTGGGTTATGGGTTTTTTTTCCTTTTTTTTATTTGGATAAATAAAAGTTTAATTTGGGCAAACTCATTTTTGTCCACAGACCCATTATTATGAGACATTATATAAGATCTTTTTTAGGTCTTATTTGCACATCCACAAAAGAGAGTTTCAACAGCCATATCGAGAGAAAAGTGTGCAGATTTTCGTCCAAAATTTTAGCTCTAGCAGCGAACTTCAAATTGCTATTTTCTCATCGTTTTTGTCCGATAGAGCCGATTTTGGGACAACTTGTCTCAATCTTTGATTAGGAACTGACAGAGTTGGATTTGGTGCCCCACAACTCTAGTTTTTTATTCGTGAATAGTAGCTGCCTTTTGGCGATTTTGCTCCTTTAATTCTCTTATTTTTAGCCCTGTGCTTTATGTTTGTGGCTCATTGCTTGACAATACTTTGAGTGACCTTTTTGAAGGACATTATTGTAACTCTTGGTGATTATAGTGGAAGTTTTGATCTCATGATTTTTTACTTTTCACAATGAGGGCTTTTTCACGTAAATCTTGGTGTCTTTTGTGATTAATTTTATTTTATCCTTGCTTATATATTTTGGTTGATATATTTGATGCCTATTGTCATTGCGCTTAATTTTGTTTGTCTTCTCTTGGTTCAAATTGAAAGAAAGTTTAGACTTGAGTATTCTTCCGTTGCTATCTTGCCGTGTACTTTGTTAGTACCTTATCTTTTTCAATAAAGTTGTATCAGAGCGTTGATTGTTGTTGATTGTCGATTTGAATGATGGAGTCAAATTTGAGCAAAATGACGTGTTTGAATGATAGTAATTATCATACTTGAAAATGTAAGATGAAAGATCTCTTATTTGTCAAGAAAATGCATTTATCTGTGTTTACTTCTAATAAACCTTACTCCATGACAGTAAGGATTGAGAAATTGAGCACCTGTAGATTTGTGGCTATATCAGATCATGGATTGAAGATAATGTTAGAAACCATATTGTGAATGAGACACATACTAGAAGTTTATGGGATAAACTTGAGACACTTTATGCTTCGAAGACTAGCAATAACAAGTTATATCTATTGAAACAATTGACGACTATCATGTACAAAGAGGACAGTCCTATTTTTTATCATATAAATAATTTTTAGGGTGTTCTTAACCAACTAGGGGTGTATATCTGTAAGTTCGATTTGATTTTATGTATTATCGATTTGGTTTATCGATTTTTAACTTTTAAATATGCTAAATCAATAACCAACTAATAAGATATTTCTTATGGATTTTTAATTTATCAATTTTGTTTTTTAACAATTCAATTTTTGATTTAATTGATAAGAGAATGCTCATAAAACAAATATCAATTTGGTACAATAATTTTTAATGTTGTATAGTAGTAGCAACTAACATGATATCAATAGGATTGCTCACAAAATAAAAATAATAGCAGCTAAAATGACATATGCCTTGTAATGTCAAATTTCATAAAATAAGAAGTCCACCATCCTACCCACAAATTATGAACCTAGTCATTACAAACCCTCGTCATTGATTTATTAGAGAGAAAATTCAAAATTTTTTACTTTATCGAGTTATAGATTTTAGGATATTGAATAGATTTTTAAAAATTATATATATATATATATATATATATATATATATATATATATATATATTTATCCAATATATAATAATAAAAAATTAAAATCGAATCAATAACCAAATAAAAAACTTTATAAGACCACTAAAAAATTGTTAACCTAATAACCATAAATCAATAGCATTTGTATCGGTTCGATCTATTAATCAATTCAATTTTTGCACACCCCTATGACCAGCTGTTTAGAATGTGTATCGAATAAGAAAAAAAAATTGAACCAATAATCAACTAAAAAACTTTACAAGACCATTAAAAAATTGTTAACCTAATAACCATAAATCAACAATATTTTTATCGGTTCGGTCTATTAACCGATTTAATTTTTGCACATCCCTATGACCAGCTGTTCAGAATGGGTGTAAAGTTCGATGAATAAATTCAGGGACTTTGACTTCTTAATACTCTGTCAGATTCTTAAAAAATTCTTTGAGTTTCTTTGACTAATTCTGCTTTTCTTGGTGTTGTATCTATGGAATATGCTAAGTGTGGTGGCTTAAATAAAGAGATGAGAAGAAGATCTCAGACTTCATCTTCTCCAGTTTCATAATCTGATATTTTGGTTTCTGAAGATAGGGGAAGAAACAAGTTCATAGGTTAGAATGACAGGGGTACAAGTAGAATCAAGTCGAAGTCCAGATTCAAGAATGTTACATGTGACTATTGGTACAAGAATGAGCATATCATGAAACATTGTCACAAGTGTAAGAAAAATATAAAACGTTAAAAAAAAGATGATAATGAAAATCATGTTGCTTTTGTTTCTAATGATGATCTTTTTATTGCTTGTGGTGAGAATGTCATTGATCTTGTTTGTGATGAGTCTAGCTGGTTTGTAGATTTCGGTGCTAATTCTCATGTCACATCAAAGAAGAAATAATTTTTTTTATACTCCAAGTAATTTTAAAATGTCAAAAATGAATAATAATGCTGAAGTTGAAGTACTTGGAATTGATACTATTTGTTTGAAAAGTAATAATAATTTTAGATTAGTTCTGAATAATATCAAGCATGCTCCAGATGTTCACTTAAATTTGATTTATGTAGGGAACCTTAATGATGAGGGTTATGTTAATTTGGTGTCGGCTAGTGGAAGTTTACTAGAGGTTCAATGATTGTGGCTCGAGGTGATAAGTTGTCTAACTTATATGTATTTCAAGGCTTCATCTATAGAGGCTCAATAACCTTGGTGAAGAATGATACTTCATCAGAGTTATGGAATAAAATAATGATTCATATTAGTGAGAAGAAAATTGATAGTTTGAGTAAGGAAAAATTACTTTCTGAAGTGAAACAAGCATAGTTGAAGAAACGTGTTTATTGCTTAGCCGGTAAATGAAAAAATAGTTTCTTTTCAGAGTCATTCACCTTCAAGGTAGCTTGATTTGATGAAGTTGGTATATTTTGATATGTGTGTTCTTTTTAAAGTAAGGTCTTATGGTAACGACCTGAGACTACCCCCTAGTCATCACATGGTGCTTAGGACCACAAGTGATCCCCAAGCTAACCTTCTACTGGCATAACTCATGAGCAACTGAATAAAATACATAAATCTGAATAAAATAAGCGGAAGATAAATCTTTTATGAATCTGATCGATACAAAACTAAATTAAAATAATTACAACTCTACTTATACAAAACAAAACTGGAATCAAATACATTAACTTTACTGTCTGTCTATGAAGCCTCTACTAATACTGACTATAGGTAGCCGGGACATGACCCCCAGCTATCCCAAATCAATACTACGGAACAAAACAAAAGCTACAAAAATTAGACTTGACTTGAGTCCTCGAATCAAAAGAGCCCATCACCTGCTGACTGGAAGCTGCAAACTGTCTGATTATGATGTGAGTGCTACAATTGATACCTGCATTATTAGACAATGTAGCATATAGATGTATATGTGGATCAGTACTTTTGGAATGTATTGATCATGTGGGGGTGAATGCACAAGTAAAAACAATAATTTAATATTCATATAAACTTTTCAAGATGCATTCTAAGTGTAAATGACTCACATTGGCTTGAATATCTAAAAGCTGAAAATCATAAATCATGTCTAATAAAGCATACTGTATAAATCCCGTGAGCCATAATACATAGTTCTAAAAGCTGTACTTTTACTCTTTCTAGTAGTGGAATAAGTATGACTGAAGTAAGTATGTTTCCAAATCATACAGGTTAAGTGTAAAAAGGACTCACCTTTAAATATGTAAATTGAAAGCTAAAATCTCTTAAGCTAATGTCTTGTATAAAACAATATCTGAATAAAATTATGAGCCTTTACACTTAATTTCTAAAACTGTTTGTTTTTGTTTTAGGACTTAGGGGCTTTGGGAGGTTCTTCTAACCGATATACACCATGTGAGCTATCATGATGCCCAACGTCATATTTTCCTAAGGGGAAAACCTCACGTTGGGGAGAGGTGTCAGACTCTTGCCAAAGAGTATAACCTTATCTTAAGTGATCACTGACTTAGCCCACTATGGGCACTTAATCTTAATCCTATGGTGGTACGTATTTTTGGGGCATGAGACCTTGGAAACATACCCAACTCGGTGCTAAATACTACTCTCATTCTTTTGCTCAAAACTTTAGGAAATTCACCTTAAAATAGCATAAGGGTTTGGAATGAAAACTAATTATGCCTCTCTTTCTTTAAATCTCAAACTGTATGAAAAATGTAGATTCCTTATCTTAGCTTAGGATCAAAAGACCAACTTTCTTTCTTAAATCTTCATAAACAATTTGTAAAAGAGGCTCAAAATCATAATCTTGTTGAGATATCAATACTTAAACTTAGGGCTTTAAAACCCATGCTTTAAACTCATGCAAATTCATAGCAAAACGTCATGCTCAATATACTTCTTGAAATACTTCAACAATATCAAGATAATAAAATCAAGAATCACAATATCATGCTTAAAACTCAACTGGAAATTTGTAAAATCATATCACACGCACAAAGAAGTGAAAATAGACATGCAATTCAACATTTAAATCACTTGTAACATTATAATCTTCAAATAATGATAATTGGGTATGAACCTTAATTTGCAAAATATGAAATCTTAAATAAAGATTAAGTTTTGGGCATAAGGATGAAAAGAGTATCCTTGTTCATAACTCCACATACCTTAATAGCCTTGATTTGATGTAGAAAACTTGACTTTGAAACCCTTGGAGATGATCTTGAAAGGTTTTCTTGAGATTCTTGGATTAGGGAACTTAATTCTTGTTTTTTCTTGAAGAGATTGTAATGTAGTCTTGAATTTCTTGAATGGAGATTAGGGTTTGTTCTTGAGGGAGACTTGGAGAGAAATTATGGATAAAGGGACAAATAATGCTTCTTAAAGCTTTAATTATCTGTTATGGACGAATTAGGGTAGAGGAAAAGGCTTATTTTCCCTTAAAAAGGCAGAAACAGAAATTGAAGACGGAGTGCGCGTCGTACACTGATCATGCGACCTCACTGCCTCTCTCACGAAAATGGCTATAACTTTTCGCTTGGGTATCAGATTAAGGTGAAACTGGTATCGTTGGAAATTTGATTCAAGTATATACAATTTGGTGGGTCTTCAGCTGTAAAATTCTATGTATACAAAAAGTTATACATGTTCAAAGTCGACCCTAGTAGAATCGAATACAAAGATTTAGCCGAATCAAAGGCTCTTAACTTAACTTCTCTCTACGTGCTTCCTATGAACATTTTTCACCTTGAGAGCGCTTCATATACCAGGATAATGATTATTAAACTTATATAAACATGGGAATCATTTGGATTAGAGCTTATACATATAGAAACGACAGTTAGAATTTTAGTACGGAAATACGGGGTGTTACATTATCTCCCCTTTGGAATCATTCATCCTCAAATGATGGATAGGAACTTTTTGAAGTCTTAGAAGTATGGAATAATGTGGACATAATATGTCTTCAAAGAAAGGATATAAATGAGATGAAACATTCAAAACTTCTATCATGAAACCGATTTCTGAGCCGACTTACCTTTGCCTACTATAAGGAGATGATTCATTCTGAGAATTTAGGATTCACTTGAAGGGTTCATGATAATATCGTACATATAGAACTGTGAAGTGATAACTTATCCAAGCACGACTCATGAGATAATGAGACTAAGATCACACAATGGTATTATGCTTTCTGAGCTGGAATACATAGAAAACTAAGATCATTCACTGAACACTTATGAACTGAATCATGAATAAATATCTGAATCTGAAACTGATGCCTGGTGCATGGACTGAGCTGAATTTGTAATTTTCACAAATGCGAACATTTCATCTCATGGAATGGCCTTACTCGTGAAACTTTGGGTAGTAAGACCAGATGGAAAGTTGAAAATCTATAGGAGCTTATTTGCTTGATTGCTAAACTGGATTGCAGGATATATAGACTGGATCATACTGACTGCTCACACTTAAATAGAGTATTTATTCAACACTTTTCTAAGAAATTCTAATAACATTAGGGAGCAACAAATTTTGGGCATGATTTGAACAAGACATCTGACTATGAAATCACCACATTGATACAACTTTATAGCATGGGACATAAACATATAAATAATAAAGTAGGACAGAATTACTAGGCTTTAGGCAATGCAACTCCTTACTTTCAAGCTTAGCAGCGCTTCTCAAATACTCCCTCAACTATACTATTCCCCTTACATACCATACTCATTTGATTCAACTTAAAATTTTCACATAGGCATTGATAAATCCATCTACTAGAGTCTCAACTGAACTAAATTACCTCACCATGATCAAGCCTAACTCGAAATCACTAGGTACAATACGCCACACCATAATACTAGTAGTCTAAACCACATGATTCAATCTTCCGTGTATCCTTTAGAGCTCATACCCTAAGAATAACATGCCTTACCACTTCAATGACTAACTCGAAACTCTTACTATCGAACCACTAGCACATATTGTATTCATCCACTTACATCCCAACACTACATTCAAGCCTATCATTACAACAACATATGAACATCAAGGCAAGTACCCACAAATGCATACTTCTCATATTTTCTAAACCTTTATTGATAACAACTTTCTTGCATTATTCTTAAGAACACATACTCAGAATTCTCAACTAACTATGACATATACCAAGGATTTACCTTAATATTCCTTCATCCTTTAGCCTTAGATAGAAAAGCATAAATAATCTTTCTGAATGAGGGTCATCAACTCCCTTTTATCTAAACCATTGCTTATCCATTATCATCGCCACTATCTTAACATAGGAAGATATCACTGATGGGCTAACACATAAGGACCTGAAACACGAAAGAATACTATACATAACTTTAACACTTAATTAAGGCTTGAGGAATAGAATGTCAAAGGCATAGATTCATTAAGGATATCTAAACTGAGGGCATACATGATATAATGCAAATTTCACTAGGATCATGAGTTTTGAGAACTGATCATACTCTGAAACATGATTTCACACTTATCATAAGCTATTCATCATAAAACTGGAGTTCATAGATTTATGAGAGATAACTAGAATCACAGAGTGAAGCTGTTACTTGCTTACTAGAAGTTGAGAGTGAACTTGAATACACATGAAGTGTATAAGCATTGGCCTTTAAATACGCTGAAATAGAATCTAGAAAAAATAAGAGGGCGTGCGATGGGGTGCGCGCCGCGGGCTATATCGTGGGATGCTACTGTTTTGATAATCCAAACACGCCTCTACGCTCGTCCAAAAATTTTGAAACTTACCCGGGGTGTATTATCATCAACCCCAATTGTGAATCAACTTAAAAATTGATATTCCAAGGTCGGAAAGGTTAAAAATAAAATCATTAAAGTCTAGGAGATTTAGAAATGGCTAAGTCCCAACACTTAGTGAAATCTTCTAAGCCTTGGACCCCTTTAACTGTGATATGGAACTGAAATGAGATAGGGTCTTATGGGGTCTTACAGTATCTCCCCCTTAGATTAAAGCCATCCTTCTAAGCTTATGGATTTAATTCATATTCCTAGAACTGAGCCAGAATTTCTTCGCTCTAACGGTCTACACATAAATGCTAAACTCACATGAATGAACTATATTTTGAACTTACTGAATTCATTCTTAGACAATCCTTTTATATATACCATCCTTAACTTTCACTAGCTTCAATAATCATTGTTAGCGACTTATACTCTCCTTTGCTAACATATTTACCTCACTAAACACATAATCATAGCCTACCAAGATCACACTTCTATACTTATATTTTTCCCAAACCATAAGAACCAAAATCATACTTAAAAGACTCAACACTATCTATCCATAACTCCTTAACTTAGCTATCAAGAACACCATGTACTATACAACTAACCTTCTTCCACTTAGCAACTCAAGGGTACTACTAACCACACACAATACTTAATAAACTTAGAAATCAATGTAACCCCATATTACCTTAGGCATACCTCTACATCATACATACAATATCATACTTAATCTCAATTCAATAAACTTAAATTCTTGCATTCACTGTTTCAAGCCTATTGGTTCACGTCCATATAACTAGCATCACTAACTAAACAATCATTACATCCACCTTGATGACCATTAATTGTTCAAACTTAGAGTCTAGTGCTAAGCATTATTAACAACCCAACTTCACAGACTATTCTCACTTGAAAGCAATAAAATAAAACATCAAGAAATACTAGTCCGCTACAGCCTCATAATAATAATAACTGATCATGATCACATGGTCTATCTTATTTAATACATTAGTGATAACGCTCAATATACAACTCTCGTAGGAGTGTAAAGCGGTCTTGTCAAATATATAACCCAACTGAGTTGGGTATCGATCCCACAGGAAATAGCCGGTCAATAAGTAAGCAAAGATTATTAGACTTTTGGTGCAAGTCTCGTGAAAGGGGGGATTTTAATGTGCAAATAATGTAATCAAAATAGTAAAGTAAAAACAGAAAATTGCAAAGTAAAAAGAAAGAATGTTTAGTACGATGTAAAACAATGAGAATTGAGAAGTTGGGGTTATGTCCACCTTATGAGTTGTACGTCTCTATTGGCTATGAGTTGTGCAGAATTCAGACATGCATATGCTTATAGAGAATTGTATTCGATGGTAAATCCAAGCGTCTTTCGACCTCAACAAGGACTATTTCACTTTAACTCTTTCGAGCTTAAAGCGTATCTAACGGTACAAATTCTCCAAGAGGTTAATCCAGTTATGGCACTAACTTTTTAATAAGGGATGGGACCCTATTACCTTGACATTATCTCTTTTCCAGACATATAACTTTTCTTTCGAACAAGTTAATGCTATACTGGCGTTATTCTATGCGTCTGCAGCCACAAGAATTTGCATTAAGATGAAGAGAATAATGATATAAGCAACACACGTGTCACGAATTCATAAACTCACAGCCTTAGATAGTATCTCATAAGGCTTCCATAACCCCAACAGAGAAGTTTAGCTATTCATGAGTGCGATAGAAATCACAATAGACATTATCATTATACCACAATAAAAGATATCACGTGTAGTATGGTGTGGTGTTAGGCGTGAATTCCTTGCAAAATAGAGATTCTCTTGTTGTAAAATTAAAAGTCGAATAGATGAAAAATAATGTCAACAATGAATTAATAAAGAGAATTGTTTTGATGGATGGATGGATGGTGGATGGATGGGAATTGATGGAATGGGGGAATTGTGAGGAATGAATTGTGTGGAATGAATTAAAATCTCTAGCAAAATAGGGTATTTATAACACCCATATCCTATTCCTACTAAGCTACTGCATTACTTAACCAAATCCTACTAGGTTAATGTATCATTATTCTAATCCTACTAAGTTACTGCTAGTCCCCAAAGTCTTCAGAATTGCTGTTTTTGCCCAGGACAGATTTTCCATGCGCCACTTTTGGTCCTTGGCGTGTAAGCTTTCCCTTCCTTCTTTCGTGAAGCTTTCTTTGGCATCAAGTTATCCATAAAATGCTGAATTCTGCATCATTTATACCTGAAAACTTGCTAATCATGTTCGTTAGCTCACTTATAGGAAAAAGGACTAAAAGTGCATGAATTATATATTTTGTCCTCAAAACTTAGCTAAAATATGGGTAAAATATAGTACTTTAGGCGTGTAAATTCGCCTATCATCAACACCCCACACTTAAGGCTTTGTTCATCCTCGAACAAACTATCATGTCCATCTAAACATCTACTTAGGGTTTCACAGTAACAACACAAAATAGTCATCAAGACAGGCATAACAATCATTAACAAAGAGTAGTTTTCTGATCATTACTAGAAACAATTTTAACCTCTAATATAGACTCGTGATGGTGATTAATTCGTGTCCACAAGTTGAGGTACAAAGAATCATACACAACTACCCAAGACTCATCAACCATGTATGTCTCACCATATATCACCCATAATCACTCACAAGTATTGTATATATTTCAAACATGGGTATAAGATTATCCTTGCTCTCACTCTCACAAAGAATTCATATGTTGCAATTGATGACCATAGGCTTGCCCTTAGTGTAATGCTCCACTAAATATCAGAATGCCAAGCTTAAGATCAAATAGGTCTTTTACAGGTTGTAATGTAGGCTAAGGGACGGGTAGGACTATTTTGGCCAGAAATAGTGACTATGTTCCTAAGCGCTTTAATACATCACATTATGCCATTAATACTTTTCTTTTAAACAACTTCTCTACTTTCCTTTTATCTACCACCCCTTTTTTTCACCTTTGTTTTTCAATTTTAAACATAACTAACTTTTCAGTTTTCCTTCCCTTTTTTTTTCTTTTCATAACACCTCCTATGATAGCAATTCTTTTTCATAACAAATTCAAGCACCATTTCATTCTAAAGCATCATACTCACCCAATTTCCTCTTATTTTGTCACATGACTTTACACTTTAAGGCACTTAGGAATTTGGATCAAATTATGGTCTTGAAAAAAATGGATTAGGCTTACATATGAGGTTGTCAAAGAAAATAGGCTAAAGGCTCAAAGGGGGTTATCTAGGATAATGTTAATGGGTAGGTAAAAAAAAGGTAAACAAGTATAGGTTGCCAAAGAAATGCCTAAATCATCTCCTAGACTTGCACTCCTTATTTTCGCCTTACATACATACCAGGCAAGTTCTCGCATTAGCCACAAACACAGAATATACTATATCCTCACACACACAAGGCACATGGTCGACTTTATTGGGAGTAGTATAGACTCTCGACCCAATAGATGAAGGAATTGAACCACACAATATCACATAGTGAGTCACAATTAGAGCCTAAACGTCTCAATAGTCATGATTTTAGCACAAACTCTTGTTATAATCTCATGCTGCCTATTAGAATAATTTCATGCAAAGCAAAGTTAGAAAAAATTTAACTAATAAAAAAAAACATTTTACTACTAAAAAGAAAAACAAATAACTACTAAAAAGAGAAACAAAACAAACATAAATGCAAATACAGATAGAGAAGTATAGCATGCAAATACCAGCACCCCACACTTAGACGGGACACACTGCCCTCAGTGGAAAATAAATACGAAGAACCTGGTCAGTTGGACTCCTCCTCTATGTCGGGGGTCATACCCCCTTCGTCGGAATCATCATAGGAGTCGTCGTCATCAGAATTCTCCTCCACGTCGGAGTCAGAAATTCGTCGATCATCATCGGTTGGCACATCATCATCAAGAGGTTCCTCAAAATATGTACCTACTCCACACATCTCCCTTGCATGCACATTCATTGGATAGTCATGATCCAGCTGTTGGAGCTCTGCAGCAGTTGGAACATGACCTCTGCTCATCATTGTAAACCAAGTCATGCCATAAATATGGTGAAAGAAACTCTCATCCCGAGCATGTCTCTCTACCGTAGTAAGGTTGACGCCATGTGTTGATTCAGCATCTTTGACCTTTGTGAGGTCAACCTTCTTCGGGTTGTGTGGGAGTTTATGATCAGTCGGCTCCTCTTCGATGTCTTCCTTCCTCAAAATTGTAGTCAACAGATTGCCGAAGCTGAAATGGGACCGCTTGTGTAGCCTAGCCTTCCGCATTGTAGACCGAATGATTGCCCCAATGTTGATAGGGAAATTCATCATCCATGCATATACCAAGCACACTCTATCTCTTGTTATTTTTGTGTATTGCGTCCCAGGAATGAGGCAAGAGTTGACTATGCGCAACCATATCCTTGCTTCCCTATTCAAAGGAGCATATGGGAAGGTGTTGTGTCGACCGGTGTCTTTGTGTCTACTCCACCATGCCATGGATCTTGTTCCACAGAGTGTGTGTTGAACGGCTCTATATGGAGGTCTACTGTACAGCTCTTTGAATGGTGATGGATCAACAGCAGGCAAGCCAAGAAAGGAGTTGAAGAAATCCGCATTGTGTTGTAAAACTTGGCCTCGAATCTTGACCTCGCTTCCTGTGGTTTTCGGTGACCAGTTGGCATAGAATTCTCTTGTTAAATCGAGATTGCATTCTCCCATGTCTCAGAAGATGAAATCAAGATGTAACGCCATGATCTTAGCCAACATGCGCGTCTCTTTCTTTGCTAGGCTTTCCTTGTTTATCAAGTCCACATGAAAATAATTCTTCTCTTTGTTGTTCCTATACCATTCCTTTGCTTCCTCCTCTAAAACCCATTTAATTCTGAACATGCGGCGTGGTACTTGCATCGAGGAGGATTCTCCTTGCTCTTTTCGTCCTCTTTTCTTGACTTTTTGTGAAGTGGTTGCTTTATCTTTGCCTTGTCTTGCTTTGGGTGCCATTATACCTGAGACTAAAACAATGTTCATATTAGCATCATCTCAATGGATACAATCTATAAACAAGCAGTAGGGGCACCACCCCACACTTAGTTTGTTGGTACAGACTAGTGAAGTGAAAGTGGTCGATTACTCAGCCTTCATCGACATACGTTTTAGGTGCTATATTCCAACAATAAAATCAGTGCAGTCATACTTCTTGTAATCTTGGTAATACTTGCATATGTGAGATATCAAAACTACTAAATAGAGATTGGATCAAGGTATAGTATCAAATAATCACAACCTCCTATGTCGGTAGGCAACTATAATTCTTATTCCGATGAACAAGTCATTCCAACATGTAAGTATTTAAGTGACAAGATTATGCAATTTTTGTGACCATATCAATTCCGCAAAAGTATGATAATGCACCAAAATCAAATTCAAGTTGGGAACAAGTTAAAATCATCCTTACGTATACGTTCACGCACTTGGTTGTATCACAATAATTCAATCACATTTAGATCATCAATACTACTTTAAGATTTAACAATTCATAATAGGCGTAGTAGTGTAGTACTTACGGAAGGTAAATGAAGAACAAAGTAGTACTTACTTGGTTGATGACCTTGGATGATGTTCTTGCAAAGTAAAAGAGCAAAAGGAAAATTTTTGAGAGGATTTGGAGACTATAGGCGGCACTTAAGCTAGGTTTCCAATGTGTTTTTGGTTCAAGACTAAGTCTCATATTTATAGGAGAAGGTTGGGTCGGGTTTTGACCCATTTAAAATCGAATTTGGAGAAAAGAAGTGACCATAGGCGGCGCCTTTTGCTTTGCCTATGCTTGGCATAGGCGGCGCCTTTTGCAAAGCATTATCTAGCATAGGCGGCGCCTATGCCATGGCATTCCTAGGCATAGGCGGCGCCTTTCACTTAGCATATGAGATTCAGAGACAAAAGGCATTTGCATAGGCGGCGCCTATGCTATGGCATACTTGGGCATGGGCGGCGCCTATGGTATGGCACACTAGATTCCGAGACCTTAGGCCATAGTATAGGCCTTGCCTTGTTCGTGGCCTAGTTTTACATAGGCCTAGCCTTGTTCGTTGCCTATATTTTCATAAGCAATGCCCAATCCTTAGCCTTTTGCTTCTTCATTCCTAACTTACCACCTTTATCATGCAATACGTCCAAATCAAAATTTAAAACCGACCTTCTCGTTTTACACCTCTTTGCACCTACATTTACTCAAAAACAACAAAGATGATTAGAATGATGGGTTGCCTCCCATCAAGAGCCTTAGTTTTGGTCGTGGCACGACTCTTCTTTTTGGATTTTTATTTATCAAAAGCAAACAATTAGTAGAACGAAAGAAAGAAAAAAATGAAAAACGATGGGTTGCCTCCCACCAAGCGCTTGATTTATTGTCGCGGCATGACATAGCTATCTCGATTACTTAGACTTCATCGAGATAGATGGTGGATCATTTTCTGAATGGATTCAGACGACAATGAGGCTTACTTGTAGGCATGCAATCTTCTTCGAGATGACCCTTGTGCATGCCTATCCAGGGAGGGATACCAATTATATCATCAATAGTCCAACCCATGGCTCTCTTGTATCTCTTGAGAGCAGAGATGAGAGCCTCTACATGCTGTTCAATTAAATCATCCGCCATACTTACCGGTAGTTTATTTCCACTTTCCAAGCATGCATGCTTTAGATAATTGGGGAGCTCTTTCGATTCTAGCATTGGTGGCTCTTCAATGGAAGTCTTCGCTGTTGGTGACGGTTGATTCTTAAGATCAAGGTCCGGCTGTTTAGGAGTATGAGAATAGGACCCTATTTCTGTTAGAGCACACGTAGTTTCTTCATAATCTTCATCATCCTCATGCTCAACATTCAGTGGCGCAGCAGATAATGGCTCAACAGTAAGCTGTTTTGCTACAGATAATGCTTTCTTATCCTCATAATGAACATCAGCTACAGAGAACACATTCATATCGCTGGGATGCTTCATTGCTTTGTATATATCAAAATGTACCACTTCGTCATTCAACCGAAATAAAAGCTCATTAGCTCTCATGTCAATAAGCACACTTCCTGTTGCAAGGAAAGGACGTCCCAAGATTATGGGAACTTCAGAGTCCGCCTCACAATCCAGAATTATGAAGTTTGCCATAAAAATGAAGGTAGAAACCTTCACCAACACATCACTCAAGATACCCACAGGTCGTTTTACCGACCTATCTGCCATCACGAGCCGCATGTTGGTTGGTGTAGGGTCACCCAACCCTAACTTTCTGTAGATGGATAGTGGCATCAGATTAATGCTGGCTCCTAAATCGCATAATATTTAGCAAACTTCATATATCCAACCGTGCAAGGAATAGTGAAAGCACCGGGGTCAGCCTTCTTCTGAACTAGTGATCGGGTAGCGATTGCGCTGCAGTGATGAACAGTATCCTTCAAATCATAGCTTGCTGCTCGCTTCTTTGTCAAAAGATCCTTCATAAATTTCGCATACCCAGGCATTTGTTCTAGTGCCTCTACCAACGGAACATTAATGGTCAACTGCTTTAACATATTCATGAATTTGCTGAACTTTGTATCATCCACAAACTTCTTTAATCTTTGAGGAAAAGGTGGTGGTAGATAAGGAATTGTTTTCTCCATGGCTTTCTTCTCCTCTTGCCTCCGTTTTTCAGCCATTTCAGGCTACAACATACTCAGTGTGACATCATGGATGTCGTGGGTGGTTTCTACGGCAGCTTCTCCTTTTGCCTTATCATCGATGTCTGCTGCCTTGTCAACCACTTGCTTTCCTTTGTATGAAGTTTCCAGCACCTTAACACTTCGGGTAGTAATAGCCATGCATGATCCATCATTCCTTGGATTTTGCACAGTGTCGCTAGGTAAGGTGCCAGCCTTTCTTTGATTGAGTGCTGCTGAAAGTTGGCTCAATTGCTGCTCTATTTGCTTGATTGAAGTGGAATGTGAGTCAACCAATTGCTTCATTGAGGACAAATCATTTATTACCTCAGTTACTCCCGCGCTGGTTGCTTCCACTCTTTTCAACAGTTTAGCCATCATATCTTCCATGCTTTCGGAACCAGATGTGGTGGTGTCACGTCTTCCTGGGGGAACGTATAAACCACTCTTTTCATTCTTGTTCTTCCAACTACCTTGGTCCTTGTTTCCAGATTTATCATAGTAGTTACGACCTTGGTTTCCTTGGGTATTGCCTCGGAAACCCCCCTGATTGTTTAAGTAGTTGGCTTCTTCTTCCGAATCAGATTCGTCTCTTCCATTTGACGCAACAGCTTTAACTTTTTCGGTCTTCCCTGATAATAGATGCTTTGTAAGAAGATCCACTTGTGTTTTCATGTGCACTATATCTTGATCACGTTCTTCTTCTCTTCTCCTTTGTTCAGCAGTCATGCCAATAGATATAGTAGGGCTTGCAACTTCAGAATCCCTGGTATGCCAAGCTCTACTTTGCTTTGTCATCCGATTTAGCATATTGCTTGCCTGCCCAAAGGTGAGGTCCATAAATGATCCTCCAGCCGCATTATCCACCACTGGTTTAGTTATTGAATTCAATGCTCTGTATAGTATCTCCATTAGGTGGAAATTGGTCATGTGATGGTTTGGGCACCTCATAAGCTTCGTATTGAACCTCTACCATGTTTCATGAAGAGCTTTGGTTGGAAGCTGCCGAAAGTTGCTGATTTCATCTCTTAATTGTGCTCTTTTGGATGGCGGAAAGAATCTTTCAAGAAAAGCGTCTCTCAATTGCCTCCAATTTGTAATAGAATCAGGAGTCAGCCCATTCAACCATAGAGTTGCCTCCCCAGACAGAGACAATAGAAATAGACGTAATCGAATTGCATTCTGACCAACACCGGGATTGTCAAATGACTTTCATATAGAAATAAAGTTGATCAGATGCATATTCGAATCATTGCCTGCTAGTCCACCAAATAATCCCTTGAGTTGCAAAAGCTGAATCATGGTGCTAGTGATATTGAACTTTGCTCCAGGTGCCAAGGGTGGCAGAATAATGGCTCCTGTGGCACCAGCTTCATCCAAATCGTCATCATCGTCATCAAAAAGAATCTGCACAGCTCGGCGATCAGGCCTCAATCGCGCTTGACGATCTCTCCCCTGCATGGGTGTCGTCACCTCAGTAGTATGCCGTGAGTTTAGTAGCTCCTCATCGCCCAGGTCCTCATCATCAGGATTTGTTGCACGGCCTGGGTTATCAATATTCTGTTGATGCACTTGAGCAGCCATCCTTTCAATTTCTCGTTGTGCATCCATTGATGCACTGAAAAAACCTGAATAAAACAAAAACAACAACTAAAAGTAAAAGTACGAGAATCTTTGACCAAAGGGTCTAGTAATTATCACAAACTTAGTTGACAACCGTATTCCCCGGCAACGGCGCCAATTTTTGATAACGCTCAATCTACAGCTCTCGTAGGAGTGTAAAGCGGTCGTTGTCAAATATATAACCCAACTGGGTTGGGTATCGATCCCACAGGGAATAGCCAGTCAATAAGTAAGCAAAGATTATTAGACTTTTAGTGCAAGTCTCGCGAAAGGGGGGATTTTAATGTGCAAATAATGTAATCAAAATAGTAAAGTAAAAGCAGAAAATAGCAAAGTAAAAAGAAATAATGTTTAGTACGATGTAAAACAATGAGAATTGAGAAGTTGGGGTTATGTCCGCCTTATGAGTTGTACGTCTATATTGGCTATGAGTTGTGCAGAATTCAGACATGCATGTGCTTATAGAGAATTGTATTCGATGGTAAATCCAAGCGTCTTTCGACCTCAACAAGGACTATTTCACTTTAACTCTTTCGAGCTTAAAGCGTATCTAACGGTACAAATTCTCCAAGAGGTTAATCTAGTTACGACACTAACTTTTTAATAAGGGATGGGACCTTATTACCTTGACATTATCTCTTTTCCAGACATATAACTTTTCTTTCGAACAAGTTAATGCTATACTGGCGTTATTCTATGCATCTGCAGCCAGAAGAATTTGCATTAAGATGAAGAGAATAATGATATAAGCAACACACGTGTCACGAATTCATAAACTCATAGCCTTAGATAGTATCTCATAAGGCTTCCATAACCCCAACAGAGAAGTTTATCTATTCATGAGTGCGATGGAAATCACAATAGACATTATCATTATACCACAATAAAAGATATCACGTGTAGTATGGTGTGGTGTTAGGCGTGAATTCCTTGAAAAATAGCGATTCTCTTGTTGTAAAATTAAAAGTCGAATAGATGAAAAATAATGTCAACAATGAATTAATAAAGAGAATTGTTTTGATGGATGGATGGATGGTGGATGGATGAGAATTGATGGAATGGGGGAATTGTGAGGAATGAATTGAGTGGAATGAATTAAAATCTCTAGCGAAATAGGATATTTATAACACCCATATCCTATTCCTACTAAGCTACTGCATTACTTAACCCAATCCTACTAGGTTAATGTATCATTATCCTAATCCTACTAAGTTACTGCTAGTCCCCAAAGTCTTCAGAATTGCTGTTTTTGCCCGGGACAGATTTTCCATGCGCCACTTTTGGTCCTTGGCGTGTAAGCTTTCCCTTCCTTCTTTCGTGAAGCTTTCTTTGGCGTCAAGTTATCCATAAAATGCTGAATTCTGCATCATTTATACCTGAAAACTTGCTAATCATGTTCGTTAGCTCACTTACAGGAAAAAGGACTAAAAGTGAATGAATTATATATTTTGTCCTCAAAACTTAGCTAAAATATGGGTAAAATATAGTACTTTAGGCGTGTAAATTCGCCTATCATCAATTAGCACCTCCTCCTTCTATACATTACGAATATTTACCCATCTATCTACCTAAATTACTTTATAGCTCTATAAGTTTAAACAAAACTCCTTTTTGTAACCTCAAGGGGAGCTTAAATTAACAATACTCATCCACCAAATACTTTCATCAATAACTAATACTTTTATAACACAATAAATACCATCAATAACTCCTTTTATACTTCAAGAAAACATCAATTCACCTTAACTAACAACTCCTTCTCTAC
Organism: Capsicum baccatum var. pendulum; assembly: GCA_030864225.1. Lineage (NCBI taxonomy): Eukaryota > Viridiplantae > Streptophyta > Magnoliopsida > Solanales > Solanaceae > Capsicum > Capsicum baccatum. The sequence goes on from CM061556.1 coordinate 228,302,121, forward strand.
CTTTCACTAAACTAACACACAAGAACACATCACCTCACTACTAACTCAATAGTATGAAAAAGTGCATCTATATACATTCAATAAATCGCCATCACCACCTTTCTTGTCACTATACTTCTATACCCATACTTCCAACTATAAGGAGGTTCTACTACTTATAAGTTATAACATTCTAGGTTGCAATATCCCTCAAATGCAACCTCTACTTAACAATCTAGATTCACACTATCTGCACTAATGAGCTCTATCTGTATTGAAGGGTTAATGAGGAATATGAACACATATCTTACTCTGTATTAACTGAGTGACTCATGAGAATGAGGAAAATAACTTTCAACTTAAGGAACTTATAACACACTAGTGAGCTCCCCTCAAACTCCTTATGTGACTTCTAAAATTTCTGATAGTAAATTTGAGAGAATTATCTTGGGAGGAATCTGACTTTCTATGAAGCCTCTACTAATACTGACTATAGGTAGCCGAGACATGACCCCCAGCTATCCTAAATCAATACGAATGAATAAAATAAAAGCTACTAAAATTAGACTTGACTCAAGTCCTCAAATCAAAAGAACCCATCACCTACTGACTGGAAGCTGCAAACTATCTGATTATGATGTGAGTGCTATAGCTGGTACCTATATTATGAGATAATGTAGCACATAGACGTATATGTAGATCAGTACTTTTGGAATGTACTGAGCATGTGGGGGTAAATGCACAAGTAAAATCTATAATTCAATATTCATATAAACTTTTCAAGAATGCATGTAAGTGTAAATGACTCACATTGGCTTGAATATATGAAAGATGAAAATCATAAATCATGAATAATAAAGCATACTGTATAAATCCTGTGAGCCATAACACTTAGTTCTTAAAGTTGTACTTTTACTCTTTCTAGTATGGAATAAGTATAACTGAAGTAAGTCTATTTCCAAATCATGTAGGCTAAAAAGGACTCACCTTTAAATCTGTAAATTGAAAGCTGAAATCTCATAGCTAATGTCTTGTATAAAACAATATCTGAATAAAATTGTGAGCCTTTACACTTAGTTTCTAAAACTGTTCTATTATTCTGTTTTAAGACTTAAGGGTTTTGGGAGGTTCTTCTAACCAACATACACTATGTGAACTATCATGATGTCCAACATCCTATTTTTCTAAGGGGAAAACCTCACGTTGGGGGAGAGGTGTCAGACTCTTGCCAAGGAGTATAACCTTATCTTAAGTGATCACTGACTTAACCCACTATGGGAACTTAATCTTAATCCTATGGTAGCACATAGTTTTTGGGCATGAGACCTTAGAAACATACCCAACTCGGTGCTAAATACTACTTCCATTTTTTTGCTCAGAACTTTAGGAAATCCACCTTAAAATAACACAAGGGTTTGTAATGAATCTTTCTTTAAATGTCAAACTATATGAACAATGTGGATTCTTTATCTTAGCTTAGGATCAAAATATCAACTTTCTTTCTTAAATCTTGATAAGAAATTTGTAAAAGAGGCTCAAAATCATAATCTTGTTGAGATATCAATACTTAAAACTTAGGTCTTTAAACCCATGCTTTAAACTCATGCAAATTAATAGCAAAACATCATACTCAATATACTTCTTTAAATACTACAACAATATCAAGATAATGAAATCAAGAAGCACAATATCATGCTTAAAACTCAATTGGAAATCTGTAAAATCATATCACACGCATAAAGATGTGAAAATAGACATGCAATTCAACATTTAAATCACTTGTAACATTATAATCTTCAAATAATGATAATTGGGTATGAACCCTAATTTGCAAAATATGAAATATTAAATAAATATCAAGTTTTGGGCATAAGGATGAAAAGAGTACCCTTGTTCATAACCCCACATAGCTTAATAGACTTGATTTGATGTAGAAAACTTGACTTTGAAACCCTTGGAGATGATCTTGAAAGATTTTCTTGAGATTCTTGGATTAGGAAACTTAATTCTTGGTGTTTCTTGAAGATATTGTAATGGAGTCTTAAAGTTGTTGAATGGAGATTAGGATTTGTTCTTGAGGGAGACTTGAAGAGAAATTATGGATAAAGGAGCAAATAATGCTTCATATGGATTTAATTATCTGTTATGGATGAATTAGGGTAGAGTAAAGAACTTATTTTCCCTTAAAAATTCGGAAATAGAAACTAAAAATAGGTGCGTGCGATGGAGTGTGCGTCGCATGCTAATCGCGCGACCTCGCTGTCTCTCTCACAAAAATGGCCATAACTTTTTGCTCGGGTTTTAGATTAGGGCATAATTGGTACCGTTGGTAAGCTGATCAATTATCTATAATTTTGTGGGTCTTGATATACTAAATTCTATGTATATAAAAACTTATATACATTTAAAGTCGATCTTTGTTGAAAGAAATACAGAGATTTAGCCGAATCAAAGTTTCTTAGCTCAACTTCACTCTAAGTGCTTCCTATGAATATTTTTCACCTCGAGAGCACTTCACACACTAGAATAATGATAATGAAACTTATATCCATATGGAAATCATTTGGATTAGATCTTATACATGTAGGAACGACGGTTAGAATTCTAGCACAAAAATAGGGGGTGTTACACTTATGTTGGTGCAATTTACTTTTTGAATTTTATTGACGATCATTCTCTCAAGCTCTGAGTATTTTATTTGAAGTCCAAAAATCTAGTACTTGATGTATTCTAGAGTTTTCAGGCCTTGATTAAGACACAGATAGAAAGAAAGTTAAAATGCATCCACGATGATAATGATGGTGAATATTGGTCCTTTTGATAGATATTTCAGAGAACAGGATAGTCAATACCAAAAAACTCCTCTAAAGACTTCTTAGTTAAATGGTTTAGCAGAGAGGATGAACAAAGTTGAGAGAGTTAGATATATGCTTTTAGATGCTAAGCTGCCAAATTATTTTTAGACAGAAACACTTAATACTATTGCTTATGTTATCAATTTATCTCCTCCTGTTGATTTAGATAGTGATGTACCCGACCGATTTTGGTATGATAAAAATATTTTTATGATAGTGTTCGAGTCTATGGGTGTAAAACTTTTATTCATGTTCCTAAGAATTAGAGGTCAAAGTTGGATAATAAAATTAGGCAGTGTATCTTCATTGGTTACGGTCAACATGAATTTGGTTATCGTTCTATGATCCAGTTGAGAATAAACTTGTTAGAAGCTGTGATGTCTTCTTTAATGACCAAACACTAGAAGATTTATGTAATACCCCAAACTTTCTTTAAGTCAAATCTAGTCTCCATAAGAGTTAGTGTTGGCTTCCTAAATGATTAATGTTTAAATCAGATAGAATTTCCCTAATTTTGAATTTTCATCATGTGGAAAATTGAATTAGATTTCCAATGATACCAATTTAATCCAAATCCGGTATCGAAATAAAAAGTTATGAACATTTTACAGAGAATGGTCAGAACTGCCCAGAAGCGACGGTTAGGCCGGCGGACCATCGAGCTACCGACGAACCGTCGCCCAAGCTGTTGTAACTAAGGCAGTGAAACCTTCTTCTGGCCAAGTGCGATGGTCAGACCGACGGACCGTCGAGCTAGTGATGGACCATCGCCTAAACCTGCGCAGATGAGGAAGGAAGTTTAGGTTTTGGCCAAGTGCGATGGTCAGGACCAATGGACCGTTACCCAAACCATTTTAGATGATGCAAGAAGTTCAGGTTCTGGCCAAGTACAACAGGATGGACCGACGGACCGTCGAGCCAGCGATGGACCATCGCCACTTCCGATCAGCAATTTTAAGTCATTTTAAAAAGGTATTTGGGTCTTTTTTCACCCGTTTCCACACCTAATTATACTGGACCAAAGCTCATATCTTTATTATTCATCTACAATACCAAATTAGGGTTTCTCTTAAAGATCAAGCCCCAAGAGTAAGATCCAAACCCTTCTTCAAGAAACTAAGAAATTCAAGTTCTTCAAGTCCAAGAACTTCAAGAAACTCATAATGAAGGTATGTCAAGTGTTGATTCATGGGTTTCTTTCACCCATGAAGCTCAAGAATCTCTTTTAAAAATCCAAGATTGTGTATTTATGAATATTCATGATTTAGTTGAATTGAAATTCATTTCCATGTTGTTGTGGGGTTTTGATTCATGTTTTAAATTACATGTTCCAATGATTGATCCTAGTATGTGATGCTTTGCATAATATTAATGATAAACCTTTTAAATTACAAATTTATTTAAGAAACCATTATAATTAGATGCATTGATGATGGTATAACCAAAGTATGCTTCCCATATGTTTGACTAAATGCCTATGTGAAGGAAAAAGTGCCATTATAGTATGATAGTATGAAATCTCCATTCATGTACAAGTTAATGCATGTCAAGTGTTTGATGAAATGTCTTAGTCAATGAATTATGGATATATATGTAGCCATCATTGTGCTTCCGAACTTGTGCCATGAATTACTTTTATGCTATCAAGTCCTGGGGGTATTTATACCCAACAATTTAGTTGTGTGCCTAGAGCCAGTGTCAGTTTCATGATAATCTTAGTCATGCCATGATCAGTAGAATTCAGTCAGTTACATGACTCCGAAAAACTCAGTAATCTCATAAACTCAGTCAGTTAACAGAATTTAGTAATATTTCATCAGTCCACGGAATTTAGTGAATTCAGTCCAGTTCACTCCAGTATATTCAATTTAGTGTCTATTTAGATGGGAGTATAATTCAGCATCGAGTGAGCCCAAGGATAGGAACTTACTTGTTAGTAGAGGGTGTGATTCTAAGAAGCAATCCTTGTGCTCCAGAACTACATATTCAACGTAGGTTGAGACATTAAACCTGCTAGATGAGGGTAGATGAGGTGGCTTAACCTGTTAGATGGGGGGGGCCTGCCATTCTCATTAGAGTACCTATTAGATGAGGGTCACTCACAGCTTATCCTTACTAGTGGCGTGGTATTGACACCTTTCTATTGGGATTACAGGTTGGACCCCAACTCAGCTATAATAGCTTATTAGGGGCATGTCGGTTAAATGACTACTTCCCACAGTCTCAATCTCAGGTCTTAGTAATAGAACTCAGATAGTTCTACAGCATTCAGGACTGTTAGATACAGTCACTCAGCTCAGTATGGAACTCAGCTGGTCCCGTCAGAACCTAGACTGTCAGACATAGTCGCTCAATATCATTTTTATCAGTTATCAGAAATCTATATTATTAGTATTCAGACTCAGTAATTAGTGTTGTCATAATCTTATTTACAGTTATGTATTCATGTATGTATTCCCACGTTCATGTTACTCAGTCAGTCAATATTATTCATGCATATGAACCCTTGTATTCAACCTACCTCACTTGCATACCAGTACATTCAATCATACTGACGTATTTATGCTATGGTATTTTATACCATAGGTTTAGAAGCACGAGCTGAGCATCAGTAGCATTCCAGTTTTAGTAGTCAGACTAGCAGTAAGTCCTCTTCATTCGAGGATATTATTATTTGATTATTTTATTCTGTAATACCCCGAAAAATCCAAACCAATGTTAGAGCCATGTACCAAGCTCATGCATAGTATATCATGGTTCTTTTATAGTTTTATGATTAAGTTAGATGTATATTAAGGCTTCAAATAACTCCCAGCTATCAGACGAATCAAAACATTCCTTACCAATTGAATTCTTGAGAAGGATATTGGTATAATAAATTTTAAATGAGAATATCTATCATTATACTTGAAATTTTTGAGCTCATGACCTATCAACAGATAGAGAATTGAATTAACTTTCCAACTATACCAATTTCTGCTAAGTGATGACATTCGTGGTAGCTTACCACATTTTGATGCTATGTCACAAATGTCGTCAGCCTTAGGCAGAATCTAACTTCTATGTGATGACTTTTTGATGGCTTGTCACATTTTTGATGCCATGTCACAAATGTTGTCAGCCTTAGGCAGAATCCAGCTTCTGTGTGATGACATTTTTGACGGCTTACCATATTTTTGACGCCTTGTCACAAATATCGTCAGCCTTGGGCTGAAACCAGCTCTTAAGTGACGATATTCGTGACAACTTACCACATTTTTGACGCCTTGTCACAAATGTCGTCAGCAATTATTTTCAGCAATTAGGAATTTATTTCATAAGGGTATTTTGGTCTTTTTCCTTCACTTTTTATGACTTATAACCCTCAACGAGCGTATTATCTTCCATTCTCTTTAGTTAAACATCTCAAAAAGCTCTCTCATACACTCTCAACCACAAGATTAGGGTTTCTTCTCAAGATTAAAACTCTCAAGAACAAGCCCTAGGATTTTCATAGAAGAGTCTATTTCAAGGAAATTTTTCCATCAATCTTCACGAATTCTTAATCTAAGGTAACGTAGTGTTCATCCATGGGTCCCTTTCATCCATGGAGCTCAAGAATCATGTTTTAAATTATAAATTGTGATTTTCTTGTTGTTTTATGACTATATTCATGTTGATGATTGTTTTTTGGATTCAAGGTTGTATCTTGATGTGTTTTTCTTGAATCATGTGAATAGGTTAGTTGCAAACCCATGAATTTGGGTGGTTCAAGATTTCTAAATTTGTTAAGTACACCTATGCTCAATATTATGCATGCAAGGTATTTGATAAAATGCTTAGGATACTAGAAATTCATGTTTACATGGTTCCATGATATCTAAATGACAAGTCTATGTTATCTATATACTTCAATATAAATTCCATGCTATTGATGTTTTGCTATTGTTGTGGTATGAAGCATGTATGATAATGGAGATATACAATATGTACATGAAATATATCCATGCACTCCCTACCATGCTTAAGATATTGAAGAACTACATGAAGTATAATATCTCCTACTTATGATAATGTGAATTGTGGACTTCAATCTTATGATCAAGTCAGTCATGTTCTGTCAGTTTCCTTCCATCGAGTCCTTGGGGTATTTGTACCAGAAAATATAGCTGTGTGCCTAGAGCCATGTCATGTTATCATGATACTCTCAGTCAAGACATGATCTATAGAATTCAGTCAGTCATGTGACTCAGGAAAATCCAGTAACCTCAGTAATCTCAGTAGTTCAGTAATCTCAGTGATTTCAGTGATCTCAGTACTCAATAATATCTGTAATCTCAGTATTCAAAGTCAATCTCAGTAATTCCAGTACTCTCAACCAGTCCTCAGAACTCAGTACATTCCGTCAGTCATCAAAATCCAGTAAACTTAGTTTAGCTCCGCTAAACAATACCACTAGTATCAGTCTAGTTAATCAGTACCAGTTCAGCTAATCAGTTCAGTTATTCAGTTTAACCCAGTTATTTAGCTCAGTGTCTTTCAGATGGAAGTAGGATTCAGCATCGAGTGAGCCTAGGGATAGAGACTCACCTGCTAGAATAGGACTGAGATCCCTAGAAGCAATCCCTAAATTCCAGAACTACGTTGCCAGCGTAGGTACAAGATGTCACCCGTTAGATAGGACTTACATACTCAGGGGTCACCCATTAGCACATTTATATGTATAGAACTGATCCCAGGATTCACTCGCTAGATTAAGACTGACTCCACAATAGATGTCTTTACTGGTGGCACGGTACTGACACCCTTCCAGTCAGGGCAGAGATTGGACCCTAGTTAGCTTAGCTTGGGGCATGTCAATTAGATGAATACATCCCACAGTTTCAATTACAGATTCAGGACTGTCAGATACAGTCAACTCAGTTCAGTAGTACAGATTCAGTACTGTTAGAGATAATCAATCCTTATCATTATAAATAGACTTCAAGATCACCCATTAGCTAGTATTGATCTAAACTATGATTAATCACTATCAGAATTATTAGATTTAAAGATCACCTACTAGATTGGACTGATCTCAGACTAAGTCAAATCATCCGTATTATTAGTATACTCATGATCACCCGCTAGATAGGACTGATCTCAGATTTAGTTACTCCAAGTAGAATGAAACTCAGATAGTTCCATTAGAAATTAGACTGTCAGATACAGTCACTCAGTATTAATTACATCAGTTAGGCCGATCATTACAGTTATATCAGTTATATTAGTTTTCTGAACTCATGTATCAGTCATATTAGTTATCGGAATTCATGATATCAGTATTCAGCTTCAGAACTGTCAGACACAGTCAACCAGACCAGTTCTTTATAATTTGAAATGTCAGAAATAGTCATTTATCTATTCAGTATCTCAGTATCAGTACACCCATGTTGTCAGTATTCGGAATCAGTAGTCAGTATTTCTACGAGTTCAGTTACAGTTATGTATGCATGTATGTATTCTCACGTTCATATTAGTCATCATTGTTCATGCATATAACCCTTTGCATTTATCCTACCTCACTCATATACTCAGTATATTCATACGTACTGACGCATTTGCACTATGGTGCTTTCTCTTATATTACACCATAGGTTTAGAGGAATGAGCTCCAGATCAACAGTAGTATTCCAGTGTTTAGAGTTTGCAGTGAGCCTTCTTATTCGAGGACGATATGATTATTGCTACATTTACTATTCAGTTGATAGATAGAGTTAGTTGGAGACATGTTCCTTCAACTCCTTATTCAGTTCAGTTAGAGGCTTTCAGACTAGATGTCAGAATAGATATTTAGATCTCATTACTTTTAGTATTTATGACTTATTTTGGTATTGTTATACCTTTTTTCAGATATTTTGTTATCAAATATTTATTCAGTTCGAACCTTAAGGCCTTTCATGTTCATGTTTCCATATTTTATGATATATTATGTAGAATACAGGTACAAATATCAGTCATGGGTTAGCTTGTAGTCCTTCGGGGTCATGAGCACCGTGTAGCATTACGGTTCAGAAAATCGGGGTGTTACACATTCTTTCAGTACTTAGTTTATTTTAGTAGTTGAAGTTAGTTGGGGACATATCCCATCAACTCCCTATTTAATCAATTTTAGAGGCTTTCGAACTATAGCATATTCAAACAGTTATTTAAGTCATTTTGGTATTGATATACTGTATTTTTCAGATGTTATGTTTTATTAGATATTTGAACCTTATGGCCTTTCATTCTTTTATTCCGCATTTATACAGTATATTATGCAATGCTCAAGTACAGAAATTGGTCATGGGTGAGCTTGTGGTCCTTTGGGGTCATGATCACTGTGTAGCATTCTGGGTACCAGATTTGGGGCGTTACAATTTGGACAAAGTTGAGAAGGTTAATCATCAGAGTAGTGAGATTCTAGTTGATGTTGATCCGATTTTTTTGACTATTGCCTTAAAGAAAATCTTCATGATAATGAAAAGGAAATTGATAATGAAGATGATGATCATATCCAAAATTACCAGTGCGATGTTGTTGTTGCTCCAGTTTAAGGTGATGCGTACGACAATCATTTGTTATTGATGCTCTAGAGAATTATCTCAGACGATCTACTAGAGATAGAATATCTTTATCTTGTTATTCTCCTAATGAGTATGTATTATTAACTGATGGGGGAGAACTTGAGAGTCTTGATGAGGCCATGAAAAGTGAAGAAAAATAAAAGCGATTTGATTCTATGGAAAATAAGATTAATTTTTACATGATAATCATACCTTTGATTTGGTTAAGCTACCTAAAGACAGAAAAGCTTTGAAAAATAGGTGGATCTTTCGGGTAAAACATAAAAATGGTAATCTAATTTCACTGTACAAGGTTAGATTAGTTATGAAGGAATTTATCCAAATAAAGGGATTTGATTTTGATGAGATATTCTCTCCAATTATGAAGATGTCATTTATTCGTATTATTCTAGGCTTAGCTGCAAGGCTAGATTTAGAGATTGAGCAAACGAATGTTAAAACTACTTTTCTCCATGGCGACTTGAATGAAGAAATTTATATAGAGTAGCCGGAAGGTTTTGAGTTTAAGAAAAATGAGAATTATGTTTGAAAATTAAAAAAGAGCTTCTATGATCTGAAATAAGCTCTAGACTGAAGTTTGATTCTTTTATGAATTGTAGGGCTTCAAGAAGACTTTTTCAGATCATTGCGTTTTTTGTCTAAAAATTCTATGATGGTGACTTTATTATTGTATTTTGTTTATATTGATGACATGCTTTTTGTTGGTCATAATGCTTATAGGACTTAGAAATTGAAGCAAGAGTTGATTAAGTTTTTTTCTATGAAAGATTAAGGGCCGGTAAGATAGATTCTTGGAATACAGCTTATTCGTGACCGAAAGACCAAGATGTTATGGTTATCACAAGAGAAGTACATTCAAAAAGTACTTTAAATATTCAAGATGGATAAAGCTAAGGCCGTCAGTACATCTTTAGCTATGCATTTTAAATTGAGCACAAAGCAGTGTCCTTGCAATAATAATGAGAAGAAATATATGAAGAAAATTCCTTATGCTTTAACTGTTGTTTGTTTGATGTATGCAATGGTTAGTACAAAATTGAATATTTCTCACATTTTTGGTACTTTTAGCCATTTTCTTTTTTATATGGAAAGTGAGCATTGAAATGTTGTGATACGGATTTTGAGATATCTTTGTGATATTTTTAGTCTGAGTTTGTTTTTTGGTACAGGAAATTCTATTCTTTATAGTTTTACTAATTTCAAACTTGGTTGGTGATGTTGATATTTGCAAGTCTACTTCAGCGTACTTGGTTACTTTTTCAGGGGGAGCTATGTCTTGACAATCTCGATTGCAAAAATATATTGCTCCATATATTACAGAAGCTGAGTTTATTGTTGCCGTTGAAGTTTGTACAAAATTTTTCTTAATGAAGAGAGTCTTGGGAGAACTTGGTTGTGCTCAAGATAGGTATGTGCTTTATAGCGACCGTTATAGTAATATACATCTTAGCAATAATTTTGTATTTCATGATCGGTCTAAATAAATTGATGTGAGATATCATTGAATTTTAGCTATGTTGGATTCTAAGCTGCTTGAACTTGAGAAGATTCATAAGGACAATAATGGTTATGAAATGAAGACTAAAGCTTTCCTAAGAGGAAAGTTTGAAGACTGTTGCATGATTATCGTAATGACAGTCTCCTCCACATACTTATGAGGGGGAAAATTATTAGGTTATAAGTGTTTTTCTTTCTATGTGGATAAATAAAAGCTCAATTTTGGGCAACCCAATTTTTTCCATAGGGGCATATATAAGATCCCTTTTAGGTATTATTTTCACATCCACAAAAGAGAGTTTCAACAGTCATATAGAGAGAAAAGTGTGCAGATTTTCCCTAAAATTTCAGCCCTTGCAGCCAACTTTAAATTTCCATTTTTTGCTTTATTTCTTACCCGATTGAAATGGTATTTCTCTCATCTTAATCTTTGATTAGGCTTGACAGATTTGAGTTTGGTGACTCAAAGTTTCAATTTTTTATCCGTGAATAATAGCTGCATTATTGATGCGCGGTGTGCTTTTTTATTTTTAGCGGTGTGCTTTATTTATTGGTTCTCATTGCTTGAAGTTTCTTTGAGTGGCCATTTTAAATGACATTATTATAACTCTTGGTGATTATAATGGAGGTTTTGATCATGTGATTTTTTGCTCTTTACACTGAAGAATTTTTCACGTAAATTTTGGTGTCTCATGAGGTTGATTTTATTTTATCCTTGCTTATCTATTTTAGTTAATATATTTATTGACTATCGTTATTGTGCTTGATTTTATTTATCTTCTCTTGGTTCAAATTAATAGAAAAAAATTATACTTGGGTGTTCTTCTTATGCTACCTCATCGTTCACTTTGTTAGTGCTTTGTCATATATATATATATATATATAATCATGAGTTAGGATTAAATAAGTATATTATTTAAGAATTGGTTGCGTGATGAATATATTGATCAACTGTTGTTCATTCACTAGCAATTATGCTTTCACAGTCCAAAGAAATTAACTTATGGGACATCCAACCGTTGTACCACATATATTAGAATTCTTCTATAACTAGGAAAAAGGGTTTACCTCTATTCCACAAATAGTAATTAGACCTAATTTATCCACCCAATGATCATAAAAATAGATGATTTTTAACTTTCAACCCTTGCTAGTCCCAGGTGCAAAAGTAAACTTTTTTAAACTTCAAATTTTGCCCATAGATAGAATCAAAACTTCATGAATGCCCCCCTCCCCCTCCAAGGTCATTCTTGTAAATAATCCAATTTAATGTCAAGCCTCTAATTTTATCCACACACTTGGTCAAGTTGCTATCTTTTTGCATGCAATAACGTAACTAACAAACATAAGTCCAAACTTCAACACGAAATGATAGAAAATAGAGGTGAAGTTTCTTGATGAGATTCTTTTTGGTCGTTTGAAACAAATTTTATTGTCTTCAAATATCAGGCTTTACATCATTCTCCCAGGATTAGAGATCCCTCATGTTCTCATCTTTTGTGCAACTCAACATATAATTTTTCTATCCAATTTCTATCTTTACAAGTAATCCTGCTATGTACAAAATCAAAATTTTGATATTTATAAACTTTTTTTATCCGTTTCACCGCCACTCGGGGACTTGGGGCAGTGTTTTCCTATAGGGCTGCATTCCTTCCTTGCCATATGCTGTAGATTAGGGCTGCAATTATTGCCCATAGTAGTTTTCTGCTTGTTCTACCCACTGCATACCTTGCAACTTTTCTCCATATGCCTTTTACATCTCTCATTTAGATTGCTATCCCTAGCCATAGCAAGAGTTTATTTAAACATCTCTTTGAGAATGGGTGGCGGAAGAATAGGTGTTCTATTATTTTAGGCTCAACGTCATATATCAAACATGAGTTAGTGTTGTATATACCCCCACTAAATTAGTTTCACTCTTGTCTGCACTCTTCTTTGCATCACTAGCCAACATATAATGTTGTGTTTTGAGATATTGGTCACATTCCATACACTCCTCCACCATGGATATTCTTTTATCTTACCCCTCTTTCACATATATCCACTCTTTATAGTGTAAACACCTTCTGTTTTTAGCCAGCCATTCTGGACATATCCAGGTAAAAACTTTTCTTTTATGGAGCATTTTTTTAATACTACTGCAATCCTTTAGTGTTCGATAGTCTCTCCAGTATGTACCTTTTAAATATACATGATCTACCCATTTTACCCATAGATTATCAGCCTTGTTGGCTATATTTCACACATATTTTGTAATAGCGGCTTCATTCCACACTATGAAATCAGTAATACCTAGTCCTCCCTCTTTTTTCTCTCTGTAGACCACTTCCCATGCTATTAAAGATGCTCTATTGGTGTGTACCCGACCACTCCATAAGAAATTTCTACATATGGTTATGATATTCTTCAACACACCTTTTAATAAAAGGAAAATAATGAACCAATAAGTATGTAGGTGCATTAGAAATGAATTTATTAGCTGAGTTTTCCCTACATAAGAGAGATTTCTGCTCCCCCAAGTGTGTATCATGCACGTCAGTTTTTCAATTAGCATCTCATAGTCCATAACTGAAAGTCTCTTGGTGATATTAGATCCCCCAGGTATCTAAAGGGAATCTTGCCTATTATGTGCTCGGTCATCTCACATAAATCCTGTAACATATGTGCTTTCATGTTAGCTGAAAATATGTTTGACTTGTTTGCATTTATGTCAGCCTTGAGGTGTCCCAAGCCGAGGCCCTGGCCGCGACGAGCATCCCGAACCATGAAGGCCCAAGCGCCCCTCTCTATTTGGCAATCATGCACACCATTCATATGCTATAAAAATGCATAAAAGAGAATAAAGATAGAAACATGGTCAACCACTTAATTCAACTGAACAGTACAAAATTGAGTTCATAACATTCAAAAACACATGACACCAGTCTGCGAAATCTCTAATAATATGAAAATAAACATCTGTCTAAAAACTGGGACAAGGCCCTCAATTGGACCATGAATCAAATAAACTAACAATGTTTTAGAATAGGCCTTCCAAAATAAGAGAGGCTCACCAACTGCAATCTCTAACAAGATTCAATCTACTGCTTAGCGGGACTCCGGGATTGTGCCTCAGATCCTAAAAAATAGAGGGTCAATACAATTGTACTGGTACGCAGAACAATCCAAAATAACACATTTTTATACAACATAAGTGAGAGAAATTCATAAAATATGTCAGCCTAAAATGATTGAAAATACATGGGCATAATCAATAGACTTCAGGATATTTCTGTAAATCACAACTCAACTCTTTGTCTTACTTCTGAGCTAGGTGATACACCCTACAACTCTACAATCCCACGAGCTATATGGAATCCGCCGTTAACTCGGCAGCCAAGCCCCCAACCCAAGTTTTTTGCAAGGGCTGGAGTCTCTATCTCTAATACGCCAAAGAAAACTAGGCCAACATATAATCCCTCTTGGGGACATAATAATTCTGTATTAGCAAAACACAGTTTTGGGCAATGAGTTTTTCTGAACTCTTGTCTTCTTTGGATAACCACCTAACTCTCTTTAAGCCCATTTTTAACTCCTTAAGACATGCATTCTTTGAAATCAAAATCTGAAAATCTTACTCTGTTATGGAATTCATCTTTTTGGTATCGTCATACCAAAGCTTGCAAGTTGTATCTCTAAGCCATAAAATATCATATTTCAGCTCTTTCATTCAAAACAATATTTAGACCACCAAAACATTCAAATGGTACAAGAGAACTCATAATTCCAAAACATATGTCAAACTATGCAAAAATCCTCTCTTTTCAACATTTCAACAAGTGGTAGTCAATTTCTCAAAATAATTATTCAATTCTTTCGATTATCACATTCAACCTTTATAAATAAGAAATATCCCTCTCTTCAATTCATAATCAATATAAAATTCATGATTGATAGTAAAAACCTTGGTTCATGCTTTAAGATATGCAATCGAGTGATCCATGACTTGTCAATCAAGAAATAACACCATGAGAGGGAAGCTCATTATTCATGCTCTCAATTTATACTTTTCAAAACATCTAATGCATACGTGTATATATATATATATATATATATATATATATATATATATATATATATAAACATACATATACATAAACGAAAATCAAATTTAAGGGGGAATGCCTCAAGACCAAAGAATTATCATAAAAAAGGGTTCACAATGCATAATTGTTAATGTAAATTCAAAACCCTTCATAAATACATGAATTATCAACATTCAAAACCTTATTAAAAAGATTTCACCATGCCCATGTAGTTTAGGAAAACCCCACGTACCTTAGATTACTTAGTTTGAAGAATAGAACTCGAATCTTGACTCGTTTCTTAGAAATTTTGAACTTAAAGATGGATTCTTTATTTTTGGGAGAGGAGTTAGGGTTATTGTTCTTTATGAAATTGAGTAATTATGGGCATAAAGTGCCCTAATAACGCCTTAATTCACTGTTTACACTACTTGGGGTTATGGGGAAAAGTCCCCATCGAAATTTAAAAGTTCAGTAGAATCCCCTTTTTGGGCACCATCACATCGCATTGGGCACCAACGCATTGGGCGTCGCGACATGTCGGGCACCAACACGACAGGATTCGTGAAGCGTCAACATAGCATTGAGTTGCTGTTTCTAAAATCTAAAAATGTCCCAACCCTTGTCCGAAAAGTGTGAAACTCCCCCGAGACAACCCCTTTACACTCCTAAACATGAATCAATTTAAAAATCTACATATTGAGGTCGAAAAGATCGATTTAAAAATAATAAAAGCTTAAGATATGACTGAGTCCTTTTGACACTTAGAAAATTTCTAGGTTGTTAGCTCTTTAAGCATGCTACTAAGTGAGATATTAAGTCAAGAATGCTACAGGGTGTTATATGAGGAGGCTGAGAAGGTATCCAATCCCCTTAATATCAACACTATAGGTATAAGCTCTCTGTTGCAGTAATCCAATATGTCATTAACAAAACATAGGTGGTTTAGCTTCAAACTCTTGCATTTTATGTTGAATTCAAAACCTTCCATAGTGGCCACCCAATTCATAATTCTTGAGAACTATTTTGTGCATTTTACAAACAATAATGAGGACAAAGGGTCTCCTTGTCTCAACCCTCTTTTTCCTTGTATGCTTCTATATACTCCATCATTAATAGCAATTGTATATTTGGGTGTTGTGATGCACTCCATGCTTATTTTGATAAACCCATAAGGAAAATTCAGCCAGTACAATAGTTCTTTCACAAACTTTCATTCCACATTGTTATTTGCTTTCTTTAGGTCTATTATGATCAAGCAACTCTTCGTAGTAACTTCTCCGTTATATAGCCACACCAGATCTTGACATATTATAATATTCTACACTATATATCTTCCAAACAAATGCATTCTGTGTACCGAATATAATCTCAGGAAGTACTTTCTGCTATTTTTTGCATAACATTTTTGAGATTATCTTGTATAAGGTGTTACAACAAGATATAGGCTTGTAATCCATCACTGATTCTGCATGTGAACTCTTAGGGATTAAAGTTATAACAATGTTGTTTATCCCCTTTAATAGTTGACCTATTTGGAAGAATTCTAGTACCCCTGCTGTCACATCTGCTCCAATTATATCCTACACATCCTTGTAAAATTTGCTTTCATAACTATCTGGTCCTGGGGATTTATTCCCAACAATCGACCATAATACCTCTTTAACCTAATTTGCGGTATAAGGCTGTTCAAACATATCTCTTTGTTCACATGATACTCTTGGCCCTCTCATGATGATATTTCTTCTATCATTGCTCCTTTCAATTTTTTTTTAGTACCTAATAACTCAGTATAGTAGTTTATGAAAGCCGTGCTGATTCCATTTATATCCTTCTGGCATCCACTTCTATCCTTTACAGTAAAAATTCTAATTTTCTCCTTTTTTTCAATGTATTGTGAAAGAAAGCATTGTTCTGATCTCCATTTTTTAATCCTTTTCACCTTTCTTTTTTGCTGCAAGAACTAGTTTTGTGCATTCTTCAATTGTAAATATTCTTTGGACAACTTCATTTCTTCCATAATCAAACTTTTAGTTAGGACTTGCTGTATCTTTATTTGACATTCACTCAGTTTTATTCTTGCTTCTTCAGTCCTCTGTTCTATTGCACTAAACCTATCTTTATTTAACTTCTGCAATATATGTTTTAATCTATTCATCTTGCCAACTACTTGAAATAGCTTCCTCCCTCTTGTTGCACCTAACCAACTATTCTTCACTCTTTCATTAAAATCTAGAGCAAGGCTCCACTTGTTAAAGTATCTAAATTGAGGTTTCTGCATTACTCTCCCTTGTTCCCATTTAATAATCACTGCGTAGTGATCATAAAACCCTTTTGGTAGAACCTGAACTTCTACAGCAGGTAGTGTAGTCATTCAGTCACTATTTACTAATACTCTATTAATCTTGTTGTATACTCTATGCACCCCATGTTGTTTATTATTCCATATGAAAAAAACACTTGATGATTTAAGGTCTTGTAATCCACATATTGTTACATAATTTCAGAAGTCCTTTGTCTCAACCATAGTTACTGGTCTGCCTATCCTTTATTCCCTATGCAAGATGCAATTGAAATCACCTATCACTTTCCATGGACTCTTTACATTTCCATAGATGCCTTTTATATCTTCCCATATCTCCATCCTCAATTCAGGTTCATTAAAACCATATACTAAGGCCATTTCAAACACTTCCCTATGTTTCTTGCCCATATTGAGCAATAAATTATTTGGGCAGTGGTCTTTAGAATATTCACTGTATACACCTGGGGCTTCTATAACAACCATATTATACCCCCTTCATACAAGTTTAAGTTTGTGGTATATGAACAACCATCACAAAGAATAAGAGATGCTTTTTGAGCTTGTGTTCTCTTAATCTTTGTCTCCAAAAGAACAAAAAGACTGACTCTAGAGTTGTGCATAAAAGTATGCATTTCTCTCTATTTTTCAATCCTATTTGCATTTCTCTATATTTTTCAATCCTATTTAATCCCTCAGAGTTACAGAATCCAATGCTATCCATCGTATGGGGATGAGCTCTCACCATCTCTAGTATTGTGTAGTTTTTGTCCACTTGTTCTTCCATTCTTCATTTGGTCCGTTCCTATTTCTTGACCAGGAGCTTTGTCCAGTATGTCAGATATTTTTCATGGTCAGTATTGTACCTGGGGATTGGGGTGCTTAAAGCTTGCTTTGCCTTAATTCCCAGTTTTTATCTGGTGTCTTTTGACTTCCTTTTCGAGGGTCTTCTTTCCGTGTCTCCTGGCTTTTCTCTTATTGTTTGTTCTCTTCCACCTGTTGTTTTTTCTCTCTACCTTCTTTCAATTGTCTCACGGAATTTTCAACTTCATGTTCAAAGTTTTGGTAATATGTGCACATGGTCGGTTTCCACTCATGTTCCACCCATTGTTATACAATGCATCCTAGCTCATTTTCAACCATCACCCTCGTAGGGTAAACTTTATCTATGCGTAACTCCACTAGAACTTGTGAAACTATCATACACTCTTTGTTTGATGTAGCTCTATCCACCCAAAATGGAGTTCCAATTAAGCCAACTATTTTGGCCAATGCTCCCCTGCCCAATATTTGATATTCAAGTTTGGTAATTTAACCCACACTGGCACCCTAGTAACTTTCTCCTTTGTAGCATCACAATTCGGCTCCCATGATTTTACCACTATTGGCTTGCTATCAAATAGCAATACACCTTCTTCAATTACTTTCACTTTCTCCTCCTGTGAATTAAATCTCAGAAGGAAAACTCCTCTATTTACTTGGGCTACCCTTTCTATTCCCCTTCCTTTCCATATGCGATTAAAGTACCTCGCCATCACTGATTGTGGGGTGGGGTGGGGTGGGGTATTTGACCCCATCACATAGCATATTGTTGTCGATTCCTAGAAATTCACCTCCTCTTGTATATCCTTCGCCGTAATCTTCACCATAGTGCTTCCCGCTCCTTTATTCTGCAGCTCAAACCCTGCTTCGATCCTATCACCCCACTAATTTTACTTCATATTTGCATCTTACTCATCGGTGGATTGGGATTTTGCTCTTCTTCTACCATATCTTCCCATGTAGATGCCCCTGAACATCCTTGCTCCGACATCTTCCCTGTTTTCACCTTCCTCTGTTCATTCTCTCTTGGAGTGGTAAGTAGAGGTGGAAAAGGTTTGATTCCTAGAAGAACAGTCACACTTTTCTTTTTCTTTGCATCCCCCGATGATAGGATCGCCTTCGTCGTCGTCGTATTTGGCCTGTGCTCACTTTGGTTCTGCGAATTTAGCCCTTCAAAATTCGATTTCTTCACCATTTCAGCAGTTGCTGAGAGAAATTGCCATTTCTAGAGAGAGAATTGATTACTAAGATATTTTTAATAGACTAGCCTGATGATAGGCGAATTTACATGCCTATAGTGCTATATTTTACCCATATTTTAGCTAAGTTTTGAGGACAAATTATATAATTCATACTCTTTTAGTCCTTTTTCCTGTAAGTGAGCTAACAAACGTGATTAGCAAGTTTTCAGGTATAAATGATGCAGATTTCAGCATTTTATGGATAACTTGACGCCAAAGAAAGCTTCACGAAAGAAGGAAGGGAAAGCTTGGATGCCAAGGACCAAAAGTGACGCATGGAAAACCTGTCCCGGGCAAAAACATCATTTCTGAAGACTTTGGGGACCAGCAGTAACCTATTAGGATTAGGATAATAATGCAGTAATCTATTAGGATTAGGATAATAATGCAGTAATTTATTAGGATTAGGATAATGATACATCAACCTAGTAGGATTGGGTTAAGTAATGCATTAGCTTAGTAGGAATAGGATAGGGGTATTATAAATACCCTATTTTGCTAGAGATTATTATAATTCTCATTCTACTTCTTATTCCACAACTTACAACTCGGATTCTAATTCTTCCATTAATTCTACTTTTTATTCTTCTTCTATTCATCTAATCAATTCTTATTTTTCCACAACAAGAGAAACGTTACTTTGCAAGGGAGTTCACGCCTAACGCCTACCACACTCTACTACACGAGATCTTTATTGTGGTCCAATGATAATGTCTATTGTGATTTCCTTCGCACTCATGGGTAATTAAACTTCTCTGTTGGGGTTATGGAAGCCTTATGAGATACTATCTATTGCTATGAGTTTGTGAATTCTTGACACGTATGCTGCTTATATCATTATTCTCTTCATCTTAATGCAAATTCTTGTGGTTGCAAACGCATAGAATAACGCCAGTATAGCATTAACTTGTTCGAAAAAAAAGTTATATGTCTGAAAAAGAGATAATGTCAAGGTAATAGGGTCCCATTCCCTATTAAAAAGTTAGTGCCGTAACTGGATTAACCTCTTGGAGAATTCGTACCATTAGATACTCTTTAAGCTCGAAAGAGTTAAAGTGAAATAGTCCTTGTTTAGGTCGAAAGACGCTTGGATTTACCATCGAATACAATTCTCTATAAGCACATGCATGTCTGAATTCCGCACAACTCATACCCAATAGAGATGTACAACTCAGAAGGTGGACATAACCCCAACTTCTCAATTCTCATTGTTTTACATCTTACCAAACATTCTTACTTCTTACTTTGCTATTTTCCGTTTTTACCTTATTACTTTGGTTACATTACTTGCACGACAAAACTTCCCCCTTTTTACGAGACTTGCACTAAAAGTCTAGTAATATTTGCTTACTTGTTGACCAAGCTATTCCCTGTGGGATCGATACCCAACCCAGTTGGGTTATATATTTGACAACGACCGCTTTACAATCCTACGAGAGCTGTAGATTGAGCGTTATCAAAAATTGGCGCCGTTGCCGGGGAATACAAGTGTCAATTAAGTTTGTGATAATTACTAGACCCTTTGGTCAAAGATTCTCGTACTTTTACTTTTAGTTTTTGTTTTTGTTCTCTGCAGGTTTTTATTCAGTGCATGCCCCATACTCGAAGTTCTGGTCAACCGTTATTACCTATCAATCCTGAACCACAACGTATTGGTAGAATGGAGGCACAACACGAAATTGAAAGGATGGCTGCTCAACAGGAACAGGCGAGACTAGCTGCTCTAGCCGCCGCTCAAGTGCATCAACAGAATATTGATAACCATGGGCGAGCAATAAATCCTGACGACGAGGACCTAGGTGATGACGAGTTACTAAACCCTAGGCATGCTGCTGAGATCGCAACACCTGCCAACAGAAGAGATCGTCAAGCTAGGTTTAGACCTGAACGCCGAGCTATGCAACCAGCTTTCGACGATGATGATGATGATCTTGATGGAGCCGGAGCCACATGAGCCATTATTCCTCCACCATTGGCACCCAGAGCCAAGTTCAACATCACAAGCACCATGATTCAGTTATTGCAACTCAAGGGATTATTTGGTGGACTAGCAGGTGATGATCTAAATATGCATCTCATCAACTTTATTTCTACATGCAAGTCGTTTGACAATCCTGGTGTTGGTCAGAATGCAATTCGATTACGCTTATTTCCACTGTCTCTGTCTGGGGAGGCAACTCTATGGTTGAATGGGCTGACTCCTGATTCTATTACAAATTGGAGGCAATTGAGAGACGCTTTCCTAGAAAGATTCTTTCCGCCATCCAAAAGAGCATAATTAAGAGTTGAAATCAGCAATTTTCGGCAGCTTCCAACCGAAGCTCTTCATGAAACATGGGAGAGGTTCAAGACGAAGCTTATGAGGTGCCCAAACCATCACATGACCAATGTCCACCTAATGGAGATACTATACAGAGCCTTGAATTCAATAACTAAACCAGTGGTGGATAATGCGGCTGGAGGATCATTTATGGACCTCACCTTTGGGCAGGCAAGCAATATGCTAGATTGGATGACGAAGCAAAGTAGAGCTTGGCATACCAGGGATTCTGAGGTAGCAAGCCCTACTATATCTATTGGCATGACTGCTGAACAAAGGAGAATAGAAGAAGAACGTGATCAAGATATGGCGCATATGAAAACACAAGTGGATCTTCTTACAAAGCACTTATTATTAGGGAAGACCAAAAAAGTCAAAGCTGTTGCGTTAAAAAGAAGAGACGAATCTGATTCGGAAGAAGAGGCCAACTACTTGAACAATCAGGGGGGTTTCCGAGGTAATACCCAAGGAAACCAAGGTCGGAACCATTATGATAAATCTGGAAACAAGGACCAAAGTAGTTGGAAGAACAAGAATGAAAAGAGTGGTTTATACGTTCCCCCAGGAAGATGTGGCACCACCACATCTAGTTTTGGAAGTATGGAAGACATGATGGCTAAACTATTGAAAGGAGTGTAAGCAACTAGCGCAGGAGTAACAGAGGTCATAAATGATTTGTCCTCAATGAAGCAATTGGTTGACTCACATTCCACTTCAATCAAGCAAATAGAGCAGCAATTGAGCCAACTTTCAGCAGCACTCAATCAAAGAAAGGCTGGCACTTTACTTAGCGACACTGTGCAAAATCCAAGGAATGATGGATCATGCATGGCTATTACTACCCGAAGTGGTAAGGTGCTGGAAACTTCATCCAAAAGCAAGCAAGTGGTTGACGAGGTAGCGGACATTGATGATAAGGCTAAAGGTCAAGACGCCGCAGAAGCTGATCACGACGTCCATGATGTCACACCAAGTACGTTGCAGCTTGAAAAGGCTGAAAAACGGAAGCAAGAGGAGAAGAAAGCCGTGGAGAAAACAATTCCTTATCCACCACCACCTTTTCCTCAAAGATTGAAGAAGATTGCGGATGATACAAAGTTCAGCAAATTCATGAATATGTTAAATCAGCTGACCATTAATGTTTCGTTGGTAGAGGCACTAGAACAAATGCCTGGGTATGCGAAATTTATGAAGGATCTTTTGACAAAGAAGCGAGTAGCAAGCTATGAGTTGAAGGATACTGTTCATCACAGCAGCACAATCGCTACCCGATCACTAGTTCAGAAAAAGGCCGACCCTGGTGCCTTCACTATTCCTTGCACTGTTGGATCTTTGAACTTTGCCAAGGCATTGTGCGATTTGGGTGCTAGCATCAATTTGATGCCACTATCCGTCTACAAGAAGTTGGGGTTAGGCGATCCGACACCAACCAATATGAGGCTCGTGATGGCTGATAGGTCGGTAAAATGACCTGTGGGTATCTTGAATGATGTGTTGGTGAAGGTTTCTTCATTTATCTTTCCTGCAGACTTCGTTATTCTGGATTGTGAGGTGGATTCTGAAGTTCCCATAATCTTGGGACGTCCTTTCCTTGCAACAGGAAGTGTGCTTATTGACATGAGAGCTAATGAGCTTTTATTTCGGTTGAATGACAAAGTGGTCCGCTTTGATATATGCAAAGCAATGAAGCAGCCCAGCGATATGAATGTGTTCTCTATAGCTTATGTTCATTATGAGGATAAGAAAGCATTATCTGTAGCGAAACAGCTTACTGTTGAGCCATTGTCTGCTGCGCCACTGAATGTTGAGCATAAGGATGATGAAGATTATGAAGAAACTACATGTGCTCTAACAGTAATAGGGTCCTATTCTCATACTCCTAAACAGCCGGACCTTGATCTTAAGAATCAACCGTCACCAACAGCGAAGACTTCCATTGAAGAGCCACCAATGCTAGAATCGAAAGAGCTCCCCGATTATCTAAGGTATGTGTTCTTGGAAAGAGGAAATATACTTCCGGTAAGTATGGTGGATGATTTAAGTGAACAACACGTAGAGGCTCTCATCTCTGCTCTCAAGAGATACAAGAGAGTCATGGGTTGGACTATTGATGATATAATTGGTATTTCCCCCGGGATAGGCATGCACAAGGGTCATCTCGAAGAAGATTGCATGCCTACAAGTAAGCCTCATTGTCGTCTGAATCCATTCAGAAAACAATCCACCATCTATCTCGATGAAGTCTAAGTAATCGAGATAGCTATGTCGTGCCGCGACAATAAATCAAGCGCTTGGTGGGAGGCAACCCATCGTTTTTCATTTTTTTCTTTCTTTCTTTCTACTAATTGTTTGCTTTTGATAAATAAAAATCCAAAAAGAAGAGTCGTGCCACGACCAAAACTAAGGCGCTTGATGGGAGGCAACCCATCGTTTTAATCGTCTTTGTTGTTTTTGAGTAAATGTAGGTGCAAAGAGGTGTAAAACGAGGAGGTCGGTTTCAAATTTTGATTTGGAAGTATTGCATGTTGAAGGTGGTAAGTTAGGAATGAAGAAGCAAAAGGCTATGTATTGGGCGTTGCTTATGAAAATATAGGCAACGAACAAGGCTAGGCCTATGTAAAACTAGGCCACGAACAAGGCAAGGCCTATACTATGGCCTAAGCTCTCGAAATCTAGTGTGCCATAGCATAGGCGCCGTCCATGCCCAAGTATGCCATAGCATAGGCGCCGCCTATGCCAATGCCTTTTGTCTCTGAATCTCATATGCCATGGCATAGGCGCCGCCTATGCCCAACAATGCCATGGCATAGGCGCCACCTATGCTCAACAATGCTTTGCAAAAGGCGTCGCCTATGCCAAGCATAGGCAAAGCAAAAGGCGCCGCCTATGGTCACTTTTGGTCTCCAAATCCGATTTTAAATGGGTCAAAACCCGACCCAAGCTTGTCCTATAAGTAAGAGACTTAGTCTTAGACCAAAAACACATTGCAAACCTAGCATAAGCACCACCTACCTCTCCAAATCCTCTAAAAAAATTTTCTTTTTGCTCTTCATCAACCAAGTAAGTACTACTTTGTTCTTCATTTATATTCCGTAAGTACTACACTACTACGCCTATTATGAATTGTTAAATCTTAAAGTAGTATTGATGATCCGAATGTGATTGAATTGTTGTGATACAACCAAGTGCGTGAACGTATACGTAAGGATGATCTTCACTTGTTCCCAACTTGAATTTGATTTCGGCGCATTGTCATACTTTTGCGGAATTGATATGGTCACAAAAATTGCATAATCTTGTCACTTGAATACTTACATGTTGGAATGACTTGTTCATCGGAATAAGAATTATAGTTGTCTACCAACATAGGAGGTTGTGATTATTTGATACTATACCTTGATTCAATCTCTATGTAGTAGTTTTGATATCTCACATATGCAAGTATTACCAAGATTACAAAAAGTATGACTGCACTGATTTTATTGTTGGAATATAGTACCTAAAACGTATGTCGATGAAGTCTGAGTAATCGACCACTTTCACTTCACTAGTCTGTACCAACAAACTAAGTGTGGGGTGGTGCCCCTACTGCTTGTTTATAGATTGTATCCATTGAGATGAGGCTAATATGAACATTGTTTTAGTCTCAGGTACAATGGCACCCAAAGCAAGACAAGGCAAAGATAAGGCTACCACTTCACAAAAAGGCAAGAAAAGAGGCCGAAAAGAGCAAGGAGAATCATCCTCGATGCAATTACCATGCCGCATATTCGGAATTAAATAGGTTTTAGAGGAGGAAGCAAAGGAATGGTATAGGAACAACAAAGAGAAGAAATATGTTCATGTGGACTTGATAAACAAGGAAAGCCTAGCAAAGAAAGAGACGCGAATGTTGGCCAAGATCATGGCGTTACATCTTGATTTCATCTTCCGAGACATGGGAGAATGCAATCTCGATTTAACAAGAGAATTCTATGCCAACTGGTCACCGAAAACCACAGGAAGTGAGGTCAAGATTCGGGGCCAAGTTCTGCAACTAAATGCGGAGTTCTTTAAATCCTTTCTTAGCTTGCCTGCTGTTGATCCATCACCATTCAAAGAGCTGTACAGTAGACCTCCATATAGAGCCATTCGACACACACTCTGTGGAACAAGATCCATGGCACGGTGGAGTAGACACAAGGACACCGGTCGACACAACACCTTCCCATATGCTCCTTTAAATAGGGAAGCAAGGATATGGTTGCGCATAGTCAACTCTTGCCTCATTCCAGGGATGCAATACACAAAAATAACAAGAGATAGAGTGTGCTTGGTATATGCATTGATGACGAATGTCCCTATCAACATTGGGGCAATCATTCGGTCTACAATGCGGAAGGCTAGGCTACACAAGCGGTCCCATTTCAGCTTCGGCAATCTGTTGACTGCAATTTTGAGGAAGGAAGACATCGAAGAGGAGCCGGCTGATCATAAACTCCCACACAAGCCGAAGAAGGTTGACCTCACAAAGGTCAAAGATGCTGAATCAACACATGGCGTCAACCTTACTACGGCAGAGAGACATGCTCGGGACGAGAGTTTCTTTCGCCATCTTTATGGCATGACTCGATTTACAATGATGAGCGGAGGTCGTGTTCCAACTACTGCAGAGCTCCAACAGCTGGATCATAACTATCCAATGAATGTGCATGCAAGGGAGATGTGTGGAGTAGGTACATATTTTGAGGAACCTCTTGATGACGATGTGCCAACCGATGATGATCGACGAATGCCAAACTCCGACGTGGAGGAGAATTCTGATGACGACAAATCCTATGATGATTCCGACGAAGGGGGTATGACCCCCGACATAGAGGAGGATTCCGATTGACCAGGTTCTTCGTATTTATTTTCCACTGAGGGCTGTGTGTCCCGTCTAAGTGTGGGGTGGTGGTATTTGCATGCTATACTCCTTTATCCGCATTTGCATTTATGTTTGTTTGCTTAGCTTAGTTTTTTTCGTTTTTCGTTTTTTAATAGTTAAAGATTTTTTTAGTAGTTAAATTATTCTAATAGGAAGCATGAGATTATAACAAGAGTTTGTGCTAAAATCATGACTATTGAGGCGTTTAGGCTCGAATTGTGACTCACTATGTGATATTGTGTGGTTTAATTCCTTCATTTGTTGGGTCAAGAGTCTATACTACTCCCAATAAAGTCGACCAATGTGCCTTGTGTGTGTGAGATGATAGGATATTCTATGTTTGTGGCTGATGCTAGAACTTGCCTGGTATGTATGTAAAGCAAAATAAAGAGTCTGAGTTTAGGAGATGATTTAGGCATTTCTTTGGCAACCTATGATTGTTTACCTTCGTTTTATCTACCCATGGACATCATCCTAGATAACCCCCTTTGAGCGTTAAGCCTATTTTCATTGACAGCCTCATATGTAAGCCTACTCCATTTTTTTTCAAGACCATAATTTGATCCAAATTTCTAAGTGCTTTAAAGTGTAAAGTCATGTGACAAAATAAGAGGAAATTGGGTGAGTATGATGCTTTAGAATGTAATGGTGGTTGAATTTGTTATGAAAAAAGAGTGGCTATCATAGAGGTGTGTTATCATAGAGGTGTGTTATAAAAAATAGAGGAAAAGTAAACTGAAAAGTTAGTTTGTTTAAAATTGAAAAACAAAGGTGGAAAAAAGGGGTGGTAGAATAAAAGAAAGTAGAAAGGATGTTTGAAAGAAAAGTATTAATGGCATAATGTGATGTATTAAAGCGCTTAGGAACATAGTCACTATTTCTGGCCAAAATAGTCATACCCGTCCCTTAGCCTACATTACAACCAGCAAAAGACCTATTTGATCCTAAGCTTATCATTCTGATATTTAGTGGAGCATTACACTAAGGGCAAGCCTATGGTCATCAGTTTCAACATATGAATTCTTTGTGAGAGTGAGAGCAAGGATAATCTTATACCCATGTTTCGATAAATATACTATACTTGTGAGTGATTATGGGTAATATATTGTGAGACACACATGGTTGATGAGTTTTGGGTGGTTGTGTATGATTCTCTGTGCCTTAACTTTTTGATACGAATTAACCATCATCATAAGTCTATGTTAGAGGTTAAATTGTTTCTAGTAAGTGATCAGAAAACTACTCTTTGTTAATGATTGCTATGCCTGTCTTGATGAATATTTTGTGTTGTTGCTGTGAAACCCTAAGTAAATGTTTAGATGGACATAATAGTTTGTTCGAGGACGAACAAAGCTTTAAGTGTGGGGTGTTGATGATAGGTGAATTTACACGCCTATAGTGCTATATTTTACCCATATTTTAGCTAAGTTTTGAGGACAAATTATATAATTCATGCTCTTTTAGTCCTTTTTCCTGTAAGTGAGCTAACAAACGTGATTAGCAAGTTTTCAGGTATAAATGATGCAGATTTCAGCATTTTATGGATAACTTGACGCCAAAGAAAGCTTCACGAAAGAAGGAAGGGAAAGCTTGGATGCCAAGGACCAAAAGTGACGCATGGAAAACCTGTCCCGGGCAAAAACAACATTTCTGAAGACTTTGTGGACCAGCAGTAACCTATTAGGATTAGGATAATAATGCAGTAATCTATTAGGATTAGGATAATAATGCAGTAATTTATTAGGATTAGGATAATGATACATCAACCTAGTAGGATTGGGTTAAGTAATGCATTAGCTTAGTAGGAATAGGATAGGGGTATTATAAATACCCTATTTTGCTAGAGATTATTATAATTCTCATTCTACTTCTTATTCCACAACTAACAACTCGGATTCTAATTCTTCCATTAATTCTACTTTTTATTCTTCTTCTATTCATCTAATCAATTCTTATTTTTCCACAACAAGAGAAACGTTACTTTGCAAGGGAGTTCACGCCTAACGCCTACCACACTCTACTACACGAGATCTTTATTGTGGTACAATGATAATGTCTATTGTGATTTCCTTCGCACTCATGGGTAACTAAAATTCTCTGTTGGGGTTATGGAAGCCTTATGAGATACTATCTATTGCTATGAGTTTGTGAATTCTTGACACGTATGCTGCTTATATCATTATTCTCTTCATCTTAATGCAAATTCTTGTGGTTGCAAATGCATAGAATAACGCCAGTATAGCATTAACTTGTTCGAAAGAAAAGTTATATGTCTGGAAAAGAGATAATGTCAAGGTAATAGGGTCCCATCTCCTATTAAAAAGTTAGTGCCGTAACTAGATTAACCTCTTGGAGAATTCGTACCATTAGATACTCTTTAAGCTCAAAAGAGTTAAAGTGAAATAGTCCTTGTTTAGGTCGAAAGACGCTTGGATTTACCATCAAATACAATTCTCTATAAGCACATGCATGTCTGAATTCCGCACAACTCATAACCAATAGAGACGTACAACTCAGAAGGTGGACATAACCCCAACTTCTCAATTCTCATTGTTTTACATCTTACCAAACATTCTTACTTCTTACTTTGCTATTTTCTGTTTTTACCTTATTACTTTGGTTACATTACTTGCACGATAAAACTTTCCCCTTTTTACGAGACTTGCACTAAAAGTCTAGTAATATTTGCTTACTTGTTGACCAAGCTATTCCTTGTGGGATCGATACCCAACCCAGTTGGGTTATATATTTGACAACGACCGCTTTACACTCCTACGAGAGCTGTAGATTGAGCGTTATCATAGCCCTTGATGAGATTCGATCACTGCATTTAAATGATATATTATAAGATTATGTTAAATAATGTCACATAAATTGAAATAGTACATAATTTGGAAATTTCAAAGCAAAAAAAAGCTTGCAATTCAAAGTGTAGTTGAAGGAAAAATCATTACTAGTTACAACCACTAGGCGAAAGCCAGTGCCATAATTTGGAGCCTTCAAAGGCTTGTTTTACAACATAAATCTCAACTAAAAGAACAATCTTAATTTAGTGTTCAGTAAACATTACCCACGGAGGGTGTAGTTCAAGAATCAATTGATGAAATTCGTTGGCCATATGAGGGTTTATCAAGAAATTTTGGTATGGGAGTTTTAGGCAGGTGTGGTAGATAAATTTTGATGATTGTTTTGGGCCAGACATTTTCATTTTTAACGTAGCTAGACAATCTATACATGTTTAATGAATATTTGCAGTCATTTTCCTGATTAGTTGCATAGAGTTGTCAAAACGTTTAGAATATAAACTAGTTGAACATGACCTGTTTCCTACGGAGTTTCCTTTGGTAAAGAGCTCTCAACTTGTAGTCAAAATTTACTTTATACCCTAAACTAATCGGACAATTATTTATCCCCCATAACAATTTTCAAGTGAATTAATTTCAACCTTTACGACTTACGTGACAAAAAAAAACGCGTGAGTTTTATTTTTTTTAAAAAAGGGCACACTTTTTCTTTACTTATTATATATATATATATATATATATATATATATATATATATATATATATATATATATATATATATATATATATATATAAAATCAAGAAAACAACAAGAAAATCCAACTTCATCTTCTTCCTAACACCCCCTTACCCCACCCCACCCCCAACACCCGATTTTTTTCATCTTCTTCGAACCTCCACACCTGTTTCTTTGTGTATTGGTGTGTTTCTTTCATAACATTTTTACTTGTGAAAGATTGGTTTTTGGATTTGAATTCATTGAGATCTTTAATGGTGGTGTTTCTTTGGTTGTTTTATTCTTCAGCAAAGAAGAGTTGATTTTGGATAGATCTGAGGAGGTTTTTTTAATTGTAGGGGAAGTGATTTTGGTTGAATTTGAGTATTTGATGGAAATGGAATTGAGCTTTTTCAATTGTGATTTTAGTGCAAGTTACTCTTTCCAATTTTGGAAGAGCTTGGAAGTAAAGTGAAGATTAGTTTTCTTCTTCCTAATTTTGTCAAAAGAAAAAAACAGAGAAGACAAATGTTATTATTGTTTTTATTTTTTCATATCGAATTGTGCAATTTTGTTTGTGTTTTGAATTTAAAATTTTTTGTATTGATTTATTTTTGAGATCATGTATTTGTATTTAGTCCGTTGTTCGATTTGCTCAAATTAATTCAAGTCAACTTTTCATTTGATGCAGAAAAAAGAATTCACTGAAAAATTTACAACAGTGGAGAAAAAACTCATTGAAAAGCTTGCAACAATGGAAAAAAAAGGGACGGACTTGGTTGGGTTTTGGGGGAGGGGGCAGAGAAGCTGGATTTTAGGGGTGGGGGTGGGGTGGAATCGTATATACAAGAAAGGACGAGAAAAGCGGGGGGGGGGGGGGGGGCGGTGCGGGGGAGAGGGGGGTTGATGAAGAAGAAGAAGAAAGGGGGGGGGGGGGAGATTCTCTCTCTCTCTCTATATATATATAAATAGTACATATATATATATATATTTTTTTTTAAAAAAATATATATAAAAAGTATGTGTGTGGGATTACTTTTTTTTAAAAAAAAAAAATTATAATAGCTTACGTGGCAATGACATGACACTGATGTGACATTGATTTGGCATGACATGGCGCGTGTGTAGTGCACTCTCCGTTGTGAGAGTGGATTTTGATTTTGAGGTTGAAGTTAATTAACTTGAAAGATGTTAAGGGGTAAATAATTATCCAATTAGTTTAGGATCTAGCGTAAGTTTTGAATACAAGTTGAGAGGGGTTTTGATATATTTTCTCTTTGTTAAATAGTGTATGAAACATTTCTTGAAACATTATATTTATTTAAGTATCTTTGAACCACATGTTATTATGCTCACCTAGACAGACACTATAAATTAAAAAAAGCAGCAAAAATCGATCTAAAAAACGCCCCCCCAGAGAATACTGGAAAAAAAATTTAACCTTCAAAGGTCGATTTAAGGTATAATATATATATTTTTAATTATTTTCTTTTAACAAAATCGATCTAAGGAATTAGATTTTTTAGCACAAAAATGAGGAAAGTGCACTAATCGTTTAGTGGTAGCTAGAAAGGTAGGACACGTTAAGGATCGGGATTCGATCTGTGAATGGTTTGCATTTTACTATAACGATGTAATTTTAAAAATTGACCTCTGAAGGTCTGATGTTTTTCAAGAAATAATAATAATTTTTTCATAAAGACTAACTTCAAAGATCGTCATTTTTCTAGTTTCATCTCTATTTTGAAATATTGGCTAAAAATAGACATTTTCAACTAGTACAATACTTATTTTCTTCATTTTATTTTCAATTGTAATAATTTATTGTAATTTATAGTATATTACATGATCAATATCCCTTTGCTTTGAAATCGTTATTGTCTAAAAACTGACCTCCGAAGGTAGTTTTTGACTTTTTCAGTAGTTATATCCCTATTTTGCAATATCTTTGGATCAAGTGTGTATAAAGTATAAATAGCACGTGTTGTAACTCATGCTAATGAATCCATTTATTTATAATTGGGTTTTTGTTTTTGGAGCTGATGGCTTATTTGGATTTAAAATGGGCTAGGTGGCTAATTGTCCTAGGTGTTCTTTTGTCCAACCTGGACAATCAACTTGATGAACAACTAGTACTTCACTATTTTCTATATAAGTAAACCATCTCAATATGGAAAATCCCTATTAACTCGAATTAATTTCCATTCTTTCCTGTACTAATTAAGATGGTTTTTCAACACTTGGTTTCCTTCCTTCTATTCATGTCCTTCCTTTTTCTTCTAATTCAAAAATGGAGGAAGCCAAAAGCCCGGCTTCCTCCTGGCCCGTGGAGGCTACCTATTATTGGAAGTGTGCACCACTTGACAAGTGGACTACCACATCGAGTCCTCCGAAACTTATCACAAAAATTTGGCCCCATCATGTACTTACAACTTGGGGAAGTTCCCACAGTAGTTGTCTCCTCCTCACTCATGGCCAAACAAATTCTAAAAACTCATGACCTCGTTTTTGCATCTAGGCCAGAGACCATGATGGGAAAAATTATTTGTTACAACTGTAAGGACATTGCCTTTTCACCATATGGTGAGTACTGGAGAAATATGCGTAAATTGACTGTCCTGGAGCTACTTAGTGCCAAGATGGTGAAGTCCTTCAGCCCAATTCGACAAGATGAGCTCTCCAATCTCCTAGCATCCATTCAATCCATGGACTTAGATTCGCCAATCAACTTAGTAGAAAAGCTTCTATGGTTTATGAATGCTTCGACGTGTAGGTCAGCATTTGGGAACGTGTGTAAAGATCAACGAGAGTTGATAACATTGATTCATCAAGCACAATCATTATCTGGTGGATTTGAGCTGGCTGATTTGTTCCCATCGAAAAAATTTCTGCATGGGATTAGCGGTATGGAATCAAAATTAACGAAAGCTCACAAAAAAATAGACGCCGTCTTGGACAACATTATTAATGTTCATAGAGAGAATCGTGCAAATGGAAGAAGTTGTAATGGTGAGTCTGGGACTGAAAATTTGATCGATGTGTTTTTGAGAGTAATGGAGAGCGGCGAATTTCCAGTTTACCTGACAAATGACAACATAAAAGCAGTTATTCTTGTAAGTTGTATTCCCTTTTCTCCATTGTCTTTTCAATTTGTTAACATGCTGGCACGATAACGTTTTAATGAAACCAAAGTTTCAGTATGTCGTTTCCAAACTTCAGACAATGATTTTATGTGTTTCGTACATTGATTACATACAGCTACTAAAACTTTTTTCAGAGTACTGAACTTTATGTAAAAGAAACAAACTTATTTGACAATTATGAAAAGGTAAAACACAATTTTGAGGGAGCATGATCCATGAAAGGAAATTGTTGTATAGTCACTTACTTGTTTGAGCATATATACATTGTGTAGGATATGTTCGTAGCAGGATCTGATACATCATCTTCAACGGTCATTTGGGCATTGTCAGAAATGATGAGAAGTCCGCATGTCATGGCGAAAGCACAAGCTGAAGTGAGAGAAGCCTTTAAGGAAAAGAAAACATGTGATGATGAAACGAACCTTGAAAAACTTAATTACCTCAAATTAGTGATCAAAGAGACACTTAGGTTACATCCTCCAACTCCTTTGTTGGTTCCGCGAGAATCCAGGGAGGAAACACAAATAGATGGATTTACTATACCATTAAAAAGCAAAGTCTTGGTTAACGTCTGGGCAATAGGAAGAGATCCCGAGAGTTGGGAAAATCCTGAATGTTTCATACCAGAGAGATTTGAGAATAATTCAATTGAGTTTACTGGAAATCACTTTCAGTTTCTTCCGTTTGGTGCTGGAAGACGAATTTGTCCAGGAATACAATTTGGTTTGTCTCTTATTACTCTGCCATTAGCCCATTTGCTTTACAATTTTGATTGGAAACTTCCAGAAGGAATTAATGCGAGGAATTTGGACATGACTGAGGCAAATGGAATATCTGCTAGAAGAGAGAAGGATCTTTACTTGATTGCTACTCCTTATGTATCTCCTCTCCATTAACTCTGAAATTTTGTTTTGGTACAGCTTGCACCACTAGCTTGTTCTAGTGTGCACAAACATTGAATAAGCTAAGCACATGCTTATAATAGTTTATTTTATTGTACAATGATGAGTAATGAATCAAATAAATGAAAGGTTCAATATATTAATTGCTTCTTAAATTTGTCAGTAAAAATTACTTTGGACAATCAAATTAAAATATGTTAAGTACTTTCTATTAAATGTTTAGGTCTAAAATTTTGGATAAACTTTGACATGTGTTCTCAAGTTTCTTTATTATCTATTTATGGGCCCTACAAACTGAACATCATCTAGTGTGGGGCGTCAAAATCAATGCAAGTCGCATTATCATTTACTAGTGGCGCAGAATTTCTATCACGGGGCTCAAACGGAGGAAGCAAAAAGAAAAATTAAAAATCTATCGTGAATGGGTCTCAAATCTGAGACCGTGAGGCCCTTTGCGTGAAAGTTTACACACCTTTGTCACTAAACAAAGTTTTTTACTTGTATCAAGGAGATTCAGTTTAATATATATATATACATAATTTTTTTTTTCTTTTATGTATACAGTATAATTTTTCAGCGAAGGAAATTCGGATGAGTCCCGAATTGCATTTTGGCATTTTGGCATTTTTGCTTCAAAATTAAGTTTGACCTTTTAACTCTGAATTTTGATATATTATATTTAAAGTGAAATTTATGGGTCAAGCTCAATGACTATTCGGTTACAACTTACAACGGACTTTTATATAGGCTACCATGAATGGGATTTTGGTAATATAATGTACACAAACTAAAAATTATTAGTTTAATAAAGATAATTCACGTGATGATTTCATATGTGAAATTTAAAATTTCATTATAATACCAGTTTTTAATTATAAAAATTAAAAATTAGC
Organism: Capsicum baccatum var. pendulum; assembly: GCA_030864225.1. NCBI lineage: Eukaryota > Viridiplantae > Streptophyta > Magnoliopsida > Solanales > Solanaceae > Capsicum > Capsicum baccatum. Next base: position 228,337,151 of record CM061556.1, read on the forward strand.
TATTTATAAAATATATTTGATTTTTTTAATTTTCAATAATTAAAAATCAAACCCAATAACTGTGATTATAGATGACTAAATCCTAAAGAGTCAAACATGATAACTTTGATTATAGATGATTAAATCCCAATAATTTCAATCCTTCATAACCTTTATTGATTACATTATTTTATATTAGTCTCGTGAAGTAACTTTTCCTTTTTTGGAAATTAAAGATCTTATTAATTACCAAGAGCAGTAATATAAATAAGAGGGTGAAACCATATCAGGCACACCCCTTCTCAGAATCAACCAACAATTCCTTTTAGTCTAGGCACAAAAATGTGGTGTTGTGGCTATAAAGTTGTAGACTATTTTGTACTTCGTTTGGTAGCCACATCAACAATAAAATAGCAAAAATATATAGAAAAATGAGTTTAGGACTGGTGGTGGTGGGGAAGGGGTAATAAAGCCTTATAAAGTTTAGATATGTCACTGAAACTACAGGTGTGCGTGTATATATATATATATATATATATATATATATATATATATATATATATGTCACGATCCGAATTAGGACCTGGTCGTGACCGGTATCTCAAGTCGCATGTGGATCGGAGATCATCCCCTTCACCCAACCTAGCCAGCACAACAACTTTAAGTGTCAAATAAATTCTGAACATATAACAAGATAACATAAAATAAAACTAATAATGATTCATCATATGTCTATACCATCCATCGGTAACCGAACAACCGTCCGTCACCAAAACAATCAACCAAACCAAAACACCCAAGTCCACAGTAATCTAACAAAGTCTTTACAAAACTGAAAGTCAATAAAATGTCGGGACATGCCCCCAACAATAATCAAAATAAAGTCAAAGACATAGGAAATAAGGATCATGGAATAAATCCTTCAGAAGTATGGAAGCTCACCACTTTAATGTCAACCCACGAACTAACTCGAGCACCTGATCACTACACAGAAAAAGTAGAAGAAGTTTCGGTGCCTGCATTGCACGGGAATACAACGTCCGAAGACGGTTAGCAGTTGGAGCACTAGCATATAACTCATGGATAGAGGAATAAAATAATGCCATCATTCAAAACCAAATCAAATAACCATATGCAATCACACACACACACACACACACATATATATATATATATTTATATAAACCATGCTGGGATAAGGAACAAGGTTTAGCATAAACTTCAAAAATCTTATCCTGGGCTGTGTAGCAGAACCGACATATAACAAGGCACCTATGGGTTATATGGTCCCAGCTCTCCCCTAGCTGGAAGGGCCCTAGTGCATGTATCCACATGAACCAGAGAATATCCATATCCGTCTATGACTTTATGAGGGACTCAGTCATCCCAGCATAGTCAAGGTGACTTAAGCACCAATGTATACAATATGAGAAACTCGAACCTCCCACTCATATATTCAGTTCGGGAGACTCGAACCTCCCAGTCATATAGACACCCGCACCAGCTAGCGCAATTTTTAGTGTTAGTCTATCAGACTCTACTTGCACGGCTCATCTGTACATTTTTCTTTAAAGCCCAATCAAACATTCATTAAACATACACAACCGTTTATACAATTACTTACCAAATACATCCCGTTGGTATCATTATGCCAACCCCACTTGCAAGCGTACAACATGCCAAATCATTCTTAATCATCTTGGGACTCAAACCCATTGTCTAACAAAGACGTCAATTCAATTCAACATTTAGGGACTTGAACCCACTTATTGTTTCAAATCAATTTATTAGCAACAAGATCTTCATAAAATCATTTACCAACCATTAACATTCTTAGGCCAATGCCTTAGCTCAAAACATAATTCATCATGTGACAAACTCATTCTCATTGACAATTTCACAAACAGGTTGAGAACATACCATTATCAAAACAAAAACCATCATATTTAGGGTTAAACATGACCCTTTAGTTAAACCACAATTATCAATGCACCCACATGTGCAAAATTATTATTAAAACATGCATAATCATAAATTAAATCATGAGGAAGCAATACCCAATAATATTCATTCAAACCCCCAACCTTGGTTTTTAAAACCACCATTAATGACTTATGAACAATGTTTTAAGCATATGTTTTTAGTGAGCTAACAATGAGGTAAGAGTCACATGCCTGAGTTACGAAGATTCATGGAGAGAATTTGACCCTTAAGCTCTTAGATGACTACTTTAAAGAAACCCTAGCCCAATCTTTCTTGAGAGGTTTTAGAGAGAGTTTAGATAGAGTTTGATCTTGTAAAGGGTATAATAAATGATCAAAAGGTGTTATAAGACGTGGGGTCTTAAGGGCTTGGGGTGAAAAATGTCCAAAGTACCCCCAGCTTAAAGCTGTAAAATTTTGCCTTTGGTTACGAGTCAAGACATTGACTCATCACAACAACTTACGAGTCTTACCATTGAGTCATCACCAAGACAGAGAATTGGACACCACACACTATCCAATTTACGACTTCCTAGTCCCACTCATCACCAGACCATACAACTCATATGGTCTAAGTCGTGACCATCATAGTTTACCAAGGGCTTGGACACTGGACGACATACGACTGGACCCTAATGACTTGTCACATGATTATACAACTCGTGAGGAGTATCTCATAACTAAGAGTGAACTTGGCCAATAACACACTGGTTAACTTACAACTAGGGTCATTTGACCCATAATCACACCTTACGACTCGTGGTGTGAGTCATAAGAAGGAAAGAGAACCTAAAGCTCAAGAAATTTGCAAAGGTCAAGGTTCGAGGCATTTCAATATATATATATGTGCGTGTGTATATATATATATATGTATGTATACACATACACATATATATATATATATAGATGTATGTATATATATGTATGTATATATATATATATATATATATATGTACCCATTATGAACCTGAATTAGAATTCAACATGACTTCAATTAAGTCTTTTATTAAAAAAAATATTTTGGACATGTGTGTTGCACGTGTATAATTCAATATTAATTAAATAGTGCAAACTTCTTTAAAAATTAGAAGTTACATTTATCCATCTCCAACCACCCCATGGGTCCAAAAATGACAATATACATATAGTTACATTTGTACATCTCCTACTACCTTTTCTCTTAAAGGTAAACAAACAACTCTTTTGCTTTCACTAGAAAAAAGTATTAAACGCTTCATTTTGGTCTCTCCTTTTTAATTTGGAAGGTTTCTGAAAGAAAATATATTTTCTTTCAAAATTTTCTATGAAGAATCTTGTGGAGTCACCATTTCTAAAATCCACATTGACATCATTTCTATCCTCTCCATTATCGTGCAATATTTCTTCTACTTTTTCTTCCGTAATTCCACAAAAATTCCTCTTGATTTAGGTACTCTCGTTTTAAATCAGTTGGTCCTGTTACTCCATAATCCTAATCTTCTTGAAGAGGTTATGTATAAAGTCATCAAGGTATATGACACGTCTTACATATATTTTATTATATAAATTTACATATATATAGGTTTTGCATATGTGTTTGTATCTATATATCTGTTTGATATTTGTTTTTGTCAAGTACTTGGTGGTTATTCAGTGGATGAGATACAAAGGTAAGAAGGTTAATCGATGGTTTTCTTCATGCTACTTTAAAAAGGTCATTAGAGTTCACTTTGAAATAAGTTTTGCCAGTGGTTTGTGTAACACCCCACAAACTCCTAGCTATATTTTTAACCGTTCGTCATATGTTTAATGGTTCAAAAGAGATTATTTTAAATAATAGATACGTGTCATGATTATTCACCTCATGTGTAAAGTTCTTTCGATGTGAATCGTGGTCATAGAAAGCATTTTGAGCAAAGTTGAGTTGGGATCATTTATTATTGATTGAGTTTTAATATTCGAGACTACAAGGCCAACTTTAAATGAGTATAAATTGTAGAATATATGGAGTTTTGGAGATCAAGACCCACCAAATCAAATTTTTGAGTCCTCTGTCTAACACATCTATTTTACCTTAATTCAGTATCGAAGTAGAAAGTTATGCTCATTTTACTTGAAGGTGTCTGTTTGCCAAAGATTGACGGCATGAGTTGATGAGCCGTCAATTTACATCGTCAAACTTAACTAGTAAAGCTCAAAATTGTCTAGAGATTGACGACGGGTGTTGACGAGCCGTCAACTAAAGTTGTCAGATGAGAAATTCCTGCAATTTTATTTTTTGTAAGGGTAGTTTGATCCTTTCCTTACCTCAAAACCCTTCCCCACAACCTAAATCACTCTATAAAAGTAATTTACTCAACATTTATCAAGTTTTCATAGCTCTTTATCCTCTCCGTTCTCTAACGAAATGAAATTAGGATTTCTTCCCAAAGTTCAACTCCAAGGCTCCAAATTCAAGTTCTTTTTTAAAAAATTGAGAAGTTCAGGTATGTAAAGTTTGAACAAAGATTACCTTTCGTCCTTATGCTCAAAAGTTTAGTTTTTACACGAATTTATGAATCTGATGATTAGAGTTCATACCCACTTTTCGTGCTTTTGAAATTATAATGCTTTCTTTTGACATAAACTTTATCTAGTACAAAAATTAATATTTACTCATGTTTTTACTCACATAGTAGATAATATGAATTGATCCTTAGCATTTTGACATGAAATTTCAAGAGTTGATAAATGCACATGATTTTACCATGATTTGTTCAGTTTATAACCAATTCAGACTTACTATTTTAGATTACAGTCTATCACAACATGATTATGATCTCACTTTTGATTTTATAATCTCATACATAATATGAAATTCACGTATTTAATCATGAGTATGATTTATAAATAGAAGCATGATTGGTTTTCAAACTTAAAAACCTATATGTTCACTTTATGGTGAATTTCATATATTATGAGCATTATTATATTTAAGAAGTAGTATTTAGGATCAGGAGGGCGGGTTCAGCGTATCCAAATTTTCAGAATCTATGATCCACCATAGGTAAAGGGATCCTCGCCAGAGAGTGTCTCCCTAGTTAAAATGGGGTCAATATAGTAATTGGTCAAGTTTAGGCTCTATATCGATGTCAAGGTATGGAGAAACCCTCCTCAATGTGGATTAGACATTGGATTCTATGTTCCTCACATGATTTATATTGATTGTAAGAATCTCCCACAGAAAAGATAATTTTAGAAACTAAGTGTAACGATTGATTTTATTAGATTTATGGTTTACTATTTATACTTTATAGCATCTCAGTTTTTCATGACTATGGGGAGTTTGTATACACATAGCATGCTTGTTTTTAAGCTTATAATTTGTATCGGTTTTTACTTACATTCACCCCCGTATACTCAGTACATTCCAGAAGAATTGGCCATATATATGTCTGTGTGGCTACATTATTTCATAATGTAGATATCAGTTATAGCTCACAGAGTTATGATCAAGCAGTTCGCAACTTTCAGCCAGCATGTGATGAGTTCTCTTCATTCGAGGGCTCAATTCAATTATAGCAGTATTTTATTTTAATTCATTTATATTGATTAGGAATAGTTGGGGTCATTTCCTGGCTACCTTTAGTCAGTATTTGTAGAGAATTTATTGATAGTCAGTCAGAGTTGATGTTTTTAGTTTCAGTTTTCTTTAAGTGATACGTAGAGTGTCACAGAGGCTGGCCGTCGCGTAGCCTCCATGGAATGGAGGCTGTACAATTTTAGGCAGATTTCTTAAAGTTAAAGAGGGGCATTTTGGTCTTTTTTTGTCTTCCCAAAATGCCCAGTTCACAACTTAAAAACCCAATAGGGGCATTATTTACCCCATCAATCATCAGTTAACAACGTATAATCATCTCCCATTCTCAAGAACACAAAAGTGAAAGCTTCTTCCAAGAATTCAACCATTCAAGGTCCCAATTCCAACTCTTTTTCACGAATTCAAGCAACTCGGGTATGTGAAATATTCATCAATGGGATTCCTTCCACCCATTGAGTCCAAAGAACCCTTTTATTTTTCATGTATAAATCCTTTTTCCTATTTCATGAAATTTTAATGTTAAGTATGAAATCACTCAAATTGTTCTTAATAGTTTTGAATAAAAACCATGAATTTGTGTTTTCCCATGTGAATTATATTCTTACATGCTTTACAATCTCAGTCGCCCACATCATGTTCAGTTGATACCATAACAATTTCTCAAGTTATGAAATAAATCATGTGATCATGTTGTTATCATAATTTTAACATATTCCCGTACTTGTAATCATGAATTTCATCAGTTTAGTGAAATACACTATGTTTTGGGTTTTATGAATCCTGAATTCCCTTACAATGTTTTAAATGATGTTATTGTATTTAAAGTATTATTCAGTGCTGAAGGGTTATGAACACCCGGTACCTATATGATTACACGTGTTTCAGATTTAAAGTTTCAAGTCATTCAGATCATAATTTTATCATCATATTTAGATTATCATATTCATGTTTAGCAATTATCAGTTGTGAGTCTAGTGAACTTAAATTAGTACCAGTGTCAGTTCAGTTAGGAGTAGGGTTTAGCACCAAGCGAACCTAGGGATGAAGGCTTACCTATCCGTAGAGTACAGAGACCTTTAGTAGCAGTCCTTAAATTTCAAAACTACGTAGCCATCATAGGTTATGAGATGTCACCCTCCAGTAGAGTACTGACACTCTCTTAGGGGTCACCCGCCAGTAGAGGACTAACACCCTAGTCCTTCAGGACATCAACCTTGTAAATCCACATCGTCAAACATGTGTTAGTACCTGTGGCAAGGTACTGACACCCTTCTAATTGGGGTTACAGGTTGGACCCCAATTAGCTCAGATTAGGGAATATCGATTATGTGATAGCTCCTACAGTCTCAGTTCAGTTCAGTATTTAGAGTATGTTAGCTCAGGTTTGCATGATCAAGTGTACAGATATAATTATTCAGTTATTCAGTTTATCTGTTATTCAGTAATTCAGATATCAGTTATTCATCATTTCAGTACATGTTTATGCGTGGCTTTGCATTCATTTTACATGTTCATGCACTCATATTCAGTATCCCTATGTATTTTTATTAGTCCTTATCTCACATACCAGTACATTCAAAGTACTAAATGCAAACTCTTTTTTGCTCTATATTGATTTCACTTTATAGGTTCGGACGCTTAGTTTTTCGATCACCCTTAGTCAGTTTAGTATCACTCAGCAGCAGTTGTGGTGAGTCCTCATCTATTGAGGATAAGTATCTACATTTATTTTTAGTATTTCCTTTATTTCAGATAGTCGGAGTTAGTTGGGGACTTGTCCCATTAACTCCCCAAGTCTTAGAGCCTTTCAGTTATTCAAATATTTAGACAGTCAGATCTATTTTTAGTTTTATAAGCAGTTTCAGACATGTTAAGTATTGTTTTAGTAGTACATCTTAACAGTATTTGATCAGTTCAACTTCCATATATGATGTTCTAGTATTATTTTATTTAATGCTCATAGTAGGTACCAAAACATGGGTTAGTTCAAGTTCACTTGTAGATGTAAGCATTGTGTTACGTCTAAGGGGTAGCCTTGGGTTGTGACATAAATAATTCAATAACAATACTTTATCAGTAATTCAAGCTCAAGGATGTAGGTGAGCTTAAATATAATATGTTCATTGAAGTGTGAGATCAAATGGTGTCATATTGAGACAGAGAAAGTACATTTTGGAACTTATTGCTGACACAAAACTTTCTGGTGCCAAGCCAACTCCTACTCCACTAGAGACTAATGTCAGACTGACTTTAGTCGAGGTGGATAAGGGAGCAGGTATTACAGGAGATATTGTTCTCAAAGATGTTACCTCTTAACATTGGTTGATTAGGAAGCTAATATATGCAACTATAACCAGACCAGATATTAGTTATGTTGTGCAAACTCTGAGTTAGTTCATGCAGCAATCTAAAAGGTCCCATACAAAAGCAACCAACATGGTAGTAAGATACTTAAAAGGAACTATAGGTCAAGGTGTTTGGCTCAAGGCTCAACTTACTGCAGAACTTGTATGTTGGTGTGATTCTGGTTGAGTTGCATGTCCAAATACAAGGAGGTCTGTTACTGGTTATGTAGATTATTTTAGTATTTCATTAATATCCCGGAAATCTAAGAAGCACCGGACAGTATCCAGGAGTTCAACGTATACAGTGATACCAAGTCAGTTATTCAACTTGCATCTAATCCTATTTTTCATTAAAGGATAACATATATTGAGTTTGACTATCACTTCATCAGAGACAAGTTCAAAGAAGGGTTGGTACAACCTATGTATGTTCTAACAAACCATCAAGTTGCAGATATTCTCACTAAGAGTTTGAGTCAAGACCAACACTTGCACCTCCTAGGCAAGCTTGGTGTGCTTAACATTTTGCACCCTGCAGCTTGAGGGGGAGTGTTAAGATGCAAGGGAACTAACTGTTACATTGATCAAGTTGTTACTGTTTAAGTTGTTGTTACTGTTTTATTGCTTTTATTGGTTTGTTAGCTGAAGTGGTTAGTAGTCAGTCGAGTAGTTAGTAGTTAATCAAGTTGTTAGGAAGGTTCTAGAAGGTCATATGATCATCATGTGAGTGAGTCTATAAATGTCTACCCTATTATTCTCAGTGTAACTAACCTTCTCACTCAATAAGATTCAGTTTTCGTTTCTTCTTCTCGAGTGAAGCTCCAACTATGTAGACTTTGTGTGTGAAGTGAGTGATGTGTTTGCTGTAGTTTAACAATTATTTTTCCATCTCTAACCCACCCAGGGGGCCAAGTGATGACACTATAAATATAGTTACATTGTCCATCTCTGACTTTGTTTTATTTTAAGGGAAAAATAATTAAAAGCATCATGTTAAAGTCTTCTTTCACATATTTGGAAAGTTTTTGAAAGTGAATATTTTTTCTTTAAGAATTTTCAATAGGGAATTTACTGGAGTCACCGTTTTTTAAATTGACATTGACATCATCGACATCGTCTCAATCGTTATGCAATATTTCTTCTCTTCCTTCTTCTCCTGTAGTTACACAACAAAATCGTCTTGACTTAGGTGGTCTTATTCCAAACAAGTTGGTGTTGTTACTCCATGATGTTAATCTTTGTGCAGAGGCCATGTATCAACTCGTCAAGTTTTGTAACACATTCATAATGAACGGATATATAGAAATTAACACGTAAACAAAATATATAAATTTTGTGTACATGTTAGTTTCCGTATATCTATTCAGCTATAAAATTTTGACTTGTATTTGATGGTGATGAGTGAGATATAGAGGTAAGAAATCTTATTAATCACTTATTTTCTTTTGTGCTATTTTTGAATGGCCATAAGATTTCTCATTGAATGAACTTTTGTTAGTGATTTGTATAGAATCTCTAATAATATGATTAATTGACTCTTTTTATATACTATTAGTATGTCATATGTACCAAAAATGAGCATCATGTAGAATTCAACATGTCTTAACTCAGTCTTTTTACTAAAAAACTAGTTTTGAGCACGTATGTTGCACATGTATAATTTGATGTTAATCAGTGAAACTTCTTTAGGAATTGGAAGTTACATTTGTCCTCCTAACCCACTTCGGGGGCCCAAAAGCGATACTATAAATATAGTTATATTTTTCTATCTCCAACTTCATTTTATCTTAAAGATAAACAAACAACTCTTTTTCTTTCACAAGGTTAAAGAATTAAATACTTCACTTTTGTGCCTCATTTCTCATTTTAAGATCTTAGCCCTTAAAATGCTGCATTGTGATGGCACTAATCTCCCGGGATAAAGTATCTATGCGAAGCCAACCTATGATAAAAAGAAAGATTCTGGTAAAGAAAATGAAAGAAGAAATTCAAATTTTCTTTGTGAGTGTGAGATAGGCAGACGAGGACCACGCAACCGAACAATCGCTAAGAATTCCAGAAATGATACTTGAACTAATTTGAAGGACCGCTCCAAACTTGGAGCTAATATTTAAGTCAAAAATCAACATTAGGTCCCAATTATCCAAAAAACACAGACTGAAGCGAAAGTTCATAAAACACAAGAAAGGGTTCGTTAGACTGTAGCTTGTACGAAAGAAGAAGCTAACCAATCAGAATTAAGAAAGAAAGGAGAGGTGAAAGAGATATTTAGAATCAACATAGGTCTAGTCTCGGGTACAATACAATAGTAAATGTTATTTGCTTCATAAGAATAAGAATGAACTTCTATGAATTGAAAGTGTTTCATGAAAATTATCTTGATCGCCAAATATCATTGTGAAATAATTAAGAAAATTTAATGGAGAATTTACCATAGGCACCATTTTTGAAATTCTCATCAACATCATTATACCCATCATCGTGCAACATTTCTACTTCTCCTTCTTTGAGAAAAACCTTCTTGACTAAGATTTTCTCACTCCAAACAAGTTGGTGTTGTTACTCCCTGATGCTAATCTTCGTGAATAGGTCATGTATCAACTCATCAAGATCATTCATATATATGTATGTATGTATGTATATATATATATATATATATATATATATATATATATATATATATATATATATACACGCACACACACGTGCGTGTTGATTTATGTATATACGCTCATTATGTATTTTTGTCTTGTATGTACTTGGTGGTCATTTTGTTAGTGAGATACAGAGGCAAGAAAGTTTATTGATCATTGATTTTCTTATATGCTATTTTAGAATGGCAATTAGATTTCACATTGAATGATATTTTTTCAGCAGTCTGTATATAATATCTGATGATATGATTAGTTTTCTCTTTTATATACTATTACATATATCATATGTACCCAAAATAAGCATGATGTAGAATTCAACATGACCTCAACTCGATCTTTTATTTGAAATTCATTTTGGACACGCGTGTTGCACTTGTATATGTAATTGATGATGCTAATTTATGTGAACTTTTATAAAAATTAGAATTGCATTGGTCCATCTCCTAATCCACCCTTGTGGTCCATAAAGCGACACTATAAATATAACTACATCTATCTATGTCTTGCTTTCTCTCCTTTCAAAGGTGAGAAGACATCTCTTTTTGTTTCAGTAGGAAAAATAATTTTAACACTTCATTTTAGTGTCTCCTTTCTCATCTGGAATCTTTTTTGAAATGAAAGAGTTTTTCTTTAATGATTTCAGTGAAGACAAAAGGAAAGGATTTTATTTCGTGCTAGCTTTAGTATTTCCATTTTTTATGTATTTTTTTTTGTATTTGGTGGTTGTTCAACGGGTAAGATATAAAGGAAAGATAGTTTATTGATGACTGATTTTCTTTCATTCTATTTTTGAATAGCCATTAAATTTCACATTGAATTGATTTTCGACAATGATTTGTATAGAAACTCTAACAATTTGATTAGTTATCTCTTTTAATATACATCCTTTTTTATGTACTATTAGATATGTCATATGCACCCAAAATAGTACTAATGCAGAATTTACCTTTAAAAGCTGAACAAAAAGCACCAACTCCTCTGACGATAAAAATGGTTTATCACCCACAACAAAAAGAGATAGAGACCAACATTTGGAAGAGACAATGGCCACATCCTCAGCAGTGGCATGAAAGAGTTAGAGAAGATGAGATCACATCAGGAAATCCTATTTTTGAGGGTCTTATTTTAACATACCCGAACCCGATGACTTTTGGGCTGAATTTCATTGTAAATGTTTTTCGGTTTCTCATTTTTTTCTTGGGTTCACTTGGATTCCATCAATACTTTTTTAATAAATAATTAAAAAGGAACCCTGGACCATAATTTGCTTGAAAATAAACATGACCTCAACTCAACCTTACTAGTTATAGACACTGATGTTACACATATATAATTTGATGCTAATTAGTGCAAACTTCTTAAAAAATTAGAAGTTAAATATTTGATATTAGGTCTTTATGGTTTTTCATACACATTCCAACGATTGATCGAACGGATAAGTTCAAAATGATGAAAAGTCTAAACGTCATGGCAAAAGCACAAGCTGGAGTGGGAGAAGTCTTTAAGGGAAGGAAAACATGTGATGATGAAACTAACCTTGAAAAGCTTAATTACCTCAAGTCAGTGATCAAAGAGACACTTAAGAAACATCCTCCGACTCCTTTGTTGGTCTCACGAGAATTCAGAGAGGAAATAAAGATAGATGGATTCACTATACCGTTGAAAAGTAAAGTCTTGGTTAATGTGTGGGTAATTGAAAGAGATCCCGAGAGTTGGAAAAATCCTGAATATTTCATACCAAAGATATTTGAAAATAATTCTATTGAGTTTATGGGAAATCACTTTTAATTTCTTCTGTTTGGTGCGGGAGGAAGAATTTGTCCTTGAATACAATTTGATTTAGCTTTTATTACTCTTCCATTAGCCCATTTGCTTTACAATTTTGATTGGAACTTCCAGAAGGAATTAATGCAAGTAATTTGGACATGGCTGAGGCAAATGGAATATCTGCCCGAAGAGAATGATATTTACTTGATTGCTACTCCTTATGTAGCTCCTCTCCATTAATTTTGGTTTAGTACTATTTGCACTACTTGTTCTAGTGTTCACAAGCATTGAATAAGTTAGTAAATGGTTTTTATAGTTTGTTTTATCGTACAAGTTCCTGCAAGTGCTCTAGAAGGAAGAGGTGAAAACATTGTTGATGGAGTTGGAGCTAGTAAGCCGAAGCTGACTATTGATGATGCTTTTTCTTATCTTAAGCAAGTTAGGGACATATTTACAGATCAAAGAGAGAAGTATACTAGTTTCTTCAAATTATGATAAATTATAAGAATCGAAGGATTGCTACTATAATTAGCCTATTGTCATTAATTGGACTCATAATTTGGTGATTTATGTGTAACTAAGTCTTTAAATATTCCTCACAGAATTGATACTATTGGTGTTATATCAATAGTGAAAGAATTGTTTAAAGGGCATCCTAATTTACTCCATGGATTATTATAAAAATTGATAAGTATAATTTTAAAAATTTAAAATATTCAACGACATTTAGTGTTTAATCAATACGATTCTAGTTAATCTCAAATTTTCAAATATATAAAAGAACTTATGTTACATGTAAATAAAAATAATAATCAATCATTGTATAAAAGGGACATTTTGAGTAATATTTTGTCTTTTTGAATTAATATGTCTTGTGATAATCATATATGTAATAAAATTATAGTGACAATTTCTTTGCATAAATCAAATATATGTATATTAATTATTCAGACACATTTGTTTGTATTGTGTAAGTTACTTATGAATTTTAAAAATTTGGACTCATTAATGAATTACAAATATGCACCCCTGTCATTAATTTTGAGCCTATTTCATTATTATACCTTTTTTACATAGTAATATATATATATATATATTGTATGTAAAACATAAGATATAAAACAGTAATACCTTTTTTCTCAATTCATTTTTTCACTTAATCTATCTACCTTTTAATTCATGGTTACTCAAACTTGTATGTGTGTGTGTTATGGTGCTCCCAAGACCAAGAGGAGGGAAAGAGATAAGGAAAAAGGTAAAAGGAAAAAGTAGAGAAAAATGAATTCAAAGAAAATTTTTACCATCTAAGCCATTAATTTAACTGCTAAGGTTTTTGATTTTTCTACCTCAGAAGACGTCAAAAGGTGAGTTTTTTTAGAGAATGAAACATGTTTAATCGATATTTCTTTGTCTTTTTCATTGTAAAAGTTGTTGCAGAATTTGCTTTTCTGTTTTCGCAGCATGAAACAACCGAGAGATGATGCAAATGATAAGCAACCATTTGATTCTTTCTATGGAGAATTGTAAGCTCTTTGCTTTCTGTTTATTTTTTTTGTCTCTAGTAATTTTGTTTGTACATGACTTGTTTTGATTTTTTCTCTTTGAATTTGTTGAATTATTGATAAATTAATGATTTTTAGATGTTATATATTGTGTGATTTGTATGACTTTTGATTTTTATGTACATAACTTTGTGTTATTTTCCATTTTCTGCCATAGCGAACAAATTAGCATACATCTATCATTTTTATTTTCTACCACTAAGAATTATCAAGCACAATGAAGATAAAGATTGGGTGTTTACCCAAGTTTTGTTTGTACGGGTGTGTCTTATTTACTTTTTATTTGTCTGTTAATTTAATTTTTGGGCAAAAACTATAACATAGCAGTAGAACCACTATTTATTTGGTTATATCAATTGTTTCAAGGGATTTTTCAATTTTGAAGAACTATCAAAAACTTTTACTTTTAGTAAAAAATAAGTACTGATTTACAATGAATGCGAGTGTAACTTAACGCCATTGGAGTATATGGGGAAAGGAGGTCCGCAACAATAAATTTGACCGACAACTTTTGGTTGAGGTTCTATGTGTTATGTGTTATTTTCCTCGGATAAATCTACAGTCAATCTCAAGTTTTTGAAAGTGATTTGGGTGGAAGAGGTGGTGGCAGAGTTGGTGCTAATAAACAAAAATTGACAATTGATGATGCATTCTCTAATTTGAAACAAGTTAGCGACTTGTTTCCACACAAAAGGGTTAAGTATAACATGCTCCTTCATATTATGATAAATCTTAAGAATTGAAGGTTTGTTACTGCAATTTGCCTTGAGTAGGTCATATAAATTTTTTTTATAAAGAGAGTTATATTGGTTAGGGTGGATCTTTACCCATTTGGCAAAATATTATGTTCACTCTTAAATATATATTAGCTAGTTAAGTTAATTAAATATAATAAAGAAAAAATTAAAAGGAATGATCGACTATAAATAATTACCAAAAATGGCCCAAGATTGGTATTCACTCCTATCTTTTCTCTCTCCCACCCTTAAATTTTAAATTTAATTATATTCGCTCAGTAAATTTGTTATCCTATTAAATTAATATTAGAATCAATGGTCATTTTTCCATCTTCATTTAGTTTTGTTTACAATAGTGTGGAGACGTTGTTTATATATCATATATTTATAATTATATACTATTTATACTCTATCAATACACAATATATACATCATATAACAATGTATAAATATTATATAGCACTGTATATGGATGTATATACATCAATATACATGGTTATACGTTATTCACACAATATAGATACATTGCATTACATTGCATAGACATGCATGTGCCCATTAGCTGATTTTGTATTGTTTCCCGATATAGTTGTGTATAGAAATCCTAAAATAAATGTAACACCCTGTAGTTGTAACGCTCTATAATGCGTTTAAAATGAACTTTAGGACCCTCTTTTCGATGGTAAACTAAGTTTAGACGTTGCGGAAGGTGTCAGGGGTGTTTTAGAACCTCAAATTTTAGTGTACGTCGCAAGATGGGACCCTTGAAATTGGTCGTGCATCGCAAGATGGGACCCCTATGATTGGTCGTGCATCTCATGGCCATCGCCAATCGCCACTGGAATGGTCAGGCGATGGGGCATGCGTCACCCAACCTAGCCTTAGGCGATGAGGCATGCGTCACCCAGCCTGGCCTTAGGTGATAGGGAATGCGTCGCCTAGCCTGGCCTTAGGCGATGGGGCATGTGTCGCCCAGTCAAGGCATAACAATATAATGCTCTATTTTTGAGTTATTTTAAGATCGAAAAGGTCCTTTTACATCCCATATCTGTTTCTAAATCAGCATAGATAAAATTAAGGTCCCTAATCACATATTAACACCCACAAATCCCTAGTTCATTTTCCTTAAGCACAAGAAGAGAAAATAACCTAGGGTTTGAACCTTCAAGCTTCAAAGGTCAATTCCTTCACTTTTTCTTCATCGTTAAGGTATGCGGGACTATCCTAAACTCTATGGGCATAAGTTCATTGTTTTACTAAGCTTTGATGGTATATAATTATGTTCATAAAAAGGGTTTGAAAGATTTTTTTGAATAACCTAACCATGAACCCATTTAAATGATATAGTGTTTTGGTCTTGAGGCCTTTTTCATAGAATTGAATTATGTTCGCGAATATATATGTGTTTTCAGTTTTGAAATTTGAATTGAGAGCATGAATAATGAAATTCCCCCTCTCATTATGATATCTCTTGATTTAACATGTTATGGGTTATTCAGTTGCATGTCTTAAAACATGAGCCAAATATTTTATATCATTTATGAACTTGATGGTGGTTATGAACTGAAGAGAGGGTTTTTTCTTGTTTATACATGTTAAATGTAATAATTGAAAGAATTGCAAGGGTTGTTATGAAGGAATTGACCATCATGGGTTAAATTATTGAAATGAGAGAATCTTTGCATAAGTTTTCACATATTTCGAAATACGAATCCTCTTGCATTGTTTAAATATTTGGTGGTCCAATAACATGCTTTTAATAAAAAGGCTACACCATGATATTATATACTTATACGACTTGTAAGTCTCGATATGACGATACCAAATCAGATAAATGCCATAACAGACTCAGACCAGACTAGATTGTAGATTTTTCAGACACTAGACCACATTTCCAGAAAGATGTATGTTTTAAAATGCTAAAAATGGGCTTAAAGAGAGTTAGATGGTTACCCTAAGAAGGCATTTGAGTGTAAGGGCTCATTGTCGGAAATCGAGTTTTGCCAATTCAGGAGACATGATTGGCTATGGCCAATGTATACTTCCTCCTGAGGCACTGGTTCACTAAACTAGTATGTAGGACCCCTATCCTTGCGGCAACCTTGGATGTGGGGGCTTATCCGACGAGTTAATAGCGGACCCATATAACTCGTGGGTACTAGACTTGTAGGGTGTACCATCTAGATCATAAGTAAAATAAAGAGTTGAGTCTTGATTACAAGAAAATATTTGTAAGCTCATCAAATAATGCCCATGTGTTTTGATTTACCTTATGCTAAATGTTTTTATGAAATTCTCTCACGTACATTGTATAAAAATGTGTTATTTTAGATTGTTTCACATATCGGTGATGTTGGGCGTATTTACACGCCTAAAGCACTATAATTTGCCCATATTTTAGCTAAGTTTTAAGGACAAAATATATAATTCCTGCCTTTTTAGTCCTTTTTCCTCTAAGTGAGCTAACCAATGTGATTAGCATGTTTTCAGGTATAAATGAGGAAGATTTCAGCATTTAGTGGACCATTGGGCAGCAAAGGAAACTTCATGTAAGAAGGAAGACAGCTTCTAGAAGCTTGTGGACTGAAAGTGATGCATGGAAAACTTGTTCCGGGCAAAAATAGTATTTCTAAATACTTGGGGATCAGCAGTAACTTAGTAGGACTAGGACAAGGATGCAGTAACTTAGTAGGACTAGGATATGGATGTTATAAAAACCCTATTTTGCTGAATTTTTCAGCATTTGATTCCATTCCTTTTCATTAGCCGTTGTTGACATTATTTTTCATCTATTCGATTTTTAGTTTTCACGTTTTAAGACAAGAGAAACGCTACAAGTACAGATAGCAAGGAAATCACGTCATCCTCACAAGTGACGCCAACACATACCTATCGTGAGATTGCTATTGTTTTGGTATGATGATGATGTCTTCGTTGTTTTCCTTCGCAATTATGAGTAGCTAAACTTCTCTGTTAGGGTTATGGAAGCCTTATGATATACTATCTATTACTATGAGTTTGTGAATTCTTGATACGTATGCTACTTATATCATTACTCTCTTCATCTTAATTACATTCTTGTGGTTGCAAACATATAGAATACGCCAGTATAGCATTACCTTGTTCGAGAGAAAAGTTACATGTCTGGAAAAGAGAGTGTGACAAGGAAATAGGGCTACCAACCCCTGTTTACAAGTTAATGCCATAACTGGATTAACCTCTTGGAGAGTTCGTACTGTTTGTTACACACTTTAAGCTCGAGAGAGTTAAAGTGAGATAATCCTTGATGGTCGAGAGACGCTAGGATTTACCATTAGAATACGAACCTCTATAAGTGCATGCATGTCTGAATTCCGCATTACTCATAGTTAATAGATACGTAGAACTCATAAGGTGGACATTACCCTAACTTATAATTCTCATTGATTTAATCTTACTAAATAAAGCTGTCCGTTGTACGTTGATACTCTTAATTCACGCCACAATTAAATACCCCCTTTTCGTAGAATTTTCGACCAACAGTCTACTAATAGTTGCATACTTAGTTACCGAGTATTCCCTGTGGGATTCGACACCCAACCTAGTTGGGTTCTATATTTGACAGCGACCGCTTACACTCTCACGAGAGCTGTAGTTTGGGCGTTATCAAATTTTGGCGCCGTTGCCGGGGAATACGGTTGTCTATTAAGTTTGTGATAGTTACTAGACCCTTTGGTCAAAAATTCTCAGATTTTACTTTTAGTTGTTGTTTTTGTTTTATTCAGGTTTTGTTCAGTGCATGCCCAATACTCGAAGTTCTGGTCAACCATTATTATCCATAAACCCTGAACCGCAACTTATTGGCAGGATGGAGGCGCAACGTGACATTGAAAGAAGGGCTGCTCAACAGGAGCAGGCTAGACTAGCTGCATTGGTCGCTGCTCAAGTGCATCAACAGAATATTGATAACCCAGGGCGAGCAGCAAATCCTGATGATGAGGACCTGGGTGGTGATGAGATACTAAACCCTAGGCGTGATGCTGAGGTGGCAACACCGGCAAACAGAAAAGATCGTCAAGCAAGATTTAGGCCTGAACGCCGAGCTATGCAGTTTCCTTTTGATGATGATGATGATGATTTGGATTGGGCTGGTGCCACCGGAGCTATTATTCCTCCACCCTTGGCACCTGGAGCCAAGTTCAATATCACAAGCACCATGATTTAACTATTGCAGCTTAAGGGATTATTTGGTGGACTTGCAGGAGATGATCCGAATATGCATCTGATTAATTTTATCTCTACATGCAAGTCATTCGACAATCCAGGCGTTGGACAGAATGCAATTCGGCTACGATTATTTCCATTGTCTCTATCTGGGGAGGCAACCCTATGGTTAAATGGGCTGACTCCCGATTCTATTACTAATTGGAGGCAATTGAAAGACGCTTTCCTAGAAAGATTCTTTTCGCCATCCAAGAGAGCACAGTTGAGAGATGAGATCAGTAATTTTAGACAGATACCAACTGAAGCTCTCCACGAAACATGGGAGAGGTTCAAGAAGAAGCTTATGCGGTGCCCAAATCATCATATGACCAATGTCCATTTGATGGAGATATTATACAGGTCTTTGAATTCGGTGACTAAGCTAGTGGTTGATAATGCTGCAGGAGGGTCATTTATGGACCTTACTTTTGTTCAGGCAAGTGATATGCTAGATCGTATGACAAAGCAGAGTAGAGCTTGGCATACCAGGGATTCTGTGGTAGCAAGCTCTACCATATCTATTGGCATGACTGCAGAACAGAGGCAAAGAGAGGAAGAACGTGATCAAGATATGACGCACATGAAAATACAGATGGATCTTCTTACCAAGCATTTATTATCTGGGAAGACCAAAAAAGTCAAAGCAGTTGCATCAAAAAGAAGAGATGAATCTGATTTTGAGGAAGAAGCTAACTACTTGAATAATCAGGGGGTTTTCGAGGTAATGCCCAAGGAAACCAAGGTCGGAACTACTATGATAAATCTGGAAACAAGGACCGTGATCAAGGTAGTTGGAAGAATAAGACTGACAGGAGTGGTTTGTATGTTCCTCCTGGGAGTCGTGACACCGCTGCATCTGGTTCGAGGAAGATGTCAATGAAAGATATGATGGCAAAGCTATTGAAAGGAGTAGAGGCGACTAATACAGTAGTGAACGAGGTAAAGAATGATTTGTCATCAATAAATCAGTTGGTTGACTCACATTCCACTTCAATAAAACAGCTGGAACAACAATTGAGTCAATTTTCAGCGACATTGAATCAAAGAAAAGCTGGAACGCTACCTAGCGACATAATGCAAAATCCAAGAAATGATGGATCGTGTATGGCTATTACTACCCGAAGTGGTAAAGTACTGGAAAAACCATCCAAAGGCAAGAAGGTGGTTGATGATATAGCAAATAATGTTGTCAATGAAGAACAAAGAGAGGCCGAAGAAGCTGAAGATTGTGTCCATGACGTCAACCCTAAATGTCTACAGCCTAAAAAAATCGACAATCGGAAGCAAGATGAAAAGGAAGTGGTGGAGAAAACTATTCCTCTTCCACCACCACCTTTTCCTCAGAGACTGAAGAAGAAAGCTGATGATACCAGATTCAGTAAATTTATGACTATGTTGAAGCAGCTGACTATTAACGTGCCGTTGGTAGAGGCGCTGGCGCAGATGCCTGGGTACGCGAAGTTCATGAAAGATCTTTTGACAAAGAAGTGGGCAGCAAGTTATGAGTTGACAGATACTGTACATCATTGTAGTGCAATTGCTACCAGATCATTAGTTCAGAAAAAGGCAGATCCTGGTGCTTTCACTATTCCTTGCACAGTTGGATCTTTGGATTTTGCTAAGGCATTGTGCGATTTGGGATCTAGTATCAATTTGATGCCACTATCTATTTACTGAAAGTTGGGGTTGGGTGATCCTACACCAACCAATATGCGACTCGAGATGGCAGATAGGTCAGTCAAACGACCTGTAGGTATCTTATATGATGTGTTGGTGAAGGTTTCTTCCTTCATCTTTCCTACAGACTTTGTTATTTTGGACTGTGAGGTGGACTTTGAAGCTCCCATAATCTTGGGGCGTCCCTTTCTTGCAACAGGGAGCGTGCTTATTGATTTGAGAGCTAATGAGCTTTTATTCCGGATGAATGACGAAGTGGTCCATTTTGATGTATGCAAATCAATGAAGCAGCCCAAAGATATGAATGTGTTCTCTGTAGCTGATGTTTATTATGATGATGAGAAAGAAGTATCTATAGAGAAGCAGCTTATTCATGATCCATTGACGGCTATGCTGATGAATGTTGAGCGTGAGGACGTTGAAGATTACGAAGAAATTATTGGTGCTCTAACAGGAATAGGGTCGTATTCTCATGCTCCCAAGAAGCTGGACCTTGATCTCAAAAATTGACCTACACCACCAGCTAAACCATCCATTGAAGAGCCACCAATGTTAGAATTGAAAGAGCTGCCCAGTTATCTAAAATATGCGTTCTTGGGAAGTGGAAACACACTTCCAGTTATTGTTACAGCAGATTTGGGTGAGCAGCAAGTTGCAGCTCTCATCTCTGTTCTGAGGAGATACAAGAGAGCCATTGGTTGGAATATCGTGGATATTATTGGTATCCCGCCTGGGATATGCATGCATAAAATTCAGCTTGAAGGAAATTGCATACCCACCATTGAGCATCAAAGGCGTCTGAATCCACCTATGCAAGAGGTGGTAAAGAAAGAAATTATTAAGTGGTTAGATGCAGAGGTTGTGTATCCAATCTCCGACAGTAAATGGGTGAGCCCGGTACAGTGTGTACCCAAGAAAGGCGGCATGACGGTGGTTGCAAACGAAAAGAATGTGTTAATCCCACTCAGATCTGTCACAGGGTAGAGAGTGTGCATGGACTACCGGAAGCTGAATTCATGGACACTTAAGGATCACTTCCTAATGCTATTCATGGACCAAATGCTTGATCGATTGGCAGGGAAAGGATTGTTTTGTTTCTTAGATGGGTATTTTGGCTATAATCAGATTTGTATTGCTCCCAAAGATCAAGAAAAGACAACATTTACATTCCCATATGGTACGTTTGCCTTCAAACGGATGCCATTTGGGCTATGTAACGCACCCGCCACTTTTCAGCGTTGTATGATGTCCATTTTTTCTGATATGGTTGAAGACACTTTGGAGATGTTCATGGACAATTTTTCAGTTGTGGGTGAGTCGTTTGAATCGTGCTTAGCGAATCTAAGTATGGCATTGCAGAGATGTGTTGAATTCAACTTGGTACTAAACTAGGAGAAGTGCCACTTTATGGTTAAAGCAGGTATTGTTCTTGGGCACAAAATTTCTGAAAGAGAAATTAAGGTCGATCGAGCGAAGATTGAAGTGATTGAGAAACTACCACCTCCAATTTCTGTAAAGAGAGTTCGTAGTTTCCTCGGTCATGCAGGTTTTTATCGAAGGTTTATCAAAGACTTCTCCAAGATTGCTAGTCCGTTATGCAGGCTTTTGGAGAAGGATGCAAAGTTTGACTTCGGTGAAGATTGCTTGAAGGCATTCGAATGCCTCAAAGGGAAGCTAATTGAAGTTCCTATCATAATAGCACCCGACTGGTCTCTACCGTTTGAAGTCATGTGTGATGCAAATGGGGTAGCTTTGGGCACTGTACTTGGTCAGAGAAGAGACAGATTATTTTATCCGATTTACTATGCAAGCAAGACCTTGAATGGAGCCCAGAAGAACTACACTGTCACAGAACAAGAGCTCCTAGCGGTTGTTTATGCATTTGAAAAGTTCCGTGCTTACTTGTTGGGAACCAAAGTGGTGATTCATACTGATCATGCAGCCCTGAGATATCTAATGGCGAAAAAGGATGCAAAGCCAAGGCTAATTCGATGGGTGTTATTGCTGCAAGAATTTGATTTCGAGGTAAAAGATAGAAGAGGTTGCGAAAACCAAGTGGCTGATCATATATCTAGACTTGAGAATGAGCATATAGCGCAGCCCAATTTTGAGATTAATGATGCATTCCCCGGCGAAGAGATCCTAGCCACGATGGTGGAAGAATTACCATGGTACGCAGACTTTGCGAACTATGTGGTAAGTAATGTGATACCTGCGCATATGTCTTTTCATCAAAAGAGAAAGTTCATGCATGATGTAAAACACTACTTCTGGGATGAACCATATTTGTTTTGACGATGTGCGGAAGGTGTTATCAGGTGATGCATATCTCATGTGGAGATGCCGAGTATATTGGAAGCAAGTCATGCTTCCTAAGTTGGGGGACACCATGCAGGTGGTCGGACAGCAAAAAAGGTATTGCAAAGCGGCTATTATTGGCCTTCGATATTTAGAGATGCCTACGAATTTGTAAGAAAATGTGACCAATGTCAGAGACAAGGCACGATTTCGAAGCACCATGAGATGGCCATGTCAAAAATTCTTGAAGTAGAGCTGTTTGATGTATGGGGTATTGATTTCATGGGCCCATTCGTGAATTAATTTGGGATGAAATATATCCTAGTTGCTGTGGACTATGTATCCAAATGGGTCAAAGCAGTAGCACTGGCCGATAATGAAGGAAAGCGTGTGGTAGCATTCTTGAAGAGAAATATCTTCTCTCATTTTGGGGTACCACGTACCATCATAAGTGATGGAGGATCACACTTTTGCAACAAGCTGTTCAGATCTGTGTTGGTGAAATATGGGGTCAAGCAACATAAGGTAGCCATACCTTATCATCCACAAACTAGTGGACAAGTAGAGGTTTCTAATCGAGAGATCAAGATGATCCTTGCTAAGACTGTAAATGCTAATAGGAAAGATTGGTCTCGGAAGCTGGACGATGCACTATGGGCTTATAGGACTGAATTCAAAACTCCAATTGGCATGTCCTCGTACCAACTAGTTTATGGGAAGGCCTGTCACTTGCCCATTGATCTCGAACATAAAGCATTGTGGGCATTGAAACGACTGAATTTGAATTGGGATGATGCTATGAATATGAGATTGGAGCAGCTGAATGAGATAGATGAATTCCGTCTACATGCGTATGAAAGATCAGACCTCTACAAGGAACGGATGAAAAAGTATCATGATCAGCGAATTATTCAACGAAACTTTCAGAAGGGTGATATGGTACTTCTTTTCAATTCCAAACTAAAGCTATTCCCAGGTAAGTTGAAGTCCAGATGGTCTGGACCGTTCAAAATTAGCCAAGTCTACTCGTCTGGAGCAGTAGAGTTAGAAGACAATAATGGTGGTATCTTTAAGGTAAATGGCCAACGAGTGAAGCCATATATCGGTCCTCTTGACTCGATCAAATGCATGGCCACCACCTATCTCGATGAATTCTAAGTAATCGAGGTAACTATGTCATGCCGTGATAATAAATCAAGCGCTAGATGGGCGGCAACCCATCGTCTTTACTTGTTTTGTTTCACTAGGAGTTTGTTTTTGTAAGTCGATCCACGACCAAAACTAAGGCGTATCTATCCATCACCACTCAAAGAACTTCAACAAAGACCTCCGTACAGGGCAATCAGACACACACTATGTGGAACAAGATCAATGGCACGTTGGAGTCGACACAAGGACACCGGTCGGCACAATACCTTCCCGTATGCTTCCTTGAACAGAGAAGCACGGATATGGTTGTGGATAGTCAACTCTTGCATGATTCCAGGGACGCAGTACACAAAGATCACACGTGATAGAGTGTGCTTAGTGTACGCATTGATGACGAACATCCCCATCAACATTGGGGCGATTATTCGATCTTCAATGAGTAAGGCTAGGCTGCACAAGCGGTTCCACTTCAGCTTTGGCAATCTGTTGACTGCGATATTAAGGAAGGAGGACATCGAAGAGGAACCGGCAGATCATAAGCTTCCACACAACCCAAAGAAGGTTGACCTCACAAAGGTTAAAGATGTTGAATCTATGCATGGCGTCAACCTGACCACCGCAGAAAGACATGCTCGTGACGAAAGCTTCTTCCGTCATTTATATAGCATAACGAGGTTTACCATGATGAGTGGGGGTCATGTTCCAACTGCTGCAGAGCTCCAGCAAGTGGATTATGACTACCCAATGAATGAGCATGCGAGGGCAATGTGTGGAGTAGGTGTATACTTTGAGGAATCTCTTGACGATGACGTGCCAACCGACAATGATCGCCGAATGCCAGACTCAGACGTGGAGGAAAATTCTGATGCCGACGACTCCGATGATGATTTCGATGCAGGGGGTATGACCCCAGACATAGAGGAGGAGTTCGAATGATCCAGGTTTTCCTTATTTATTTTCCATTGAGGGCAGTGTGTCCCGTCTAAGTATGGGGTGCTGGTATTTGTATGCTATATTTCTTTGCCTGCATTTGCATTTATTTATGTTTGTTTGTTTGATTTAGTTAGTAGTTAGTTGTTAAATTTTAGAATTTTTTTTAGACTTTGCATGAAATTGTTCTAATAGGCGGCATGGTATTATGACAAGAGTTTGTGCTAAAATCATTACTATTGAGACATTTAGGCTCTAAGTGTGACTCACTGTGTGATAAGTGTGTGGTTTAATTCCTTCATCTGTTGGGTCAAGAGTCTATACTGCTTCTAATAAAGTTGACCATGTGCCTTGTGTGTGTGAGATTATAGTATATTCTGTGCTGTGTCTGATGCTAGAACTTGCCTAGTGTAGGTGTAAAGCGAAATAAAGAGTGTGAGTTTAGGAGATGATTTAAGCATTTCTTTGGCAGCCTGTGATTGTTTACCTTCTTTTGACCTACCCGTGTACATTTACCCTAGTTAAACCCCTTTGAGCCTTTAGCTATTTTCTTTGACAGCCTCATATGTAGCCTAATCCATTTTTTTTTCAAGACCATAATTTGATCCAAATTCCTAAGTGCTTTAAATTGTAAAGTCATGTGACAAAATAAGAGAAAATTGGGTGAGAGTGATGCCTTAGAGTGTATTGGTACTTGAAATTATCGTGAAAAAGAATGGTTACCATAGAGGTGTGTTATAAAAGAAAAAAAAGAAAGAAAAAAATGAAAAGAAAAATAAAAAGTTAATTCTGTTTAAAATTGAATAACAAAATAGGTGAAAAGGGGTGGTAGATAAAAGAAAGGTAGCAGGGTTGTTTAAAAGAGAGAAATTAATGACATAACGTAGTGTATTAAAGCGCTTAGGGAACTTAGTCACTATTTCTGGCCAAAATAGTCCTACCTGTCCCTTAGCCTACATTACAACTTGTAAAGACCTAGTTGATCCTAAGCTTAGCATTCTGATTTTTAGTGGAGCATTACACTAAGGGCAAGCCTATGGTCATCAGTTGCAACATATGAATTCTTTGCGAGAGTGAGAGCAAGGAGAATATTGTACCCATGTTTCGAAAAATGCAAAACTTGTGAGTGATTATGGGTGATATCTTGTGTGAGACACACATGGTTGAAGATTTTTGGGTAGTTGTGTATGATTCTTTGTTCCTTAACTTGTGGATACGAATTAGCCATCATCACAAGTCTATGTTGGAGGTTGAATTATTTCTAGCACTGATCAAGAAAACTACTCTTTGTTAATAATTGCCGTGCCTGTCTTGAATGAATATTTTGTGTTGTTACTGTTAAATCCTAAGTAGATGTTTGGATGGACGTAATATTTTGTTCGAGGATGAACAAAGCTTTAAGTGTGGGGTGTTGATGTTGGGCGTATTTACACGCCTAAAGCACTATAATTTACCCATATTTTAGCTAAGTTTTAAGGACAAAATATATAATTCCTGCACTTTTAGTCCTTTTTCCTGTAAGTGAGCTAACCAACGTGATTAGCATGTTTTCAGGTATAAATGAGGAAGATTTTAGCATTTAGTGGGCCGTTGGACAGCAAAGGAAACTTCATGTAAGAAGGAAGACAGCTTCTAGAAGCTTGTGGACTGAAAGTGATGCATGGAAAACTTGTCTCGGGAAAAAATAGTATTTCTAAATACTTGGGGATCAGCAGTAACTTAGTAGGACTAGGACAAGGATGCAGTAACTTAGTAGGACTAGGATATGGATGTTATAAAAACCCTATTTTGCTGAATTTTTCAGCATTCGATTCCATTCCTTTTCATTAGTCATTGTTGACATTATTTTTCATCTATTCAACTTTTAGTTTTCACGTTTTAAGACAAGAGAAACGCTACAAAGACAGATAGCAAGGAAATCATGTCATCCTCACAAGTGACGCCAACACATACCTATCGTGATATTGCTATTGTTTTGGTATGATGATGATGTCTTCGTTGTTTTCCTTCGCAATTATGAGTAGCTAAACTTCTCTGTTAGGGTTATGGAAGCCTTATGGTATGCTATCTATTACTATGAGTTTGTGAATTCTTGATACGTATGCTACTTATATCATTACTCTCTTCATCTTAATTACATTCTTGTGGTTGCAAACATATAGAA
Source organism: Capsicum baccatum var. pendulum (assembly GCA_030864225.1). Taxonomy (NCBI): domain Eukaryota; kingdom Viridiplantae; phylum Streptophyta; class Magnoliopsida; order Solanales; family Solanaceae; genus Capsicum; species Capsicum baccatum. The sequence continues at coordinate 228,364,196 of CM061556.1, forward strand.
TATGTAGTATAGCATTAACTTGTTCGAGAGAAAAGTTACATGTCTGGAAAAGAGAGTGTGACAAGGAAATAGGGCTACCAACCCTGTTTACAAGTTAATGCCGTAACTGGATTAACCTCTTGGAGAGTTCGTACTGTTAGTTACACGCTTTAAGCTCGAGAGAGTTAAAGTGAGATAATCCTTGATGGTCGAGAGACGCTAGGATT